>OX122891.2:42002605-42622105 GCA_944738655.2 Andrena hattorfiana
GTGAAGTAAAAGGTGAAGAACAAAGACATCCTACTTTGCAACGGATGCAACTTTAGGCATGGGCCCACATGTGGGAGCTTGGAGATGCAGCGAGACCAGTTGCCCATCAAAGCTTGGTAGACAACAGTTAGAATTTTTTTGTGTGACACTTTCCATTGTTTTTTTTTTGAAAATGGGACAGTCGAGAATCGCCCCGGAGTGTGACCCCGAGGTATGTACTTATCAATATTTTGACATTTATCGCGTGTAACCTTTGAAATTGAGTGAGATTAAATCAGGCGTTCGTGCGAATATTATATTGCTAATTATGTTGTAGAACTCGCCACCACCATCGCCTCCCCCACCACCTCACTGGCCATCGCCACCTCCATCGCCGCCGCCTCCGCTGGTATGTAGTAGTTTGCATTGTTTTATACATTTTATATTTATTATGTGCAAATATTATATCAATGCTTGTGTATATGTTTCAGAACCCACCGCTGCATCAAATTTTAAATAATTATTTGGCTGGGTTGGAGGATGTGCCGCAGCGTAGGCCGATAATTGCCCCAGTCGGCCCAGTGATGGCGGCTCGGCTGCGGCGTCCATGGCCACACCGCCCAATGGCGCCACCACTGCAACGGCCGCGGCCGCAGTCCCCGTCACCCCCACCACGATAATTTTTTATCTTTTTTTAAATTTTATAGTCTTTTCTATGTAACAATATATTATCATTTTAAACCATATATTATTTTCCAATTTTATTTACCCACCTTCTACCTTCTCTCGCCACCGCCTAATTTTAAGATTCGACGTTTCCACATACATATTTCGTTCGCGGCTTCTTCGCGCCGCCAAATGACGTCATCCCGCACGGCTGCTCCAGAGGATTCAAATTTCGCGTAATCGCGCGACACGCTGCGACGTGAAGATTGAAGAACATTTTGAAATAGTGTTAGCTTTAAAATAGCTGTGATTGTGCCACTAAGTAATGCCCTCTCTCTCTCTTTCCCTCCTCCGAAGACACGGTGTGTAAAAACGCCGATCTTTCCCGACAATGCCCGACATCATCCAATAAAAAAAAAAAAATAATGGATTATGCTTGGTGACGCTGGGTATATGTACCTTTCATTAAAGACTAATGTTAGAGAGTGGGCGTTGGGGGAGTTGGTTAGGTAGACTGACTCGTAACGCGGTCTTGGGTTCGAGCCCCGTCGCCCGAGATTCAGTTTTTCGATTATTATTAATATCTTAAAATTAATATTTCCCTCCTTACCGACTGTGGTTGGTACCACGCTCCAGAGTAGCAGCAATTCACCCACGGTTCCTCCTCGATGCGGTTCGATATTGATTCGGTATCGATTGATTCGATATGTGCTCTCGCGCTATACCCCCCACCACTCCGTCATCTCGATGAGGTCATCCGCCGCCGCCGAGCGCCGCCCGCCCACCGCCTGCGGGAATTTTCCGCCGACTTTTGAAACTCAAATATGAGTTTCAAGGTCGGGGGAGGGGTGGGGGAAATGGCCTTCAAACTCAAATTTGAGTTGGAATCCCCATTGCTATACTACTAATCTGGGACTCGCTGGAAGTTCACGAAGGTTTGCTTTTCAGGAAATGGGAGTCCCACGATGGTACAACGACCTCGTGGCTTTTGGTGGTGCCGCGCGAAAGGGTTGCAGGAGTATTGAAGGAGTTCCATGATGCGCCAGCAGCTGGACATTTCGGAGTGAACAAGACCTTGGCGAAGATCCGCCAACAGTTCTTTTGGTCTACGTGTCGACAGGACGTTCAAGAGTGGTGCCGGCGGTGTGACACCTGTGCGGCGAAGAAGGGACCACGTCAGAGAGGAGCAGGGAACCTGAAAGTATACAACGTGGGAGCTCCGTTCGAGAGGCTTGCCCTGGACGTTGTGGATCCGCTCCCGAGGTCTCAGGCCGGGAACAGGTTTATGTTAGTCGTGGCAGACTACTTTACCCGGTGGCCGGAAGTAATCGCGATGCCAGACCAGCGATCTGTCACAGTCGCAAGAGCTCTTTTGCACAACGTAGTATGTCATCATGGTGTACCGTTGGAGATACACACGGACCAGGGAAGGAACTTCGAATCCTCCGTGTTCAAGGAATTGCTGAAGCTGCTGGGAATCAGGAAAACACGAACAACTCGCCTGCATCCTCAATCCGATGGGCTGATAGAACGCTTGAATAGGACATTGCTCCGATATCTTGCAATGTTTGTTTCAGAGCACCAGCGAGATTGGGATGAGTGGATTCGCATGTTCCTCCTTGCTTACAGATCAGCACGACATGAGGCTACTCAATTAACGCCAGCGATGATCCTGTAAGGCCAGGAACTTCACCTACCCCTGCAGTTATGGAGAGGATTGCCCCCAGAAGTAGAGGAAGAAGAGGACATTGAGCAGGGATACTCCGATTGGATCCGAGGACAAATGAAGAGGATCCACGAATTTGTTCGACGCGGTCTGGATATCTACAGTTCAAAGATGAAGTCCTGGTACGACAGTTGCGTCCATGCAGTGGAGTTCCAGCCCGGAGAACGAGTGTGATTGTTCCAACCACGAAGACTGAGAGGAAAGTGCCCGAAACTGCAAGCGGATTGGGAAGGCCCATACAGGATAACGGATAGGATCAACGACGTGGTGTACAGGATTCAGCGTTCACCCCGGAGGAAGAGCCAGGTGGTCCATGTACGCCGCCTTGCGAAATACGAAGGGCGGTTCCAAGAGGAGTGAAGAGACAACCACGAATTTTCAGGATCCAAGGATGGAAAGACGCAAAATGCGAGGATTTCGAAGACTCAAGAAAGAAGATTACTTTAAGTTAATCCGGTGGACTGGGCTGCAGAGGCTACCTTCGTAGCCCGGCCCCCGTTCTTGAGTGTGTTTCAGGGAACACGATACCCCACGACGAGGGACAAGGTGTCGGGGGACTGCCACCGCGGCCTGGATACGCGTTCCTGAATTCCCCGAATGTGCCACAACAGCGTGGCGGTCCGCAGCATGGCGCGGACATACGTGAAACTGCCCCGCTAGCCCCCCTGGAAGAGATCCTGTGAGCCCCCGGGACCCGACCCCGGTATGGAGGATACCACGGGATCCCCAGGTAGCAGAATGCAAGGAGTGGACAGCAGACCGGAAATGGCATCCCCAACCACCAGTCGGACAAGCGGTGCGACTGCTTGGATCGGCTGGAGGGGATGTCGCGGAGACGGGATCGTTAACAGGATGCACAGGACGGTCCCCTGCATCCACACCAGATGCCAAGACGAGGAATGGGGCCATCAGGAAGCCAAGGATTGGAGAACTGGAGGCGATGACAAGAACGAAGAACGAAGACGAGCTGGCAGTTCTGGAGGATTGATCGGGGAACGGGCTGATAGCATGCTCATGACTTGTGATCCCCTGCTTTCATGCTCGTCTCGCCTTTCCGTCCTCCCAGTTCTGTCCGGCTCCACCGGATTCTCGTGGAGAGGGACAGAGAAAATTAATGTCTGTCCATTTTACCAAGGGAATCCACAGTCGTCAGAGCAACTGAGGATTTCACTTCGGAGCCATCAAAGGATTGGAGCTTCGAGCAGGGCCGAAGGAAGATGGAGCGGCCGAGCCCACAAGGAGGAGGCAGCACCGCAACAGACAAGGGATGTTCCGGAGCGTCGAGGGAATCCCCCGTTGGAGTTCCGGAGGAATCGCTCGCCGAGGGAGATGAAGAACAGGGCATCAAACAGCGGAGCCGTCGCGGGATTCTCGGCTTGAACCCCGACGGCTGAAAAGTCGAAGAGTCCCGACCATTAGAAGAACCGGACCTCTCCGCCTGTCTGTGCCCAAGAAGAAGATGCGCCGTCGAAGAAGAGGAAAGCCGCGCAAGAAAGAAGTACGCAAGTACGAAGACGCAAGTGGAGGGCAGAGACATGGAGACACGGATCCACGTACCCACGCCTTGCCCAGGGTTTTTGGGTGGATTTCCCTTCGGGCGTGAAGACGAATATCGAGGTGACGGTCTGAAGAGGCCACCCAGCGTTCTCCACTCTTCTGGACCAGGGTACGCCTGCTAAAGAAGCTGCGGCGGTCGGGACGACCGCTCCTCCGGAGGGGGGAGCAGTGTTGCGGGCACCCCATGGATAGAATCCATGGCCCCCTGGTGCCCGCGATGAAGACAAGAGGACAGCGAGAAGAAGGTGATCGGACCGATCGCCTGTCAAGCTGTCATTCGAGAGTCAGCCGCGATCATAAGCAGACGTTTCGATATCTACATTTCCCTGCCTTAGAGATTACTGTTTATTATTATTATTCTCTCATGTTGTATTACTGCTGTTGTATAATAAATTTCTGTTATGTCAATTACAAAACATAACAATACTTATATACCTACAAGTTAAAATTATTTGTAAGGATGTATTCTTGGGTAGTTGCGAAAAGCGGTTGCTTCGTACGTGGGGAAGTCTCTGGGTTCAATTCCCGTCACCGCCAAATTTTTGTTTCTTAATGTCCTAACCAATACCCGATGAAGACGTCTTTAATACGCTTTTACGAGGTCTGTAAAACGTCTTTATGCCGCCTTTTGGACGTATTTTACTTTCGGACATTCAGAAAACGTTCTGAGGATATTTGCACAGCACGTCCTCAGGACGCTCCACTTTGTAAATAGGGCTTTCCTACGACATTTAAAGTATTATATCGAGGACGTTCTTCGGACGTACATAAGATGTCTTTGTGCGATTTGGGTATAATTAAATACAATTACTTTCTGGCACAAAAACAGATTACTGGGGGTCTACACAATTTATTTTATGAAAAAAAACAGAAGTTTAAAATCTTGTGGACATTTTTCACCCCGCCCCCTCCCGCGTTTCCTATGGTGAACCTTTTAGCGCCAAACGTATCATATATGATTTTATGCATTTTAACAACTGAAAAAAATAAAAACAAAATAAAAAAAATTTATAACAATATATGAATTCAGGCCATTTTTAACGATAAAAAACGGTATATTTTTCCTTCAACGGGATCTGGGTGCGGACACTAAAGGGTTAATAGTATTGTTATTACAAATTTGAGAAATATTGCATCGAGTATTGTAGGTTTCAAGCTCATAACCTTTCACAAATTATAGGGTAAGTGTGGGTATTACTGCGGACTTTTAAGGTAGGTTAACTTTAGAACCCTCGATACGGCGTTCAAATGAATGAAAGTTCCTCCTCCTTTTTTTAAAAGAAAGGTGGGACCTTAATAATTCCATGAAAAATATGAGGGCGGGGTAAACTGCACAATTAATTAAAAACACAGAGATTTGTTGATTAATGTCATTGCAGGAGTTACTGCGGACATGCATGCATTACTGCGTGCCAGTTACTAACTGACAGATGTCAGGCGAAACATAACCTTAGTACAAATATCACTTGTAGATAGACAAATTATTTATGTTTCTTTATTTACTAAAATCAGCAGTAATAAGTAATAATTTAAATCTTAGTAATTAGTAATACACAGTAAGTGAATACGGTTAGGTTGCGCAGTCGTCGGTCCCCAGTAATACATGCACATGGTGTATAATACTGCACCTAATACAGCGGTGAGAAACAAAAATTAAAACTAAAATGTAGACGAATGATTTACTGTTTTTCTGAAAAAAATAACTCTTATTCTATCGAGCAATAACGTTACATTACATGTATTACTGTTAATAACAAAAATATAAATGTTTTTCAAGTAGGTGTTCATGACCGCCATACCGGGAATCAACCGAAGTTTCGCCTTGACGAACTTCAAACTACGATAAAAGAATTAATAATAACTTTGCTGTACATATTTATTAATAATTACCTGTAATAGACTTTAAAATAATGTTGCGAGCACCGGGTATAGGCCCGTGCATAGCCATAAATTTTAATTAAATTTTAAAATTTAATTAAAATTAAAAATTAATTAAAATTATTAATTAAATTTTAATTAAATTTTTAAATTTAATTAAAATTAAAAATTAATTAAAATTAAATTTAATTGACCGAACTAATGCGCTGATATCACTTTGGTTTTTTGGATTTTCTATAAATACGGTTGAAAAACTTTAATTTCATTATTTAAAATGGATGGCGAAACACACACAATAAAAACAACAACGGAAAGTTTCTTCACGTCTATATCAAGACAGTTAATTTTAATTAAATTTTAATTAAATTTTAGTTAATTTTAATTCAATTTAATTGACCGAACTAATGCGCTGATATCACTTTGTTTTTTTTTTGGATTTTCTATAAATACGGTCGAAAAATTTTAATTTCATTATTTAAAATGGATGGCGAAACACACACAATAAAAACAACGGAAAGTTTTTTCACGTCTATATCAAGACAGTTTGGACCAGAATCTGTTAAAAATCTCAAGGACCTATCAAGTAACGGATTGAGTCTAGTTAAGATAAGTAATAGGAAATTATTTTTATTAAAATGCAGAACTAACAATGTCGTCCCAAAATTTATATCGAATAATGTAATGAACGGGTCTAACAAGTTCACTGTTCCTGTCGCGGCGACTAGCAAATTGTTGAATCTACAAAATAGATACTCAAGAAAATTACTTAATATTGCCATTAAAGATACGCACTACATACAAAACTTAATTCACCGAACTAATGCGCTGATATCACTTTGGTTTTTTGGACAGAAATAGTATGCGTGACAAGCACAAATAAAATTTTTATATTTTTTGTTTCAACATAATGAGAATATTTCCAACGTATAGATGAGATATTTCTAATAAAAATGAAACCAAACACGGCCCAATTCGGACAAATTTGAGTTCCGCTGATAATAGGTATATAATGGTTTTATTGTATCAACATTTTTTTATACTAGTCAATAACAGATTTTCTTGAAAAAGAAGATAAAATTTTTGTTAGGTGGTGATTCGTGTTTAAAGCTGTGGGGTACTACTAGGAAATAAGGAGAAGTTATTAACGAGTTATATGTGCATTTAAAACTATACCCCCTCCCCTAAACATGACTCATGCATGAAAGACGCTAATTCCCTTTAATTTACGAAAAAAGTTCAACTGCAAAGATTGTGAAATCAACTTTGCTAATTCCAATTGTACCTTTAATTCGCGGAAACAATTAAAAAAGTTCTCACGCAAAGATTGTGAAATCAACTTTGCTAATTCCAATTGTATTCTCGTTCTCCGCTCGAACACTGTTTCCTCTGTCACTTTTTATACTTGACATTCCTTCATTGGCCACAAATCAATTCAGTGCTCAGATTTTCAGCTTCGGTTTTAAGGAATTAACGGGCGAGAGGCCTGTAGTTGACACAAAAACTTTTATAAGAGGGACATCTTCAGTTAAAAATAGGATGCGGACTTTTTCGTATCCAATTGGCGAAAATTCGCACCCAGTGCGCACCAGTGCGACCGTCCGAATACGTTGTAAAAGAGATGCGGAGGATATGAAATATTTTGTTTTAAGTCGACTTCATAGTTTCTTTTTTCTTATACAACGCCCGCAAATTCCTTAAAACCGAAGCTGAAAATCTGAGCACTGAATTGATTTGTGGCCAATGAAGGAATGTCAATTATAAAAAGTGACAGAGGAATCAGTGTTCGAGTGGAGACCGAGAATACAATTGGAATTAGCAAAGTTGATTTCACAATGTTTGCGTGAGAACTTGTTTCGTGAATTAAAGGGAATTAGCTTCTTTCATACATGAGTCATGTTTATGGGGGGGGGGGGATTTCATCACTTTTTTTCACAATTCATTATAAATTACTAAGTGCCCTATTTCGTAACGGTCTTCATCCTCAAAGCGGTTCATATTCATGCAAGATACGTGATGGTACATCAGCATAGAAATGTATTGACAATGACAAGATTAATCACGCGAAATGGCCCAAAAACGCTAAAAATGTGTATATTCTTTTTTTAACGTCAAAAATGAAAATAAATCGTATTTTTTAAACGAATTTATTCAGCTTCGATTCCTCTGCTTCTGGTAGGTCTACTACATATCTGAAAACTCAATTTTAAACCAATTCCACCAATCCAATTCTCCTGAAACTTTGGAGGTGTGCGTAGTTCGTATGAGAATACGATATTTTAAAAACCAAATTACCCCGAGGGGGTGAAAATTGTACCCAATCAGCAATAACCAATAAATATAACCCATAACCACAAATCCAAACGACTTGAAATCAGTCACTGCGTTCGGGTAGCTAGTCGCATCACGAATTCCGTAGATACACAATTTATATCGAGAAATGATTCGTTAATGTACCACCGGTCACGTCCCGCCGCTATCGCGCGAGATCTTCTTTACCATTGTGATATTTAAAAAATGTTAACAACTAACACTTGGCAGGTTATGATTGAGTGACAGCCAAGTGACATTTATAAATTCTGTTTTCGAATGGCGACACCTACTGGGCGTCAAGTGGAGGAGGAAAACGTGACGTCACGAAAACTCTTAATCCCAAAAGTATCATTTTGATAACTATTAATTCAGAATAATTCTTTTATCTTTTAGACAAACAGATTGATACATTAAGTAAAACGACAAATGGGTTCGAAAAAAAAATGATTCGCTTAATCATGTTAAAACACCGGGACTATGTCATAAAATAAGATAATAAGGCCAAAATAGCTGCGGGAACCTGTCAATTTCGCTATCATTCGTGTATAGAGACGTGGTCGCTCAGTATGCCTATGGATAGAGAGGGAAGGGGAATTAGCTTCCAGACGCGACCGCGCTGTTGATACTCAATAGATATGCATACACATACATATATTTACAAACATGTGCAATATACAAACATTAAAATATATAAACATAGGTACCTATACAATATGTGTGTATATATATATATATATATATATATATATATATATATATATATATATATATATATACAGGGTCATCCGTTAAAACTGCAACCTACGCGCGCGCGAACGGACGAAAATGGCAACACCGCCTCACGGACGCATTCCACTACAACCATGCATCGGCCCGGCGTTCGGAGGGTTGCCAGCGACTGCTGGGCAGCGGTGATGCCCGAGCTTTGAAAATTTTAGGATGGTCTCTTTCAAATTAACGTCACAAGAAGCTATTTGAAATTTCCCGACCGGGGTTGAAGAATTTGTGGCTTTTTTCGTATAACTTTTGAATTATAAAAGATATCAGAATGCAATTTGCGCCGAAAAATGAGGAAAAATTATTCCCTCTTAATGATGGATAATTCAAAATATTTTACGTTTACTTAATTTTTCTTTTATCAATTTTTTAACCATAATTGTTGTGAAAAGCTTTTGCAAACTGTTTATTTAATACCGTATTTAATGCTCTTTATAAAAATCATGATGTTGATCAACAATACGCTAGTTGTTTCTGTGTCACTACTTTCATAAATTCAGAAATTAAATTTTTATTCAATTATGTGTTAGTTCTCCAGACCTCAGAATCTATTGTTCTGGTTTTCTTTTTTATAATTTTATCCTTATATGCAGTGTATGCATAGATCGGACGTAAGGAGTAACTAATGAGACGTGTCTTTGATTGTAGAGGTGTTTGAATCTTTTTTCTAGAATTTTTGTGTTTGAATGTTTAACCTTTTAGCTACTCAACGCCACGCATATACCGGCTTCCGTTAATGTCATTTTTTGGAACGATGCGTCATTATTGTGGCTTTTACACGCAGGTGGCGAAAAATCTCTACGTACAAGGGTATAGCGCCGCGATCAATCCTGTCGTAGCTCAAATTTTTTAAATTAAGACGGGTACGAGATCAGTTGACATTGTCTTCAAACCTCATTACAGTAATCCGGGGTGCGAGTGGTAAACCGATCATAAAAGCGGAGCGTGCGGCTCGCTTACCTGGGCCGGGAAATTCTGCACAGCTCTTTGCGGCGTTAATTTGAAAGAGACCATCCTAAAATTTTCGAAGCTCGGGCATCACTGCTACCCAGCGGTCGCTGTTAACCCTCCGAACGCTGGACCGGAGCATGGTTGTAGTGGAATGTGTCCGTGAGGCGGTGTTGCCATTTTCGTCTGTTGGCGCGCGCGTAGGTTGCAGTTTTAACGGATGACCCTGTATATACACACACATATTGTATAGGTACTTATATATATATATATATATATATATATATATATATATATATATATATATTATAGGTTATTTTAATGTTATGTATATATACGCGTGTGTGTATTATATTGTATGTTTGTGTATATATATACAGTATTGTCTCCGTATGTGCTCGGTTTGGTGTACACGATAGGTGTTCGTCGCTACCCCCAACACTTCTGTCTCACTCTTGTCCGACGAAGGCAAGAGCGAGATGGAACGAGAGCGAGCAAGAGCCACTGAAAGCGAACGAGGACGGTACGAGACAGACGACGCGTTGATGTTTTGTCTCCCTCCGTCTTTCGGGCACCGTGACACTCCGTCCTTTGCGTGCGCGACGAGCGTGCGCGATGGTCGCAAGCACTTAGGTGAGCACGGGAACCGCATCGCAAAATCGTGACGCAGGCCCGGCTCAAGCCTTTTTTGCGCCTTAAGCGAACTTGTCAAATTGCGCCCTTTATTATAATACATTTATTTGAGATTATTTATGAATTTACTCTGCAAAATTAGGCGACTGCCTAGGGCGGAAAGTCGACAAGAGGTGCAAAATGATATTTTCATTACTGGTATTGTGGAAAATAAACTTTAAAATGAAATATTACAAGTTGTACTATAAGTGGATTAAACTACGAATACAAATTCAGAGTAATGTTATCAATAATCTCAAATAAATGTATTATAATAAAGGGCGTAATTTGAAAAGTTCGCCTAGGGCGCAAAAAAGACTCGTGTCGTGCCTGGCTATCTGACCGTGGCGCGCATGCGTCGAGCACTCACGATTCCATCTGAGTGCTCGCACCCGTCGCGCACGCTCGCCGCGCACGCAAAGCGGTCCATCTCACTCCCCCCGTCGGCCAGAAAGGAGCGAGAAACGAACACTCGGAATTAGGGATCTGTTCACGATAGGAGTTCAACGCCGGTCCCGACCAGCGAGCACATACGGAGACAATACTGTATATATATACACACACACACACACACACACACGCGCGCGTACATATACATAACATTAAAATAACATTAAAATATACAAACATAGGTACCTATACAATATATATATACAAACATTAAAATATACAAACATACAATATAATACACACACGTGTTTGTATATTGCACATGTTTGCAAATATATGTATGTGTATGCATATCTATAGAGTATACAGGGTGTCCCAAAAATACTGCGGTTCCTTGAAGGGGGTGATTCGGGGGGTGATTGCAAACAACTTTTTCCTTTGCGAAAATGCTCTCCGAGGTTTCGTTAACGAGATATTAAAAAAAAGCTCCGACCAATCAGAGCGCGAGTCTGACGGCTGAGTTCCCGCGCTAGCGTGGCCTACGCGTCGCGCTGCGACTACGAACAAGCAACTCGGCATGCATCGAAGAAAATTACGTAGAATGGCAAATGGAAAAGACGTAACAAATAAAATCGAACATGTTGTCATGGATTGTTTGTCATTTAAAGTGAATAATGAATGAAGGATAAATGGATGAAAATCACGTCTAACGTAGAAACACGAATACACAGTTCTTTTTTAGAAGATTCGAAAATAATAATTATTTGAAGTGGTAGGATAAAGAATACGTAAATTTCCTTGTGTTAATAACGTAGCCACGAAAAGTTAATGTAACAGGAAATTAACGAAAAGTGATAGTAGTTCGTTATTGTGATAAAAATCCGTAATTCAATAACGGCCAGCACTGTTGCTGATAACGAATAAGTCTGTTTAAAAAGCCCGAATAAATATTTTCGTACCGGAATTTTGAGAATTATCGCCGGAAATAAGCCATAGCTTGCGTTAAATTTAAAAATGAATGATCACCAATAAAGTAACTAAAACTCACCCTTGTCGGAAATTCACCTGCAGCTTGAAAACCTGTGTCACTGGGTCACTGAACCGATCCTGGTCATCTGGACGCACCTGACATTGCAACCCTTAACTTTGGGTAGTGTCGTATACCTGGGACCAGCTGTGCACTGGGCTCGTCCATCGATGACCAAGATCGGTTCAGTGACCCAGTGACATTATTATTTTCGAAACTTTTAAAAAAAAAAACTGTGTATTCGTGTTTCTACGTTAGACGTGATTTTCATCCATTTATCCTTCATTCATTATTCACTTTAAATGACAAACAATCCATGACTACATGTACGATTTTATTTGTTACGTTTTTTTCATTTGCCATTCTACGCAATTTTCTTCGATGCATGCCGAGTTTCTTGTTCGTAGTCGCAGCGCGACGCGTAGCCACGCTAGCGAAGGAACTCAGCCGTCAGACTCGCGCTCTGATTGGTCGGTGCTTTTTGTTAATATCTCGTTAACGAAACCTCGGAGAGCATTTTCTTAAAGGAAAAAGTTGTTTGCAATCACCCTCCGAATCACCCCCTTCAAGAAACCGCAGCATTTTTGGGACACCCTGTATAGTTTTAAATGCACATATAACTCGTTAATAACTTCTCCTTATTTCCTAGTAATACCCCACAGCTTTAAACACGAATCACCACCTAACAAAAATTTTATTTTCTTTTTCAAGAAAATCTGTTATTGACTAGTATAAAAAAATGTTGATACTATAAAACCATTATATACCTATTATCAGCGGAACTCAAATTTGTCCGAATTGCGCCGTATTTGGTTTCATTTTTATTAGAAATATCTCATCTATACGTTGGAAATATTGTCATTATGGTAAAACAAAAAATATAAAAATTTTATTTGTGCTTGTCACGCATACTATTTCTGTGGGGTACCTGCCGGCGGAGGGTCGTAGAGGGTAGCCTGTTTACGAGCAGTCCCACAATGGAAAGGGATTGCAAGGCCCAAGTTTCATGGGTTTGAAAAGGGTCAAGAACGAGAAAACAGCCGATGTTCGTCAGAAATGTTCGTGCCTGGTAGATCACCGAACTTTGTTCGCGAACACCCTCTCTCGACGTCTACCGTGACCATCCGCAAGATTTATTGCCTCTTGGGAGGGTCATTTGTTAGCTAACACTGTTATTTGGCGTCCACACCAAGCCGAACGCAGTGTTAGCTAACATGTTCGTGAGAAAATGTTTTTGTTCGTGTTCGCTTTGGTGGAGACCCGGGCTAAAAGATATCGCAATGCAATTTCCGCCGAAAAATGAGGAAAAATTATTCCCTCTTAATGATGGATGATTTAAAATATTTTACGTTTACTTAATTTTTCTTTTATCAAGTTTTTAATCATAGTTTTTGTGAAAAGCTTTTGCAAACTAGTTAATTGATACTGTATTTAATGCTCTTTTTAAAATTCATGGTGTTGATAAACAATAGGCTAGTTCTTTCTGTATTATTAATTTCATAAATTGAGAAATTAATTTTTTATTCAATTATGTGTTAGTTCTGCAAACCTCAGAATCTATTGTGCTGCTTTTCTTTTTTATAATTTTATCCTTAATGCAGTGCATGTATAGATCGGACGTAACGGGTAACTAATGGGACGGCTTCCGGCTATTCCGTCTATACCGGCTTCCGTTAACGTCATTTTTATGAACGATGCGCCATCATTGTGACTTTTACACGCAGGTGGCGAAAAATCTCTCAGTACAGGGGTATAGCGCCACGGTCAACCCTGTCCCAGCGAAAATTTTTTCAATTAAGACGGATATACGACCAGTCGACATTATTTTCAAACCTCATTACAGTAATCTGGGGGTGCGAGTGGTAAACCGATCATAAAAACGGAGCGCGCGGCTCGGTTACCTGGGCCGGGAAATTCCGCACAGCTCTTTGCGACGTTAATTTTAAAGAGACCATCCTAAACTTTTCGAAGCTCAGGCATCACTGCCATCCAGCGGTTGCTGGCAACCCTCCGAACGCCGGGCCGGTGAATGGTTGTAATCGAATGAATCCGTGAGGCGGTGTTGCCATTTTCGTTCCGTTCGCGTGCACGTAGGTTGCAGTTTTAACGATAATGGTAAATATTATTATAAGATTATTATTGTTACTATTAAGATTATTCTCGCAAATGGTAAGTATTTGAAGAAATAAAATGAAACAGGAAAACTTTTACTGTTTTTTTTATACCGAACATAATATGCTATGTCGTTCTTTTATGTGCGCAATATTTTCCGTGAAACGAAGATGACCTTCAGTTTTTTAAATGGAATGCTACATAGTTTTTTTTATGAAAGCGACTGCCAAGACAAATTTCACCATGCGGTATGACCCTTAAGGTCACACAAGGTCAGGAATGAAAGAAATAGATTCAGTCTACTAGAAAGATAGTTTAATTTCTCTAAAATCGAGGGATCAAAAGAGTTCTGAGATATACTTCTGAAAGGGACCGGTGGCCGATCGAGGTGAGGTTTGTGGGGAGGGGTGGGGAGCGGGTGTGAACCCTAAATCTAAAATTGTAGCTTCGGGAATTGATTAGTTTCCGAAATATTAATAAAAAATTGTTAATTTTTTTGGACGTTGGTGCAGGCCTCCCTACCCGGGATCCATTCCGTCCCCTTAGTTTTTATTTTTGAAATTTTGTAACCACAGTCTCATTTTTAGCATCGCCAAACTCACATCGGTTCGCCCCCGCACTAATCTAGCCCCAACCAATACTAATACCCGGGACAAGTTGGAAAGTGGAATGCGTTGTGTCGGTATAAGTCAACAGAAATATTGTTAAGAGGGGAGACCGTGGTAAAATGATTAAAAGAAATCGGTAAGGTGTACCCTCTTATGCACATTTACCTCTGTATCTTTCGAGCGCATTAATTTCCGAAGCGACGAGTTTATATTAGGGGTCTGTCCACACCCCTCGTAATACCCACCAAGTTTTATCTCGATCGGCCACCGGTTGGGGCTAGATTAGTGCGGGGGGGCGTGTGCCCGCTCGCGGGCGCGTAAAGCATGGTAGCGAACCGATGTGAGTTTGGCGATGCTAAAAATGAGACTGTGGTTACAAAATTTTAAAAATAAAAAATAAGAGGACGGAAGTGCTACCGGGTAGGGAGGCCTGCACCAACGTCCAAAAAAAAATTCCAAAATAATTAACAATTTTTTATTAATATTTCGGAAACTAATAAGTACCCGAAGCTACAATTTTAGATTTAGAGTTCACACTCCCTCCCCACCCCTCCACCAAACCTCATCTGGATCGGCTACCGGTCCCTTTCGGAAGTACAGCGGAGTTCTGGAACTTATCAATAGGTTCTTCTTAAAACATGGACCGTGGAACTTTTTTAAAAAACATTCTCACATTATAAATTCCCATGGAAACCGATAAAGAAAAGTTCTTGAAAATGAAAGTTTTAGTTGGAATAGAACTTATAAAATATAAAAATAAAAAATTTTCTACAACGGGAACAAATATGTTGTTCATCAATATTAAAAGAGTTCTCAATCGTTGTAACAAATACTGAAAACTATTCCATGAATAGTACTACAACAATATTAAATAACTACCTATTACAGTTAAATTGATATTCTGAATGTGTTATTTATTTATAATATTTATCTACATAGATCAGTTCTACGTAGATATTATAGAAGTTTTATGTATTTCGGTTCATGTAAGTTATAAAAAAGTATTATGTAGGTATTATCCTTGACAAGTTCTCTTTTCTGTTCAATACTTCTTCTGAACCTATTAATTACTTATGTTATGATTTGCATACCTTTTATTAAATAAACATATGACGAATATGACAAGATATTGTTAAATAGTTATATTAATAGGTACTTAATAGTTCAGTACTTTTCTTTATCTTAGGGAACCTTTTTTTATAAACGTTCTAATGTAACTTGTTTCCATGGAACTTTTATTATACAGATTCTAAAATATATGTTCCGTGAGAACACTTTTTACAGAAGTTCCTAAGGGTAACATTTCTTTCAATAAAAATTCCACAGAAATAGAAATTTTCTCAAATGAAATATAAAAGTTCTAATAGAATCTTTTTAAAAACAAGAGTTCCAGAACTCTTTCCATCCCTGGTAAAATCGATACGAGAATTAATTCCAGAATCGTCTTGGAACCGATATACATAGAACAGAAAAAATAACGATTTTACAATCAATATAGTAACGAGACTAACGAGAGTAAGACCGATATGGACCCGATATAGTCGACCGATGTTATATCGAACCGAAATTAATAGTCAGAATTTCGGTTCCTTCTAACAGTTTCAAGAACCGACACCGATATCATAACTGTTTTCAACTTCTGGTACGTATCGATAAACAATAAATAATGCCGAATTCAAGCATTAGGTATGTATATATGTGTACACGTCAGTGAATTCACATTTGTTAAAGTTAGTACACTTTGTAATGAAAATGTTCGGACACCAT
Organism: Andrena hattorfiana; assembly: GCA_944738655.2. Classification (NCBI taxonomy): domain Eukaryota; kingdom Metazoa; phylum Arthropoda; class Insecta; order Hymenoptera; family Andrenidae; genus Andrena; species Andrena hattorfiana. The sequence goes on from OX122891.2 coordinate 42,019,023, forward strand.
GATATTTATGAATTCTTTATTTTATATCTTAATAATATAGAAGGGGAACTAGAAAATTACTTTACCCTATAAGTTCAAATACAGAATATGAAAATTAAATTTCTTCTTACTAAATGACTCATTGAAGGCTTAACTGCTGCGCCAGCGAAAGACTGTTGCAACAGCGAAGTATAAAACGAATTCCGAGCTTGGGCTTGTTTTCACAGGAACCATTCGTGCACACTCGGGCAATACTTTCGATACTTTGCAGAACATGCCGACGCGAAAACTCGCCAAAACTAATCAATGTTAATGTAATATTTATTTATAATAAATATGTATTGAGCATTAATTTTTGTAACGTTGAAATTAGCTATCTTAATGTTTGGAGCCCATTGTTTAATTATGTGACAATAACACATTGTTGGCAACTAAAATTGCCAATCTAACGCATCGTAAAATAATTATGTAGTTCCCTTTCTATTTTATTATGATGTTAAGTAAACAAGTCATATACACATGAATATCACAGGGTTCAAATATTTCTGTTACAGATAACGTGGGAGAACAAACTGAAAACTAACATTCACAGTTGTATACTGCTTCGAATTATTTGTTATTTCAAATTAACAGACCACAAATTCATTTGGAAATGTGTTTGTAAAAATTAAACTGTCATTCTATCGCGACAGGTTATGTTAAATCATACTTCACGGTGATTCATTTAATATTTTCATTCAATATTTAATATTTTCGAGTAAGAAGTTGTCGGAGTACAAATTCTATAAAATTATTTATAACACTCTTATTTATTAATATTGTACAATATTTTACGATGGATATTGTCCCGCTTGAAAATCAGTTAACTCGTGAAACGTTAATCAGACCATTTAGGAATTTAGTTTCTGATACTATTTCTTTAAAAAAATAGTAATTAATGGGTGAATATCCTACAAAGTGTTCACGCTCATTAATGTCTACACTCTACAGTTTGAACCCCGTTCCAAAACGGCAGTTCAAGTCTAGGTTAGGTCGAGCTTCGTCAGACTTTAAATCGTAGTTAGTAAACACTAAATAAGGAAGAAAGTTATCACTCACCGATATTAACGATCCTTATTCCCTCGTCGTCCAGAAACTTCAAAGCGACCGACACATTTTCCAGCTTCTGGGATCTGAAGATGGGCTTCTTATTGTGCTTCGGAAGTTGCTTTTGGGAAAGCACCTCGATCAAATTTATCAATCTAAGGCCATCCGACAAATCCGACTCCAAATCGACAATGTGTTTGCTGACTGCTTTTAGTTTTTCGTTCGCCCATCTAGTGAACGTATTCTGCTGAATTAGTTTCCACTGTGCATCCTCCAGCAAATCTTTCTCAAACATGTCGACGTCCTCCTCTTCTGCCTCTTCGTAGTTGACTGACTTATCGTTCTCGTACATTTTATCGGCCGGTTCACTCCTATGGGGCGACAATGGATTGGTAAGCAGATGGTAGTGGAATATACTCTGTGTGCGTTACGCTTTCTGCGAAGTTCCTTCCTCACCATTCTCTTACACATACAGTCATGCACACACGTTCACACCCCCACCACCTTGTGGTCGAGTATCTTTTGCTCGCTCTCTCAATCGCTATCGCCCAATCGTCTCCTTTATCTTTATAGCTGCTATGTAGCCTGTATTCTGTTCTGCGCAGGGCGGATATTTTTATCCCAATAAAAGACAATAAAAATTGTATTCAGTATTCGCGAAATATAGATAACCGAAGATATAGATAGAGTGACCCAAAAAATTGCCTATTTTTGGTTCCACGATTTTGGAACTGAATTTTGTACGGACTTTTATGTCAGTCCAATAAATTAAAAATTGTTCTCAGGGGTTTTGCTGACTGCTAACAACAAATTTGAACTTAGATTTTCAAAATTCACATCTATTGCGAGAGTATCGCTAACACAGACACTCAGCGGTCAGAGGCGTAAGTAAACATGTATATTGTATCAATCACGATACATAGCTTCCACAAAATTGAGAATAATTGTTATTAAAAACATAAATATTACTTTAGTTTTTAAAATTCATTTTATTACTTTTTATGTTACGAATATTGGACCAATGTTTTATGATAATTAGAATTTTTCTATACGGTCCGCTATATTGAATCGATTATTGTGAATTTTGAAAATCTGAGTTTAAATTCGTTGTTAGCAGTTAGAAAAACCTGTGGGAACAATTCTTTAAATTATCTGACTGATATAAAATATCGTACATCGCCATCGAATCGTAGGTATGGGCTGACGTGTTAATGAATTTTCACTTCTTTGACCTCCATACATCAGAAACTAATTGTCACCTAAACCTGAAAATTTGTTGTGATTGATGTCTCAGCGTAAGGTACTATCTGGCACAAGATTCAGTTCCAAAATCGTGGAACCAAAAACAGACGAAAGAGCCCCCCATTTTTTATAGTCACTGTTCGATCGAATTGAATTTATTTGACGGGTAAAAATACTTTTTTTATTCAAGAAACTTTTTATCGTCATCTTTGAATAAGGTTTTCCTTTGTGACTAAAATACAATTGAATAAGGAATTACGAATAACTTTATATTCTTCTATTCGATTCAACAAAATGGATGAATTAATCAATGCGGTTTCAAGCAGCAAAACGGCTCCATATCAAAACGACACAGTACAAAACTACACATGCACTTTAGGATACATCAGAATAGTGCACATACAATTTATGAAACATGCGATATAGAACACATGCGTTTTATAGTGCACGTACAATTTAGGACACATACAACTTAGGAAACATGCGATTTAGGACACAAACAATTTAGGGCACAAGCAGTTTAACGCACAATTTTTTTAGTGCATATTAGGATAGCGCACAGCAAGATTTTATACACAAGATAGTACACAGAAAATAGGGCACATACAATTTAGAACACATGCAGTTTGACGCATATTTTATTTAGTGTACAACAGGATAGCACGGTAAGCTTGCCGGTGAACTGGGCCCTCGCCGATTTCGATGACCTTCACATATGTTGCCAAGGTCGTCATTCTGAATAACATTTCCCTTTAACCTTTTTGGCGGTCGGCCTTAGATTCGGAGATATTAATAAAAAACTTTCGGCATAACATGTTGAAACCTGTTTCACAGCCGACGGTATTACTATTGGTTGGGGCTAGATTAGGGCGGGGGTTGAGGGAGCGCGCCCGCTCGCGGGCACGTAAAGCATGGTAGCGAACCGATGTGAGTATGTGTTAAACTAGGTAATTCTAATGTTAATTTTTTTGCGCATATCTCGCGCAAAGCTGACCACCAAAAAGTTTAAAGGAAAATGTTCAGAATGATGACCTTGTTAACAATAGCGATATTGATCCCATCGCACGATCCTTGTAACCGCAGTCTCATTTTCAACATCCCCAAAGTCACATCGGTTCCCTACCATGCTTTACGCGCCCGCGAGCGGACTCGCGCCCCCCGCCCTGATCTAACCCCAACCAATACTAAGACCATCGACTGTAAAACACTAGACGAGCGAAACAAGCGACGAGTTGTGCGCGAAATATTGGTGTGCGCTATCCTGATGTGCACTAAAAAAATGTGCGTTAAATTGCATGTGTTCTAAATTGTGTGCACTATCTTCTGTGTGAACCCATGCTGTGGGCTATTCTGATGTGTACTAAAAAAATTGTTCGTTATACTGCATGTGTTCTAAATCGCATGTGTCCTAAATTGTATGTGTCCTAAATCGCATGTGTCCTAAATTGTATGTGCACTATAAATCGCATGTGGTCTAAATTGTATGTGTCCTAAATCGCATGTGTCCTATATTGTATGTGCACTATAAATCGCACGTGTTCTAAATTGTATGTGCATTATCTTCTGTGCACTATTCTGATGTGTCCTAAATTGCATGTGTAGTTTTGTACTGTGTCATTTTAATATGTCGCCAGCAAAACTATCGTTTTATGTTTTGTAATTATGTGTGGTTCTATGAGATTTTCATTTTAGAGTATGTAAAAAAGGAATCATTTCTTATTTTTTGCTGAACGTTCCCGCGGTTGTGTTAAATCAGGAATCAGATGTTAAATCAACAGGATGAGTTGGGGATGTTTTATGACGGCTAAGGTCGATTTTCCTAGCCGCTATCGGCGGCCAAATCCTAAGCACCGCTCTTATGGAGAAGCATGCATCCGTTTTCCTAGCCGCGTTTTCGACCGACTGTGGCCGCGCGTCTGCTACAGCAGCAATCTAGGCTACTCGAGACGCAACACAGTGCGATGAGTGTTTGGTTTCCGCTATAATGGCGGAATCTCCTAGGCACGCGGCTAGCCACGACGGCAAATGCTCGACTTCTCCAAACTGAGTCCTATCCGCGGCCGCGCTGCGATCCAACGCCACAGTCGGACAGAGTCCCAAAAATAAGGAAACAAGTCAGAATTCAAAAGTTATGGGATTATGTATTTTTATATATTTCTTGTAAACTAATAATATGAGCTCCTAAAAAAGGGAAAAATATCGTGGCAGCTACTTCTGATCTGTGTGTAAACACGAGTCAAAGTTTGTATGTTTTTTCTTGTGGAAAATTTTGAATCGAGTCTTTTAAATTTTGATGATGTAAAGGACATAAATTTTTTAGAAACCGAAATAAGTACTTAAGTACCGTTTTTGGAAAGCAGTAGCAAATAATTAGTTACATTCAGTTCTTTTCCAGGAAACCCATTGAAGAAATCACACAAGCATATCCCTACCCTTGTCCGTGTGCTCAGCAGCCTAACAGGGAGCTCATACTGACAGGAGTAAAAATATGCTTGCGTGCAGGGCGATGGGAAGAAAGTGGGGGACGACGGTAGGCCATGGTGGGAGACGACGGTAGGTCATAGTGGGGGTAAGCATCTGTCCCACGTCCTACGATTCACTGTTGACGCCCACTGTGCGTTGAGACAAAAGCGGGATCGGAGCCAAGCGAGTATTCATTCGTTGTTTTCGACCGATAATTTCATATTTTCCCAAGAACGTTTCAACAACATCTGTTTGCTAGCATTTCTAAAGGGCAGTCAAGAACGTAGTGCCGTCTTTAATAATTTTAAGCATTCTTCAGTCTCACAATGAGTTAATCCGTATATTGCTCTGTCGGTGGGTAGTACGTACGATGGCTTTGGACTTGAACGTAGGTACTGCTATTAACCGTCGCGCTGACTCGCGGGACAATATGGTCATAAACCACGACTCTGGCGAGGCACTCTGGCCGAATAGCCACAATAATTTTTGTCAACCAGATGTAAGGGTTTCCATTCGATTTCGTCAAGAAGTTGTGCCAAGGCGCCTGGGGTCGAGATTCTGGGTACGAATCTCAGGGTACTCCTGGGCGTCCTTCGCGATCGTTGTCCACGGGCTCCGGAAGTTCGGGTGATTATGCCGGGACGAGAGGATTCGGTTTAGAACCCGGAGGTAGGAGATCGTTGCAGGTTAAAGAGTTGGAACTCACCGCAAGGTTAACAAGTTTATTCTGTCCCGATCTGGGTGACTAGGACTCTGTGCCTACTTTGGCATGGGTCTCGTATAAAGTCGGGTAATGTTCCCGTAACAAAGCTTAATCAAGTCTGAGCTCGCATTGCTCGTACATCGTTCTTATACTATAATCGGGACGAAGCGGGGACCATCGGGGTCTCCGCCTTTGGCCTGCTTTTGGGTGTTTCGCCATGTGCTGACGGGTCTCGGTGCGTTTCCGAGATCCCTTACGCGGTTGTGCCGGATTTCGGCCGCTCGATTGTGCCAATCGGAATGTATGCGGTGTCGACACGCTTAGGTGTCGACTCGGGCACAACATCCCCCCCCCCTTTACGGGAAGGGTGCTTAGGGAAAAAAAAAATTTTCTATCGGTTTACAAAATTTCCCGGTACCCTAAATGGTCAAGGCCTCGGTGTACTCGCTGTCCTCGGCTGGTCCTCTGGACTTTTTCGCTTTCGGTGGTGTTGGAATCTGTATTTTATGACGCAGTTGGTAGTCGCGTGTTAACAAATATATGACTAGTAAACTAAGTATTACTAGCACGATAGTTGTTGTTGTTGGGTGTACAATTTGCCAGGTCGCTAGTCCTGGTTGGGAGTTGTTATTCTTTAAGTCGCTTTCTACTTGGTTGAGTTGTTTATATAGTGCTGAATATTCGGATGGATTTTTCAGGAGCTTATCTAGCTGAAACCGCGAGAGGGGGTGCGCTGGTTCGTCCTTTTGTGTTGCGTTTAACGCTACTGTAATGTCGTAACGTGGTGCCGTTGGTAATTCGAAATCTTGGCTGTACGCTGTTTGTCGCTTTTTTAATACTACTTCCCTACTTCGGATATTACAATTTCCCGTAATCTTGAGAATTCCTGTCTTATCTATATCGACGTGCTCAGGCTGTCGTTCGTTACACTGTATAGTCAGTGTTTCGGGCTGGTGCGTCGCGAAAATCCACGTTTCCGCGTACGAGGTACCTATCCACATTGTGTGGTTTGCCGCAATGTATTTTATCTCGCAATTTTTGGGGGATTTATGCGCGGGTTGTAGCCATAGGCTTGCTTCGCACTCGAGATCGTTATTTACATTGTGCGCTAGCATTGGTTGTTCGCAGTAATATTGAGCGGCCACTCGTTTGCATCCCTTTAGCTCGTCTTGATCGGTGAGCACATATTGGTTGCTGCTTGCGTCAATGACGAGTATCGGTGTTCTTATAACTAACACCGCGTATGAATTTCCGTGAACGTGGATTGGGGCTGGCGTTGCCTCGATCACTGTGAACGTTTGTGAGGAAATAAGGGGGACGGTTATTACTGCTATCAACGTAGTCCTATCGAAATACGCGGTGACCGATGACAATTTCTCGATCACGTTAGTATTTTCTAAGTTGGGTGCTATTGGGAACGTGAGCCCATTTGGGAGATGCTGTACTGCGGTTTGTAGTAACCTGGTGATTTGCGCGCTCGCCAGTACGTTTGTGCTGATGGTGCCTCCTTTGAGGCCGGTGTAATATTGCAACACATCGTCTACGTCCTGAGTCAAGTCGGTCAGTAGGGCATTTAATGTAATAAAATGATCTACTAAGTCAGCTCTTCGCGTTTGTTGTAGTATGGTCGTTTCAATTTGTGTACGTAATAGTCTCGTCTGTTTCGCTAGTATTTCCTCGTTACGCTGTATCGTTCTTTCCGCGTTATGTAAGTGATGCAGCGTGTTATTTGTTATTTGAATTTGCTTCTTCATGGCAGTCATTATCGTATTTTGCGTTCCGTCTAACCGCGACAAGTGGTTATTTATCCGTTCGGCGTCGTCGGCGTCCATAGTTCCGAATATGGTTTTGGCCAAGGTCCCTATTCCGTTGATTAACCCCCGTCGTCTATTCGGTATATAAGTCGGCATTTCCGATACTTGATCTACTCTTTTATACAGTTTTCCCGCTCTTCTGAGTAAGGGTTCTAGGTGTTCCGCACATGTAGGTTGGATCGCGATTTCGTTTTCACAACGACGTTGTAACTGGTTTATGTAAGACGCTAGCTGTCGATTCCTTTCGAGGAGGGTGTCCATTTTTAAATGGGTCACGATCTTCCACGAATCGGTTACCATGTGCAGTTCCCCGAGGTGCGTAAAGTGGATTCCTGCTTTATGCTTGATTGGTGATATTGTATATGAGGCCTGGTCGCCAGTTGGCGCCGCTTTGATGAGGCCCCCCACTAAGGCGGTCATTCTGAAACAGCGAAGTCTGATTCTATCCTCTTCTAATTTGATTGATTCACGCCTACTATATATGCCGGGTTGATCGCGAGTTTTGCTCATTATAATCGACATTCCTGCCAATATGTATTCCGAGGAACTCCGAGTGGTAAGTACCATCATTGCTGAGTAGTCTCCAGCTATTTTTTATTTTTATTTTGTGGTTGTGCTTATTAGTTTTCACTTTCTGGTACTATTAGATGTTCGCTAAGCGCCGCATTCCCGGCTATATTTCTATAATGGAGCGGTGCTCGGTCCGGGAGCAACGGTCCTGTCATCGGAATTTTCTCCGTAATTTATGGGAGGAAGGGTACCCTTCGTGGGCCTGTACGTGCGACACCTTTGGGCTGTGTCGTTTGTTTGGGCTGCCCCGCCTGGATGAAGAAGTAAGTGGTTGTACTTTTTTCTTCTCCTCATTGTTTAAGTTGAATTTTAACCTTATTCTTTCCTTTTTGATTACAGGGAGAGGATTGGGGCCAGTATGATTCTTAGGTTATTTGTTATATTAATCCTACATGAATATATTTAATTTTATCTAATGTTTGTACCTCCCCTTTTATTTTCCTTTATAGCCAGATCCTCGTTCCCACCTGTCGTCGTGTTTTATTTTCCGAGACTTTTGTTTGCTTTTATTCAATGAAATGTTTTAGTCTATTCGTGTGTGTGTGTAGGGTTTTCTTTCCCTTTTTAATGGTCACGTTGACTTCTGAGTTTTTTTTTGTGATTATATAAGGGCCTACCCATTTGTTATCTAGTTTTTTTTTATCTTCCGCGCCGTACAGATTCGTCATAGAGCCATACCTTGTCGCCTACCTTTAATTTGATTTCGCGCGCTTTTTTGTCGTATCCTTCTTTGGTCTTTTTCTTTGCTTCTTGGAGTTGTTCCCTAGCTGCTTCGTTTGCTACCCTGATACGTTCTCTTGTTTGCTGCGCGTAATCCTCGTAGGTGTATGTTAGTTTAGGCGGATTTTTTAATGCGGTAGGTAGTGACGCTGTCCTTCCATAGACTAGTTCGTATGGCGTGAACCCTGTTACCGTATGTGGGGTTGTATTATATGTAAACATAGCGTAGGGTAGCCATTTATCCCAGTCGGACTGGTCGTTATCTATATAGTGTCGCAAGTATTCTACTAGGGTTTTATGTGATCTTTCTAATGCTCCGTTAGATTCTGGGTGGTACGCGGTTGTCTGTAGTTTCGTGATCCGGAATAGTTTACATATGTTTTTAAACATTTCGCTGAGAAAATTTCTCCCTTGATCCGTTAGAATCTTTTCGGGTATGCCGTATTCGCAGATAATTTTCTCGACCACTGCTTCCGCTATCGTAGCTGCTTCCTGATTTGGCAGGGGGATCGCCTTGCTAAATTTTGTGAGGAGGTCCTGAAAGGTTAGTATGTAGATATTCCCTTGATTGCTCTCCGGCAGGGGTCCTACTATGTCTAGTGCTACTTTTTCGAAGGGATCCCGCGGTGTATCGGTGATCTCCATTGGGGCCTTAGTTCTTTTTCCTAACTTATTCTTTTGACAGCTGCTACATTTTTGTATGTACTCCTCGATATCCTTATTCATTCCTTCCCAGCTGTGTTTCTGTTTTATTCTTTTTGTGGTCCTTTTGATACCTTGATGTCCTCCTGTGGGTGTGCAATGGTATTCATAAAGAATTTGCTGTTTTGTCTCTTTGTCGTAGACCTTAGTTGTCTCTGCTTCGTCTTTTTCGTTTTGCAACGCGTGCACGTTTCTGCTTAACGCGTCCGCGTTCGTATTGTTCTTTCCGGACTTATGTATGATTTCATAGTCGTACTCGGCTAATAAAATTCTCCATCTTATCAATCTGGATCCTGGGTCTTGTACCCTAAATAGCCATACCAGTGCTTTGTGGTCCGTAACTACTTTGAATGAGGTACCGTAGACGTACGGTCGGAAGTGTTTGACTGCCCAGACGATGGCTAGCAGTTCCTTTTCCGTTGTACTATAGTTTCTTTCGGCTTTATTTAGTACTCGGCTTGCGTACGCGATTGGTTTATCTTCACCTATTTTTCCTTGTGATAATATTGCGCCTATTGCTACATCTGATGCGTCGGTCGTTACTACGAATTCTTTTGTAAAATCTGGATAGATTAATAGGGGTGCCGTAGTCAGTGCTTCTTTTAATGTGTCAAAAGCGTTCTGCTGCTCGGCTGTCCAGATGAACTCGACCTTGCTGCTCGTGATGCTAGATAGGGGTTTAGCTATTTTTGAGTATTCCGGGATGAATCTGCGGTAATATCCTGCTAATCCTAAAAACGCTTGTAATTCCTTTAGTTTGGTTGGGGTGGGGAATTCTCTTACTGCTTTGGTTTTTCCGGGGTCTGGTTTGATCCCCTCGGGAGTAATTATGTGTCCCAAAAATCCTACTTCCTTTCGCAAAAACGCGCATTTTTCCGGTTGTAGTTTTAGGTTATATTTGCGGAGAGTGTCCAGAATTTTTCTTAGTCGTGTGTTGTGTTCCTTTAAATTGGTTCCGTAGATGACAATATCGTCAAGATAGACAAAGCAGTCTATTCCTTGTAATCCGATAAGCGCAGCGTTCATGGCTCGCTGGAATGTTGCTGGTGCATTTTTAAGTCCGAATGGCATGCGATTGAATTCGAAGTGCCCTTGAGGAGTTGAAAATGCTGTTTTGCACTTATCGCGTTCGTCCATAGGAATTTGGTGGTATCCGGATGCCAAATCGAGGGTGGTAAAATACTGCGCTTTTCCCAGTTGGTCTAATATATCCGTGATATTGGGTAGTGGGAATGAGTCGCCTATGGTGACTTCGTTGAGTTTCCTATAGTCGATTACTACGCGGTATTTCTTGTTTCCCTCATTGTCAGGTTTTTTTGGTACTACTAGTAGCGGTGCGTTCCATGGGCTGGCGCTATGTTGTATGATGCCATCCTCTAGCATCTTTTCCACTTGCTTCCGCACTTCTTGTTTGTGGATCTCGGGTAATCTATAGGGCTTAATATTGCAAGGCGCCGTGTCGCTTTTTAAAGGAACTCGATGACTGCGGCGCTATCGTTGTAATGAGTTATTTCGTTAACCGGAATTTCGATCAATTGAATTCGCGGCACGATTACTGTTTTCTTTTCTGTGGTTGTATTTATAATACAGGCCACGCATTTTCCTATTTCGGGTCTCGTTAGCCCCCCTCCTAAGTATATGCCTTCGGCTAGCTGCTGTTTCTCTATTATACCGTCTCGAATGCTATCCGTAGGGACTATTATCAGTTGTTGTGTGCGGGCGGGTACCGTTATTTCCGTGCTTCTATTTAACGTTTTCCAAGGTTTTCCGTTTATTAGTAAGCTCTGCTCGGGGTAACTGATGGTTACTCCGTTGTCTTTGAGAAAATCTACTCCTAGTATCCCGTCCGCGTTTGTTACGGTGTTTCCTTCTACTACGTATAATGGATGTATTATCCTTTTCCCATTTATTTTAAATGTAGCGTCTATTTTTCCTAGTGTTTCTGTTTTTTCCCCTGAGAATGAAACTAGAAGGACATCGGTCTTTTTTATTCCGATGTTGTCCGGAAGGGCTCTCCTCGCGATTAGGGATACTTCTGCCCCGTTATCTATTAGCATTACGGTTTGTTTGTTTTTACCATTTTTTATTTCTACTTCTATTCTATCCGAGGTATGTCCACCTTTGGAGAGGGATCCTATTTTAATCATGCGGTAGGTTTTTGCGGTTTTTTGAGTAGGTGAGTCGCGATCCGGTGATTCGGAGCTATCGCGGCTGCTTTGTGTGGAATGTGCGCTGTCAGTGCTTTTGCGGCGCGGCTGGCGTCTTTCTTCAGAGGCCGGTCGTTGACTCTCTGATTTACGCCCTGTCGATTTCTCGTTTTTTCCTTTGGCCGATACAGTTTGCACTCGTCGGCTGTTTTCTGGAGAAAATTTTTTCCCATTTTGTTTATCCTTATCTTTGTTTTTCCAACAGTCCTTAGTGTCGTGCCCTGATCGTTTACAATTGTCGCAGTAACGCGATGCTGTCTTGTTTCTATTTTGTGTAGAGGGGTTTGTCCCGCGCGTCGCTGGTCGTTTCGTGATTGACCGCTCTTCATCTATGGCTATCGTGATTGCTTCTTGTAGGTCGGCGGGTCTTTGTGATTTTACTAAGACCTTTAGGTCATCGCGGAGTCCGTCCTCGAATATAGTCAATGTCTGTTTTTTTGAATACTTTCACCGTTGTGTGTTTTTCCATTAGACTGTCCTTGTCGTCTATTCCGGTTGCTATGAGTTCCCTTAATAATTTTGATTCACGATTTCCGTATTGATGCGCGCTTTCATTGGGGCCCTGTCTACTATACAACAGTTCCCTTTGTACAGTTGAGGCTGTACGGGGGGGTTTATAGACTGAGGTTAGTACATCCTCTAAGTCTTGTATGGATAGTATGCGGCGTGTCTGTACTTCGTCTAGGGCGTCGCCTCCGATCCGCAAGGAGAGTATCCCCCGTAGAATCTGGGCTTTTTCCTCCGCCGTTTGGTATGTGTTATATACATATTTGCAGGCGGTCAGGAAACCAGGTAATTCCTTGGAGTCCTTCCCGTTGAACAGGGGTAAGGTTTTTATGGTGTGGAATATTTCTCGAGTGCCGGTTACGTTTGGTGCGTAGGGTAGGTTATTTATCTCGAGGTTAGCGGGAACGAATCGACTCGAGCGTCTCGGTTCTTCCTCTGGATCGCGAAAGTTGTCGAAATGGACCGTGGTCCTGCCTGAGGGGCCGGGCGTTGCGTGTGTCGAATTCATTGTTTCCCTTAGTCTACTTATTTCTCTGTCTACCGTGTCCTGTAATGGACCTTCCCCTGCCTCTAGTGCTCCTACCCTGTCGTTTATCCCTATTATTCCATCCGTTACTTGGGCTAGAGAGGTGGTCATTCCCGTGAGTAATCTCTCTATGTTCGCTAGTCGGTCCGCGAGACTCGGTTCTACGTTTCCGCCCGTGGGTGCTGTGTTGGGGGACGACATATTTGAGATTCCTTCGCTCGGAATTAAACTATAATCCAGCTCGTTGTACGGGTATAGTCTCCTAGCGGTTAGGTGTCTAGTCGTAATCGGTAACCTGGTCGAGACGCTACGTTCTTCGCTAGTTCCGATGTCTAGAGCAAGTCGCGTACGCTCTCCGATTTCACGAAAGGCTTCGAATGTTGCGTCGAAGATAGTTTCGTGGGGGAGTTGGGTTGTACGGATTTTAAAGAATCTACGGGGGGCACTTCGGCGAATTGCTCCAGGCGAAAGAATTTCTTTTCGCTCGGCTAATTCTAAATTACGCTCGATGTTCTTATCTAAAGATTTTGTTCGGCGCATGGGAATTGCGGCGTGCGACCTGAATTTGCTGAGAGTGATGTTTCGCACTTACAGTATGTGGATTAGGTGATGCATCGCTCGTCGAGTGTGAGAGGTAGATTGTCCAGGCGGCGTCCTCTGTTGACGTCCGTCGATACTGCGGAGTGTCTGTCCCTATGGTAGAGGGGTCGTTGTCTCCGCAAGGTCCTGTTGTCACCGTCGGTCAGGCTTGGTCCTTACGTTAGCAGGATCCCACCGCTGCCACCAATTGTTGTGCCAAGACGCCTGGGGTCGAGATTCTGGGTACGAATCTCAGGGTACTCCTGGGCGTCCTTCGCGATCGTTGTCCACGGGCTCCGGAAGTTCGGGTGATTATGCCGGGACGAGAGGATTCGGTTTAGAACCCGGAGGTAGGAGATCGTTGCAGGTTAAAGAGTTGGAACTCACCGCAAGGTTAACAAGTTTATTCTGTCCCGATCTGGGTGATTAGGACTCTGTGCCTACTTTGGCATGGGTCTCGTATAAAGTCGGGTAATGTTCCCGTAACAAAGCTTTATCAAGTCTGAGCTCGCATTGCTCGTACATCGTTCTTATACTATAATCGGGACAAAGCGGGGACCATCGGGGTCTCCGCCTTTGGCCTGCTTTTGGGTGTTTCGCCATGTGCTGACGGGTCTCGGTGCGTTTCCGAGATCCCTTACGCGGTTGTGCCGGATTTCGGCCGCTCGATTGTGCCAATCGGAATGTATGCGGTGTCGACACGCTTAGGTGTCGACTCGGGCACAACAAGAAGGTTCCTCCTCCGCCGCCGAATTCACAGGGGGCGAGCCCCGTCTTTGAGGAAGGGTGTTTCCAATGTGTGTTTCATAATTAAATTACAACAACAATTATCTTCATATTACTTTCTCTTCTTTATATATTAAAAAGAAAAATATAAAATAGTTGAAAGAAGGAACATTGTACAAAGGATCAATTAACTATAGAAATAAATGAAATATTTAATGTTTTAATAATTTGTGGGATTGCCTTTTAATTTTATAATAGCTTCGAGCCTCCTTGGTATGGAATTTATTTAGTTGGATGTTATAGCAAGTTTTATTTTACTCTACTACTACATACAGCAGCGCCGTTCAGGCTACCGTTTGGCGGGCAAAGGCGCCCGCCACTGCCCGGGGCAAACGCTGTGGGCAAAGCTCCGGGCAGTGTTGTCAGCTATCGTTACAGCGAAGTGGGGAGGAATGGTTGTGGTGGGAGTACAGGCTCGTGGATGCGTAGGCAGGCATGTGTTAGTAGGTCCATTCGAATACTGTTGAGACGACGCGACGGTCCTTATTTATTCTGGCATCTGTACCGTATTGCACGGGGAGGGCGTAACTTGCCCGCCGCCGACAAGTGTTTGCCCCGGGAAGTCTGACCTGTTGCTCTGTCGAGCAACTCATCAACGGCGCTGACATACAGAGTGATTCTCCAGCGGCGCCTGTCCTTTGACACATTTCTTTAGATGCCGCATGGTACCCCGTGACGAGGACAACCCCTCGCAGTGTCTCACCGAATTTTATGGCTTCCGACCCTCTAAAGGGTTCGAATATCATTTAAAAGTCAGAAATATCCTGGCTTTTCGCATTTCCCATCAGATCTTTGCGAAAACGACGTCAATGGATTCTTTATGTTTCGCCGACGAAACTGACATCACGAACGACGTAATTCAGATCATATGAAGGAAATTCCATGAAAAATTAATTTATATCATTTCAAGTTGTCTTCGTTAATAATAGTCCGATTTACATGAAATTTCATATGATTTTCATCGGAAAAACATAAGGAATCCATTGGTGTCACTTCCATGTCGAAACGATAAAGAATAAAAAAGTATTTTATTTCTGAAGCATGTATGAATCTTCGGTCGTAGACCCTTTCAAGTGCGCTCGAGCCAAAGTGGGACCCTGAACGCTGCGCGGCTGGATTCTGGCCGCCGCTGCGAGCCATCGGCCGCGGCCGCCGGTCGCAGCTAGAAAACTCAACCTTAAGCCCCGTTACGCACTTGGCGACAAATCGCCGACGACATGAGGTGCACGGGGACATATGAGTTCGTACGCACTTGGTCGCGGCAAACAACAAAGGTTTCTGGTCTCTCGGCGACCAAGTTGCCGGCGACTGGTCGCAAGTGCGTAACGGGGCTAAAGGCGGGATCTCCTACCTGCGACTGGTCGCAATATACTGGTGCAATGAGGAAGCATACATTTGTTCTCATACAAGCGTCTGCGATCGTCGGGTATGCGCCAGACTGTTTCCCATTATATCTAGTCGAAGACTGGGCACTGCGTCCACCGGTCGCTAGACTGCTCCCGAAGGGAATCTAGCGACCAGTCGCACTGCGACCCATTGCCACAGTGGGACAGAATCCCAAGAAATAAGGAAAGAAGTGAGAATTCAAAAGTTATGGGAGTATGTATTTTTATATGTTACCTGTAGACTACTAATATGAGCACCTAAAAAAGGTAAAAATATCATGACGCCTACTTCTGATCTACGTGTGAACGCGTGTCTAGGTTTGTTTGTATTTTTCGTGCAGCATTTTAAATCGAGTCTTTTAATTTTTGGTGATATAAAAGAAAAAAAATTTTGGACTCCCAAATAGTAGTATCGATTCTGGTAAGTAATAGCAAATAATTAGTTACATACAGTTTTTTTTCCATAAGAAACAAATTGAAAAATTGTCAGCAAACATCGACATTTTAGTTGCCTTCCGGGAACTTCCAACCAAATTTTTTGTTTGTTTTATAATCAACATAGTCTTGTCCTTGCTACTGCGGAAAAAGCATTTGCGAATATTTGGCAGTAATGGATTAAATACGTGTATTCTATATCGCACACTGGGGATGAATCCCAAGAAATAGGAATCCCCAAAAAATGCACATCCTGTATTTCGCATTTTGCCGAATATTATTAAGAAAATTGATACAAAAAGTGTTAATATACAAGTTTGACGTTATTTAAGAAAATGGAATTGATAAAAGAATTAGATAAATATGCTATGGAAAGTGCAGTGTTCGTATCGACACACGCTTTACTACAGCTTTATGACAACCTTTGGCCCCCTACACAATATAAAGTAGTTAGGAAACATCTGCCAAGTAACTTGCAGAACAGCTGAACAATTTTTAGGCTAATCCCCAATTGCTACAAGCTAATTCCTCTACGTTCGACATGCAATAAATCCTGTTTCGCTACAGTATAAAAGAATAATAAAGGTCGGAAAGTTGACCGTGACGAAAATTAATTTTAAGGTCCGCACAATTACCAAAAGAAGAAGATGTTCTTATGTTAAATCGAAGAATGTTTCCCTGGCAATGAGGTAGGGAATGAAATTATTCTGCAGTAATACCAGTACGCCTCGCGGAGAGCCACATGAAGACAAGGAGTGGTCCCCTGACTACGCGTGATGCCGCCTGCTTTGTCCTCCCGCCAAATTCGAGACCGATCTCTTATCTCTCAAATATAAACACGCGTTGGAATATCAAAACAAAAGCACGCGCTGACGTATTCGGTGCAAAAGAACGTGTGCCACAGGGAGGAGATTATATTATGACCAATTGCTCCTGCATTCCTTTGAAACAGCAGCTTTCCACCTCTGTCCAGTAATACCTATCTCCTCCCTGTGGCCCACGCTCTCTCGTACCGAAAACGTCAGCGCGTTCTTCAGTTTTGATATTACAATGCGTGTTTATACTAGAGAGATAAGGGATCTCTCTCGAATTTGTAGGAAGGATAAAGCGGGCCTCATCACGCACAGTCAGCGGACACCCCTTTTCTTCATGTGGCTCTCCGCGAGGCGTACTTGGTATTACTGCAGAATAATTTCGTTTCCTACCCCATTGCCAGGGAAACATTCTTCGATCTAACATAAGAACATCTTAAAATTAATTTTCGTCACAGTCAACGTTCCGACCATACTTATTATTCTTTTATACTGTAGCGAAACACGGTTTATTGTCTTCCGAACGTAGAGGAATTAGCTTGTAGCAATTGGGGATTGATCCTAAAAATTGTTTCGCTGTTCTGCAAAGTTACTTGGCAGATGTTTCCTAATTACTTTATATCGTGTAGGGGGCTAAAAGTCTAGTGTCATAAAGCTGTAGTAAACCGTGGTCCGCTAGTAATCCGTTTAGGGCTGCCTGAAATCGGGCACGGGGAAAATCCCAAAACACCGGTATTACTTTATAATTGTATTTTTCCACTTCTACGCTTACGATCTGCGAGGTGGGAGTTTGTTCGTAACCAATAGTATTTAGAGTTTCACAGAAGACTCCACTCTCAGAAAGATACACGTCCTGATGGAAATAATATTTAAACTGCGACTTTACATGGATTACATGGATTGTTAATCAGTATAGGAAACATTTCTGTACGCTTCAGACCTGTGTAGTGTCAGTCTGACAGTTTTAAATTTTACGTGTGGTTGACGACAACATCGTGAAATGCCGAAAAAAATAGTGTTTTCGAGTGAGGAGGACGACAAGTTGATAGAAGCTGTAGCCCCTAATCGTGTCCGCTATGCCGTTCACCCGGAGCATAAAAAACACAAGGTGAAAAACAAGGTGTGGAAGGCAGTGGCAATTATTGTGAACAGAACAGGTACAGTGTTACGTCCGAAATCGAGAATGTGATTGATGATTGACTTCGCAACGTAAAGAGAGGATCTTGTCCCGTCGCCTCCGGCGTAACCGTAATCCCTAAGGCCGGTCACGCTTTTTGGAGTACTGTGCGGGGCAGGTAGATTGGCTATTTAAAGATCGAGGAGGAAAAGAAGATGTGCGTTTCGTCTTGGGACCGTCAGCCAGACTCATCAGTAGGGCTATAGCTGGCGGCCTCTGCCCGAGACACACGGGGACTAAGAGGAGTAAACTTGGAACTTGTATATATATGAACGAGATTAGAGTTTAGGACTTGTGAGAGGATTAGACATCTAGCGACGCTGGCGAAGACTAACCGGCGCGGTCCCCGTGGCGGGGCTGGGATGTCACATACAGTATTCTTTAATTATATTCATTTGCATCAACTGGAGCGAATAATAAAATCGAAAAGTCATTCCTATAATTAACTCTTTTGGCCCTGTTGGGACATATACAGGGTCATCCGTTAAAACTGCAACCTACGCGCGCGCCAACAGACGAAAATGGCAACACTGCCTCATGGACGCATTCCACTACAACCATGCATCGGCCCAGCGTTCGGAGGGTTACCAGCGACCGCTGGGTAGCAGTGATGCCCGGGCTTCGAAAATTTTAGGATGGTCTCTTTCAAATTAACGCCGCAAAGAGCTGTGCGGAATTTCCCGGCGCAGGTAAGCGAGCCGCGCGCTCCGCTTTTATGATCGGTTTACCACTCGCAGCCCGGATTACTGTAATAAGGTCTGAAAACAATGTCAACTGGTCTCATACCCGTCTTCATTTAAAAAATTTTAGCTACCACAGGGTTGACCGCGGCGCTATACCCTTGTACGGAGAGATTTTTCGCCACCTGCGTGTAAAAGCCACAATAATGACGCATCGTTCCAAAAAATGACATTAACGGAAGCTGGTATAGGCGTGGCGTTGAGTAGCTAAAAGGTTAAACATTCAAACACAAAAATTCTAGAAAAAAGATTCAAACACGGCTACAATCAAAGACACGTCCCATTAGTTACTCCTTACGTCCGATCTGTCCATGCACTGCATAGGATAAAATTATAAAAAAGAAAACCAGAACAATAGTATTAATAGTGGTAATTGAATAAAAATTTAATTTCTCAATTTATGAAAGTAATGACACAGAAACAACTAGCGTATTGTTTATCAACATCATAAATTTTAAAAAGAGCATTAAATACAAAAGCTTTTCACAACAATTATGGTTAAGAAATTGATAAAAGAAAAATTAAGTAAACGTAAAATATTTTGAATTATCCATCATTAAGAGGGAATAATTTTTCCTTACTTTTCGGCGCAAATTGCATTCCGATATCTTTCATAGTTCAAAAGTTATACGAAAAAGGCCCCAAATTCTTCAACCCCGGTCGGGAAATTTCAAATAGCTCCTTGTGACGTTAATTTGAAAGAGACCATCCTAAAATTTTCGAAGCTCGAGCATCACTGCTACCCAGCGGTCGCTGGCAACCCTCCGAACGCCAGGCCGGTGCATGGTTGTAGTGGAATGCGTCCGTGAGGCGGTGTTGCCATTTTCGTCTGTTCGCGCGCGCGTAAGTTGCAGTTTTAACGGATGACCCTGTATATCCGAGTGAATTTTTGTGATGGATAAGTTTTATTTTGGTAGGGTGTCTAGCTGCAGCGTCACAATGATAGAAATCTCATGATTTATACTACGTGTAATCGAACAATTCTCTGAAATGTTTTATCGTAGCCTTTCTATTCATAATATGTTACAACTGTTTTGCTTAAAAGGTTTTTAAATTATTGTTTTTATTTATCTTAGAGAGCATAGAGACATGCCTATGCGTTTTCGAGACACATATTTCCCAATTTTTAAAACTGAGCTACAACTTTCAAATTTGATCTGTACCTATCCGCAGCCAAGTACAATCAATGTCTGCAAGAATATATAATAAAATCCAAATTGAGAAAGGTCATGTCGATAGGGTTAAAGTATAATGATACGCAATTTTGAGGGCACAATATTCAAACACGCTTCCCATCAAATGGTCTAATGCTATTTGCAATATTCCATTTCATCATAAAGATTTTTGCAATTTTTTTCCAAAGCTGAAATTTTCGATTACGGTAAAATTATGGGCACTGAATTGGCGTATAATTGTTTCAATACGTCTCTTGCAACAACACTTATACTGGCTCGCAAAAGTATTCAGATACACTTTGAAATAGAATAACTTTTTTAGAATTGAGCCCAAAGACTTGAGCTTTTTGGAGAAGCTAGAATGATTAGGTTACCAGGTGCTGTGTTTCGTTGTTTTGAAAAAAATTGCAATTGTTCGGAATAGCGAAGAAAATAGTGATGGTTGCTTTGCGACGAAATTTTCAGTTTATAACCCTAAAACGTACTTAAGGGGGCCGTCTCATTTTTGTTATGGTCCGAATCGATCGAAGCGTCCCCAGTAAACAAACGGACCCTAATGAAACTACTGTGATCGAAAAAATGAACTTGTACAGCGATGACATCTCCAGGTACTCTGGGTAAACGAATTTTTGACGCTTAGTTGCCACATGTTCTGTTCTCTCTGTCTCTGCCGCGCTGTTGCCACAGCTCTTTCTATCGCGAAGTCTTGAAGGAATACCGAATACGGCACGAGAGCTGCGTCTAGCGTCAGAGCCTCGCTGAACGTAGCAATAATGAAAGATAGAGAGGTCCGGCAGTATAAGAGGAAAAGATGGAAAGATACCAAACCTGACACAGCTTGAACTGTCATTATTAACGATATTACAGATAAAATTTATTTGCAGAATTGAAAGCCCGTTTCGTTCAAAGTAGTCCGATTTAAATTATTTCCTGTCAATTTAATCGGCAGAATCACTTTGATATTGATACGATGAAAAATAAAGAAATTCTGTTTCAGCATAATCGATGATACATCACCCAGCAATTCCAGGCGACAGAATAGACGGGTGAGCGATACAATGTCGTTCGGTTCGAGCTTCGGGGGACCTCAAGAATGAAGGCCTTCGATTAAAAAAATTATTTGTGGCCGATGGATGAATTCCCGTCGAATAAACTGATTAATTTAAACAATACAAATTTGTGTATCAATATTCCTTCTAAACTTCGCAGTTCTTATTATGTTCTCTCATTCTGTGCAATATTTATGTTTACTTATTTGTGGAGCATAGTTGCAAAATCTTCTGTTCTTTCTGTCTCTCTCACGCTGTTGCCACAGAGTTCTCTCTTTCTATCGAGAAGTCTTGAAGGATGCGGCACGAGAGCTGCGTGTAGCGGCAGAGCCTCGGTGAACGTAAAAGAGGATAGCAGTAATGAAGGGTAGAGAGGTTCGGGAGTGAAGTTAGGAAACATGCCGATGAAACAATACTAATTTGCGTATCAATATCTTTTTATTTATACGTAGAAGGATATAATATCTTGTATAATCAATGTGCAAGTTCAAATCATAGAATATGAATAAGGGACATCACCGAAGTGTAACACGCCGATCGTAATGAAATTTCTGAATAATATAATTCTTCGAAAAATATGACACTTGCTTTTTTATCTATAATCATCCACATCCCGGGGGTAACAGCATTGCATTATCTCTTGCTTGAAAATTGTACTTTTTATTGAACATAGTAATTTTTAGATAGGAATATTTATAATAATTTTTTATTTTTATTTTTTTTTAAAAATAGTGTCATCCATGGGGGGACGTGAACTGGCGACCTCATGCTTACTAGTCGGGAGTGCTACGCACTGGCCAGTGCCCACGCTATTCATTTGTAATTGCTTCCAATCAAATCTATATAAGTGACCTGGGCATTTTTTCAAAGTCAATTTTCTCGAATTTGGGAAGCAGTATAAACAATTTTCGAAGCCAGTCCTAAAAGTCCCCTTGTAAGACTGCTAAGTAGGTAGTCCCCTTATTGCATCCCACCTGTATACAGTGTGGATCTGTAACACAGTATTAATACATAATTGTTAATTATTTTGCATATATTAATACCGAATTGTAGATTTATAAGGTGTGAAACATTACCTGAAATATGGTACTTATTATTCCATTTAACATTCCATTTGCCCTGGCATTACTGTCCCATACTCCGCATCTGTATCTTTTCTTCTACCTTGCATCTGTCTTCTGTCTGTCTGCTCCTGCGAACTTAGAAATGTGTCTGAAAAAATTAAAGGGTGAATTAAATTTATTATTTCCCTCGTCACATTCTTGGGAAAGTTATGGCGGCGTCTATCGACTCGCGTGATCGTACGATCCGCGAGGAAAAGTGCGATTGCTAACACTTGTGACCACTGACACAGTCAGTGGCCCTGCACTTTACAGTGTGGTGCAACGCCGGTTCGATGACATCGGAGTTTCACTATTTTCGGAGGGAGACCTTTTTCTCTTTTTCAAGCTTTTGGGTTTTTCTTTCGCTCTTTCTGCTAATATAAATTGAGGCTTCCGAATAGGCATGCACCTGTTGTGCCGACTATCTATTAATTCGGGTAGCATGCATTCTAAGTAAAATTGAACCAATTTTGGCTCCATTTCTCTTTTCCAAAACGCATCATCTCTCTCTACTTTTACAGATTTCAGCCCCTTCGGGGTCCAAACGCAAAATATACAGTACTTTCTGTCAGTAATATGTAACTGGCCTTGTACTTGATAAAAATAGTGATGTGCTTTGTTCATTGAAATATATGTATTACGTGCGAACAAGCGCCGGACAGCGGGTACTTTTTCAATAGCTTCTTCCGGCGAAAAGTTCTCCGCTGATTTGGGGCATTTGATTTCCACAATACTGTCTTGACCGATGATTCCATCCGGTGAAGCTCCTAAGAAGGGGATGTAGCTCCCGAAGAAAATTCCACATTCTGCAATATCTGTGTATTGCTTCTTCAATTTTTCGCGACCAATTTTCTCGCATTCTTTCCCGTATTCCATCGCGGGTGCACTAATTGTCTTCGGATACAGAAATGATTTTACTGCATTTGCGCAAAGCGTGCCAGGTCGACGACGGCACACTTGTCCAAAATTGGAAGCTGTCAACAATTTGGACCTGTACTGCAACCATCTGCGGTTCTCTGCTTGTCCGATGGTTTCGTCTTCAATGGCATGTCTTCTCTCTTGCCAATCACTGAGCATTTGCATATGCTTTTCCCGCTCCAGTTCATACATTCTGGCTTCTGTGCATTTTGTCCGTAATCAGAATCTTTCTGCGAGGGCAATTGCTTGCATACATATCGCGCAGCTTTCGTTTCTTTCTGTTTTGCAGCTCTATTTTCCTTTTCTTTCTTCTTCTTTTCTTCTATTTTACGCACAACCTTGGGTGTTTTCTTCTTCATTACCGCATTCAATCGCGAGTGCACTTGGTTACTGTTGTACTCCACGACAGCAGCTGCACATATTCCTGTATACGATCCTCTCTCGGCGAAATTTAATCTTTTTCCGCCAATGTACTTGGCAATTAGTCCGTTCAAACATTCCACAGCGTTATTATTGGTGTTATAGAGTAAGCTCTCCGCATGAGCTGACAGTGGACGAAGTATTTCTTTTACGTCCTGGTACACTCCAATTTTCATCAATTCTGGAACGATGTTTCTTTCATTCTCTTTATTCTTTCCATCGCAGAAATATTGTAGTTGTGCACACTCTTTGTGTTCACCAAACACGTGGCTCGGAACATTCTGTATGTCGTCATTCAAATTCTTCGTTTTATTGTCGATTGATACATTCTGATTGTATCTAAACTTTGCGGCTTTAACTATGTCCGTGCGTATCCGACGAATGCTAGTTTCTACAGTTTGTCGCAATGGTCCAGGTGTTGTCTTCTTTACAATCCCTTTCATTTTTGTGCAAAAGTTTCGTAACAAATGATTCGTGCATTCAATCTTTTTTACACGAATCTGTCTTTTATATGGGTCCGCATCAATAACCTTCTTATACACGCTGCTGTCCCCATCAGCAATCAAAGTTGAATAAACTAGCCCACGTTTTTCTCTGCTAGTATTGAATCCTTCTACTATAGCATCGCTTTCCGTGCTTTCGAGATTCTTTCTTTTCGCAGCAATCCGACAAATTCTGCAAACTTTATTTCGAACGCCATAAAATAAAACTTTCTTCGCATGATAGCCAACTATCACGCTGACTCCAGACGCAGAATCGTAACGTCCACTGCGGTAGCATCTCTTCATCCAGCATCCGTCGGCCACAACGGGGATGTGAGGTGTCCCTGATCCAGGAAAAACGTCGCCTCTTTCAATCGCCAAACGCTTCTCTTCTTCAGCCGCTGCTAACATCTCTTCTTCTGCAGCGGCAATTGCGGACTTGTCGAATTCATCTTGATTCTTCACAAAGTCTCTCTTCGACATGCAACGTATGTTCACTCCCGCCAAAGTGTGTTCTAAGTGGGCATAGCTGCCTCCACATAAAATTATTGCATTAACGGCACCCTGATTGCAATCTACTTCTTCGGCTTCGTCCGATTGATTGCAGATTTCAGCTTTGTAATAGCATAAAGTGCACATTACGCTGAAGATGCTCTTGAAGCCACGCCATTTCACACCAGTTATTCGTAGGTGTTCAATGCCACAGTTTTCCCTATCACATTTGGGAAATTCATTATATCGTTGATATTTAGGATATGCTCTTGCTCTTGCGGCTCGTTCTTCGTAACTTTTTCTATAACGAAGTTTAGCGCCTCTTCAGTTTCTCCCGGACTGGTCGTATCAGTGTCTTCATCGGATGGCGAGTGCATTATCTCTTGGGACGTATGATTTCGTCCATCGTGTGTTGGTGGTTCCTCTACCATACGTTCCTCGACCACTTCTTCTGAATGTTGTCCTACGGCAGTGTCGTCTGCCATTTTTGCCATTTCCTGTTTCTTCTGTAGGGTCAAAGGCCTTCTCTTTGCATGACATACTTTCCGTTTCGAAAATCTCCTTGCGGACGGACGTAATTTTCGCGGACGAAACGGAAAATTATTGTCCATATTTTCTTGCACATCCTGCATATTCACATTTAGAGTTTCACTCATTTTACACTAAACCAACAAACACAACACAAACACAAACACAACACAACACAATTCAAAATCCTTCTGCCCGTTACAAAAAAACGTAAACGCGAACCGTGAACGTGAAAGGTGAATCCGAAAATTCGTCTGTGGTGCGTTCTGAAATAAATGACGCTATACAAACCAGGCAACGGCGCAAATAGTCGGTTGCGGTCAGTCCGTTACAAAAAGCCGACGACGTGAACGCTTAATTAATTGGTGGTATAATGGTGGATATGAACAATGTAAGTATTATATTGTATACTATTATACAGAATGACTCTCTGGCTAGAGTATTCAAATGCGATGCCGCCAATAATCCGCGCCTCGCTGAGTTTCGTGGATTTCAACGCTCGAGATGAGATTGACTACGACATAAGGAATCAGTTGACGCCATTTTCGCAAAGATCTGATGAGAAATGCAGAACGTGGAATACGTCACTTGGCGGCATTGTCTTTAGGACTCTAGCGAGAGAATAACGCTGTACAATCTTACTATTTGCCATAGAATAATACATTCATTATTTCATTTCCAGATGAAAGATGCTCTCATGCCGTGTTATGGCGTCGGCCAAAGAACGAGGCGGAAAGTGAGGTGGAAGGCAAGGAGAGAGAGAGAGGAGACGATAGGAAAGAAGGAGGAGGAGAGAGAGAGAGAGAGAGAGAAAGAGAGAAGACGGTGAGAAAGAAGGAGGAGGAGAAAGAGAGAGAGGAGGAGGAGACGCAGAAGGAGGCTAAAATACGAAAGTTAAGAAAAGAAATGGCCAAGGCAAGTTGAATGTGTGTGTGTGTGTGTGTGTGTTTCTGAAGTTTGTTTGGTCTGAATATTTTTGGGATTCACTATACAGGGTGTCCGCGGGAAGAGTGGACAGCTGGATACCTCCTAAACTATTGCAGACAAAAATATTTAAAAAAAATAGGGAATTGCATGGTTCGAGGGGGCCAACTTATTAGCGCGGACGAATTTTTTTTTCGATTATTATTTTAAAAGATACGATGGTCAAGTTCGGTTTTTTAGATGGAACTATTTTTTCTGAAGACCTGAGTTGATAGTGCGTTCTAAGACAAATTCAATAAGCTTTAATGTATACACTTGATTTCCACTGGTTTTTGAGATATTGCACTTGCAAATTTACTGATTTCCCCTGGAAGAAAACTCGCTGGAATAGCAAGGACCGAGGACGGTCTTGCTGGCGCCACGGGTGGCCTTGCCTGTTGAAACAGATACCTACCTGCCAAAGGTCTACGCCAGGAATCGCAGGCCCAAAGGCTGGACAATTCTTTTCCGTCAGAAATGCTACTTAGGTAGGTACATCTGCGGTATCGAGAAGCGCACCGTTACTTTTATTTCGCACTTGCTTCTACGCTCGGATGGCCGGTTCTTTTGGGAGGGATGTAAGTTCAATTGGTTAGGTTAGGAAGTGTGAAAGTTGCTAGACTAAATTTCAACCATAGGGAGCAGATTATATTAGAACCAATCGAATTCGCATCCCTCACAAACGGCTGCTCTCTTGAAGAGGCCCTCTTCACAGCAATACCTCCTCCCCAGTGCCCACCTTCTCTCGCACAGAATACGATGACGCATGCTTTTGTTTTGATATTAAAGCTCGTGTTTATATTCGAGAAGACTACGTGTCAACAGCGGACTACCATTTTTCTTCCCGTGTCTCTCTACGAGGCGTATTGACGGTGGATTGTAGAAGCGTAGATGTCTGGATGCCAGTTATTGAATTCAGGAGACGATAGAAACACTTTATTACAAAACACACATGTACTATAATTAAAGTAAATCGTATTCCTCTCGGGAAGGAGTACTGATAATCATCGAACTTCCACCCTACTTCGTGCAGACCGATTACACGGAGGGTAGTCGGGTCACACACTGCACAAATGATAAGCCGCATCTAGACGTTGCGAGGCTGCAGCGCGAGGCATGCCGCGCGGAGTGAAAAGTCTGGAGAATCCTTAGCTCGCCTTGGTCACTTTGCAAAGCAACCTCGTGCTGCTGCCGTGGCGAGGACAACACCCCGCAGTGCCTCGCCGAATTTTATGGCTTTCGACCCTCGAAGGGTTTGGAATATCATTAAGAAGTGAGAACTGTTCAGGATTTCAAATGTTTGTATCTTTTCTTCATCGTATCGAAGGGGAAGTGGCGGCAATGGATTCCTGGCGTTCCGTCGATTAAAATCATACGAAATATCATGCAAATCGGACTACCTTGACACAAGCTATTTGTATTCCTTATGTAAAAGTTGTCCGATTTACACGACATTTGTAATGATTTTCATCGGAAAACCACAAGGAATCCATCGGCGACACTTCCATATCCATACGATAAAGAATAAAGAATTATTTTATTTCTGAAACAGGCAGGTACAGGATGATTCTGGAGCTACGCCCGTCAAAAAGTTGCGGCCTGGTACCCCGTGGCGAGGACAGGCCTTCGCATTGCCTTACCCGATTTTTATGGCTTGCTTCGGAAAAAGGTATGTTTCTGGGTCGAACGTAGCGAATTGAGGTCGAGCCCCCGCAGTCGAGGGTGAAATATCCCTTACAGCGTATTAATAAATTCTTTTCTTCATCATATAGAAATGAAAGTGACGCCAATGGATTCCTTATGTTTTTCTGATGAAAATCATACAAAATATCATGCAAATCGGACTACTTTGACACTAGCTATTTGTATTCCCTATGTAAAAGTTGTCCGATTTACACGACATTTGAAATGATTTTCATCGGAAAACCACAAGGAATCCATCGGCGACACTTCCATATCCATACGATAAAGAATATAGAATTATTTTATTTCTTAAACAGATACAGGGTAATTCTGGTGGTACGCCCGTCACCCCGTGGCGAGGACAACACCCCGCAGTGCCCATCGAATTTTATGGCCTTCGACCCTCGAAGGGTTTGGAATATCATTAAGAAGTGAGAAATTTTCAGGATTTCAAATGTTTGCTTCTTTTCTTCATCGTATGGAAGGGGAAAGTGATGCCATTGGATTCCTGGCGTTCCGTCGACTAAAATCATACCAAATTTCATGTAAATCGGACTATTTTTAACCAAGACAAGTCAGCTTGAAATGATATAAAACGATTTTTCACGGAATTTCCTTCATTATGGTCCGAATTACGTCGTATTTGGTGTTAGTTTCATCGGCAAAACATAAGGAATCAATTGGCCTCATTTTCGCAAAGATCTGATGAGAAATGCGGAAATCGAAGATTCCTCACTTCTTAATAGGGACTCGAACCCCTTCGTGGGTCGAAAGCCATAAAATTCGAGGGGCACTGCGGGATGTTGTCCTCGCCACGGGGTGACGGGCGTACCACCATAATTACCCTGTATCTGTTTAAGAAATAAAATAATTCTTTATTCTTTATCGTATGGATATGGAAGTGTCGCCGATGGATTCCTTGTGGTTTTCCGATGAAAATCATTTCAAATGTCGTGTAAATCGGACAACTTTTACATAGGGAATACAAATAGCTAGTGTCAAAGTAGTCCGATTTGCATGATATTTTGTATGATTTTCATCAGAAAAACATAAGGAATCCATTGGCGTCACTTTCATTTCGATATGATGAAGAAAAGAATTTCTTAATACGCTGTAAGGGATATTTCACCCTCGACTGCGGGGGCTCGACCTCAATTCGCTACGTTCGACCCAGAAACATACCTTTTTCCGAAGCAAGCCATAAAAATCGGGTAAGGCAATGCGAAGGCCTGTCCTCGCCACGGGGTACCAGGCCGCAACTTTTTGACGGGCGTAGCTCCAGAATCATCCTGTACCTGCCTGTTTCAGAAATAAAATAATTCTTTATTCTTTATCGTATGGATATGGAAGTGTCGCCGATGGATTCCTTGTGGTTTTCCGATGAAAATCATTACAAATGTCGTGTAAATCGGACAACTTTTACATAAGGAATACAAATAGCTTGTGTCAAGGTAGTCCGATTTGCATGATATTTCGTATGATTTTAATCGACGGAACGCCAGGAATCCATTGCCGCCACTTCCCCTTCGATACGATGATGAAAAGATACAAAAATTTGAAATCCTAAACAGTTCTCACTTCTTAATGATATTCCAAACCCTTCGAGGGTCGAAAGCCATAAAATTCGGCGAGGCACTGCGGGGTGTTGTCCTCGCCACGGCAGCAGCACGAGGTTGCTTTGCAAAGTGACCAAGGCGGTGGTTGCTGGACACTTGGCTGTGCTGATCGCTCTAACTAAGGCCATAGTCGCCAGGTTTGGCGACTGGTTCCTGCCTTGGAGGCCGCTTTGCTGGACACTTAGTTGTTGAAGCTAAGTTATTGACAAATATTATTCTCAGGATAGTAATATTACTCCTGAGCGACGAGGAAACAAGACTATTCCAGGTGGCAATACCGCCCCTGATGAACCAATGAAACAACTCAACGGTTCTCAACTTAAACATATTCAATCTCCTAGATTTATAAGCTAATTCCTTTATCGACCGAGAGTCATTATCCACAAACTAATTCCTTTATCGACCGAGAGTCATTATCCACAAACTAATTCCTTTATCGACCGAGAGTCATTATCCACAAACGAATTCCTTTATCGACCGAGAGTCATTATCCACAAACTAATTCCTTTCATTCGACTAAACGTCGCTATTAATTATTTAAGTTACATTACTCCAAATCGATCGTTAAACCGGGTATTCTTTTGTACCGACCAAGAGTCGCAACCCAAGACGATCAGCTTTACTTTTTGTAACGACCGAGTGTCGCAACATAATTAATTTCTTTAATTTCTTTAGAATTAAGGCATTAATTTACGTTTTCATGTATCATTTAAAAGTGTTTTCCTTGAATAAACACTATTAAGTTAAATTCTTGTTCTGGAATTTTAATTCTTTATCGCACGCCACTCGAACCAATCCCGAAAACCTGTAACTCGCGTTAACGCCACGCCTAAAACCGTTACACGTGGTCCCCTCGAATATAAACACAAGCTTTAATATCAAAACAAAAGCATGCGTCATCGTATTCTGTGCGAGAGAAGGTGGGCACTGGGGAGGAGGTATTGCTGTGAAGAGGGCCTCTTCAAGAGAGCAGCCGTTTGTGAGGGATGCAAATTCGATTGGTTCTAATATAATCTGCTCCCTATGGTTGAAATTTAGTCTAGCAACTTTCACACCTCCTAACCTAACCAATTGAACTTACATCCCTCCCAAAAGAACCGGCCATCCGAGCGTAGAAGCAAGTGCGAAATAAAAGTAACGGTGCGCTTCTCGATACCGCAGATGTACCTACCTAAGTAGCATTTCTGACGGAAAAGAATTGTCCAGCCTTTGGGCCTGCGATTCCTGGCGTAGACCTTTGGCAGGTAGGTATCTGTTTCAACAGGCAAGGCCACTCGTGGCGCCAGCAAGACCGTCCCCGGTCCTTGCTATTCCAGCGAGTTTTCTTCCAGAGGAAATCAGTAAATTTGCAAGCGCAATATCTCAAAAACCAGTGGAAATCAAGTGTATACATTAAAGCTTATTGAATTTGTCTTGGAACGCACTATCAACTCAGGTATTCAGAAAAAATAGTTCCATTTAAAAAACCGAACTCGACCATCGTATCTTTTAAAATAATAATCGAAAAAAAAATTCGTCCGCGCTAATAAGTTGGCCCCCTCGAACCATGCAATTCCCTATTTTTTATATATTTTTGTCTCGAATAGTTTAGGAGATATCCAGCTGTCCACTCTTCCCGCGGACACCCTGTAGAAGAAAATCTGACTAGTCCACGCGATGCAGTAGACATTTTTCTTCGAAAAACATCAACAAAAGTAATAAGTCACATTTTGTTTTCAATACATAAGCCAACGGCGGCGGGCGTATCTACTGCCGCTCATTGTCAACGATTTGAATCGCCACATGCGACTATCACTGTCGCGCCGCACGTTTTGCCAAACTGTTTCGGTCCGGTATCGAAAACAAAACGAAGGAAAAATGTCTGCTGCATCGTGTGGAGTAGTCAGATTTTCTCCTAGACCCTTAATTTTCTAAATATATACTTGTATTCTCATTTATTTGTTTATTTATTTGAAATTATATTTGTTATATGAAAGAGGGGTCGTCTACCCACCATTTACTATCTTCTACCGCATAATTCCCCTCACCATCTCGCGAAACGTGGTCAAGGTATGCTTTCGCACTTTGACCGAACAAGATCCTGGTCGAACCCTCTAATCGTTCACAGGAATTCGTTCAGAATTGTTCGAGACGTAACACCATGTAGTCACATTCGGATTATAAAGATTATAAAATAATCCATGTGTCTATAAGAAATCGTCACAAAATACAAGTCTCATAACCATACTATACGTTGGCGATATAATGCATAACAGCAAAAGTGAAGAATTAAAATAACAAGAAATGTGGCAATATCGAAGTAAAGAACTTTTTGTTAGTATTGAGGAAAAGAAAAACATAGGTTATACAGGAAAATTGGAAATCAGTGACAGGATGCGTTTTTATGGTATCTGGTTATACGATATCTTGGAATAGCAAAAAGTAAAGAACCACAGCGTTGTCAACAGTAGAAGCAGTATACATATATAGCACTATCATATACGTGCCAAGAAACCATATGGTTACGCGAATTAGCTAAAGAAATAACTAATAGTTGTTTAAATCGGGCAGGCTGAACAGACGCGCTCGCGGGTTCCGAATCCCTACTGCTTGGTAAACTCTGTCGAACTCGATTGGCCTTGGACGTGTACTCGTGCGCTCCCAAATGCCTGTGCCCGCCGAGAGAACAGTTAAGCATACCTAATTTAAATGAACCCATATGACTGATATGTGATAATAATAGCGCAATATATTCTTCAAAAAACAAAATTACAAATGGAAGAGCGAAGCATATAGACGTAAGACATCACTTTATTCGCGAAAACAGAAAATAAGGCTGTAAATGTAAATTATTTAGAAAGAAGAGGAATGATAGCAGATATTTTTACAAAACCCTGAATATTTGCGAAACAAATTAGAAATTTGTGTTTCAAGGAGGCATATTGGAATATGAAAGCAGAAATTATTTCTTTATATTTACACGCATATACATATTTGATTGCGCGCAGCACTTCCTTCTTCGCAATGTGCTCTGCTGAATAAAACACGTGTTCTATTACAAGTGTGTCTTAAGATGCTTTATTCAGCCTCGTCACTTCTTCATAATTATATTATACACATTTATTAAACAAATATTGTAAATATTTTTGGTATACTCACAAACTTATTACATTCAAGGAAGTGTTTTGTGTCATAAATGAAATTGCTGTCACTTAAAAGTGAAAACTACAAAATATAAGTACTTACCCAATGATTGTTGTGCAGTATTTTTGTCTTAAGGCGGTATTCTCGTCTAGAAAGCTAATTTTTTGCCTTTTTTTAGAGGCGACGCAGAAAAAAATTACAGTTTTCACCGATGAGCATTATCCCCGCGTATTCATTAACATTTCACTTAGCTGTAAAAAAAATTTCAGCCATATATAATAATAATTAATGAAGATATGGGTCATCTCGTAAAGCGTGTGCAAACAAAAATTGGCTCATTCAGTGAGAGTGTGGCTATAGCCAGTAGAAGACATATGAAAATTAATTAAAAATTCACAAAATGGCGGGACTTTAAAACGTAGCTTTTACGTGTTTTTTTTTCGTCTTTAAACGGCCTTAAACTACTACCGGCTAGAATTATATGTTTTCTGATGGTGTACGAAAAAGATGGACCAGATTGGCCCACTAGAGGTTCAGATATCGCGTGTAGTGTCATGAAAAACATCGTTTTGAGAAAAACCTATATCTCCAATAATTATTATTACATCTAGGTAATGCTTATCGGTAAAAATTGCGTAATTTTTTTGTGGGTCGTCCCTAAAGAAAATAGAGGATCTCGTCCCTTTAGACGAGAATACCCCCTTAAGCCACGTTCAATGATTACACTTGTTTACAAAATAAAAAAAAATGTTTACGCAACAGATGCCACTACTTTTTTCTTATGGAAAATGGCCCGCTGATTCCGAAAATGATATCTAAAAATTTTTCTATGGATACGTTTTCGAGATATTGGTAGAAGAACTTTTTACCTGGCTGTCAAAAAGGTGATTCCACATATTTGCGAATATCTCGTGTTGCGAATAACCGATATGATCGGAAATTATCTCTAATTAAAAATAATTGAATCACCAACAAATTTACCTGACAAAATATTCAAATCGGTTCAGTAGTTCGGGTGAAATCGATGGAAATATGTGAAAAAAGTCATTTTTTCAACGGAAATTGACATAGACAATTCAGTTAATCATCTGGGAAAAATCGAAATTGCAAAAATAGGCCGAGTTTCTCATTTCTTACGTTGAGTCTGCACTTTTACAAAGAAAACAAGCTGTTGCTGAAGAAAATCTATGGATAAATAGCGAAGCTATAGACAATTGTGTGAAAACGCTAACATTTCAAATTTTCTCGGTTTTTGTGTTATTTCAATTTTAATTCATTCTGTACATTTTTTCATGTATTTTATTAATATACAATGTGTTTTAGAAGTAATTCTGGCTTTTTCATTGTCTTTTATTCATGTCAGGATTCGTTTTTCTTATGAAGAACCAAATATAATCTCCCATCATTGGCTCATCCCAAAATCCTTGATACCGCCCCTCAATACTCTTCATATCCTAATGGAATCTATCTCCGTGTTCGTCACTTACGTCACCAAGATTCTCCGCGAAAAAGTTCAAATACGAATGCGAGAAATGAATTTTTAGAGA
Organism: Andrena hattorfiana; assembly: GCA_944738655.2. Lineage (NCBI taxonomy): Eukaryota > Metazoa > Arthropoda > Insecta > Hymenoptera > Andrenidae > Andrena > Andrena hattorfiana. The sequence goes on from OX122891.2 coordinate 42,052,555, forward strand.
AATTTTTACACCTTTTGGAAAAATAAAAAAAAAATGAAAAGCATACAATAGAAAATGAACTACGGGTAGAATGAAATGAAATGAAAGTATTGCATACTAATTTGTGCCCAATTCTTCAGAAATAAACAAATTACTGAAAGACGAAAAATTTGAAACCTTTTTGTCATCTGATGAAGCTGCAGCCTGGAATTCGTTTCGGTTGATTGTTTCAGATTTTTTTGGAAACAATAAAAATCCAAACTACCAGAAAATTGTCAACGACTTGCTAAAGAATTACGCAAAAATTGGTATGCAATACTCTCATTTCATTTCATTCTACCCGTAGTTCATTTTTTATTGGATGCCTTTCATTTTTTTTTATTCTTCCAACAGGTATAAAAATGTCTCTGAAAATTTATTTCTTACATTCGCATTTGAAATTTTTCTCGAAGAATCTTGGGGACGTAAGTGACGAACACAGAAAGAGATTCCATCAGGATATGAAGAGTATTGAGGGGCGGTATTAAGGATTTTGGGATCAGGCATTGATAGGAGATTATATTTGGTTCCGCATAAGAGAAACGAATCCTGACACGAATAAAAGGCAAATAAAGAGACAGAATTACTTGTAAAATACATTGTATATTAATAAAATACTTGAAAAAATGTACAGAATGAAATAAAATTGAAATAACACAAAAACCGAGAAAATTTGATTTTTTGATCTTTTATTTGATCGAGGAAACTGAATAGTATAGGAGGAGAAAGGAGTACGATATTTAGAATGCAAGAAGTGACTATATTTAAGGTTTGGAATACATAATGTGCTCGACACGACCGTCCTATGCGAGCGACTGCAGGAGACCAGAGATGGCCAAAAAATTATTTGAAATAAAAATTTGTGTACGAAATTTTTATTTCAAATAATTTGTTGGCCATCTTTGCAGGAGATTGCCTTCGTCGGCCGCCGATCGTCTCGTTCTTTTGTCCATGTCGACGGGATCGACGTCGCATATCTGCCGCGTCCAACAATGCGTTTGCAGACTTCAGAATCTATTGTTCTGGTTTTCTCGACTTCAAAAAAATAAAAATGCGATAAAAAGTAAAAAATAATTTTGTCCCTTATTTAATCTATGACACTCAATTTTTTTTAAGTCGGCGCCAGACTTACACAGTGCAAATGATGAAGCACCGATATAAAAAAAATTGAGTGTCGTAGATTAAATAACGAACAAAATTATTTCTTACTTTTTAGTGCATTTTTATTTTTTTGAAGTATGTTTTAATTATAATTTTCCATTTTATGCAACGATTAGCCATTATTGTGGCTTTTACACGCAGGTGCTGAAAAATCTCTCCGTACGGGAGTATAGCGCCGCGGTCAACCCTGTCGTAGCTAAAAGTTTTGAAATTGAGACGGGTACGAGACCAGACGACATTGTTTCCAAACTTCATTACAGTAATCTGGGGTGCGAGTGGTAAATCGGATCATAAAAGCGGAGCGCGCGGCTCGCTTACCTGGGCCGGGAAATTCCCAATAGCTATTTGCCACGTGAATTTGAAAGAGACCATCCAAAAATTTTCGAAGCTCGGGGATCACCGCTGTTCAGCAGTCGTTGGCAGCTCTCCGAAAAGATTGCCTTCGTCGGCCGCCGACCATCTCGTTCTTTTGTCGATGTCGACGGGCTCGACGTCGCGTTTTCAGCCACGTCCAACAATGCGTTTGCAGACCTCAGAATCTATTGTTCTGGTTTTCTTTTTCATAATTTTATCTTCAATGCAGTGTATGCATAGGAAGGACTTAAGGGGCAACTAATCGGACGTGTCTTTGATAGTAGCGGTGTTTTAATTTTTTTTCTAGAATTTTTGTGTCTGAATGTTTTAAACTTTTAGCTACTCAACGCCACGCTTATTCCGGCTTCCATTAATGCCATTTTTTTGGAATGATGCGCTATTATTGTGGCTTTTACACGCAGGAGGCGTAAAATCTCTCCGTGCAGGAGTATACCGCCGCGGTCAACCTTATCGTAGCTTAAAATTTTGAAATTGAAGACCATTATATTCATTCATCTTTTTCCTTCAGTGTCGAATCTGTATTCGTACTCAGAAAGTTAAAATTCGATGGCCACGACATTCTGGCCTTTTCACTGTACGCTCTCTTGAAATCGGTTGAATGGTAACGCGTACCTTTTTTACGACCCTGATGGGTTCTTAGGTAAAAGCTTTCAAACGATGCGGCTCGGGGGTCATAAACGCTAGAGTAGTGGCATAAGGACAAAGTCAGCAATAGGCCATTCAGTAATCAGTATGCCAATTTCTATCATAGAAGTATCACAAATGGATTACTAGTATTTTTCTGATGAAAATGACTCACAAACCTGATAAAATCCTGATTATTTTTAATTACTGTAATGTAAGTATACTAGACTAACCCAAGTATACTTGGAGTAAAGTAATTGAGGAAAATAATGAAGAGTACCTGAATTCTATGTGAACTGACACGGAACTGCTATGTGTACTTACATCGTAGATTTTTTTTATAATTTTTAAATCCATTCAATAGGTAATAAGGACAGAGCCAATCAATTTGTAATGAAACGTAGGGATTTAGGGGCCTCGGCTCCAAAAACTACGAATATAAATTTTACAAAAACGTTTCAATTCATTATTTTCAATGATTTTTACGTGTCGTAGGATGGGCACCGTCTATTTAGACACGCGCGATGTGCAGAGATTTACGGGAATGTTAGTAATAGCGTCAATTTTTAATATTTTTCGGCGTACGACACGTGAAAATATTAGTTGAATGTTCCACTACATGTAAAATACTAACAATCAATTTCATCTTGCAATTTATAGTTTTTATAAGCTCTCAAGAAGTGCCATATTGCAGCGCCATATAGGCTCCTGATCCCCGAAATATATTTTCAGAGAGAAATCCGGCGTGAGTCGTTGACAAACCGAGCCAAAGCGTAGCTTAGCGAAAGCCCGCCCTCTATGTTAAACTCTCACTCTAAACAAGTCACATGTATACAAGCACGTACACATCTTTCAGTATTTCAACACATTTCAGAGTAGTTCTTGAGTTGGACGCTGTTCATGAACAGAGGTCGCTAAATTCAGTCCTCAAATTATGGGTCGGTAATACAGTTTGGGTGGTGACACGAAGTCCCATAAGGTGATAGGTCTATTCCATACCTCGTCTGTGATAGTATAGACCCAGTAAACTGAGAACTTAAATAGCAATAGTGTTATGAAAATTTTGTTCTTATCTTCAATAACGTATTAGTAAATGGCCTTGAGTGTGTTACATAAATATAATCTAGTGTAATATTTGTAATACAATTGGTACTGGTGCTATAGTGTTGACTCAATTTAAGTGTTAAGTCACAAAGCCCAATTAAGTTTTTGAGACAGGGTATGAATCATTAGACGTCCGTATAATACCTTTCATGATTTGTTAATAATTAATATTAAAAAATATTGCTATGTATGTACACTAAAACACAACAGCAGAATTATATTTCAACTTTAATATGGATTGTATTTATAATATAAGATACTTATTTGATTTGTGAACGGTTCAGGGTCCTCCTTCTTTATCATCTTACATTTACAAAATGCTGTTATATAAACATATTGACATGTGTAAAGACTCAATCACTTTAGAAATATTAGTGATTCAAATGATGTACTTTTTGTGTACATTGTTACAGAGATCACATTTTTTTAATTGGTTGTGGCATAGGTAATATAAGAACATACTTTGTACACTTGAAATTAGAGGATAATCAAATGCTATACCAATGGGCACTCTGTTTTCTCTTTTTTAAAGTATCTTTTATTCTGAGTCATGATAGAAATATGCACAATGTTGATGATAACACTAGTTTACAGCCATTTTGCGCAACAGACGCCACTATTTTTTTCTTACGTAAAATGGCCCACTAATTCCGATAATGATGTCTAAAAAATTTTCTATGGATACGTTTTCAAGATATCGACACGAGAACTTTTTACCTGCCTGTCAAAAAGGTGGTCCCACATAATTGCGAAAATATCGTGTTGCGAATAACCGATATGGTCGGAAATGATCTCTAATTAAAGATAATTGAATCACCAATAAAGGGTATAGCCGGATAAGATGGTCAAATGTGCCCCTGAACCGAATTCAAATCACGATGGGTCATTCGAGAGCTTATAAAAAAGGAATGATTTCTGTCAAGTTTCAACTTTGTATCTCGACCCGGGGGGTAGTAAAGGGTAAAAATAGAAAATCAGGTTTTTGCCGAATTTCTCCTATACCAGCGGATGAAAAATTTTGAAAAAATTCAGAGGCATATCTGTTATCGGTGCACATATTAGGGAATCGTGTCAGATTTTTAAATTGAAAAACCAAGCTGTGAAAAATAAAAAACGCCAAAAAATGCTGAAAAATGCCGGTTTTGTATCGAAGCAGTCTTGATACTATAATTATATTTTTACTGTAAGTCCGCATCATTGTTACTATTGTCTTGAATTTTTTTCAGATTTTTCAATTTGGTGCGCCGCAGTTAAAAAAATTAAAAACCGATTTTTTCGCCGTTTTTTCCGTGTCAGGGTAACTTATACGTCGAACTGCTTCATGAAATAAGTGTTTCATGTGATCTTCAATGTTTCTACATACCGCAAAGCAACATATGAATTAGAGAAATTGGAAAAACCGAATCATTTGAAACTACGCTATGCTCCTTACATTGAAAAGTATCAACCATATTTTTCAACGGTGTCAGCGGCGCAGTGTTAAAGTGTCGAGCTGCTAAACCAATGCAAACTTTTTGAACGTAGGTTCGAGCCTCGAACTTACAAGTACTCCCTTAGGTTAAGTTTTTTTTTTCATTAACTATATATATTTCCTAATTATATGACAAAATAATCAATATTTATTTTCAAATGTTTTAAGACTATTTTAAAAACATATTAACCTGAAATATACGTAATAATGAGTTTGGATTGCTTTTTATGCCACCGTTTGTCTTGTCAAGTATCCTATCAATTACGGTATTGTTTAACATTTCCTACACTATATTAATATGTGAAGGTGGTTTTTAAATCTCTTACCTTTAACAATTATGGATGGATAACAACAAATATCATATTGTTGTTTTGCTACTATTTAGCCTTTTCGTCTATTAGATCTTACGATTCTCTGCTTTTTCAAAATATATGTTAGAATTCCTGTCACGGCTTCAATGTGCAATGGGAAAAGCCAATCATGATTGTTCGATTGATAAGGCATGTTTGGAACAGTGCGATGGGGACCGAGGAAGGATGTTTATGCTAGAGTCTCGAGTGTGTCAGGAGTGTGAGGTCTGAATGGTTTCTCAGAATGCACGTAGAAGATTTGGATAACTGAAGTGCGTGTCAAGAGTGTATGCTGTGGATGTGGATCGCGGGCAGCGCAACAGACGAATGCACAAGGGTAGTCTAGTAAAGAGTGTCACAGAGTTCGCGTCGTCGTGGCTTTGGTCTTTACAATCTGTAGTAACTTTTCAATTAGACTTGCTTTCACCCACCATATCTACAATTGTTGTAACTTCTTTAAGTGTTTTTAAATATTGTTTTGTCGGCGTGCGTTTATCTGTGGGTGCGTCCAATATGTCGACTGAGAAAGTACAATTTGTTGAAAGGAAAACCTTGCATGCTAAGTGTATTTGGTGTAATATTTTGCTTCGTAAATCGCATGGTCAGATACGGAAAATCAAGACGGAAGTTGATGCAGTCAAATATTCCAAAATTCTGAAAAGAGTGGTAACTATTGGTGATATGTTATGCAATAAGTGTCGCATTTACACGCACAAGGAAGCGACGACTACCGCCTCCGATCCTGAAAAATCTCAGGAATTTCGTCAGTTTAAGGAATCTACTGTCACAGCGTTTTCTGGAGATCGATTTTTTGGGTCTCAAAAACTTGTCTCAAAAACTTAATTGGGCTTTGTGACTTAACACTTAAATTGAGTCAACACTATAGCACCAGTACCAATTGTATTACAAATATTACACTAGATTATATTTATGTAACACACTCAAGGCCATTTACTAATACGTTATTGAAGATAAGAACAAAATTTTCATAACACTATTGCTATTTAAGTTCTCAGTTTACTGGGTCTATACTATCACAGACGAGGTATGGAATAGACCTATCACCTTATGGGACTTCGTGTCACCACCCAAACTGTATTACCGACCCATAATTTGAGGACTGAATTTAGCGACCTCTGTTCATGAACAGCGTCCAACTCAAGAACTACTCTGAAATGTGTTGAAATACTGAAAGATGTGTACGTGCTTGTATACATGTGACTTGTTTAGAGTGAGAGTTTAACATAGAGGGCGGGCTTTCGCTAAGCTACGCTTTGGCTCGGTTTGTCAACGACTCACGCCGGATTTCTCTCTGAAAATATATTTCGGGGATCAGGAGCCTATATGGCGCTGCAATATGGCACTTCTTGAGAGCTTATAAAAACTATAAATTGCAAGATGAAATTGATTGTTAGTATTTTACATGTAGTGGAACATTCAACTAATATTTTCACGTGTCGTACGCCGAAAAATATTAAAAATTGACGCTATTACTAACATTCCCGTAAATCTCTGCACATCGCGCGTGTCTAAATAGACGGTGCCCATCCTACGACACGTAAAAATCATTGAAAATAATGAATTGAAACGTTTTTGTAAAATTTATATTCGTAGTTTTTGGAGCCGAGGCCCCTAAATCCCTACGTTTCATTACAAATTGATTGGCTCTGTCCTTATTACCTATTGAATGGATTTAAAAATTATAAAAAAAATCTACGATGTAAGTACACATAGCAGTTCCGTGTCAGTTCACATAGAATTCAGGTACTCTTCATTATTTTCCTCAATTACTTTACTCCAAGTATACTTGGGTTAGTCTAGTATACTTACATTACAGTAATTAAAAATAATCAGGATTTTATCAGGTTTGTGAGTCATTTTCATCAGAAAAATACTAGTAATCCATTTGTGATACTTCTATGATAGAAATTGGCATACTGATTACTGAATGGCCTATTGCTGACTTTGTCCTTATGCCACTACTCTAGCGTTTATGACCCCCGAGCCGCATCGTTTGAAAGCTTTTACCTAAGAACCCATCAGGGTCGTAAAAAAGGTACGCGTTACCATTCAACCGATTTCAAGAGAGCGTACAGTGAAAAGGCCAGAATGTCGTGGCCATCGAATTTTAACTTTCTGAGTACGAATACAGATTCGACACTGAAGGAAAAAGATGAATGAATATAATGGTCTTCAATTTCAAAATTTTAAGCTACGATAAGGTTGACCGCGGCGGTATACTCCTGCACGGAGAGATTTTACGCCTCCTGCGTGTAAAAGCCACAATAATAGCGCATCATTCCAAAAAAATGGCATTAATGGAAGCCGGAATAAGCGTGGCGTTGAGTAGCTAAAAGTTTAAAACATTCAGACACAAAAATTCTAGAAAAAAAATTAAAACACCGCTACTATCAAAGACACGTCCGATTAGTTGCCCCTTAAGTCCTTCCTATGCATACACTGCATTGAAGATAAAATTATGAAAAAGAAAACCAGAACAATAGATTCTGAGGTCTGCAAACGCATTGTTGGACGTGGCTGAAAACGCGACGTCGAGCCCGTCGACATCGACAAAAGAACGAGATGGTCGGCGGCCGACGAAGGCAATCTTTTCGGAGAGCTGCCAACGACTGCTGAACAGCGGTGATCCCCGAGCTTCGAAAATTTTTGGATGGTCTCTTTCAAATTCACGTGGCAAATAGCTATTGGGAATTTCCCGGCCCAGGTAAGCGAGCCGCGCGCTCCGCTTTTATGATCCGATTTACCACTCGCACCCCAGATTACTGTAATGAAGTTTGGAAACAATGTCGTCTGGTCTCGTACCCGTCTCAATTTCAAAACTTTTAGCTACGACAGGGTTGACCGCGGCGCTATACTCCCGTACGGAGAGATTTTTCAGCACCTGCGTGTAAAAGCCACAATAATGGCTAATCGTTGCATAAAATGGAAAATTATAATTAAAACATACTTCAAAAAAATAAAAATGCACTAAAAAGTAAGAAATAATTTTGTTCGTTATTTAATCTACGACACTCAATTTTTTTTATATCGGTGCTTCATCATTTGCACTGTGTAAGTCTGGCGCCGACTTAAAAAAAATTGAGTGTCATAGATTAAATAAGGGACAAAATTATTTTTTACTTTTTATCGCATTTTTATTTTTTTGTGAGTCGAGAAAACCAGAACAATAGATTCTGAAGTCTGCAAACGCATTGTTGGACGCGGCAGATATGCGACGTCGATCCCGTCGACATGGACAAAAGAACGAGACGATCGGCGGCCGACGAAGGCAATCTCCTGCAGAGATAGCCAACAAATTATTTGAAATAAAAATTTCGTACACAAATTTTTATTTCAAATAATTTTTTGGCCATCTCTGGTCTCCTGCAGTCGCTCGCATAGGACGGTCGTGTCGAGCACATTATGTATTCCAAACCTTAAATATATTCACTTCTTGCATTCTAAATACCGTACTCCTTTCTCCTCCTATACTATTCAGTTTCCTCGATCAAATAAAAAAAATTTCATATGAAACATTTATTGCTTTTTCAATAGTTAGTAAAATAATAGCGTGTGAAAAATAATATACAAACAAATCGGACATAGGGTATAAACTTACTGAAACATCCGAACATCAGTTAACATTAGTCAGTCAACGTCAGTTAGTATATAGTATAAACAAATGAATTTTTCTAATAGTTATGGAGGAGAATGAATTCCTTCTTCAAAAAATATGTATCGAATATTTTTAGCTACTCTACACACTTGCAAAATTCCACCAAAATCGGTGTGTACGGGTTCGATATGTTCCTTTTAAATAATATAGTAGAGTAGAAAGATATTATTATTATTATTATTATTATTGTTATTATTATATGTCTGTATTATATCATATAGACCATCATTAATGTATGCGCAAACACATGATGAATGGGTGGGGTTCAGCAACAGGTGCTCTTAAAAAACATTAAAGCACTGTTTTTACAAATTACGTTATTGCAAGCGAATGAAATTTGTTTTGCGTTAAATAAACCGGAGTAGGACAGCAAAGTTAAAAGGCGAATGTGATATCGTTTTATATTCATCCTCCTTTCTCTTGCGTTGAACGGAATATGTTCATAAGACGATTTTTAAATTGTTACTCAAACAGCAACATTTGTAAATCGCGGGCTTCGACTGTCAAAAAATAACCTTATTTTACCCGTGCTGAATTCTAATTCCTACCACGCGTAGCGTTACAATCTGTTTCGAGACTTCACCGGTAACGTTGTATGCGACACTGAAATGGTAAGGGGGTCCTAGGACCCCCCAAACCGGTGACAGAAAAATACATTGGTTGATAGGTCTATTCTATACCTCATCTGTGATACTATGCTTCATGTCTTCCTGTATCATAATCATCTGTGAGATGTCATAATCATGTATACACTGTGCATATTCTAATATATACATTTTAAATGTCCACAATACAGCAAACGTGAAGACGAATCTTTACAAAAAGTCACAATTGCAGAATATTCATAATGCTTCTAAAATACGAATTTTAATAATATGAGATTTAAAGCACAGTTTATATCCCAAATTGAAAAATTGAAAATTATTAATACTTAGAGGTGTAATGTTGCACGAATAACAAAATAGTACAATGCGAAAAATCCATAAGTAGAAGTATAACTGTACTCAAATGTGAATAATACCTGAAAGAATATTTGACGAATAAATGAAGAAATATGCTATAAAAATTGAATTTTGAGCACTATCTTCAGTATTTTTAGACAATTAATTTACACATCGTCATCAAATTTAATTGTGAAATAATAAATTATATATGCGATATATTAATATACTAACAAGTATATATACATTTTACTGCCATAAACAACACTTAACATGATGAAACCTATACCCCCCCCCCCCATCACTTATAGTTATTAACAAATAAAAATTAAAACAATTTTGCATACAAACAATAGGCTTTAATTACTACATTATTAAATATTATATATGTATTCCACTACCTTATTTACAAGTCGAAATGAAGCCACTAATAACGTTCTATGCGTATTCACACAATGAATATTCTTTCAAATACAGTTCACACTTTTTACGCTCAAGACACCACCGGATACAGACACACGAAAAAAATTTTAATATGAAAGAAATGAGATAGAGAAGCTCTTTGAAGTATTCACTGCGATTTGCAAAGGTTTACTGACGTTTATACGGCTACCGAATTTGGAAGAGAGGGAGAATGTACGGAACGAACTCCGAAAATAGGTTGCTATCCCCTCGTCTTCAAAACTCTCCCACTCTGACGAGCAAAGAGCTATATATATAATATGTACGCCGACCTGCTGTTTCTCTCATTCTTTATCATTCTATCTTTGTTTCCGTTGTTCGTTCCGGGTTCCCAATTCCTTTTGTTCACATCACACTGCTTACAGGACTATACTTCTTATTGTTAGACACTCGAAAGTTCAACATTTATAAAAAGTTTGTTATAAATTCATTCAATTTGGGATGGACATTATGCAGTCACAAAGTAATTTAAAGCAACCTGAATCATAAGCTGGCAGCACACAGTGGATCGAAATGAGAAAAACGAGGCAAACGGCCCAAAATTTATGCAGATTTTCCATTTACAATTTATACTTAAATAACTTACAATAATCTATAATTATTATTATGAATTTTTAATCTCAAATAAATGTATGTAACAATAATCTCAAATAAATGTATTATAATAAAGGGCGTAATTTGAAAAGTTCGCCTAGGGCGCAAAAAAGACTCGTGCCGTGCCTGGCTATCTGACCGTCGTGCGCATGCGTCGAGCAGTCACGATTCCATCTGAGTGCTCGCACCCGTCGCGCACGCCCGACGTGCACGCAAAGCGTTCCATCTCGCTTCCCCCTTCGGCCAGAAAAAAGCGAGAAGCGAACACTCGGAATTAGGGATCTGTTCACGATAGGAGCTCAACGCCGGTCCCGACCAGCGAGCACATACGGAGACAATACTGTACTATGAGGTTGAAAATAAATTATTTCTCTACTTCTTATGTGTAGAGCATGTATTACTGCATATACTGTATAAATACTGCACAAAAATATAACAAAATGACCAAGTTATTTGTTGTCCTGCGAAGCTCCTCTGCTTCAGCGATGTTACAAATATCTCCAAAACTATTTGTCCAATTTATTTCAAACTTGGTGCACATACTCTTAATGGTATTATCTAAAATGTAGCATATAATTTTGTATGCGATAATCCATTCATATATAATAAATGCTTTAAATTTGCTGTGTTAAGTAGAAAATGAATAATGATATTCACCTTGCTCTCATTTGTACAATAATTTTTTTCCTCTCAAATCCGTATGCTACATTGAAGGTATTTTATTAATGCACAGTAGAATCATGGTATTTCACATGTTTGATGAACCTGGGTGTCTTGATGTGCCTGGATAATTTGATACACCGTTCACGCGGAGAAGCTTCACTGTACAACAAATAACTCGGCCATTTTTTAATATTTTTGTACAATATTTATAGAATATGTGCACTAATACATGCTCTACATATAACAAGTAAAGAAATAATTTTCAACCTCATAGTCTGTGTACAAAAAATTCGTCTATTTTCGAGCGGCTCAGGGTGGCGTAACCCCTTAAAGAATAATATTTTCTTAAAAACGAATAATTTCATGAGAAAAATGAATTATCAAAGGTAAAAATGTTATACTATCTCGTTTAAAGATATAAATATTTTACGAATTATTATCGATGTTTCATTCGCTATCAATACGGTAGGTACTGCACATACTTAACCCGCCGGCAGGCGCGCGTGTGTACTCAGTACACGGAGGTCAGTTTTTGGCTGAAAAAACCGTTTTACCGTGATGTATTGTACCCAGCACCCCTATGTATTCTTCCAGCGAACATTTCTGCATAATTCTACGTACTTGTCAGGTTCAAATTCGGATTGAAAGTGTCTCTAATTGAATGAAAACGAAAGTATGCCGCGTATCCTACCGGCGTGCGCGCCCGTGTACTCACAAGTTTCCCAGGTGTACGCCTCCGATTGTTCTGGTTTTTGGATATGTTTTAGGGGACAGAAAAATAAGATATACGTATTTTTTTATTTTGGCCTGTTTGCATCTTTAGGGGGTGAAACCACCCCTCAAAGGTTTTCAGGTGTTCGTCTCCGATTGTTCTGGTTTTTGGATATGTTTTAGGGGACAGAAAAATAAGATATACGTATTTTTTTATTTTGGCCTGTTTGCATCTTTAGGGGGTGAAACCACCCCTTAAAAGTTTTCAGGTGTTCGCTTCCGATTGTTCTGGTTTTTGGATACGTTTTAGGGGACCGAAAAATAAGATATACGTGTTTTTTTATTTTCACCTGTTTGCATGTTTAGGGGGTGAAACCACCCCTCAAAGTTTTCAGGTGTTCGCTTCCGATTGTTCTGGTTTTTGGATACGTTTTAGAGGACCGAAAAATAAGATATACGTGTTTTTTTATTTTCACCTGTTTGCATGTTTAGGGGGTGAAACCACCCCTCAAAGAAGAATTTCTGTCGTGTCGTGTACACCGTAAACGGCGTACAAATATTTGGATATTTCAACTTTTATGCCAAAATATTATAAAATATTTATCCACAAGTATATGCGATATATTATACAATATCACTGTTTTACAAATACATATATTTGTTGTAAATTAATCTATTTACATTAATTTCTCGATGGACGCAGACGTGTATACAATAGACGCAATTCAATTTATAGTTTAAACTAAGAATTTACTGTTCATATTATTGTTATTAGCAGTCCAATATACTCTTTGGTTTATAATGGACGTGATATTTTCTTTATCTTGATGAACTGTAGTTTAAATCTATAAATTTATAAACAATTAAATTAAATTTTTTGGCAGGAGCTTCTTTTCGCCTTTGAATAATCTGACATAAACTGAACAATTATACAGCAACAAAAGTGACCACTGATACTATAGATGAAGTGTGTGTCAAAAGCTTAGTATCTCGAGTCTGGAGGAGGTATGTCCACTTGTGTTCATTTTTATTTTCTACAATACAGTTGATATTAAAATTTCAAATTTATATTTTGATAAGGGTCGTAACAATCTGTGTCGACCAAAGATATTTAGATTAGTGCTAACATATGAAAAATCATTTTGTTGCAAGAACAAATAAAAGTATTATATACACAAGTATTACTGTGTTTTCGAAATTGTAGTAATATATATGAAGTGTTTTAAAATAGCCGAAAAAAGTGATTGTCCGTTATAATAAATAAATGTAAACATAATTTGTTCATAAAACTATATAGAACTATCACACCTGACATAATATATAAACTATATGTAGGGTAACGGCACCAGTCGTTGACAATGTATCAGTAGTCGACTACTTTTCAGAAAAACATGAAAAATATGGTTTTTAGAAGTAGAAAAGAGCAAAGATCGTTACTTCTAAAAACCATATTTTTCATGTTTTTCTGAACAGTAGTCGACTACTGATACATGGTTAACTACTGGTGCCTTTACCCTATTATATTAGTATATTTTTTATATATTTATCAATATAAAATCATTTATTACTATATAAATTATAAACTATAATTTTTAAGGTGAAGAATAATCTCCTTCTTCAGTGGCTTGTAAGCAAGGTAAACATATTGTTTTTGTAGTGGAATGCTTCTTGCATATAAAATTTTTGCATGTCTCACATTTTATAGTCGTGGTACTATTAGGACAGATTCTACATCGCCCTCGTTTTGATGTTGATGAAGGTAGATTTGTTTCTTCTTCTGTACGATGCTGTTTCAAATATGCTGTTACATCTGCTGGTAATGTATACATATTTGCTCTTGCAACCAAATGTTCTTTTGTAAGTCTTAGAGCTAAATTTTTTAAAAATATTCTTCTTCTGAGATGACTTTCGTCATTTTTTAAACAATATAAGATTTGTGCATTTATACCGGCTATATTCAATAAAATAAAAAATAATGCAAGTGGCCATCTTTTCGAAATTCGTGACACTGAATACTGTGAACACATGCGGTCGACAGTATCTACTGCTCCTTTTGTTGCATTATAATCTAATATAATCTGCGGTTTTTGTGTTTCAGCATCAATGTCTAACGATTCATGCATTGTGGACAACAAAAGGACGGCTTTATTTCTGCGAGGACAATATGATACCAGTGTCATATCTTTTTGGAATCCAAAAATTGTTGTTCCTTCTTGTCTCTCTTTATGTGGTAAAAATTGAGGTGGAATTTCTTTTTTGTTTTTTCTTATCGTCCCTATCAATGTTATTTTATTTTTTAATAAATCGGTAGCTAATGGATGTTTTCGTTTTTTATATAATCTGTCAATCTTTTTACCACGTCTAGAGCTGAATTTGATACCTTATAAGGACCGTCCATTTGTTGCCTACAATACACTTCCAAATTCCCCGTATAATAAGTTTTGGCGTCGCAGCATGCCATTACTTTTAGACCATATTTCGCGGGCTTCATGGGCATATATTGAATAAAACCACAACGGCCTCTGAATGGATGTAACATTTCGTCTATCGTTACATATTCCCCCATGATATAATTATTTTTGCAATTGACAGTGAACTTATCTAAAAAAAACCGCCGCCAGTTTGTCTGTTTCCTTTCGCTCCGATCTCGTGAGCGCGTCATCAAAACGTAAGGACAGCAATAAAAATAAAAACCTTTTATAAGTCATTATACCTCGCAATGCCAAGAGTCCTGTGCCATCTCTGCTCCACAATTCTAACACGTTTGCATGATTGGCATGTTTAACTCCGATAAGGAATAACGCTCCAATTAGGGCAAAAATTTCCGCAATTGACGTTAATTTACCATCTCTATCTCGCACGTACAGTAAAGTGTTTCGCCCAATATGCATATTTGTATATTTTACGATTTCCTCGATCATACTGCTATCAAGAATTTTTTCAAAGGCGCTAAATTCATCCGTGATGTTTATAGCGCAGGGAGCTAATCCAGTCTTAAATTTAATTATATTTCGAGCTCTTATTTTACTGGTATTAGTGTATGGACTTTTTTCCACTTATATTTCTGCTCAATATCCGAAAAATTGGGCGTTGGTTGCACGGTCTTACCTCCACGCTGCTTCTTCTGTTTACCACGTGCTAGTGACTTTTCTCCCTCTTTGGCAATATAAAAGTCTTCATTTTCGGTTACTGGCTCCGCAATATCAGATGTTGATTCCTCTTCCGATGCTTCTTGCTCAGTATTGCTGTCTATGTTGCATTCCTCCACAACCTCCTCTTCGGTATCAGATGCATTGCCATCTAGCTCCTCATGCTTATCTCCATCCAAGTCCAGGAGTGCTCTCACATCAATTCGTGATCTATAAAAAGTAGAACACATAAATGAGAGATACAGAATGTATTTGCAAGACTACGCATTCTAAGTATATAATTGCAACAAATGCTAAAGTTATAGTTTTTGCGCTGTACCAGCTTTCTTCCAAAATAGTGATATGAAAGGACAAGATAACGACTTCCTATGAAAAATAAAACAGAAATATACTTACTGCGATGTGGATGCCATTTTAGTAGTTGCATCTTATTTTGCTGGGGAGTTGTATATACACCAAAGTATATCACTATATACACTATATAGTGTGTATTAGTACTATATGCACGTATATGTACGTGTTAATATTCGCGAAATAGCGATACTTGCTGATTAGCGAATCCACGAATTATACAGCAGAAACGGTAAACGGTAAATCACGAACTTGACGACACGGTACCTCAGAGGGCTAGTACAAGAGTGAGAAATCGCGTCATCTTTGGAGGGCTATTTACACAGCCCTCGCAGAGGGACGCGTCCCTCAAGCGACGCCAAAAACGCGCGGGAAAAATCGGCACGAAAAGCGTGGGCAGTGGAAGGTATCCACTTCTGCACGCCGAAAAATACTGACCTGAGCAAGTCTGGCTGCCAGATGCTCACGGGGAAAAACCGAGAGTACCTAACGGTGAGTCCCATCTAAAATATGGAGACATGCTAGTGACGAAGCCGCTACAACTATAGCAGAAAGTTGAATATAAAGTTGAGTGTTTAGGGCAGGCATGTCCAGGGAGTTTCTCGCACGAGCAACCGCGAGTTCCTCTTCGAAGGCAAGAGCACATGTTGGACGTGCCTGGTGTAGAGTCTCCAGTTCGAATACCTTCCAAGGTTGAATGCTTTCGGTAGCGAAATTCATAGAGTTCAGCTCATATACTATTTGCATATGCAGTGGCGGTGACTAATCACCGAACGCAAACGTTTTGTAGCGGCCATCGGCACGACCAAATACGAACATTTGGCGTGCAGATGGTCGGCATGGTTTATGACACGCGCGCCAGCAAAACTATTTTTGAATAAGCCGCTTTCCGTTCCATTCGTGATTGAATTTTGAACAAAGCATTTTTTTCCTTCGAGACTTTCGTTTACAGCCTCAATAGTTATTGTGAGTATCATAAACCTCGAGTTTCCGAAGGGCCCAGGATGCGAGGCCGGGCGACCTGTGACCGGCCACGTCATACGCCTCGGGGGCCTTGAGGAAATCCCGCTGCATTGCCAGGAGTATTTCTTCCGCCAAATCTCACCCCTTTATGGTGGAAGCACGCCGAAGACGCGCGAAACAGGTGACGCGATTTTGGGCTTGAAAATAACTGATTGGTTGTCACCGGCATCGGGTCAACCAATTAGGAGGTAGCTTCAGTCGCGCGCGTCTTGCCGGAAAATGTGTGTCCGGCAGACGCCAGTCTTCGCCCACACCTAAGCAAGGTATAACATCTTGTCCGCCATAGGCATTGAAAATAAAGATTAACATTCGAACTGCTGTGTAATTCCACAGACGAGGTATAGAATAGACCTATCACCTTATGGGACTTCGTGTCACCACCCAAACTGTGTTACCGACCCATAATTTGAGGACTGAATTTAGCGACCTCTGTTCATGAACAGCGTCCAACTCAAGAACTACTCTGAAATGTATTGAAATACTGAAAGATGTGTGCGTGCTTGTATACATGTGACTTGTTCAGAGTGAGAGTTTAACACAGAGGGCGGGCTTTCTCTAAGCTACGCTTTGGCTCGATTTGTCAACGACTCACGCGGGATTCCTCTCTGAAAATCTATTTCGGTGATCAGGAGCCTATATGGCGCTGCAATATGGCACTTCTTCAGAGCTTATACAAACTATAAATTGCAAGATGAAATTGATTGTTAGTATTTTACATGTAGTGGACATTCCTCCTACACCTCCTAACATTCCCGCAAATCTCTGCACATCGCGCGTGTCTAAATAGACGGTGCCCATCTACGACACGTAAAAATCATTGAAAATAATGAATTAAAACGTTTTTCTAAAATTTATATTCGTAGTTTTTGGGATTCGAGGCCCCTGAATCCCTACGTTTCGTTACAAATTGATTGGCTCTGTCCTTATTAACTATTGAATGGATTTAAAAATTATAAAAAAATATCTACGATGTAAATACACGAGCGTAGGTATCGCTTATGTTAAGATCTGGGCACACATAGCAGTTCCGCGTCAGTTCACGTAGAATTCAGGTATTCTTCATGACTTTCCTCAATTACTTTACTCCAAGTACTTTCCATTACAGTCATAAAAAATAATCAGGATTTTATCAAGTTTGGTGTCATTTTCATCAGAAAATTACTAGTAATCCATTTGTGATACTTCTGTGATTGAAATTGGCATACTGATTACTGAATGGCCTATCGCTGACTTTGTCCTTATGTCACTACTCTAGCGTTTATGACCCCCGAGCCGCATTGTTTGAAAGCTTTTACCTAAGAACCCCTTAGGGTTGTAAAAAAAGGTACGCGTTACCGTTCAACCGATTTCAAGAGAGCGTACAGTGAAAAGGCCAGAATGTCGTGGCCATCGAATTTTAACATTCTGAGTACGAATACAGATCCGACACTGAAGGAAAAAGATGAATGAGTATAATGGTCTTGAATTTCAAAATTTTAAGCTACGATAAAGAATTCAGCACGGAGAGATTTTTCGCCTCCTGCGTGTAAAAGCCACAGTAATGGCGCATCATTCCAAAAAAAAAATGGCAGTAATGGAAGCCGGTATAAGCGTGGCGTTGAGTAGCTAAAAGTTTAAAACATTCAGACACAAAAATTCTAGAAAAAAAATTAAAACACCGCTACTATCAAAGACACGTCTGATTAGTTGCCCCTTAAGTCGTATCTGTGCATACACTGCATTAAAGATAAAATTATGAAAAAGAAAACCAGAACAACAGATTCTGAAGTCTGCAAACGCATTGTTGGACGTGGCCGAAACCGCGACGTCGAGCCCGTCGACATCGACAAAAGAACGAGATGGTCGGCGGCCGACGAAGGCAATCTCTTCGGAAAGCTGCCAGCGACCGCTGGACAGCAGTGATCCCCGAGCTTCTAAAATTTTGGGATGGTCTCATTCAAATTCACGTGGCAAAGAGCTATTTGGAATTTTCTCGCCCAGGTAAGCGAGCTGCGCGCTCCGCTTTTATGATCGGTTTACCACTCACCCCAGATTACTGTAATGAGGTTTGAAAACAATGTCGACTGGTCTCGTACCCGTCTCAGTTTCAAAATGTTTAGCTACGACAGGGTTGACCGCTGCGCTATACCCCTGTACGGAGAGATTTTTCGCCACCTGCGTGTAAAAGCCACAATAATGGCGCATCGGTCCAAGAAATGGCATTAACGGAAGCCGGTATAAGCGTGGCGTTGAGTAGCTAAAAGGTTAAAGCATTCAGTCACAAAAATTCTAGAAAAAGAAATTAAAACACCGCTACTATCAAAAACACGTCCGATTAGTTGCCCCTTAAGTTCAATCTATGCATACCCTGCATTAAAGATAAAATCATAAAAAAGGAAACCAGAACAATAGATTCTGAGGTCTGCAAACGCATTGTTGGACGTGACTGAAACCGCGACGTCGAGCTCGTCGACATCGATAAAAGAACGAGATAATCGGCGGCCGACGAAGGCAGTCTCCTGCAGAGATGGGCAAAAAATTATTTGAAGTAAATATTTCGTACACAAATTTTTATTTCAAATAATTTTTTGCCCATCTCTGCACTAGAATCATGCGCCGTTCCGGCTTTCGGAGAGCTGCCAGCGACCGCTGGACAGCAGTAATCCCCGAGTTTCGAAAATCTTGGGATGGTCTCTTTCAAATTCACGTGGCAAAGAGCTATTGGGAATTTCCCGGCCCAGGTAAGCGAGCCGCGCGCTCCGTTTTTATGATCCGATTTACCACTCGCACCCCACATTACTGTAATGAAGTTTGAAAACAATGTCGACTGGTCTCGTACCCGTCTCAATTTCAAAACTTTTAGCTACGACAGGGTTGACCGCGGCGCTATACTCCCGTACGGAGAGATTTTTCACCACCTGCGTGTAAAAGCCACAATAATGGCTAATCGTTGCATAAAATGGAAAATTATAATTAAAACAGACTTCAAAAAAATAAAAATGCACTAAAAAGTAAGAAATAATTTTGTTCGTTATTTAATCTACGACACTCAATTTTTTTTATATCGGTGCCTCATCATTTGCACTGTGTAAATCTGGCGCCGACTTAAAAAAATTGAGTGTCATAGATTAAATAAGGGACAAAATTATTTTTTACTTTTTATCGCATTTTTATTTTTTTGAAGTCGTGAAACCAGAACAATAGATTCTGAAGTCTGCAAATGCATTGTTGGACGCGGCAGAAATGCGACGTCAATCCCGTCGACATGGGCAAAAGAACAAGACGATGGGCGGCCGACGAAGGCAATGTCCTGCAGAGATGGCCAACAAATTATTTGAAATAAAAATTTCGTACACAAATTTTTATTTCAAATAATTTTTTGGCCATCTCTGGTCTCCTGCAGTCGCTCGCATAGGACGGTCGTGTCGAGCACATTATGTATTCCAAACCTTAAATATATTCACTTCTTGCATTCTAAATACCGTACTCCTTTCTCCTCCTATACTATTCAGTTTCCTCGATCAAATAAAAAAAGTTTCATATGAAACATTTATTGCTTTTTCAATAGTTAGTAAAATAATAGCGCGTGAAAAATTATATACAAATAAATCGGACATAGTGTATAAACTTACTGAAACATCCGAACATCAGTTAACATTCGTTAGTCAACGTCAGTTAGTATATAGTATAAACAAATGAATTTTTCTAATAGATATGGAGGAGAATGAATTCCTTCTTCAAAAAATATGTATCGAATATTTTTGGCTACTCTGCACACTTGCAAAATTCCACCAAAATCAGTGTGTACGGGTTCGATATGTTCCATTTAAATAATATAGTACAGTAGAAAGATATTATTATTATTATTATTGTTATTATTATATGTCTATATTATATCATATAGACCATCATTAATGTATGCGCAAACACATGATGAATGGTGGGGTTCAGCAACAGATGCTCTTAAAAAACATTAAAGCACTGTTTTTACAAATTACGTTATTGCAAGCGAATGAAATTTGTTTTGCGTTAAATAAACCGGAGTAGGACAGCAAAGTTAAAAGGCGAATGTGATATCGTTTTATATTCATCCTCCTTTCTCTTGCGTTGAACGGAATATGTTCATAAGACGATTTTTAAATTGTTACTCTAACAGAAACATTTGTAAATCGCGGGCTTCGACTGACAAAAAATAACCTTATTTTACCCGTGCTGAATTCTAATTCCTACCACGCGTAGCGTTACAAGATGTTTCGAGACTTCACCGGTAACGTTGCATGCGACACTGAAATGGTAAGGGGGTCCTAGGACCCCCCAAACCGGTGACTGAAAAATACATTGGTTGATAGGTCTATTCTATACCTGGTCTGTGGTAATTCTATAAGGGACATAGCCTACCTTGTATTCCTTTAGTTTCTATTGGTGCAGGCGTTGCTTCGATTCTCGGCTATCGAGTCGAACATCGTCGGAGGGTCCGCTGTCCAAACAATCGGGAAAGCCGGACCTAACGGCGCCAGTCCGGCGACTCACGATTTTTCTGAAGTAAATTGTTGAAATAATACTATAAATATAATAAAAGAAATATTTTTCCCCGGAAGGCGAGCTTGTGTCCCCTGCACCCCTTCTTTGGATCCGCGGCTGGAGCAGGTAGAATGGGCTTATCCTGATGCGGAGGTAGAAGACCGTCCGCCCGCTTCAGCTCGGCGTCTTATAGTACCAATAAAATAATTAAACGCTTTGCACCCAGCACAGAAAATAAAAATTTCCAACATTCGGTGTGCTAGTCTGCTAGTCGTCGTTATGGAATTGTATGTACGTATCCTAAAATTTATTCTATAAAGACGTTCAAATCATCGTCACTTTGGTAGATTAGTAGGACCGAAGCTTATTACTCCAAAATAGAGCTAGGCATTATATGAAATGTTTCGAATATTTGATTAAGATAATCATCCGTATAAATTCTTATTAGTTGAATATTTTATCCGAATAATAATTATACGTTACTTGTGGTAAATTATTCTGACAATTTATTCCAATAACTCGTCATTATTTATTCACGTAATAAATTGGATCAGTTATTACTCAGATAACATTAGGAACAATAAACATTGAGTATTATTCCAATTCCCGACTTGAAATAAATATTTATTTTCGGTCAACAGTTGAATCAATTCCTTTTAGTCGAGTATTTTATTTCTATGTAAATGTATGTCAACATAAATTACTCGGATCACTTATTTTTCAAAGCAGGGTTGGACGTTAGGTAAATAAAATTTGAAATTGTGATTACTAGAATAATATTACATGGCTATACTTGGTTAGAAATTATTTTGGAATAATTACATCGTCTCCGATTGCTTTGGTTTTTTATATTCTTATGAAAATGGAGGGGTGGTTTCACCCCCTAAACATGCAAACGGGTGAAAATAAAAAATAGGTATATCTAATTTTTTGGTCCTCTAAAACATATCCAAAAACCAGAACAATCGGAGACGAACACCTGAATACCATTGAGGGGTGGTTTCACCCCCTATACATGCAAACGCGTCAAAATAAAAAAACACATGTATCTTATTTTTCGGTCCTCTAAAACTTATCCAAAAACCAGAACAATCGGAGACGAACACCTGAATACCATTGAGGGTTGGTTTCACCCCCTATACATGCAAACGCGTCAAGATAAAAAAACACGTGTATCTTATTTTTCGGTCCTCTAAAACATATCCAAAAACCAGAACAATCGGAGACGAACACCTGAAAACCTTTGAGGGGTGGTTTCACCCCCTAAAGATGCAAACAGGCCAAAATAAAAAAATACGTATATCTTATTTTTCTGTCCCCTAAAACATATCCAAAAACCAGAACAATCGGAGGCGTACACCTGGGAAACTTGTGAGTACACGGGCGCGCACGCCGGTAGGATACGCGGCATACTTTCGTTTTCATTCAATTAGAGACACTTTCAATCCGAATTTGAACCTGACAAGTACGTAGAATTATGCAGAAATGTCCGCTGGAAGAAAACATAGGGGTGCTGTGTACAATACATCACGGTAAAACGGTTTTTCAACCAAAACAAACCCCCGTGTATGGAGTACACGACGCGCCCGCTCGTGTAAAACTTTTAGGCGCGCCCGCCGGCGTGTTAAGAGAGACAACAATGTGGGGGCACAAAATAATCCACTTCATTTTGCATT
Organism: Andrena hattorfiana; assembly: GCA_944738655.2. Classification (NCBI taxonomy): domain Eukaryota; kingdom Metazoa; phylum Arthropoda; class Insecta; order Hymenoptera; family Andrenidae; genus Andrena; species Andrena hattorfiana. Next base: position 42,075,404 of record OX122891.2, read on the forward strand.
TTTTAAATGTTTTATATGTATAGAATGCGGTCCTAAAATATTAAAATTTGGAGCATTCAACATAATGCAGATACTTTTTCTATAATGTTCAGTGTACACTAGGGTGGACCTTAGCTACTCTGGACGAAAATTATTTTGTGAGATTTTTTTGGTCTCATTATGAAATTAGGAGAAATAAAATGTTTCAATTTTTAGTCGACCAATTGTTCCACATCCTTTGAAAGGATTTTATATTTTTTAAGGCATTCCTTATCATCGCTGTCTGCACTGGCATTTATTGCCTCTATCATTTGCATTTTAGTGTCATTCCCGACGCGGTTAAAAATTATTTTTAATATGAACGAACTCTTGATCAATGCCTCCGTGGCTATTTGAATTTTCGAGACGCATTTAAGACTGTGTTTGGTAACACAGTCGTGAACACAGTTGTGAATGTCCACGAGCAGGTCTGGGACGAAACGTTTAGGGTATCCATAATTTAGAAATTTACTTGATAGCTTAAATTCAAGGTGAGCGTATTAAGATGTTGTATCGGGAATTGAACCAGGATCTGCTGGGCCCTACTGAAGAGTCCACGAGCAGATCTGGGCCAAGCAGATCTACAATAACTATTTTTCAGTCTTAGAACTGCTTTTCTTGAGTACAATAAACCGTTTTAATGAAATTGCAGGGGTTGGAAACGGTTATGATATCGGTTTCGGTTCTCGTAATAGTTGTAAGAATCGAAATAATCTTGTTACGATGTCTAATCAGTTACGGGTGAAAAAGCTTTTGGCCAATATCGGTTCCAGTTCCGGTTCTACAGAACCGATATTATATCGGTTCCATACCGGTTATATATCGGTTATACAGTAAATTCTCGGTACCGATACATACATTACTGTTATAAAACCGATATATAACTGTTATGGAACCGATATAATATCGGTTCTGTAGAACCGTAAACGAAATCGATGTAGTCAGAAATTTCGGTCCCTTCATAATAGTTATTTAGAATATCGGTTCTTCATAACCGTTTCAGTCAGAACCAATATACAGGGTGCCCCACGGTAGACTGGACAGCGGGATATCTCTTAACGTATTGGAAGTGAAAAAATAAAAAAATATATGGAATTGCATGGTTCGAGGGGGCCAATTTATTAGCTCGAACGAATTTTTTTTCGATTATTATTTTAAAAGATACAATGGTCAAGTTCGGTTTTTTAAATGCAACTATTTTTTTGAAGAGGTGGCTTGATAGTGCATTCCAAGACAAATTAAATAAGCTTTAACGTATATACTTTATTTCCACTGGTTTTTGAGATATTGCGCTTGCAAATTTACTGATATTCCCTGGAAGAAAACCCGCTTGAATAGCAAGGACCGGGGACGATCTTGCTGACGCCACGGGCGGCATTGCTTGTTGACACTGATACCTACCTGCAAAAGGTCAACGTCAAGAATGGCAGGCCTAAAGGCTGGACAATTCTTTTCCGTCAGAAATGCTACTTAGGTAGGTACATCTGCGGTATCGAGAAGCGCGTCGTTACTTTTATTGCGCACTTGCTTCTACGCTCGGATGGCCGATACTTTTGGGAGGGATGCAAGTTGGATTGGTTAGTTTAGGAGGTATGAAAGTTGTTAGACTAAATTTCAACCATAGGGAGCAGATTGTATTAGAACCAATCGGATTTGCATCCCTCACAAACGGCTGCTCTCTTGAAGAGGCCCTCTTCACAGCAATGCCCACCTTCTGTCGCACGGAATACGTTAAGGCATGCTATTGTTTTGATATTGAAGCTCGTGTTTATACTCGAAAGGACTACGCGTCGACAGCGGGCTACCCCTTTTCTTCCTGTGTCTCTCCACGAGGTGTATTGACGGTGGATTGTAGGAGCGCAGATGTCTGGATGCTAGTTATTGAATTCGGGATACGATAGAAACACTTTATTACAAAACACACATGTACTATAATTAAACTAAATTGTATTCCTCTCGGAATCACGGGGCGGGGGGGGGGAGGAGCCAAAAAATCTGATTTTTGAAAAATAAGGTCCACCCTAGTGCGCACACACACAGGCCGGTAACTGGTATAAACTGTCTGTCAGAGTAATAATTGATGAATTGTGTATTTATTACGATAGAGCTATACGCGAAAAGACAGATTCTGTATAGAAAATACGGAAATTCTGCATTGGGGTAATTCTTTCCCACAACAGTTCCTCCGACGAAACACCGAAACATAATTATCTTCTACCCTAAAGGTGACACTTTTTCGTGTACACCGAGTGAATCTGGTTGCCTCGTAGCAAGCACATTCAGTCAGTGAAGGAGCTGGCCTCTCTTGCACCGTATATCACTCCGGCTTCTTCGCTATGTGACTGTGGTTGGTCCCAGGGAACCAAACTCATTCCGCCTACAATAGGGTGGTCCTTAGCTATGGGGGTACGGTGGTCGGCAGGAGACCATGAGCATGCGCGGGGGGGGGGGGGGGGTGGAGCCACGAAGCGAGCAAGGAGTATCAGAGTCGTACGCTGCAAGCGGGGCGGGTGGTGACCGCCCCAAACTACGGCCGTGACTCGCTACCAGATCGGGGGGGGGGGGGTGACCAGGGAGTCCGTTCTGCGACAACTTTTATCTCTCTTTTCCTTTCATCGGTAGGTCGGTGTCAAAGCGATACGTCGGGTTGGGGGTTGGGGGGGGCAATGAGACAGATTTGCTCGCGAGGGTGTGGGAAGTAACTGTGGGGGGGAGTGACAAGGCTGTCGAGTTAGGGGTGTTTAGGGGACTATCCTTGCAGAAGGGTAATCAATTCGAAATCCTCCCAAGCCGATGGCACGCCCGCGCGTGCTCGCGCAGTCCGGGAACTTTTTTGTGGAGTTTTTTTGTTTCGCCCCTTAAAAATATGACACATTATAACAAAATGGTTTCTACAAAGTTTCAGATTGATTGGGCATTGGGGATTCGTGCTGCATTTTGATTGAATTTTTTAAATTTTATCGATGTCATATGTCAATCTCTAGCATATCTTCATACCGCTATTTTAAGTAATAGTTGTTATTATTGGCTTGAATTTTCGAGTAGTATATTACGAGCCGGGGCTGCGGGCAACGCAAGGCCGGCGAGAGGGGTATTTCCCAAGGTATATAGTTTATGAGTTTGTTAATTAGGGGTGTTGACGAACCTGATCATGGCCATCTCTGGTACAGGCCGGAACCTATGATGTTGCAACACCGCATTTCGAACAACCATCAGTCCGATCACTATGTTCCGGCCGGTACCAGAGATAATAGTAATGACGCCGCGACATAACGCGTGAAAGGCTTCATAAAAATTCAAATAGGACTGATGACAGCGTTGCCAAATTCACTATGTTCCGGCCTGTTAATAGAAATGACCGTGACCTGATGCGAAATCAGGGAGCCATCGGAAGGTCGTGAACCAACCCGATGCGTAACCGGGGAGTCACTAGGAGGAAATCGCAGACGAACTCGACCTATAGTCGAGGAGCTGATAGGAGGAAGGAGTATTCACAGACGAACCTGTTTGATAACCAGGGAGCTGTTAGAAGGGTGATAGATTTACAGATGGATCTGGTGCGAAATCAAGGGAAATGTTACATGTGTCTCGTAACTCTTAATAAAAGTTTGATACAATTCGATCGGTAAAGTTTTATGATTGGTTTTTCGTACACCTGATACTCCGTTCTTTGCGTGCGCGACGGGCATGAGTGTTTAGACATGCTTTCATTCCATCTCGCTCTCACCTTCGGGAAGAAAGAAGCGAGAAACGACCGCTCGAAATCGTGTTTCCTCAATGTACTCAAAGTAGTGGGGACGCTTCGCTGCGTGTGTTCGTACCTCACGGACACAAATCCCCACCGCGCGACGACCAGGCGTAGCCTGAGAGAGAGAGAGAGAGAGAGAGAGTGAGAACGTAGAGAAAAGGACCACCGAGGCAGGCATGCGATGTAATGGGAGAATACCACTCACGAAACTCACCGGCCAATATATTTGAACACGACTTTAGTAACAGCATAGAAACAAAACACTGTGGAATGAGTAACAACTGCAGCATGATGAATGTTTTGTTTTGATGCCGGTTGATGCGATTTTGCCCCCAATTTAGATCAGTAGTAACTTTTGACTGGTAAATAAATATTGAATTCTTATGGGTGTAATTTTTAAGGATATCTTTACCCCTACAGCACATTTGTTGCAAAAATATCTCACTTACGTTGCGGTTTAATATTTGGAACATTGCACGGAATGTTGCCGAAACGTTACAAGTAAATTGCTATGTCCGCTCCTATGCAACATTGCAGGAGGTATTTCTGCAACATTGCTTGGGGATTTTACAGCAATGGTCAGGCAAAATTTCTGAGATTTTACAGTAATGGTCAGGCAACATATCTGAGATTGTCTAGCAATGGTCAGGCAACATTTTTGAGATTTTACAGCAATGGTAGCGCAACATTTCTGAGATTTTGCAGGAATGTTCACGCATAGTTTCTGAGATTTTACAGTAATGGTCGCGCAACGTTCCTGAGATTTTTCAGGAATTATTCCAGTTTCGGTAATGTTATTAGGATATTACGGGAAAGTTAAAGAAATATAAGGGGAATTAAATAAATTATAATAAACATGGACAATTAAATATTCATATATTTTTTTTCCTTCGTGATAATAACAATAACAATGACGGTAACGGTGACGGTGACGGTGATGGTGACTATTGCACTGCATAGCCGGGGGAAGGCTGCACTGCGTCCGCGGGGAGGGCTGCACTGTGTCCGCGGGGGAAGATTGCAGTGCGTCATCACTTTCCCGCTGCGAGAATTATGTCCATATCTATGCACCTGTTCTGGGTTTCGCTGCATGTCGCGTGTACTGAACCTGGGATAATACATACATTTATTTTACAATTTTAAGTGACGATTATTTAAGTTATTTTGTCTAAAATGAGATAAAATAATAAAATTACATACTCAATATTAAGTTCACAATATGAGAAAATTGGCGGTATATTTTTTTTTGTTCTTTTCCCATGTCAGCTGTACTGTTCAGCCAAATAATTTTCTATTATTTTTTCTAAAATTTTGGATGTGGCAATTGCAATATTACTTCCGGTGCACCTCTTTAGAAAATGAATCTATAAAAAGTCATTAATAAATTATTTAAGTCCTGAAAATTGGTTTCATTAAAAGCAGTATTCATGTCAATCAGTCAATCACAGGATGCATTGAAGTAATGAAAAATAGCAATCACCATTAGTTTAAATAAGTGAACCTTAGTCATTAAAATATATATAAATGTTCCATGCTCTCCAAAATGAAGTGAAAGTTATAAAATATATGCATGATTACAAGGAAACTGTATGAAATAAAAAAGCTTGTAGTGCAGAAAATAAAGATGGGGTCCCAAAATTGTGGGACAATTTGAAACATTCAATATCTCGATGCAAAAAGACATCGAAAACTACTTGACTGTTTTAAAATCCAAGGCTTTCGTACTCGAGATACTAACAGTTGAATATTGGGGGTGCAACTTCCGGCCCACGTATTTGAAGCCGAGTCAACTGAGCACGCGGCAGCATAGCGTACTGGACTTTTCGATGTCTTTTTACCTCAGGATATTGCATGATCCGGATTTTCTCGCAATTTTGGGACACCCTGTGTATACAAGAAAATCCCATCGCCGTAAAATGGTATGAGGTGCAGTGCAGTGCATTTTGCAAATTACAGGCATGTTGATATTATTTATAATACTTGTTGCGGCCGAAAATCAGCGCGCCGCGTCGCGCTTGTTCAAATATGCGTGCGAGAGCGTGTAAACACAATGACACATCGTTCGTTAGGACGGTTACGCGAGTCCCACGTTTTTGCACGACTTTCGAGCAATGGGCTCTTTCGGGAATCCGACAGTTAATTCCTCGAACACCAGCTGACTGTCAACACGCTCTCGCACGCACGGATTACTGATCTTTTGTCGCCCCGCGACCCACGTTTCAATACTCGTTTCAATACCACGTTTCTTCTTTAAAACGGCTTCACGAGCCCTCGCGCCCAGCGCACTGTACATAGTTTGTACATATCTTTGTTCGTTTTTAGTGCGTGTGTCAAGTCGTGTTTGTTCGTATTATCGTTCTGTGTGGAGTGCTCGTGATATCTGTAACGACGCCCACTTTCGGCAAAATAAACGTGCCGTCCATTACCCGGTGGTCATCTCAGTTGGAGTGCATCACTTCCGTGGCCTCACCAGTGGCGATCCACGTCGCCTCTCCCAGGCATAAAAAGAATCAATACTCAATTACTTCTCTGTAGTTAGCTTCTTCATATGACTGCAATGCAGTAAGATAAACTAACTGCTCAGTATAAAAGTAATTAATGTAAATGTAAATTTTTCACATTATGATACAACTATAACATTTATTATTTTTACGTGGCCGGAAAACGTACCATATTAGTAAATTTCGAAGAGTCCTGTATTTTAATATTTAAATTCCACAGACCCTCTTCAGCAGTTACCGGAAGGCCAAGATCGTTCGGATTGAAAACGCTGTCTGAATTATTTGTTTTTTCATGTGTAGTCCTGTTGGACAATTTCTCCTCTATTCGATTCAGTTGTTTGCCCATTTTCTTGATGGCCACAGAATTCTGCTTTGTCTTCCGAATTATGAATTCCTGGAAATCTAAATAAAGATAAGAGAGGTTAATTAACATATCATTTTTTAAAAATAATCAGATTTAGTCAATATTTTACCAAATTTTGTGGTGTTTTTCTCTATTGTTTGTTGCACCGTTGATTGTGATGTCGCATACGAGTATGGTACGGGATCCGCTGCCTACGTGGACTGAATTTCCATCTCCAACTGGCATCACAGGAAATTGATCCAAATTCATCGTCATCGATTGTATGGGCGTGGACGAACATATAGGCGCTGGATTGAAACCCGCAATAATTCATCATATAATTATCACCATGCTCCGACCAATGTTCATGCGGGTGTCCCAAAATGGCGAGAGTTGTCGGAACATGCAATATCCTGATGCAAAGACACATGGAAAAGTTCTTTAACGCTTTCGGATCTGGTGCTTCGTTCTTCAGATCCGAAAGTGTTAAAGAACTTTTCGCTAATGCGGTACAACTGGCAGACCGCGCGAGTCAGGTGAACGCACGGCAGCGTACGGTAAAGGGCTTTTCGGTACCTGTTTGCATCAGAATATAGCATGTTCAGTGAAGTCCCGCAATTTTGGGATACCCTGAATATTATTTCATTTTTGTTTACATAATAAATAATGAATGAATAATATAAAAATATCATTTTCCACATCCACTTCCGAGATACGACAATGTTTGCTTTTCCTTTTCTTCTTTTTGGGCATCAATGGCGCTTCGGCATGTCTTCACTGTGACTACGTTTTCTTTCCTGCTCTTTGTTTTCATTTCTTAGACCTTCTTCCTCAACCACGTCTGAGTCCAGAATCGTGGAGGTGTCCACCGCCTTGTCCCGCAGCTCCACGGCCCGCTTATATATATCTGACACAAATAATTCATTAATACGTAACATTAAGTTATGCATATTGAGGTTCAATTAATAGAAATAATGCTACAATGAAAAAAATTTACCTGCTGTCCAAGCCACTTAATAATTACCCATTTATCCCACTGATGCTGGGCATACTCCATCCCTGGTGGATCTGCTTGAATTATTATTTTGTTCAGTTTACACAAATTCTTTATGTAGCTCAGCCATGCACTTTCACTTCTATCTGGATTCATTCAACAGAATGGAATCACCTGCACTCCATCGGCGAATTCGACAAAAAAATATTTTTTCATCATTTTTTAATTAATTTATTAAATAAATTACCCTGCACTTAATACTGAATATTGTATAACAGGTTTGTCTTTACCCTGATGTTACTCGTACTTACCGATGATGGAAGTGATTCCGAAGGTATACGAAGATCGCTGTTGACACACCACACTAACACGCGAAAAAAACTAAGAGCAATGAAAAAAATACAAAAAAACACGAACTATAAAAAGTATAAAGCAAAATGGAATATATTCTAGAAAACACACTATCTATAAAATATTAAAAAGTTTAAAAAATGGAATATATATTTTAAAACACAACCTAACACACTAACTATAAAAAGAATAATAAAAATATATATGTATATATATATATATATACATATATATACATATATATTTTTATTATTCTTTTTATATATATATATATATATATATATATATATATATATATACAGTATTGCCTCCGTATGTGCTCGCTGGTCGGGACCGGCGTTGAACTCCTATCGTGAACAGATCCCTAATTCCGAGTGTTCGTTTCTCGCTCCTTTCTGGCCGAAGGGGGGAGTGAGATGGAACGCTTTGCGTGCGCGGCGAGCGTGCGCAACGGGTGCGAGCACTCAGATGGAATCGTGACTGCTCGACGCATGCGCGCCACGGTCAGATAGCCAGGCACGGCACGAGTCTTTTTTGCGCCCTAGGCGAGCTTGCCAAATTACGCCTTTTATTATAATACATTTATTTGAGATTATTGATAAGATTACTCTGAATTTGTATTCGTAGTTTAATCCACTTATAGTACAACTTGTAATATTTCATTTTAAAGTTTATTTTCCACAATACCAGTAATGAAAATATCATTTTGCACCTCTTGTCGACTTTCCGCCCTAGGCAGTCGCCCTAGGCAGTGGCTCTCGCTCGCTCTCGTTCCATCTCGCTCCTGCCTTCGCCGGACAAGAGTGAGACAGAAGTGGTGGGGGTAGCGACGAACACCTATCGTGTACACCAAACCGAGCACATACGGATACAATACTGTATATTTAAAAACACAAACTAACACACTAACTATAAAAAGACTAAGAAGAATGGAACGCATATATTTAAAAACACGAACTAACACACTAACTATAAAATATTGAAAAGTATAAAAAAAATAAATATATATGTTAAAATGGAAAAACGTGGTGGAAAACGAAGATGGTTGTGATTCGACAGTTTACTTCGATCTGAGGAGCGATGGATCGCACATTCGCATGCGGTACAAAGGTGAACGGAAGTCGAGTGACGTAGTAGGGAGTAGTAGAGGGGGAACAGTTTATATAGAAATAAGGTTATATGAAATAAATAAACGAAAACTACCACCCATAATTTAATGGGACTTCTAACATGCAACATGTTATTAGGTTCAACCCCACAGCTTCTTGCATCACGACGGGCCGTAACGCTAAAAAGAGTCACAGAAAGTTGTAACGGAAGCGACGATTCCGAGGCGCCAATGATGCGTGAGTGAGTGAACCCAAGAGGGAGCGAGAGGAGACGAAAAAGGCGAAACGAACAGGGTTGCCAGCCAACCTTATGCAGGACGTCGCTGACGCACACATTATCACCACGTCAGTAGGTGTTCGCCCTCTCCTAAATTGGTGGCCCTGCATAACGTAGTCTGGCAACCCTGTACACGAAGTCACCGACGGCTACGAAAACTAGGTTTTCAGTGCCACATTACACTGTCCAACAAAATTGAACTTTTTTTCTGATTTGTGAGATTCAATAGCTGTTTCTTATAGATTTTTGTGCGCTGAATACGAATCCGCACATCGTTGATCGCCATCATCCTCAGTTTTCGAGAAATTCGATTTGGAAAAAAAGGCAAATTTTCATATTTTGAACATTTTTTGTATTCAAACAGCAATAGTTATTCGCTTGCATGTTCCGACAAATTATGCTACGAACCCTCGCGAATACAACGATATAAGTTATTATTGAATTAAGATCATTTAAATATGTTTAAACAACGATTAAGGGGAAAAGGACACCCGAAATGCACCAAATTTTTCACATATCTTTCTATGTATTTCAAAAAGTAAGGGTCTAGGAGAAAATCTGACTACTCCACGCGATGCAGCAGACATTTTTCCTCCGAAAACCATTAACAGAAGTGATAAAAAAACCCCTTTTGTTTTCAATACAGAAATGAGATTTGGGCAAAACGTGCAACGCTGACAGTGATAGTCAATGGCGGTGTGTGCCATCGTTCTCACTGTTACGCCCGTGAATGCCACTCTTTATATAGAGAAAAACTAGTTTCAAGTTTTACGTAAAGGGGTTTTATCAACGCATTCGCCGCTACTTAAATGCGTATAATTCAGTACAATATAGCTTGAACATTTTGGCAAATATATTTTCTTCTAACTATTCTTTTTATAGTTAGTGTGTTAGTTTGTGATTTAAAATATATATTCCATTTCCTCAAACTTTTTAATATTTTATAGTTCGTGTATTTTTTAAATTATATTCCATTTTTTATACTCTATAGTTATTTTTACGTGTTATTTTTTGGGGATTTTATTCATTGTTCTTTGAAGTTTGGCGTGTTAGTTTGTTGTATGAAAGGGCGCACTTCGAATATCGTCAAAATCACTTTCATCATCGGTAAGTGCGAGTTCCATCACGATATATTTATGAATAAGCCGAACAAAAAAACTCGCAGAAGTGAATAAGGAATGTTTTTTTGTAACTAGCATAGGGGAAGTTCGGCAATCCGGAAATTCAGAAAATAATGCACTTTGTGTGCATAGAGTACTTAGGTATAGAGTACTCTATACTTGCTTGCCTCGTACGGCTTATTCATAAATATAAAAGCACACTATAATAGGGACAGGCACTTTTCAATCAATTCTCATTATTTTGTAGCGAAAAAGTTTAAAATATTCTGACATCACTGCGCGCACTACTTTTAAATTCTTGACGTGCATTGTCCAGTCCGTCCATTGTGTTTCAACATCTGGTAAGTACCAGTAATGAAGCTCTATATACTTTTCAATAAATTGTTACAATTATTTTTCATAAATGTATGTTCAGGTTATTATGGCGGGCCGAAAACGTTTCAGGAAGGACTATAGTCTATGTTCTGATTGACATAAAAGGAGAATAGTCCAACAATATGTGGAACGTATTAAAGGCAAAATCGGACAAGGCAGTGCTGCAGAATTACAAATTAATAAGTTTATTCCTACACAATCACATTCCTTATTTTGTGAAAATTTCGACTCAAATGTACACATATCGGACAATGGAGGAAATAGTTCGCAGGAAGAGTACGAATCTTGCAATGAAGTACTTAATGAAAGTGATGTAGAAGAAGTTGATCCATTATTGGATGAAAGTAATGATTACTATCATTGTATCCAGGGTCCTGACTCATTCAGTGATGAGTCAGGGAGTGATGTTGACTATACTGACTCCGAGAGCCCTACATTAACAGTGGATTCGTCTAACTGGGCCCTAAGAAATAATACACCTATAAAGCCATTAATGAACTACTGAAAATTTTTTTATCCTATATGCCGAAATGTTTATTGCCGACAGATGCTCGGACATTATTACATACTCCCCGTACAATTAATTGTACCGAAATACAAGGAGAGTATTTACACTTCGGTAGAAAAAATTTTGAACTCTTATGCTGAAACGCACGTTCAGGCAAAGATAAGCGTACGACAAATCAACCTATCGTTAAACATTGATGGCTTGCCGGTGTCAAGGGCCTCCTCCAGCAGTTTCTGGCCCATATTAATAGCTGAGGATATTTTCAAACGAATAAATATCGTTGAGGTATATTATGGGCATAGCAAAGCAAATTTATCCAACGAGATGCTGTCGAAATTCATTGACGAAATTACGTTTTTTTATAAACAATGGGTTTATGTACGACAATAAGGAATTTTCTGTGACATTGTCGAAAATTATTCTTGATGCCCCAGCAAAATCCTTCGTACTGTACACAAAAGGCCATACTGGTTTCTCCAGCTGCTCGAAGTGTGCTCGAAGTTGGGAAATCAATTAAAAGAACTACTTGTTTCCCATACACCGAAGTCCCTGATACATTTCGAACAGACAAAGATTTTGTACGACAAAGTGACGAAAACTACCATAGAGCTCTCTTTTAAAAGTTCCAAATAGTCACAAATGTGGCCCAAGATTATATGCATCTGGTTTGCCGGGGGGTCACGAAGAAGCTGTTGCTATTATGGCTTAATGGGCCATTAAACGTTAGAATTGGTAGACGAGCCACAAACTCCATATCGCAGAATCTAATGTTTGTGGGGAATTGTGTACTGCGCGAGTTTTCAAGGAAATCGAGAAGTTTGATGGACATTAAATATTCGAAGGCTACGGGATTTCGGCAATTTCTGCTGTACACAGGCCCTGTTGTACTGAAGCCTGTACTATCAAAACATATATATCGTCATTTTTTAAGTATACACGTGATTGTGACTATATTAGTTAGTCCTATTTTAATTAAGAATGAATCCAACATTTACTATGCTGAGCAGTTATTGAAATATTTTGTTAAACATTTCGCTGGATTATATGGCAAACAATTCATTTCGCATAATGTACATAATCTACTGCATTTATGTAATGATGTTAGAAATTTTGGCTTTTGGCGTATTGGATAATTTCAGCGCATTTCCCTTCGAAAACTTTTTAGGAACATTAAAACAATCATTAAGAAAAGCTGAAAAGCCGTTGCATCAGCTGCCGAGAGGCTATGGTGAACAGGATCGGGGATCTGTTGAGAAATCGTCAGCAACATTGGAAAAATTTGTTTGTAAAGGTTTGCATCACAATGGACCACTACTGCCCATTTTTCTAAATGCAACTGTAAAACAATACAAACAATTGGAAACAGATGGATATTATATACATTCTGATGACAATCGAAACAATTGTTTCATGTTGAAGGATGGAACGATTGTTAAAATTGTAAATATAGTAAAAATAGGAACGGGAGAGGTTTATAATATAATAGGTCACAAACGAGAAGTAGCTGACGATAATTTATATAAGTCCATCTTCATTTGTAAAAATTTTTATTGTTTGTGAAGAGACACGACGATTATGTTATTGGCCGATATCAGAAATATTGTGTAAAATGTGGGTTATTAAAAGAAGCGCAACACAGGACTATGTTCTACCATTGCGACATACGCGTAACTAATGGCGGAAATTGACTGTTATAGCGAATTCGATAGTTCGCACTGACTCTGTGCTGGTGCCAAAAATTACTTGGATTGTTTATTTTTGATAAAGACAAAAATAGCTGTAATATAATAATCAAGCAGTTAAAGTCATTTTCCGGCACCAACACAGAGTCAGTGCGAACTACCGAATTCGTTTTTAGTATCAGAACCACACTGAAGTGACCTCATGCGTATCATTATCTTTAAATTACAAAAATTTATGACAAAAATTGCCTAACAATGACGCCTCCAGAAGAGAATACCCTCTTAACATACAATTTGATGTACGCACTGTATACGCAAATAGCTCACAGCATCTTAAAGACGTCGTAATAAGGGACTGTAAGACGTTCACGATTTAACACGTCGTGTCCTATCTGAGTAATTGTCTGCCTTAATTCTAAAAAATGGGTGCGGTATTTCACCTGTATAATATATATAGAGACTTTTGTGAATGTGCACGGATGAATGTGTTTGAGCGCGGTTACATATCATTTATTGATCAATGAGTGAACTTAATTCTTATTTTATACACTGCATCTTTTACCCTTCATTTCATATTAAATGATGCTATTCCTTGATATGAAAATATTTATCTATCTACTGTATATTATAAATAAAATAATGATTTGGTAATTTTAGAATAATTATATTGTTTATGTTTGTAGTACATAATATAATTATTACATGGTATAAATAAGGTGTGTTTTCTGTACCCTCCACCTCAACAATGCTACAGTAGTAATCCCTCATAATAAATAATATATACACTTATAGTACTTAAATTAATATTTCCCTGTTCAGTTAACATTTTTATTAAAATTTCTTTACGAATCTCTAAAAACAGATGGGGTACACTGGATGATAGGGACACCGGCAGTATAATTGGTACATCTGATACTTCGTTAAAAATATCTTTTATTGCTGTATATTGTTTTAAGGGTCCTATACACGATGAAACATGTATCGATACAGATCGCGATACTGGTTTTATGAAATTGGCATCTTGCTCACCAGCCAGGGTTTAAACAAACTCATAAATTATATACAGCAACAAAATAGATTTCCAAATAAGTGTTACATGTGCCAATTACTGCCAGTGTCCCTACTATTGCCATTTAATTGATTATAGATAATATAAACGTCGAGTAAATATATGTAAGTCCGTATTCTGTGATCGTCGTTTGGGAGCAGCGCCCGCAACTTATGAGTGAGATTTCAGCAGTAAATCCGCAATAAATCCGGAATTACGTAGTACTGAGGCTAAGGGGATTCTAGACCAGGTCCTCTAAGGGGAGCGCGGGGGCGGGGGGAAGTGAGGGCGCGCGGGGGAGCGCGGCGGAGAGAAACATAGGCGCGAGGCCTGCGGGGAGTGGAAGAGCGGTTGCGCGCGCAGGAGCCGCGGAGTGGGGGAAGCCATAATCATGGAGGGGATCAGTCCGGGCCGAGCCACCGCGGAGACCTCTCCAGACCTGGCCCACCGCCGGAAATTTTTCGGAGGGAGGAAATGACCCCCGAAAAGTTTTTCAGACCTAACCCAGGGAGGGGACGGCCCCCCGAAATTTGTTATCCAAACCGATATGCAGCAGAAAATTTCCCCCAACGCATAATAATTTTTAAATCAGCGATCTACCGAACCATTATGTAGAAAAATTTTTTTCAAACAGATATGCAGCAAGCATTCTAAAGCTAACAGTATTCTAAAGCGTTCCGATTTAACGTCGCAGCGTATCGCGCGATCGTGTGTAATTCGAATCCTCTGGAGCAGTCGTACGGGATGACGTCATGTGGTGGCGCGAAGAAGGCGCGAACGAAATATGATGAAGCGCTGAATCTTAAAATTAGGTGGCGAGGAGAGGAGGATGGCGGGTAAATAAAATTGGAAAATAATATATGCTTTAAAATGATAATATATTGTTACTTAGAAAAGAATATAAAATTAAAAAAAATACAATTTAACATTTTTTTTCCTACGAGCATCAGCTAGAATATCATTGATAGCACATGCTAACAGTTCGCAATCTACAAGATAATCCTCGTCGTAATATTCGCTATCACGTATTATTTTAGCAGCACGACGCGTATCTAATGTTTCGCAGGCAACATCGCTCTGTTGTAACACGTTAGTAAAAGTTTCAAATTTTATCCTCACATCTTCCGCAGTTTGATACAGCCGCAGATACACATAGTTTATGCATGGTTCAAGACTACATAAAAATGATACTGTATTCATTTTGAAATACAGTGAGTTATCAGCTCGTGTCATCTTTACAATTGGTGAATCAAAGATCCGAAGAAATTCTACCATTAAATCATCAATCCGCATCGAGTCTGGTTCAGGCAATTTTGCACGTTCTTCGATGGATGTATGGCTTTCGAATAGCACATTCCATGTATGCCATGGTAATATCAGATGATTCCCATGATTATCACGGAGAAGAACTTCTACATCAGCCATAGGTCCTACGTTGATTCCAATTTCCAAATATTTGCTACCCACGGATGTTAATGTGTATCTTCTGACCATGATACGCGATCCTCGGCGCGGATGAAGAGAACAATTAAAGCTATGAAATTGTTCGCTTGTATCAGGAATAAACATAAAAAAAATGTCGAGAATATGTGAAAATAAGCCTTACCAGTCATAATATATATTCTCCCCACATGGAGCTATGCCATCATCCCGCATGATTGGAACGAAATAATTCATGTCTTCGGCGTTTCCTTCGGCACTGGTACTGCACATTTTTTTTCAGAGCACTATTTGTTCCATAGAAAGAGATTGAGGCTACTGAGCGATTGATGAAATAGCGTGCTGGAGCCGGCTTAAATAGGGGTGCAATTGCTTCCTCCCACCACCGCATTTATTCTAAAGCTACCAATTTTTCCATAATGTGTTTCAATCTTAACGTCGCAGCATATCGCACGATTGCATGTAATTTAATCCCCATCCTCAAGGATAAAAGTCTCGACACGTGTTGAATGTAATATAATACCTTGGGAAGCGCCGAATCTTAGAATTATGCGGTATCAGCAGAAACTGTGTCGTATGATCTTGCGCGCTAATTCGTCATATGCGTGAACCATAGAAAGAATTATGCGGTATCAGCAGAAACTGCATAGAACCATGTTGGGACGGATCGTCGTTTTTTGCATACAATGCACCCGAGGGAGGAGGTACACCAAAAGATTTAGACGGAGATAGCAAATCGCGGTATCAGTCTTAAAAGCGCGCACCGAACTGCGCAAGGCCTCAAATCGTTGCAACGTGTTGAATGAAAAAAGATATTACATTTACTTTCCATTTACGACCATGGAAAAATTCGCGCAAGGAGAACGCCAATTGTTGGATCAATCTGAACGATTGATTTCGCGGGAAGAATTCCTCGCGTGGGAAGAACGATGCGACGAGTGCCTCGAAACCTTAGAAGAACACAGCCGCGTGAAACGTCCACGATTGTCGATCGGTGTTCGACAATCGTTGGTTGCTCGAATCGCGCGGCTCGAAGGATTAAAACATTCGTTGCGTGGACGTTTCATGCGTTAAGGTGCCGGACATTCGAGCGCAAGACTTTTGTGGCGCGAAATAGACACTGCGTTGGATAGCCGCGTATTAACCGGTGCCGTGCTAAATTCGAACTATATCGAGCCGCGCAACTTCCTCCAAGATGCGGCGACCATTGTACTGGAGCATGTGCGGGACGCTTTGAGGAAACATCGAAACCTCAAAGTGAACACGGTGTTTAATGGTGAATTTGTGGCGGGTGACACGCATGCTAGTAAAACATCAACACCCGAAACTGCGAACTCTTCGGCACATCCGATCTGCAGGAGTGGTACCAGCAATGTGTCATCGAACCCACCCTGGCATCGCTGGAAGAGTTCCAGGAACGCGACAGCGGATGGGCATTGACGAGAATTCTCAACCTAACCGTCAATGCCAACAAATATAATCTGCTGTGCGCGGGATGTCACCACAAGTTGTCGCGGGAAATATCGCTGAAGAAAGCAACGATTAGAGTGCAATCCCCGGACAATGTGTTTCGCATGGGCAGTGGTCGCCGCGCTACATCCTGACGAACGACACGTTGACCGCTCAAGTTCATACCCCGCCTATACTTCCACATTAAATCTCCAGGGCATTGAGTTCCCAATGTCCCTAGAGCAAATTGGGAAGTTCGAGCGGCAGAACGAAATCTCCGTCAACGTCTACAGCTTCGAGGCGAAGAAGACGAAGGGACCAACAGTCTTTCCGCTGCGTCTCACCAGCCAAAAGAGGGATCGGCATGTAAACTTGCTCTACACACTCAATCAAGAGCATGGTAATGTAGGGCACTTTGTGTTAATCAAGGACTTGTCTCGGCAGGTGAACACGCAGCTGAGCAGACACAAGACAAAGAAATTCATCCGTTATCGGTACGTATAGAAAACATATGAAATGTTGAAATGTCTCGCGAAACAAATTAAATAATACATTTCGGGGTTTACAGATGCATGCACTACTTCGGATCGGCCGAGAAGTTGGAGGCACATTCGCTGGATGCGGGAAGATGAACGACTGTGCCATCCTGCTGCCCAGCGAAGGCAACAATTTGCTCAGTTTCGGCAACCACTGCAGGAAGGAGCGACTCCCATTCGTGGTATATGCAGATCTGGAGTGCATCATCGAAAAAACAGAGGACAACCGAGTGGGTGATAATAAATTACATATGTATCAACACCACAATGTGCATAGCATAGCATATTATATGCATTGTTCGTACGATACATCACTATCGACGCATCGATGTCGCCGCGACGCGGATTGTGTTTCATGGTTCGTCGATGAACTAAAAAATTTTGGGAATTTTGCTAAACCCATCCTGACCAGTAAAGTTCCCATGCTTGATTTAACCACCGAACAGTGGACGGCATTTCGCGATGCAACACACTGTCATATTTGCGAAGAGCCATTTAAGGCTGACGATGTACGAGTCCACGATTATTGCCATCTATCCGGACGGTTTAGAGGCTCAGCATATTCGGAGTGCAATTTAAATTATAAAAACGCGTTTTACATCCCCATAGTTTTCCATAATTTATCCGGTTACGATTCACATTTCATTATCGAGGAAATAGCTACCGCTTTCGAAGGTCACGTTGATGTATTACCTATAACTAAAGAAAAATATACTTCATTCACCAAAAATGTCGAAGATACGGCTGAACCAGACTCGCGAAATTATATTAAATTGCGATTCATCGATTCATACAAATTTCTAAATACCAGTCTCGACAAATTAGCATCTTTTCTTAGTATAGATCAATTAAAAATTTTACGATCCAAATTTGAAACATTATCCGCCGAGGATTTCAATTTATTGACACGAAAGAGTGTCTTTCCGTATGAATATCCTGATTGCGCGAACAAGCTGCAGGACCCATGCTTACTGCCGCGCGAGTCATTCTACACTTCGTTAACGGGGGAGACTGTATCCGAGAGCGATTACGCGCACGCCGAGACTGTTTGGCAGCGTTTCGACATTAGAACCTTGGGCGAATACACCGACTTGTATCTGAAAACAGATGTCTTGTTATTGGCAGATATTTTTGAAAATTTTCGCGAAAGTTGCATCAAGAGTTACGGATTAGATTCAGCACATTATTATACTCTACCCGGTTTCACATGGGATGCCATGCTAAAACATACCAAAATTACGTTCGAATTGCTCACCGACGTCAATATGGTTATGTTTATCGGACGCGGTATACGCGGGGGTTTAAGTCAATGTTCCGGAAGATACGCACATGCCAATAACAAGTACATGCCATCTTACGACGCATCGGAACAGTCATCGTACTTGATGTACTTTGACGTGAACAATTTGTATGGATGGGCAATGTGTCAACCCCTGCCATACGCCAAATTTCAATGTGTCGAAGATGTCGTAAATTTTGACGTGTCTTCAATCGCTGTCGATTCACCCACGGGATACATTCTCGAGGTAGATCTGGAATATCCAAAAAGTCTGCACGACGCTCATGCCGATCTACCGTTCTGCCCGACGCGTGCCAAACCACCTGGCAGCAGACAGGGCAAGTTACTCACGACGGTATACGATAAGCAGCGTTACGTTATACATTATCGCAACCTGCAGCAGTGTACGCGTCATGGTCTTCGTACTACAAAGATACACCGCGTGCTTCAATTCACTCAATCCCCCTGGCTCCGCGATTACATCGAACTCAATACACGCTTTAGAACAAGCGGGACAAACGACTTTGAAAAAAATTTGTACAAATTGATGAACAACGCGGTATTCGGTTAAACTATGGAAAATGTACGAAATCATGTGGATGTAAAACTTTTGACACATTGGGAAGGGCGATATGACGCGGAGGCAATGATCGCGAAACCGAATTTCCACAGCAGAATTGTTTTTTCGGAAAATTTAATAGCTGTTGAATTGCGAAAACTCGAGGTAAAATTCAACAAACCGATATACGTGGGTATGTGCATTCTGAACATATAAAAAATTTGTTTGTATGAATTTCATCACGAGTACATGTCTCCCCTGCACGGACCAAATTGTAAAATTCTATATACGGACACAGACAGCCTCATTTACACATTCGATGCGAAGATATCTACGAGTCCATGAAACACAATATCGATAGATTTGACACAAGCAATTATCCTATCGACAATCCATATAATATGCCGCGCGTAAATAAGAAGGTTCCAGGGCTGATGAAGGACGAAAATAATGGTGCGATAATGACGGAATTCGTAGGTCATAGAGCGAAAATGTATGCACTTCGCGTAGACGGCAAAAAAGATACGAAAAAAGGCGAAAGGGGTCAAGAACAACGTCATAGCCAGAACGATAACTTTCGACGACTACGCGCAGTGTTTGCACAGGGAGATCGAAATGGTTCGCAGACAATCGTCTACAGCATACGCACAACACATATTGCACAAAGTGTACACCATTTCGGAATTCAAAACCGCTCTAAGTCCGTACGACGACAACCGGCATATCGTACCTGATTCGATCGACACTCTGCCCTGGGGACATTATAAAATACCGTTATAAAATTCCGTTGTAAAAAAAAATCGATGTAAAATAGAAATTATTGTATTTATTAACTCCTTCATATAAATGGTGGAATTATTGTATAAAAAAAATTGTTCATGAATTGAATCATGTATTATTATGTTACAATACATTATTTTTATTTATCCAAGAATTGTGTGACTTATCAAACCCCAACCACTTGACGTATACCTTATCCCCCTTCCTACGCAACACTTTTTCCACTATATACACATCAGGATCGGTGACGCGTTGCAGTTCGTGTTCATAGAATCCTCCAGCAACAGGTTTTCCACAGGAATCGAGGAGCAGATACGTCGCGGGATTAGTTGCCTGTACTTTGGCTATCTTGAACACCTCCGTTGTCCAATTCGGCGTACAGCCTTTATCGATGATGTTTCTAAATTTGCTCACGCGCACACTCTCGCCCAACTTGAATCTCGCTGGAGCAGCGATCTTTATGTTGCTGTATACGGTGGCTAGCAGCTTGTCGGCGATCGCAGGGGTAACATCGCAAGGACGCATTCTGATGGTTCTATGTTTTCGCGCGTGTAACGATTTTAGGCGTGGCGTTAACGCGAGTTACAGGTTTTCGGGATTGGTTCGAGTGGCGTGCGATAAAGAATTAAAATTCCAGAACAAGAATTTAACTTAATAGTGTTTATTCAAGGAAAACACTTTTAAATGATACACGAAAACGTAAATTAATGCCTTAATTCTAAATAAATTAAAGAAATTAATTATGTTGCGACACTCGGTCGTTACAAAAAGTAAAGCTGATCGTCTTGGGTTGCGACTCTTGGTCGGTACAAAAGAATACCCGGTTGAACGATCGAATTAGAGTAATGTAACTTAAATAATTAATAGCGACGTTTAGTCGAATGGAAGGAATTAGTTTATGGATAATGACTCTCGGTCGATAAAGGAATTAGTTTGTGGATAATGACTCTCGGTCGATAAAGGAATTAGCTTATAAATCTACGAGATTGAATATGTTTAAGTTGAGAATCGTTGAGTTGTTTCATTAGTTCATCAGGGGCGGTATTGGAATAGTCTTGTTCCCTCGTCGCTCAGGAGTAATATTACTAACCTGAGAATAATAATTGTCAATAATTTAGCTTCAACAACTAAGTGTCCAGCAAAGCGGCCTCCAAGGCTGGAACCTTTCGCCAAACCTAGCGACTATGGCCTTAGTTTGAGCGATCAGCGCAGCCAAGTGTCCAGCAAAGCGGCCTCCAAAGTTGGAGCATTAAATTTATGGTGGAATCGGTTATTAACCTTAAATGATTCTTGTAAAGACTTTAATGAATTCATGTATCTGAATGATTCTCTCTGGGCTTCCTTGCCCGTATTTATACATATTCGGGGAACTGGGAGCGCACCAATAGGAACGGAGTTCGACTATTACGCGTCAATCATTCTCGTCTCGCTCGATCCGTTCTCCAGTCGGTCTACTGAGCGAGTGGAGAGCGCAGGCGCGCGCGTGGAACGCTCGGTTCCCTCTCTCATTTGCCATGCACAAATTACAATCACTGCTTCTGATCCTTACTCTCGTCGATCCGTTGATCGACTGAGGATCGCGCATGCGTTCGATTCTCTCACTCCTTTACACCCAATTCCCTCTTTCGACACACTCGCGTCTCGCGGTATCCTGAGCTAATATTAATATTAATCCTAAACACTCTTTATAAACGTAAGAATAATAAGAATATAATAGGAATATAAGTATTTAAGTATTATTAATTAAGTTTATTAACGAAAAAGAAAAAGGGGCATGTTTGGGGGTTTGTTACACGCGTTATACTCTGCGAGAAGACGCGATAGCGAATCGATCAATCTGTAGGTTCCATTGAGCGTAAACATTTTCCACATATTGTTCTACAAAGTTCGATTGAAACATTCTACGACGGATGCCTTCATCACCGAATACGTCGAATAATGATTAATGTCATGCTTTGTCAAGAGTTTCTGCACATCGGCGTTGTAAAATTTTTTTCTTGATCTGTTTGCAAATTTTTCGGATATCGATCTCTAAATATCTTTGCAAACGCTTTGGTCACCACAGCACCACTTTTAGTCTTGAGCGGTACCGCCCATGCATACTTGCTCAACACATCGATGACGGTAAGTATGTAGTGGTGACCTTGGTTGAATCGCGAGTATGGACGCATTTCTACAACGTCAGCTTGCCACAGATCGTCGTATCCATGCACTATGACGCGCCTCTGTGGGAAATGTCTTCGAGCTGTAGCATGCAATTCCTCAACAAGTTGCCGCTTCTTGGGGCCATGGTTTTCTTTACTTTTGGATTTCGATAATGGTTGCATGTTTGATCGCAGAGGTGTCTTTGACACGAATGATGTGATAATTATCATGTACGTGCATTATGTGCTCCCCATCGACCCGAGGAAATTCTGGACCAGTTCAACCGTCTCGCATGATTCTCCTTCGCAGCGCTGCTGCGGGATTGAATTCGACACCTGCGATATATTTTTAACGCTGTTTTGCAACGTCAGCATATCTCTCTGAAACACGACCAGCTTCCTCTCTAATTCTTCCTGCTGCTCTCTCAAAAGTTTAATGCTCTTTTCCATGTATAGTTTATTGACGGCATCGCTGTCTGCCACCGGCTGAGCTACGCTTCGTATCTTGCATGATTTTACATCAAAGTCGGCACCGTCCACACAAAGAGCGTTATCTCGCATATAATTTCGAAGCATGCCGCTCCATTTGTAATAGTCCATTCTAGCTGCTCCACTCTTCTCGAGCGATACTCCAAATTTGTTGATCGGCATCTCGACGCATACAGTGCAAATCATAGATGTGCGGTTTAATTTATAATGAGGCCTACCTCGCGGAGTTCCTCGATAATCGATAGACTTTCAGGATCATGAGAGTTGTCACCAGCCTGACGCGACGCTTCCAGCAAACGCAATCGATCCACCAGCTCGTTGGAATCATCCCAATGCACGTAATCGATCTTGTTATCGTTTACCATCTTCGCTAGCGGTGTCCTTAGACCGTTCCCTGCCCTACTAGCCGATACACGGGGAAGTAGAGGTGTAATTACATGTTTGTACTTGTATCCCTTGTTGCTTAATATGGGGTGTTTAGCGTTATGACCGCGTCTGTGGGCATTCGTCGTCAGCAGTATACTTTTGTATTTTTGCATCGGTGTACAGGGCATTGTCGGGAATTCTCTTGAAAATCAGTTCGTAAAGACCGGACGTCCCTCTGTATCTTATACCATCAATGATTATATTATCATCCTCGTCTATATCGAAAGCCTTATCTCCAAGCATCGTTCCACTATCACCAAAGTATACACCATACACATAGTCCATTGTTGTATCCCTATCACCACTTAGGATTGCGATCATGTATTTTTGCCCCAGTGGGCCGAAATGGCTGCGAAACGTTTCTTGTCCCTCGGCTATTTGGAGTTGATGTCTAATAGATGTTGCAAACGACTCATCGGGACTAGTTTCGAAAACGTCGTCATCAATGGTTGTAAGCGATTGTACATCGGTATTTATTGGTGTAGGAGGAACGGGGGAATCGTTTGACGTGGCATTCTGTCGTTTCCGCTTCGATTGAACTGGTGTGGAGGTTATGGGTGAATATTCCGATGACATGTGTGGTTTCCTCTTTGTCTTGGGCGATGTGTTCCCTTTCGGCTGAATTTTTGTTTTAGGCGTTAATGTTTCATTCCCTTCAACGTCTGTGCTCATCGACGGTGATGCGTCAGCTTCTGCTGCTGTGGTATTTTCCACGATATGTTTTAAGGGTTCGACAACAGGTTTAAAGTATCTCGTCAACGCGATATCTTCCTCCATTTTGCCAGTCTTCAAAGCCTGATGTTTCTTGCGAATGGATTCGCTGGTTTTTGCAATTTCCTTCGCTATTCTCTCACGATCCTTAATCTCCAGACTATCGATATCAATCATCGTTGTACCGCAGACGTTACTTTCGCGCCGACAGGTTGATGACAATTGACCGTCCCACGGTATGGCAAACTCGTTAAATCCCTTTCTATAACGTCCATGGGACATCGCGCTATCCTTGTCTATTACCGCGAAACCATACTCCCGTTGCTAACAATTACTACACAAAGCACAGAAATCTTCGTAAGACATATCAGTGTTTACGTGATCGTTGTACACATGTTTCAAGTTGGTACCATCCTGCTTAAACAGAATCAGCAGATTCGCATTGTCGCGTAGAAGATGTTTGGAAATTTTTGCATACGTCTGACAGAGATAGAAGCAGTCAACGTTCGAGTGGCGCCCCATTGCAAAGTATTCTCGTATCGTATCTTGCTTGTCGCATGCCACGTCATCAAAGATAAAAATTGAATTCCGGGGCGATTCGCTCGGTGGGATGACGTCGCTGTTATTCGAAAACGTAAAGTAGCCAATTTCATCTATCGGAGTCAATAAATTCTCCAAATACTGATATTTCGGCTGTTGCAACGATTTGGAATATACGTACACGTTCTCGAAGCGGACGCCGTGTGGACTTTCCAACAAGCTCACCAACACGTTGGTCTTTCCACAATTTGATAGGCCGCAAATGAGACAGCGTATAGTGTTTGGTAGCATGCTACCATGTTTGCGTCTTGTTTTCGAGGACATCATTTGCGATTTATCGTCAAAATTTGTTACGCGTATCGTCACAGCTTGTTGCAGGAATCGCATCCTCGCTGTGAATTGCGAAAAATGATTTTGATACGTCGAAGCGGCGACGCGCCCTATTTATAGGTCCACGCTGAAGCAAAACAGCTCAGTATTCAAAATGCTTCTGGTCCTGTCGGATAATTGTGATATTCGAGACTTAACCTCTGAGCAGTTGAAATATATACCAAAGATTATTCTACTGCGAGAGTTTGGCAGACACATTGATCAATTGTGGAACAGACTCCCCGAGTATATAAAATCCGATTCTGAGGTTCAGGTCATCGCCCTTGGCAGCGAACGCATATCGACGGTCCAGCACCAGTGATTAAAAACTGTGGTGAATGTCGCCAACGAGAGTAAAGAAAGGTCGTGGTTTGTTAAATCGGGCGATAAACGCGCTACATATCCCGGGATACCAATTTTGCGGCCCAGGAACACATCTAGCAAAACGATTGAGCAGTAAGGCTAGGGGGATTCTAACATAGGTCCTCTGAGGGGAGCGCGGGGGCGGGGGGAAGTGAGGGCGCGCGGGGGAGCGCGGCGGAGAGAAACATTGGCGCGGGGCCTGCGGGGAGTGGAAGGGCGGTTGCGCGCGCACGAGCCGCGGAGTGGGGGAAGCCGCAACCGCGGAGGGGATCACTCCGGGCCGAGCCGCCGCGGAGACCTGACCCACCGTCCCCGAAATTTTTCAAAGGGAGGGAATGACCCCCGAAAAGTCTTTTTCAGACGTTGGCCCACCCCGAAAATTTTTTCAGACCTAACCCAGGGAGGGGACGGCCCCCAGGATTTTTTTTCAAACCAACATGCGTCGGAAATTGTTTAATAATTTATTTTTTATCCGAAATTGTTTCAGACGATGTCGGGAAAGATCGGGAAAGATCGACGTTCTTTTCTTTTACGAACCACGTCTTCGGGACGGAAAAAGCGAGAGAGAGAGAGAGAGCAATACTTCGTTATAAATCTAAATTCGGAGGGTGGGAAAGAGAGAGCATCACTTTTAAAGCTAAATTCGAGAGAGAGAGACAGCACTACATAGCGGTACACTCGCAGATATTCTAAAATTTTTAACCAGCGATCTACCAAACCATTATGCAGCATTCATTCTAAAGCTACCAGTATTCTAAAGCGTTCCGATTTAACGTCGCAGCGTATCGCGCGATCGTGTGTAACTTGACTCCCCTGGAGCAGTCGCGCGGGATGACGTCATTTGGCGGCGCGAAGAATGAAATAGAATTATGCGACGTCAGCAAATCTTAAAATTATGTGGCGAGAAGGAAGACGGGTAAATGAAATGGAGAAATAGTATGATTAAGAGATTTATTTAAAATTAAAAGAATATAAAAATATAAATAGAAATGTAATATAATTTAACATTTTTTTTCCTACGAGCATTAGCTAGAATATCATTGATGGCACATGCTACCAGTTCGCAATCTATAAGATAATCCTCGTCGTAATATTCGCCATCACGTATGATTTTAGCAGCAGGACGCGTATCTAATGTTTAGCAGGCAGCATCGCTCTGTTACAACACGTTAACAAAACTTTTAAAGTTTTTCCTCACATCTTCTGCAGTTTGATGCAGCCGCGGATACACATATGTAGCTTATACATGGCTTAAGATTAAATAAAAATGATACTGTATTCAGTTTGAAATACAAAGACTTCTTATGTAGTGTCGTCTTTACAATTGGAGGCGAGAATCATAGAAAGAATTATGCAGAGTCGATAGAAATTGGTGAGGAGTGAAGGAGGCAGACAGACAAGTAAATAGATTGTAATATATGTAAAATGATTATATATTGTTCCATTAATTAAAAAATAGAAATATAAAAAGAAAAAATATAAAAATAGAATATAAATAGTGTCTCGGCAGAACCATCTCTATCTCCCCCCCCCCTCTCTCTCTCTCTCTCTCTCTCTCTCTCTATCAATCTCTTTCTTTCTCATTCTCTTGCCTTCTCTTTTTCTCTTCTTCACATCAATCGCAAGACAACTTGAACATTCTCGAAC
Organism: Andrena hattorfiana; assembly: GCA_944738655.2. NCBI lineage: Eukaryota > Metazoa > Arthropoda > Insecta > Hymenoptera > Andrenidae > Andrena > Andrena hattorfiana. The sequence goes on from OX122891.2 coordinate 42,102,211, forward strand.
AGCTGATGGACTTCCTATTTACTTTTCGCGACATCATACATACATACTCTTCCCACAACAGCTCGTATAAATTCATACACACTCGCGCTCTCGTGACCAACCCGAGTGCTCAGTTACACAGAACAGTAAATAACTCGACTATATTCGCCGAAACTGTTACGTATCTATTGTATCGCCTCAATTCTTTATCTCTAAATAAATCGCACTATTCTCAACATTTTTTAATTCTCTCTATACAAATAGGATATCAAAATACAATATAAAAGGAAAAAATATAATAATAATAATAATAATAATAATTTAATTTAATTTATTGCCACTTTCGTGTTACAATTTAACGATCAAATAATCTATCCATTTCATTCCCATGATTGTGTCAGTGTAAGTCCCACCCTTCTAATGTATCCTGTTGTCTCTTAACAATTTTTTCTATTTTACAAGTGTTTCCTAATCTGTTCTATGTTATATAATCTTCTTTTATCACTATCTCCCGTAGAATAGCCAAGTTTTTCCCTTCTCCTCTAATTACCTCTGCCCAATTCCTGCCACTCTCTCAACTTACTTCACATGTTTCAATCGCGTGTTTCACTGTTTCTTCCTCTTTCTTACATACCCTTTCTTCTTTCATTAGCCAATATTTGCATGTTCTTGTTTCACTATCCTGTATGAATCTTTCTATCCTTTCTAATTCTCCTCTCCTTTTTTCATTTCCTCCCATAAGCATTTCGGCTTATCTCCTGGTTTCCTTGCCACCTCTTTTAATTCTCTTAGGAACTTTGACTCTTTTACTTTCATCTGTCTTTCTTGTTCTTGGATGTCAATTACTTATCTGTTCTAATTTTTAATCCACACTTCTTCCCCATTTAATCTTCGTCTTTTCCATTCTTCGTTTGACCATCCTCTCCCTTCCAAGAATTTGATTCGCATTCTTTCCTTTTTTCGTTACTTCATTTCCTCTCATTAGTCTTCTCCTACATTCATATCGTATCGATCCTTCTTCCGAGTTTATTAGTGTCTCTTCAAACTTCATTACCCTTACTCCCATTTTAATTGCTATGCCATCTCTTCCTGTTTCTTTTAACAGCCAATATGTTGATGTTGATCTCTCCAATTTCATTATCCATCGTATGTATTTCGCCTGCAATTTTTCTATTTCTTCATACCTTCTCCATCCCCATATCGCTGCTCCATACGCCACGGTGCTTCTAACTAGCGCATCAAACAGTTTCATTCTTCTTTCAGTCATCTCTGAATAATCTTTCTCCAATACATCCCCCCATACTTCTCCTAGTATCATATTCGCTTCCCTAACTACCTTCTTAATATGGTGTTTATCCTCGTTGTTCTCTCCCTCTCGTTCTATAATCTAAATATTTCAGTTCTCTTACTCTTTCTTCTTCATTCCAACGGAATCTTTCCTATTTTCTTCTTCCTCCTGCTTTCCTGCATATCATTATCTTAGACTTTTACACATTTAACTCCAAGCCTTTCTTCTTTATGTATCTCTCGAATCTCTTTATCGTATTCTTAGGTCCCTGTGCATTATTTACCATTAACACATCACACGCGTATGAAATTGTTAAAATTTTCCTTCTATCTATTACGACTCCTCCTTCCTGTTCTTTGCTCATTTCTTCTTTCCAGGTCTGCAAATGCGACATTGAAAAGTGTCAAGCTTAACAGGCACCCTTGTCTAACACCCTTTCCTGTTAAAAAAACTTTCCTATCAGTTCCTTCTTCATTCCTAAAGCGCACATAGTTCTGTCGTGCATTTCCTGTATCCGTATTCTTAGTTGTTCGCCTACTCCTTCTTCATAAAGTCTTTTCCAAATTTCTTCCCTTTCCAATCAATCAAATGCTCTCTTCATATCCGTGAAAAACAGATATAGTTTCCCTCTTTCTTTTGAGGTTTCTATATCTATAACCATTTTAACTACCGCTATTGCGTCTACTGTTCCTCTCCTTCTCCTGAATCCCATATGCGTATCGTTTAATATACCATTTTCCATTTGTTCTTCTAATTTTCTCCTTAGAATTTCCACGCATATCTTATAATCCGTGTCCATCTAAGTTATGCCCCTATAGTTCTTAACCATTTCCCTTTCTCCTTTTTATTTTTTTTTTTGGAATACAGAACTTACTATTCCTTCTTTCCATTCTTCCGGAAAGTCCCCTTTCATCCATGTTCTGTTTATCACCTTTGTTTGATTACCTATATTTATGAAGATGATTGCGACCTCGATGTTGAATTAAGATATAATTTAAATGCAGGAGTTTAAATTTTAAGTCTGTTCGACTTTTAATATCTTACATGATTTGAGTTGAGATCGACGTGAGCCAGATCGGTTTCTATCTATATTTACCTAATAAATTTTTATACAAAAGGACTTAATTTGTAAATTATTTTTTGCTATATTCAATGAAAATTGGAATTTTATGTTCATTAAGAATAGGTGTTTACCCTGTGATAATTGTTGGTTGGGCTTCAAATTCTAATTATTCAATATTAGGACCGATTGGGTCAATTTCACAATCAGTTTCTTATGAAGTAAGTTTATTTTTAACAATATTTTCTGTAATTTTATTAATTGAAAATTATTCATTATTGGATTTATATAAATTCCAATATTATATTAAATTTATTTTAATTTTAATTCCAATACTACGACAAGAAAATCGCGGATAGTTCTTTTAAAATCCGAGCGGTCAAAAACTAACACCTGCGTAGATAGGCTCTAACACGATTCAAAACACGCACGATAATAATAATTACAGTATAGAGGGCGACGAACAATCCGCGTTCAGACAAACACTTCATAGAATAGGGCAGTAATAGGGAAATGGTCACAGTTTTGAAGGAAAGTAACGATACACTAACAATTACATATAAGGATAAGACTAAGAAAGGTAATTTATTGAAAAAGATGGTAAATAAGCGCACAACTAGGCGTCGTCGTCCCAGCCACGTAGGGCGCAGTCGGCCTCCAATAGCGACCACAGTCGAGGCCGCGGATCAGGCCCAACGAAGATGTCCCCATGACGTTCTACACAAAAAAAAAACAATTGCAAGACTATTACTATACGCACGGAAATAGAAACAATAAGCAGATCTACAATCCCCGATGCAATAAGACACTCACCAAATAGGACCCTCAGACCTCATGAGTCTTCGTCATGCTCCCAGAATTCTGCATGCTGGAAGAATCGCTGCCAGTGCACCCGATACTCCCTAATTGCCACCATATAGGCAATGCTGATACAACCCGGCGGGCGGGGCACTGGAAACGCTAGAGGGATAAACGGATAAATAGGATAATAAAATAACACACACGAAGAACAAACAAACAAACATCACTCGCACGTACAATTAGAGCAAACATAATGTCTCGGGGCACGTCCAAGATGGCCGACAACATCTTTGTCCAGAAGATCGCAACGAAATAAGAAGCGACTAAGAAAATCGAGACCCATTTGCCCTAACTTCTCACTTCTACTCAAGCCCGGACAAAGAAGATAAACTGTACTACGTTCGCAAAAAATTTATCTCACACACACACACACACACACACAGACACGCGCGCGCACGAGGAAAGACTCTATGAAACGCCTACTACACCTCGGCATTATAATTTACAGGATTTTTGTCCTACAAACGACGATACCACTCGCAGGAGGAACAACCCCCGACATAGATTTCACTATAAAAGAATTCCAACACCACCCCGACATTTACCTCGAAAACCTAGGCGATTTACAAATTTATCGAGATAGCTGGAAGTTAGTATTACATGTAAACATATCTTACATCTACCGACGCGAAGCAAACCTCCAAGCTGCACTATATGATATACTTGCGCAATGTAAAAAACCTTGTACCGACAACTTACAAAAATTTTGTCAAACATTCACCGCGAAAATCCAAGACAAGGTAGACCGCATCGCCAAAACTCTTTACCTACGTCCAGTAAACTAAAAGCTCAGCACAAAACAGCGTCGTGCACAAATAGACGGATTAGGTTACATAGGCAAATCACTCTTGGGGCTAATGGATTCCGGGGATAGAAAGAAAATCGATGATTTTACTAGACCTTTTCAAAACACAAGATAACAGACTTTAAAAAAAAAAGTAAAACGCAATCAAGGGACAAATGCAAATTTTAAGAGCAAATACCAAACTTCTCAACTAGACTATACATGACATACGAGACAACGATAACACACTCTTAAACGCGACGTGACAAATTCAATACTTACTCCAACAGACAGCCAACATTACTAAATTTCGAGAGACAGTAGACGAACCCCTCATACTAATAAACGGCCTCGCAGAAACACTATTGCGCGACACGCAAGTCTTGTTAGAATTCATTATGGATATAAAGAAAGGAGTCCTAAACCTACGATTAATACCACCAGCACAAATCATAACGTACCTCGCTTCCGCATTAGCACATATTTCGAATGGACTAGACTTCACAATTGGAATAAAATTAGAAAACTAGCCGCCATTATCAAAATCCTCCAGCTCTCCACATTTTCGGATACCAAATCAATTACTGTAGTACTAGATATTTCATTGTTAAACGCGAAAAAATTCTAATTGAGCAAGGTACGCCTGATACCCACCAAGATAAAGGAATCGTTCTACGCGTATAGAACCCCTCGACTCGTACGAGGTACGTGACACCCTGGTGCAAGATTACATACAACTAAGCAAACAGGGCCTAGCAAAATGTAAGACAATAAACGATCTGTACCTCTGCACGTCTAATCACCCGATGTTCAAAGCGATACCATACAGTCCGTGCGAAGTACAATTGTACACAAAATTAACAAACACATGTAAAATGCGAATTATGACACTGAATCACACATTCCAGATAGAATTACAACTACCAGGCACGTGGATTTATATCGCACCGAAACCGATACAACTAGCAGTATAATAACAATAAGAAACAAATGTACAATCACTACCACCAAATTCACAATAGAAACTAGAAAACAATGCGGATTAGAAAGAACATGGTACTACTTACCTGACCACAATTTTTTTGTCATCAGATGAAATCACACTTTCACAGCCTACTGTAAGTTCGTACGGAAACACAAATTTCAAGCTTAAAAGGATAATCGAACACCCCGAAGAATTAAATAAAGTTAGCAAACAAATTAGAAGACTTACAAAAACGATTTAGAAAAACCCGAAATTATACCAATCGAGTATCACCAAGCTTCTTTATACTATCCACAGTAACGGGATTTATCACATGAGGACCCATGCCTAAAGTTGCATACGTTGCAAAGTAGGATGCCTTCGTTCTTCACCTTCCTCTTCACTGACAATCCCCCTTCCTCCTTGCACTAATCTGCTTCGAATTCTTCACAGATCATCCTCTCATTCTTTGGCCTCATAATTTGACTAAACCATATCACTTGATCGTGCATCGAACGTGAATCGTACCACTTTCAACATGAATCGAACCACTTTCAACATGAATCGAACCACTTTCAACATCAATCGAACCACTTTCAACATCAATTGAACCACTTTCAACCACAATTGAACCACTTTCAACATCAATCGAACCACTCCGAACATGTATTGAACCACTTTCAACATCAATCGAACCACTTTCAACATTGCTCGCGACAAAATGAGTCGATCAAGAATGGCACCGTGGACGTGCGCATAGAATTCGAGTGTAAAAAGAATGTGCCTGCAAATACTACGGCCTACTGTCTGATTCTGCACGATCGTGTGGTTGAATACAATCCGCTGACAAACGTGGTGCGCAAAATAAATTAAATTATCATACTACTTGCCCCGCCCTCTCCTGTGCCAAATTCATACAAATATTTCATCGTGAAAATCGAGATGTCTTATGAGAAAGACCCCATTGTCTCGTCTGTCTTGGAAGTGAGCGGACCTCTAAATCGTACCGATAATGGTCGTACCAACATTTGTTGACCTGCAAGGGTTCATCGTCGATGGAAGATTTGTCGTCAAGGAAGTGGCTATCCTGCGAAAGGGAACAATTCTCTCCCACTATATTTTTGGGAATTCGATGCCGCAATATCTTCTTACAAAATCCGACAAATCGAGCATCCGGTGGTTGGTGGCAAAACATCATGGGCTACGATGGGATGATGGAGACGTTCCGTACAGTATGGCTAAACAGCTAATTACGAAGGCTGTAGCTGATGCTATCGACGAAGAAGATGACGCATCCCATATCGTATACGTTAAAGGGCTACAGAAACGCGACTGGCTTGCGGATTTCCTCGATGAAGATACGAGAGCAGGCGTGATCATTGAGACACAAGACATTGACTACGAGGATATCAAATCTCTAAATAAGCTAAATGTAGTTAATACTCTGCGTTGTGGCAGACATGCAAAGCACTGTGCCATGCAAAATGTATTTAAAATATTCAACTGGTGGTCTAAACGTCAGAGTGAAATGCATAAATAAATAAAATCAATTTTTTAATGTATAAATGTTTTTCTTCACCCTCCCCAACTTCCTGCATGTAATGTACGCTAGATTTAGGCGATAGTTATAATTATGCAGAAGCGGTTCGATATGCGATCAAAGCCGTTCAATACTCGTTCGATACGCGATCAAAACCGTTCAATATCCGTTCGACACACGATCAAAACCGTTCAATACCCGTTCAATACACGATCAAAACCGTTCAAAGCCGTTCAATACTCGTTCGATGCGCGATCAAAATCGTTCAATACCCGTTCGACACACGATCAAAGCCGTTCAATACTCGTTCGATGCACGTTCGATTCACGTTCAGAGTGGTACGATTCACGTTCGATACACGTTCAAAGTGGTACGATAGACGTGGAAAGCGGTATGATATACGTTTGATAGATGTTCAATACACGTTCAGAGTGGTACGATTCACGTTCGATTCACGTTCAGAGTGGTACGATAGACGTTGAAAGTGGTATGATACACGTTTGATAGATGTTCAATACGTGATCGAAGTGGTATGATAGATGTCTAAAAAGCGATCAATGTGGTATGGTCTAGTCGAATGATGTGTTGAAAGAAGGAGAAACGATTCAGCCAAATGATACACGCGAAGAAGAAGAAGGAGAGGATGGCCAGGGAATAATTCGAAGAAGATGCATAGAAGGTGAGGATGGTCAGCAAAAATGCAGGTGGAGCACATAGAAGGAGAGGGTGGCCAGTAAAGAAGAAGGTGAAGAACAAAGACATCTTACTTTGCAAAGCTATGTAACTTTAGGAATGGGTTCGCATGTGGGAGCTTGGAGATGCAGCGAGACCAGTTGTCTTCAAACCTTCGAAGACAGAAGACAAGTTTGTGCAAGTTTGTGCAAGTTTTCTTTTTACCAAAAATGGGATTATCACGCATCGCCCCGGAGTGTGATCTTGAGGTATGTACTTTCAAATATTTCGACATTTATCGCGTTTAACTTTTGTAATCCAGTGAGATTAAATCAGACAATCGTGTCAATATTATATCGTAAATTTCTATTTTTTTCCAGAACTCGCCACCACCGTGGCCTCCCCCACCACCTCACTGGCCATCGCCACCTCCATCGCCGCCACCTCCGCTGATATGTAGTAGTTTGCATTGTTTTATACATTTGATGTTTATTATGTGCAAATATTATATCAATGCTTGTGTATATGTTCCAGAACCCACCGCTACATCAAATTTTTAATAATTATTTGGCTGGGTTGGAGGTTGTGCCGCAGCGTGGGCCGATAATTGGTCCAGTCGGCCCAGCGATGGCGGCTCGGCTGCGGCGTCCATGGGTGCCGCACAGCCCAATGGCGCCACCACTGCGACTTTTTTTTTTTTTTGTTGACGTGGTGGAAATCCCTTACGGATACCCCCAGCCATCGGGGGAGGGCCAGGGGTTATGTGGGGCTTGCACCCACTAAAACCACCACGGTGGTCGTCCTCGGGGGCAGCGCTGCGCGCCTGAGGGGAGGGACTTTGGCGAGATCAAACTAGCGATACTTTCGCTTGCCCCCCCCTCCTGCGCATGCTGCAGCGCCACCCTTACAGCCCCGGCAGACGTGCCGGGGTCATCCCTGGGGGAGTTATACCTCCCCCAGATTCCGCACCGACGACGCGCGACGGACCACACGTCCGCGTCGCCACTGGGGCCGCTGCTGCTAGGGCGAGCGGTGTCCCCCGACACCGCCACCCCACGGCCCCGCGATCGAGCTGCTTTCCGCCCGGCCCACTGATGTAGCGCGGGGCCGGGCGGGCGGGGCGACGGCATAAATGGCCGTAGGGGCCGCCCGCCTCGTGTGTGATGTTGACACACACACCAACAACGGAGGGCGGCCCAACTATCGGCCGCCGTCGCTCACCCCGGAGCCGCTCGATCGCACGGGGAGCGGCCTTTAGCGCCGCTCCCGAGGGGGGGAGGGCCCTCTGGATGTTGAGCGGGGCCCTCCCCTGTCCGCCCCTTCACACAGCCGCCGCGGCAACAGCGCGCTGCCACCGCGCCGCCGCGGAGGCTCACGCGGACGATAGGGTGGCCCAACTATTGACTTCGGGGCCACCCTCCTCCCACCAATCTCCCCCCTCACAGAGGGAGGCCAGGGCCGAGGTTAGCGATCCCTCGGCCCTCCATCCCCTCCCCCGACTTCTTCGGGGGAGGTGCGCCGACGCGGCGGCCGGAGCCGCTAGACGGGGGGAGCGGGGCGACTCGCTAAGTCGCCACTCGGCCCCCCCCCGGCTCCGGGTCATCTATGCCGCGCGCGTCGGCGGCCGGGAGGCCCGATGCGGGACGGGTGTCCTTCCCGCACTCTGTCCCTCTCCGCCTCTTCCTTCTCGAGCATGATTTGCTCGGCGAAGAGGGACATTGCCTCCCAGCAGCCCCGATCTCTCGCCATCCGACGCACGACTGTCGGAAGGTCGAGGTCGGGGCCCAGCCGCGACTCGAGGACCCGGCGATCATCGATCCACTCCCGGCATCTAGCCAGGGTGTGGTCGGCCGAGTCCTCGTCGCCCGAGTCGCAGCTGTAGCACCGCGACGTGGCCTCCCGCCCTATGCGACACAGGTAATCCCCGAAGCACCCATGGCCGGAGATCACCTGCGTCAGGCAGAAGGTCAACCTGCCATGCCCGCGCGCCGCCCATTCGTCGAGAATGGGCAGCAGCGCCCCGACAACGCGTCTCTCCCGATGTTCTGGGAGGGACAGCCACTGGAGCCATTTGGCCTCCATGCGCTGACGGGCCTGGCCCCGCGCCACCAGGTGCCCGTCGGCCGCCGCGTCCCCCGCTTCGCGGTGATCTCGGACGGCGGAGTAAACCTCCGCCTCCATTTCCGCGAGTAGATGAAATGGGGGGGACGCGGCCAGAGCGGACAGTTCGGCGTATGCGACCGTGCGGTAAGCCCGCACGGCGCGGAGGACCGCCCGGCGATGCACTCTAGCGAGTAGCTCTCGCCCGACGCGACAGTCCTCCAGGTCGCCGGCCCATATAGGGGCGCCATATAGCGCCATGGACCGGACGACCGTTACATACAGCCGCCGAACACCCTCGTGAGGGCCCCCGAGATTCGGCATGATTCGCCCTAAGGCGAACACCTGCCCCTCGAGTCGGGGGCCGAGGGCCCTGAAGTGACGCGTGAATCGCCAGTAGGTATCCAGGGTCAGGCCGAGATACTTCATCGATCGGCCGACCCTGATGCAGGCCTCCCCGATCCTAAGGGACGCCCGGTTGGGGACACCACTCCCAACCCTGTCCGCGAGCCACATTGCCTCGGTTTTATCCAAGGCGACTCGCAGACCAAGCGTCCGGATCGAGGCGACGACTCGTCGCAGTGCCTCTTCGGCGAGGCTGATCGCCGCCTGCCACCGCCGCCCGGAAGCCACCACCAAAGTGTCGTCTGCGTAGCAGACGAGCGACACATTTGGCGATGGCATTTCCACCCGCAGCACCGCGTCGTACGCAAGGTTCCATAGTAGGGGCCCAAGCACGGACCCCTGTGGAACGCCGCGGTGCACGTGTGCCACCCCGTCACCGTCCCGCCCGACGTACGCGACCACCCGACCGCGGAGGTAGTCCCGGATCAGGCGGCGAAGGTAGAGCGGGACGCTGTGAAACAGTAGCGCCCGCTCGATCGCCGCCCAGGAGACGGCGTTGAACGCGTTCGCGATGTCCAACGACACCGCGACGCTCACGCCGCCCCTCTCGACCGCCCGGTCGGACAGCGTCCGAACCAATCGAATAGCATCGATGGTCGAACGCTGCCGCCTAAAACCGAATTGGCGGTCGGACAGATCCGGGGCCACGGCCCCAAGATGGCCGCAGAGGCGGGCAGCGATGATACGCTCCAAGAGCTTGCCCGCCTCGTCGAGGAGACAGATCGGCCGATAGGCCGAGGGTGACTCAGCGGGCCTTCCGGGCTTGCGGAGCAGCACCAGCCTCGCCTCCTTCCACGCCGGGGGGAACCTCCCGGTCCACAGAACGGCGTTAAATAGCCGCCTGAGGCCGTCCCCAAGGGCGCTCATGGCGCAGGCCCAGACTCGCCCGGGCACTCCGTCCGGCCCCGGAGCCGCGCTCCTCTGCCGCATGCGCGTTACAGAGGACGCGAGCTCGTCGTCGCTGACCTCCGGGGCGTCGGAAGTGTCCGCGCCCCGTTCCAACCATGGATCCCCGGTCTCGTCGACGCCGTCCTCCCCAGGTGTTGGGGGAGGGGGAAACAGCGCCGACAGTACCTCGGTGAGGAACCGGGGATCGAGGCCCTCTGTGACGGGGGGCGCCCATGGTCCGAGCTTTACAGACACGGCCTTGTATGGGCGCCCCCAAGGGTCCTGGTTGAGGGTCGCGACGAACTCGTCGGCCGAACGGGCTTTAGCCCGGGCTATGGCTCCACGGAGTTCCCTGCGCGCCGCTGAAAACGCGGAGCGCAGCTCCTGGAGCTGCCCCTCCGGCACCCGCCGCGGATCTTTACGGCGGGTGTTGGTGTACCGGCGTCGGGCCACCAGATTCGCCGCGCGAAGCTCAGCTATTTCTGGCGACCACCAGTACACCGCCTTCCGACCCCCGGTCGGCGCCCCGGCTCGCGGCATCGTTGCGTCGCAGATACTCTGCAACACACGCCGGAACCAAAGGGCGCCATTAACGGGGTCGTCCAGCACGTCGCCCGGCAAAGGCGGCCAGGCGACAACGGAGGAGGCGAGTCGGGCCGCGTCGACGTCTAAGCGTCCGAGCGCCCAACGTGGGGGCTGCCTATTGGCTCGAGGGGCATGAGGAGGCCGGGCAGCGGGCGCGGTAGCCAGCATCACGTACATGTGATCGGAACCTGGCTCCACGTCTTCCGCCACCCAACAGTCCGACGTCCGGAAAGCGGCCGCAGGGTTAACCCAGATCAAGTCGATAACCGACTCACCCTGCGGCCCGCGGAACGTCGTGACTCCAGCGGGATTCTTAAGAACGAATCCCGCGGCCTCCGCCCACTCGAGCAGCACCTCGCCCCGGGAGTCCGTCCTGGGAGCGCCCCACTCGAAAGCGTGGGCGTTGAAGTCTCCCAGGAGTATGACCGGCTGAGCAGCATGGGGAACGATGAACGTCCCCAGCTCGTGTAGCCGGTCCTCGAACTCCGGGACGGAAAGTCTCGGCGCGAAGTAGCAGCCCACCACGAGGAAATCCCCCCAGCGTACCGCCATCCAGCCCCGCCCGTGCCGGGCGACCCAGCACGGCGGGGCTCCCCCTCCCATCGCCCACGTCATCGCCACTTGCCGATCCGGGTTTGTGGACCGATAGTTTCGGACAGGCACCCTGGGTGGCAATCGCCCCCCGAACCGCGTCGTCCGACGCCAGCTCTGTCAGGCCGCAGAGCCGGAACTCGGCCGTTTTCTGGGGGCACTGGATTTTAATACCAGCGTCCCCCAGCCGCTCCGCAAGCCTCTCCTTGAGGGCGGCGGCTTTGGCCGAGCCCTGCGACCCCGGGATCTCAAAAATGAGACCCCCGGTGACGGCGCGCCTTGGTCTTAGGGCTGTGATGCCAAGGTCGGCGACATTTATGGTCGCCATCGCGCCAGCGACCCGCGCGGAGAACTCTTTCTCTCCCCCAGCGGGGGCGGTTAAAGTCACCGCCGCCGTTCTGGGGGTGCGCGGTATCGGCACCGTGGGTCTCCCGGGTGCGCCTGACCTCCAGGGGGCCGGCGTCGCGGCGCCTCGCCCCCCCACCCCTTCCCCGGCCGTTCTTATTGGCCGTTTTGGCAGCCACCGTGGGCGCGGCCGCCTTCTTCTTCTCAGCCGCCTTGGCCGCCCTTTTGGCCTTTCGGCCAACCACCTGGGCCCATGAGCTCTGGAGAGCTTTCTGGGACCCAGGGGCTGAGGCTTGGGTGGGGGGGGGGGGGCGCCGGGAACCGGCGTTATCACCCCCGCACCAGCGTTTTTGGCGGCCTTGGCGGCTCTCCTCCGCTGCCCCCTGGACAGCTTGGTCGGCGGGCGGGGAGGCGCCCCGCCACCTCCCGTCGCACCGGCCAGCGGCGCGCCCCCCGATCCACCAGGAGCGCCCGGCGCTCCACCAGCCCTCTTCATCTCCGTCCCGGCGCCGCCGGGCGTCGAGGACCGAGGCGGGGGGGCACGGGGCGGCTCGGGCCTCACCCCTTTTTTTGTCTTCCCCCCGCTCTTCCTCTTCTTCCCTCCGGCTCCCCCAGCGGGGGCCAGTGTCCCGGAGGGGGGCACAGCCCCCCCCCCGATCCGGACACGCCCCGCGCAGAAGGGGGGGCTACCCCGCCCGATTTGTCGGAGGGCGCCCCGGCGGCGCGCCCCTCCAACCGTCTCGCCTTCTCGCCCTCCCCCGTGAGCGGTTCCCTCTTCTTGGCCCCGTCGGCGGTAGGCTTCTGCCCCCCTATCTTGGCTCACTCAAGGGCGAGGGGCGTGGGGGGAACGGGCGGCCGCCACGCCGGCCCACCCCGGTTTAGAACCTTCCCGAGTGAGAGGAGGCGGGCGTCAACCCTCCTCTCCAACTCCTCCATGCGCTGCAACACGACGTCCCACGGCTGTTCAACAGCCGCGGGGCCGGCGGCAGCAGGACGAGTGTCCTCCGCAGATGAGGAGTGGGGGGACACGGTCCTCCTCCGCTTCCTCCCCACCCTCCTGCTCCTCTCGGGGCGCGCAGACGCGCCGCCCGGCAAGGGCCCGGAGCGGGCCGCCGACGAGGGCCCCGCGGTGGGCGCCACCTCCACCTGGACGCAAGAGTCGTCCCAGGGGGGCACACAGGAGGGGAGGAGCTCGGCGCGCGTGGGCAAAGGGGCTCGCGGTCGGAAGGAAAGCTCCTCCGACTCCACCACCTTCACCCCGGCCAGAGCTGCGCGAGTCTCCAGTCTGGCATACTTGCCGCGGAGAAACTCTAACTCCCGCTCCTTCACGTGCAGGCCCTCCCCCAGGGAGTGCGCCTGCTCCGTCAGGGCCCGCACCTGCGAGGAGAGCTTGTGGGACCTACGCTCCCACGCTCCCTGGCGGAAAACCACCTCCCTCGCAGGCTTATCGGGGTTCTCGCCCCGCTCCGCCCTCCCGGTTAGCTCAGCCGCCACCGCCGATGCGCGGCGGATGGCGATCCTGATTGCGCGAACGTCCGTGGACTTGACGTGTTTAGCGGCAGCAATAACCGCCGCCACGGCGTCCAACTCGCGCTGAGCTTGGCCGGCCAAGCCTCCGACGGGCATGGTCTCCGCCCAGTCTCGGAGCTCGGCACGGCTCGGGAGGGCCTTCATGCCCGGGCCCAGCCTGGCGGGGTTGGTCCATACCCCCGGCTTCCGGCCCCTCTTGCCGGGCACAAAGCCCGGCCTCCCTCTCTCGTCGACGCCGCCATCGGACGACGATTGGAGGGCGTCGGAACAACCCTCCACGCCGGCGCCACCAACGCAAGTGTGGTCCGCACTCGCGCCGGCGTGCACTCCGCCGCTATCGTCGACTCCGCCGGACGGAGTGTCGACGTCCATCGCCGCAGCGGCGGCGATGTCCGCAACGGCGCCGTGAGACACGGCGCCCATGGGTCCCGGAGTTTCCCCCTCATCCGAGGAGATGTCGACGACATCTCCTCCACCTGCCACGGGCGCGTCGCATCGTCGAAGCACGACGCGCGGCACGAGCATTTCGTCGATGCGGGCTGGAGTCCGCGCCAACCGGTTGGAAGCGGTCGGCGACCCGCATTGAGAGGGGGTGGAGAGAGAGGCGGCCACGGGATCCAGCTGCCCCAACAACTCTGCCACCTCCCTGCGGAGGCCAAGTAAGCCTCGAGTCTCCTGGGAGGACACTGCCTCCACACTCCGGACGTACGGCCCACCTCTGGTGGAATGCGGGGCCGACGCCGGAGTCTCCCCGACTCGTGGGTGCGGGACTCGGAAAGTCCCGCTCGGGGTATCATCCCCCGCCGCTTTTGGGGCTTGCACCGGGGGTGAGTCCCTCCCCGGTGCGTCGTCGTCGCGGTCCCGTATAAACCGGGCCCCCCCGAAAGCGCCGCAGCCGTGAGCGCCGCGGGGTGTGGCTGGATTGCCACCCCCGCTGACGTCGATCCACGCCTGCTCTTCTTCCTCCCTCCCTGCCAGGCCGGACACCCGTGAAACCGCGATCGTAGACCGGTCCTGGTTTGAGGCCGGTGACCCGCACGAAGCGATCGAACACCGGTCCTCGTATGGCTCCAACGACATAACCCGGTCGTTGGTCGGGGACGTTGTTGCCGGGTCGTCACCCGGTGGTGTATGTAGGGCACCGCCCTGGGGGGTCTCCATATGTGTCCCACGAGGAGCCGCTTTGGGGAGGTCACACAGCGGTAGAGGCGGCCTGCCGCGGTGAAGTCAAGTGCCCGGGCCCCTAAGGGCGCGGGCTACGTCCGGGGGGTGACTGTTCCCCGGACGGATCTTGGTTAGGTGGAGCATACCCGCTCCACCCAGGTGCCCCTCCGGGAGGGAACACCTGCCCTGGCACCACCAATGGGGCTCAGGGTTAGGGGGTTTTATTATAGAGGTTTTTCCTTACCTCGCGATCCGGCCGGTTAAGGCAAGATCATCGGTCCGTGTGGCTTCGCATACCCTCGGGAGACAGGTCTCTCCGAGGGGTCGTCGTTCCACCAACACGGGTTACGATACACCCAGAAGCGATACGCTTCCGGCTTCCCCTCTAAGGCGGGGGGGGGGGCACCGCAGCCCCGGAGACCGTTCCGAGACTGCCGTCCACCCTGTAGGCGGAAAGCTTCCGCCAGGGTGGACACCCCTACGGAAAATCCGTCATCGGGGTAGTGAAATGCCATGCCCGCGTCCGCGCCCCTACCCGACTATGTCGTGCAGGGGCCCCAGGAGCACCACGAGGAGGTGCGGTGCATGGTCTTACCCCGGTCGAGCCTCCAACTTCGTCCAAGTTCCCCGCCCTGGGCTGACTTCGGATCCTCCCCACGCGACCATAAGGCCCGGGGGTACCACCGGAGTCGACGACCCAGTTGAGGGAACATGGAACCCATCGGAGTTCCCCATCAGCCATGTGCCGGCAAGCCGACGGCTGATGCAGCGCTCTTCCAGAGCAGGGGGGGAATATAGCTGGACCAGTCGGGGACCACCGTGACCGGCAACGTACCGCACACGGACCGACTGACCAATTCCCCAGCGCTCCCGCCACCACTGCGACTGCCGCGGCCGCAGTCCCCGTCACCACCACCACGTTAATTTTTTACCTTTTTTTAATTTTATTTTCTATTTAACAATATATAATCTCTTAAACGCATATTATTTCTCCGATTCATTTACCCACCTTCTCTCCTCGCCACCGCCTAATTTTAAGATTCGACGTTTCCACATACATATTTCGTTCGCGGCTTCTTCGCGCCGCCAAATGACGTCATCCCGCACGGCTGCTCCAGAGGATTCAAATTACGCGAGATCGCGCGATACGCTGCGACGTTAAATCGGAGCGCTTTAAAACTTGTTAGCTTCAGAATGCTTGCTACATAATGGATCGGAAAAAAGTATGTCTGTTGGTATGGGAAAAAAAATTTCTGTCGACGCTGCATAATTCTATGATTCGCGCCTTCTTCGCGCTGCCAAATGACATCATCTTGCGCGGCTTTCTCAGAGTTTTCAAATTACGCGTAATCGCGCGATACGCTGCGACGTTCGAAATACTGTTAGCTTTAAAACTAGAATGCTTGCGATTGTACCACTATGTAGTGCTGTCTCTTTCCCTCCCCGAATTTAGCTTTAAAATAATGCTCTCTCTCTCTCTCTCTCTTTCCCGCCCCCCGAATATGCGGTTTGTAAAACGTCGATCTCTCCCGACATCATCCGAAACAATTTCTGATAAAAATAAATTATTATGCGTTGGGGGAAAATTTCTGCTGCATATCGGTTGGGAAAAAAAAATTCGGGGGCCGTCCCCTCCCTGTGTTAGGACTGAAAAATTTTTCGGGGTGGGCCAAGGTCTGAAAAAGACTTTTCGGGTGTCATTCCCTCCCTCTGAAAAATTTCCGACGGTGGGCCAGGTCTGGAGAGGTCTCCGCGGCGGCCCGGCCCGGACTGATCCCCGCCACAGTTGCGGCTGCCCCCACTCCGCGGCTCGTGCGCACGCAACCGCTCTTCCACTCCCCGCAGGCCCCGCGCCCATGTTTCTCTCCGCCGCGCTCCCCCGCGCGCCCTCACTTCCCCCCGCCCCCGCGCTCCCCTCAGAGGTCCTGGTCTAGAATCCCCTTAGCCTTACTACTTCGTTATAATATGTAAGTATTAGTATCAATCGGACCGGCATTCCTTGCACGCGCGAAGTTTCCCCCTCTTCATAGTACTATCGCCTCCCTATGGCCAACCTTTTCTTCCAGCCAGTACGTCGCGCGTCCTTCTGCTTACATATTTGAGCGCGTGTATTTATATACTCCAGCGATAAGGGATCGATCTCCAATTTGAAAGGAAGACGGCACAGGTCGGGTCATGCGCGAACTATGTACCTACCTACCCCTTTTATTCTCGTGTCCCTCCGCGAAATGTATTGGTGATCGTCGCGAGTAATCGCGTGTGATTTTTTAAAACAACAGCACATGGCTGAGGTTGTTTTACATTAAGTGTTTATGAAAATGTTTCAGCGTACGTGTAAAGAGCCCTATGATAAGTTCCATGTGCAACAATGCATTTGTCCGATATATCGATGCACATGCTTCCGTTATGTTTCTTCGCAAATCATTTACATCACGAAATGTTGAAATGTTGGAAAAAGTCTCCTCAACATTTGTCCACAAAAATAAAAAAACATACTTTCCAGCGCTGTAGATTACACGAACTACCTATGTTAAAGCGTAAGTGAGGCGTGAGTGGAGCATGAGTGATATAAATGCATATGATTTTGTACACCGTGTAGATAGCTAAGATACGGCTTCGTAGGCCTAGGAAGGTGTAATAAAGCACGGGGAGAGGGGTTCGTGGCGAGCAGCTAGGCCGCGACTTTGGAGAAAACCCAAGCGTCCTTTCTGTTTCGGTCTGTAGTGTCTCCCGTGAGATTTTTCGCGTTTCTAGGAGAACCAATCAAACCCCCAGTTTAAGCGTCAGTTTTTTAGCGCTAGCAACGACGGCGTTTCCGCTTTCGTATCTTCATTAGGGTAAGCGGGTGACGCTATGGTAATTTCTCCTGTTACGTCCTGAAGGGACTTTTCGATAATAGATAATGGGTTCTTGATCTCTATCAAGATGCTAAAGCACGCCTTGACTATACTTACCAGGGGAGAGGAAGGTAATTAAGGGTTGAATCAATGAAAGTACAAGGATTAAAGGATGACAAGGAAAGTGAAATATATTCTTAAAGGGAAGATAGAAATAATAATCGGAAAATACCAAGGAGACGGCGCTCTGTCTCTGTTATCGCTGGGCGCTCACGTGTCGCTGGAACTTGCGTCGGTCACGGCCGTTCGGAGTCTCCCAAGGTACGGCACGCTTGCCGTCTATCGTTTCGCTCGCTCTCGGAGTCGCTGAACCTTACGTAGGTCGTGGTCGCTAGGATGCAGAAGTACTTGGCTGACATCTGTTCGCTCACTCGCGGTTCCTCACTATTTCGCGGTCGCGGTGGCTCGGATCGGTGCGTAAGTGCTCTCCCGGCTAGACCGTTCTCGGTACATCGGGCGGAGTTACACTTAGGCTGACTTGTTCGGCTGAGCGCGTTTCGTGTTAAAACTAAGTGCGGAGACGAGATCGCCGGTTTTCGGCCGCAAGTCGGCGTGTCGTCCGAACGAGCTCCAATAAACTACTGTCCGTTTTCAATCTTTCCGTTGCGAGCCGCGCCTCGCGCGATTTCACACGAATGGGGGAAACTGCCCCGTCGGCAGTTGTCGCTCGCTTCACGTTTTTAGTCGCGGGGCCCGGGCCGTCGATGGTCACGTTGTGTCTACGTCGATCTTTTCACGTTGTACACAACGTGACCGACACGCGCGGGGCGATTCCGCCGAATCGCCAGAGGAAAGGGACGCAAGGACAGGAAGCACGGGATCAGAAGGGCCCATGTAACACTTCTAAAATTCGAAAGGAGGGGTCCGAAGGTATATATACAAATACACAATTCAGTTTAGTATAAAGTAAACGTCAGAAGTAAACATGGGTGATCAACAGCCGTTAGAGTGGACTGATGAAAGGTCCCTGCAATTAATTGATTTATACAAAGAGAGGCCTGCATTGTGGAATCCACATGTAACGGCGAACCACCTGAAACATGTCAAGTTTGATGCGTGGGGAACATTGCAAAAATTTCAAATACGACAGTGGAATTAGTGAAGGCAAATGTGACATCTCTGCTGTCTTCGTATAGGAGAGAGAAGGCGAAAGTGAGAAAATCCCAGGGAACTCGGAAAGGTAAGGACATTTCAATATTATTCGTTCTCGTAAGCGTGGATGACTTTGCGGCTGTTTGAGAATCATCTAGTTCCTCTCTCCACCACACTCTGCTCACAGCAGCACCTCCTGAGCAGCAGAACGCACAGCAGATCCACAATCGATCAACCAATCAAAACTTCCCACGTCGATCGATACTCGATAACGTTCGAGACGACGCGGTGCCGGAAACGATCAGCCATTTTGGCTTCACTCTTGTTCACGAAGCGTGAGAGTACACACGTGATTTCACAATTTCGCGATTTCGTAAATATTCCGCAACTAGTGAATTTTCAACTCTCTAGACATCCAGTCTCATCTCAAATCTCACCTCACGTTCGGCTTTCATTCGCGTGATCGTAGATCGTATGTGGATTGCCGTGCGTTCAACCACCTGAAGGCGTACTCAACCACTCATTCCTATACCGGGCACATTCATATAATTACTCAGTCGCTCTGCGCATGTACTGAGTCATACTCAACTTTCTCATCTCAACGACGTTCTCACGTCTTAATAAATTGACTCGGACAGTTTTAATCAAACGTGCTGTGTTGTGTTGTGCCTTTTACCGAACATAACCTTGCCGGCATCCATAACATGCAACGCTACATCATTTCTGAACAGCGGCCCTTTTTGATGTTTTTGAAATATCACACGATCACTTATACATTATAATCCCCAAATAATACACTACTTTAACACAAATCAATGGTTACTTTTATAGTTAAGTCAGAAATAAAATTTGAAGTTGTCACAAAGTCACCCCCGCTTATGATACTATTATTGTAATGTACAATATTTTAAAAATTTGAAATATACAGAAGCAAGTGGTTTGCATTTGCCAGTTTTCAGTTTTTAACCGACAGGGATAACCCCAGCACAAGCTTCAATACACAAGATGTACGTATAACATACACCATGTATAATAACATATAATATTATAACATACATATTTTGGGTTTGCGTTTCGTTTTCCACAAAAATGATTGTGAATTTTTGTGTATTTTGGTGCAATTTGTATTTACGCAAAATTCATAGTTATTTTTGTGTAAAACGAAGCGCGAGACAAAAAAATTAATCTATATTTTCGTCTTATTTTAACCTGTACAATAACTCCTTAAAAGGATGACTATTAGTAGTCGAAAACCATGTATTATTTTGTAAACGACGGACGAATTCTTTACCAACCGCCGCATGTGTATAAACACATTATTATAGAAATACTTTTCGAAGTTTCGTTATTCATGCACATCCTGGTAAGGAATTCATCCTTCGTTTATAAAATAATGGGCAAATTCGGCCCTTCTTTGTTGAGCTGACGTCGGAGGCCGTCTGTCATCCACGTGTTGTAAATTTAACAATGCATTTATAGCGTCCATATTCCCTACCCACTACTTTCCACGAACATATTCGCCCTCTTCGAACGAATAAATGTTTCTCGATGTGTTATTCCGTAAAAAATTATGTAAATAAGTCGTTGTTGCTACGATGATAGTAGCTTTTTTGGGGCTTAGCAGCATTGGTTTCCGCAGCACCCTGAATACCACCGACAAAATGCCAAAGGCATTTTCTACCACTCTGCGTGCCCTGTAGTGCCGATAATTATATCAAAAAAGTAAAAAAAATTACGCCAAGTACATGAAATCAAAGAAATCACAAAAAATAGAAGATAACAATAATAAATCACAAAAAATATAAAATAATAATAATTACAAAATAAAAAAAAAGATGTGAAATCAAAATGAGCTGCAAGTACATAAAGATGCTTTCCAACTGCGCTTAAGATGACACAACTACATATACACAGTTAAAATTCCATTACTCATAATGGCTATTTATACCAGGCTTGGGAATTAAGTGAACCCAGCGGCCGATTTTCAGAGGCACAATCACAAAAAATCAAAAATAGAAGATAATAATATAAATCAGAAAAAATAGAAGATAATAATATAAATCACAAAAATATAGAAGATAATATACAATCACAAAAAATAGAAGATAATAATATAAATCAGAAAAAAAAATAGGAGAAAATATACAATATAAAAAAAGATGTGAAATCAACATGAGCTGCAAGTACATAAAGGTGCTTTCCAACTGCGCTTAAGATGACACAACTACATATACTCAGCTAAAATGCTGTGTTCATACATTCCATTACTCATATCACGGACATTTTAATTAACCCATCAAAAAGAATCCCATTTGAAAACATTGTCGTAAATTAATAGCTTTACAAAATTAATGATATACAAAAATTGCGCCAATTATAATAATGGCTATTTATACAAAGAAAAAATGTAATAAATAATATTAATTAAGCAGATAAACTATTTTTATACAAATAAATATTTCAATACGAATAATTCAAAATACTTGGCACTGCGCCCCGAATTGGTGTTGCTAAACTGAATAAATACTTGGCGTGGCCAGGCAAGGTCAAGGTGTCGATGAATAAGAATTATTTAAAAACGCAAAATAATGAAAGTGTATTCATATTGTCAGAGTTTTAAATTGACAAATTATCTGAAAACTTGTGAGAAGGAAGGTATCGGTGTCGATGAATGATCTTGGAATTATTTTAAAACGCAATATAATGAAAATGTAATCATATTGTCTAGAGTTTTGAATATGTTTAGAGTTTTAAATTGACAAATTATCTGATACCCTGCGAGAGGGAAGGTATGGGTATTGATGATCTGAGATGAAAATGTACTCATATTGTCTAGAGTTTTGAATATGTTTAGAGTTTTAAATTGACAAATTATCTGATACCCTGCGAGAGGGAAGATATGGGTATTGATGATCTGAGAATACCTTGCCTGGCCACGCCAAGTATTTATTCAGTTTAGCAACACCAATTCGGGGCGCAGCGCCAAGTATTTTGAATCATTTGTATTGAAATATTTATTTGTATAAAAATATTTTATCTGCTTAATTAATATTATTTATTACAATTTTTCTTTGTATAAATAGCCATTGTTATAATTGGCCCAATTTTTGTATATCATTAATTTTGTAAAGCTATTAATTTACGACAATGTTTTTAAATGGGATTCTTTTTGATGCGTTAATTAAAATGTCCCCGATATGAGTAATGGAATGTATGAACACAGCATTTTAACTGTGTATATGTAGTTGTGTTATCTTAAGCGCAGGTGGAAAGCACCTTTATGTACTTGCAGCTCATTTTGACTTTACATCTTTTTTTTATTTTGTAATTATTATTATTTTATATTTTTTGTGATTTATTATTATTATCTTCTATTTTTTGTGATTTCTTTGATTTCATGTACTTGGCGTAATTTTTTTTTACTTTTTTGAAGTTTTTTATCGGGATCTCACTTTGTTTGTGCGCGAACGTGAAGCTTCGAGCGTTCGCGGGTTTGATTTAGTTTAGTCTTATTTTAGTGTAAAAGATAGTCTATAAGAATAGTCGTTAAGGTAGTCGTTAAGTTTAAACTAAGGTCACGGTCACTCTGTATTTACAAGACGCTGCACAATAGATTATAAAGTTTGTCCACTTAAATTAACACACCCAGTACAAAACTTAATTAACTATATTTAAGATTTAATTGGCTATGGCGCAAAGCACGCGAAAAGTTGAGCGCGAACTGAACAGTTCGAAATAGCCGAATACTGGAATGTTCCAGAGAAGCGCAAGCACGCGAGAGAGGTAGTACTTATCGATGCGACGATTCGTAGAAGAAGAGAGCGATCGCGGTGATGGATCGGGCCGTTTCGCCGAATTCTGTGACGTCAGCACCCCACCTAACAGCTGATCGTCCTGAGCAGGACGAGGACAACAACGGTAGGACAAAGCTGCCCACGCGCTGAAGTGAGAGAGCTGCCTAATCAGCTGAGGTGCGCGCCAACAGATGGCCCGACCGATCTCATCGCCGCGATCGTGCATACCGCGATCTGGTCGCATTAGCCTGTTTTAAATCGCGCGCGACATCGGCAGCGAATCAGCTCCGGCTTGGCCTGTGGCCGTTTGGGCCAATCCCAAACACACTTCTTTTTACAAAGATAATTTGCATAGGGAATGACTTCAGATAATTTTTAATATTATATTTATTATCTTCTATTTCTTGTGATTTATTTGATAATACTCTTTTGCGTCCTCGACTTTTTCATGTACTTGGCGTATTTTTTTTACTTTTTTGAAGTTTTTTATGGGGTTATAACTTATAAATTATCACGACACAGAATCAAGAATAAATTCTACGTAAGTTTAACAACTACGAAAAGAAACCATGTGCACCGCATTGCTGATCTACTTATATGTATTATATGTATAGTACTTTGTATACAATACATGGTGCGCGAAGCAGCTTATGGCGCTGAAAGCAGCCTTTGGCGCTGAACGTATTTAACATTGAAGTGTAATAACAACTACAATTAAAAATACGACTATTTTAACGGCTATCCCACTTCACCTGCTCGCCAATCGCAGGCATCGAAAGTTTCGGAATGAAATATATTTTCGCAGTACACGAATATGAAAAAAAACACCGGCGAAAGAGATGATTAGAATAATATGTTACGTTATAAATGCATTTCTAATTAACCTTAAAATTTACGTAGAGTAATATGTAACGTATATAATACGTAATATCCACAAAATATATTTTCACGGGAAAAATTGTTTAAAAAAAAAAGGAGTATGAAGTTACGAGGGGACTTGAACCCCGGCCACCCTCGTAATAATCTGACGCGCTACCGTTGTGTTCACGAAATCCTCTTGAGTGTAGGTTACTATAGATAGTATATATCTGGATTACTATGTACGTTAAAAACTTTAAATCCATCGACAAAAGGCCGAAATGGTATCTTTTTCATATTACATGAGTACTACGACCCCAATATACTGTTGTTCCAAAAGCGATTTCCACATCCGTGGCGTCCCCTTGTTAGCTTCCCGGCTAAAAATCAATCAACAATTCAAAAAGCCCGCGGTAGAATGTGCCCGTATCTATGCCAAAAGCGAGCTCCTTAAAAAACAAAAGAGCAGCGGAGGAGCTCGCCTCATCTTACACGTGGCGAGAAAGCGCATTCTCGATTGTCAAGGATACGTATTGTTCAACTGCAAATTGGAAATTGGAAATTCGGATTATAAAAATAAAAATTACATTACATTATATTACATTACAAAATATGTTTCTTCTCATTACTTCACGAGCCTTTCCATTATTATTCAATACAAAAAACTGTAACGTATTATAACATAACATTATTTTGTGAACAATTCGCAGTTGTAACTAGTAGTAAAACAAGAAGATATTACACACGTTGAAGCAAATATGCTAACTTATAACGCCAACGATTAGAAATATCAAACATATCTGAATTGAACGTAAACGAACATGTAAAGTACAACATTTTTAACGTCTTTGGTAGGCACTTTGCCTATGTTAACTATCAGTGGAAGTAGACCGTAACTGTATAGCAAGTAAGTAATACAACAAGAAGATATTAGACATGTTGAAGCATATTCTAACTTGTAACGCCAGCAATTAGAAATATGAAACAGATCTGAGTTAAAATATGCATGTATGTATCCAATATGTTCTTGTTGTATTACTTGTTATACAGTACGGTCTATGCCCACTGATACTTAACGTAGGCAAAGTGCCTATGAAAGACTTTCATAATGTTGTAGTTTACATGTTCACTTACGTTCAACTCAGATATGTTTGATATTTATAATCGTTGGTGTTATAAGTTAGAATATGCTTCAACGTGTCTAATATCTTCTTGTTTTACTACTAGTTATAAGTGCGAATCGTTCACAAAATAAAGTTACATTTACGTTCAACTCAAATATGTTTGATATTTATAATCGTTGGTGTTATAAGTTAGAATATGCTTCAACGTGTCTAATATCTTCTTGTTTTACTACTAGTTATAAGTGCGAATCGTTCACAAAATAAAGTTATATAATCCGTTACAGTTTTTTGTATGATTAAATAATGGAAAGGCTCGTGAAACATATTCTGTAATGTAATGTAATGTAATTTTTATACTTTCGCATTATACACTATTTCAATTTTCAAATTTTTATATTTCCTAATTTCCAATTTGCAACTGAACAATACGTATCCTTGCGCTACATGTATATCTTCTATCATACGCCGCTTTTATGAACTCTTGATTTTTTTTGCTAATTAATTGTTTATATTAATTTTTGTAGAGAAAGGCGGAGGAACTACTTTTATATGGTAAGTTTTATTAACTTATAGAAAAGTTAAATAAAAAATAATACAAATTTATATACACTTATTCAAATTTATTTTTCCAGATTCAGACGATGACGTTCCAATGGAACGTATTCCAACATATCAACCACCGCCGCCACCACCACTACTCTCACTACCGCCACCATCACGGCCACCACCACCACCATCACCACCACTACCGCCACCACCACCACCACATCATACAGAGAAGCCGGCCACGACAAACGGTAAATACATCTACATACACATTTTAAGGAGTTACATACATTTAGAATGCTTGGAAATAGGTCTAAATGAACAATTTTTTTATTATGCATAACACTAGATAGTATATATATATATATATATATATATATATATATATATATATATATATATATATTTTGCTGCAGTGTTTTAACAAAATTTCCGGACATTTTCTCGAGAAAAGATATTAATTCTGGACTTTAATTAGATATCTTTTTATCTTTAAACACTGTAAAAATTGTTCATTTTAGCCTATGTCTAAACGTTCGAAAGGTTTTTTAATTAAAAAACATTTTACTAATAAATTTATTTTTTAATAATTACAGGTGTTGCGTGATCACGCGAACGTAGCCACGGAAATGTATGTAATCGATAGATAAATCAGGAGCGAAATTTGAATGTAGATGTTGTGTGTGATTGAGAAAGTATTATTAAGGATGTGCAATGCGGGTGGTATACGTGGGAAAGATCTTGGGCAGAGCTCGAAAACAGGAAGAGGACACCAATTAACCGACCCCGAAACGAATCGCGAGTTTCTTCTAAGTCACGTAATCTTTTGAGAAGGCCTTGTCCTTTGTTAGTCTTTAGGAGTGTCGATTGACTCCAGAAGTGTTGGCGACGCTGAGGAAGTCATAAATTTCCCTCAAGGGTTGTTTTCTCGATCCTCGAAGTAGAGCCTACTTTCTCTTCCCACGTGGGCACCCCGCTGTGTAACGGAATAGCGCGCTTCCACCGAGTTTCCACCACCACCCGAAAACGGAGGGACAGATGGACGCCGATTCGCGAGGGCGTACGGACATCCGAAGGACGGCCTACCGCTTGGATCTGATGCATCCTCTATCCTGATTTGACTACGAGGATCTATGGGAGGACTAGGAGGATTCGGCCAACGACTTCAGCGAGGACCTCGGAGGATACTTTGAAATGCTACATTCGTTCTGTCTTTAACCAGCTTCCCGAACAGTTCAATAAAACTCCAAAGTTTAACTTAGAAATAGTTTCTTGTATTGTGTTTTATTTGAAACTCCCACACTCTGACGAGCAGAGCGGTTCAGCGCTCCACGGGCACCAACCCGCGTTCTCATATTAAAATACGCAACACAGGAGAGTATGTGACCCGCCGCCACCAGAGGAGCGGAAGAAGTGTAAGGGCCAACCAACAACAATGGGCCATCCTGCGGGCTGTTAGCACGCAAGCGAACAGCCTGCAGGCCCAGGCCGTAACTCTCCGCGATTTAGTGGCATCGCAGTACCGTGGGCGTGGCCGTGGCGGTGGCGGCGGTCCGCACTAATATGTTTTTATGTTATATCTCACTATGTAAAACTAAATATAAAACTACAAATAAACTTCGGATATTTGGGATTGGTGGAATTGGTTTATTTAAATTTGAATTTTCAGATATAAAGCAAGCATTCAAGAAGGAAACAGAGGATCGAAGCTGAATAAACTCATTTAATTAATATAATAATGCTATGTTTCAATAAATTTTTTTTTCTGACGTAGATCACACTGTATCATCTTCTGCTTCGATTATCTGTATTTACAGATATATATTTATATAAAATCCACATTTTAGTTATTTTAGTTACAACTTAACGTAGAATTTATAACTTAAAACACTTTAATATATCCGTTTTCTCAAGTGTCATTGTAATTTGACAAAGTCGGAGAACGATACATAATATTTTTACCAAAATAAAATAAAATAATAAAATAATAAAATAATCTTCTATTTACGTTTGATTTGATCATATTATTTTATATTCTTAGGACTTAAGTATGCGTAATTGCGATTCATCTACATCGTTAACTGAAATAGGACACATTTACTAATTATTTATATAAATTATTACACGTGCTCATATGTCAAAATAATTGAATGAATAATTGCGTATGCAAAACTCTACCTGCAAATTTGTGCGTACATAGTCTGACGTAGATCACACTGCATTATCTTCTGTTTCGATTATCTGTAAATAAATACAAAAGCCACATTTTAGTTATATACAACTTAACGTAGAACTTACTTATAGAGTGGCCTTTTGCTCTAGTGAGTGTAGAGACTACATAATGTGTCCGAAGGAGGTGAGAACATATGGTAGAAAGTCTTGTTGGAGGATATTTAAAAAATGCTAATGGCAATTTAGCGAAAATGCACGAAGAGATTCAATATTTTTATTGGTATTGGTTTAGTATATTTATTGGTGAACTGAAATATTGTTAATGGAAAACTAGTAAGATTAATGAATAGCATAGAAACTACTGTAGATTTTATATTAAAGTATTATGAATACTTCCAATCTTTCACAAAAGATCTTCCAAAATTTTTTAATTTCCAATCTTTCACAAAAGATTGGAAAGTATCAAGGGAGATGTGTTTTCACCGTACTTTCTTCACTAATGTGACTTACTCTACATTGCAAGCAGTACGCCATAATATTGTTACGTTTCGCGTTCGACATAATATGATTTTAATGTATAACAAGAATAACAGAACATTAACAGGACTGGTAACAGAACAAAGGTAACGGAATACAATCTCTTAGGCAGGGGAATGTGAATATCGATACGTCTGCTTGTAATGGCGGCTGACTCTCGAATGACAGCTTGACAGGCGATCGGTCCGATCGCCTTCTTCTCGCTGTCCTCTTATCTTCGTCGCGGGCACCAGGGGGCCATGGATTCTATCCATAGGGTGCCCGCAACAATATTCTTAATCTTAATTCTTAATGCTACGCTAATTTGACAAATTTTGTCAATTTACCTTATTTGACAAATTTCCAGAAACTTGTGCGAAACAAGATGCTCTGTCTATCTAATCTTCTCCGGACAACCTCCAAGCCTGTACATCCCCTTCATTTCTATCCAAGCCTGTGCGTCCCCTTCATTTTTACTATCTGCTTAATATTATTTAAAACATTTTTTTCTTTGTATGAATAGCCATTGTTATGATTGGCGCAATTTTTGTATATCATTAATTTTGTAAAGCTATTAATTTACGACAATGTTTTTAAATGGGATTCTTTTTGATGGGTATTATTTAATACATTTTTTTCTTTGTATAAATAGGTATTGTTATAATTGGCGCAATTTTTGTATATCATTAATGTACTTGCAGCTCATTTTGATTTCACATCTTTTTTTATATTGTAATTATATTATTTTCTTTTTTTGTGTGATTATATTATTTTCTTTTTTTTGTGATGTACTTGCAGCTCATTTTGATTTCACATCTTTTTTTATATTGTAATTATATTATTTTCTTTTTTGTGTGATTATATTATTTTCTTTTTTTGTGTGATAATATTATTTTCTTTTTTTTTGTGATGTACTTGCAGCTCATTTTGATTTCACACCTTTTTTTATATTGTAATGATATTTTTTTATTTTTTATTTATGTGATTATATTTATTTGATAATTATACTTTATTCGTCCTTGACTTTTTCATGTTTCTTTGTCTTTTTTTGTGTTTTTTTTATATTTATTTGTTGATTTTTCATGTACTTGGCGTATTTTTTACTTTTTTAAAGTTTTTTTGGGGATCTCACTTCTTTTTACAAAGTCTTCTTTACCCTTGCCTTTTAGTTACGCTTTCACATCAGCCTTATTATTTATTCGGTCCGGACCTTACATACAGTTAAATACTTATGTAGTATGAAAATACCATTTTGGCTTTTTGTCGAATGGGCCTTCGTTTTCGAGATATTATAATTTAAAGTTTCTAACGTTCGTAGTAAACCAATTTTATATATAGTAACCTACACCTAAGAAAGTTTCGCGGACACAACGGTAGCGCGTCAGATTGTCACCAGAGCAGCTTTTGGGGTTCAAGTTTCCCCGCGACTCTGTACCACTCTATTTTTCTTTTTTTTTAACAATTTTTTCCGTGGAAATATATTTTGTGGATATTACGTGTTATATGGTGAAAATACGGCTTTTTTAACGGCTATCCCACTTCACCTGCTCGACAATCGCAGGCGTCGAAAGTTTCGGAATGAAATATATTTTCGCAGTACAAGAATATGATATGAAAACACCGGTGAAAGAGATGATTAGAATAATATGTTATGTTATAAATGCATTTTTAATTAACCTTAAAATTTGCGTAGAGTAATATGTAACGTATATGATACGTAATATCCACAAAATATATTTTCACGGGAAAAATTGTTTAAAAAAAAAAGGAGTATGAGAAGAAGTTGCGAGGGGACTCGAACCCCGACCGCCCTCGTGACAATCTGACGCGCTACCATTGTGTCCACGGAACCCTCTTGAGCGTAGGTTACTATAGATGGTATATATCTTGATTACTACGTACGTTAAAAACTTTAAATTACAATAGGTATCTCGAAAAAAAAGGTTCATCGACAAAAAGCCGAAATAGTATTTTTTCTATTTTACTACATGAGTACTACGACTAGCGTTGCCACCCGTACTTTAAAATAAAGTATCTTACGTTATTGACATATTTCAAAATAATAACAATTACTCTGTAATGCTAAAAGCAATAGAAAATATGTTTGAAATAAATAAAAACTAATAAGATTAAAATGTACTTTTAATTTGTTGAACGAACTTTTTTTATACCCCACGAAAGCAAATGTACGTTATTTTTCTGTAAAAAAGGTGGCAACCCTAACTACGACCCCCATATACTGTTGTTCCAAAAGCGATTTCCACATCCGTGGCGTCCCCTTGTTAGCTTCCCGGCTAAAAATCAATGAAAATTCAAAAAGCCCGCGGCAGAATGTGTCCGTATCTATGCCAAAAGCGGGCTCCTTAAAAAACAAATGAGCAGCGGAGGAGCTCGCCTCATCTTGCACGTGGTGAGAAAGAGCATTCTCGATTGTCGATCGTAACACGAAAGACGCAACAATGGCTGAAAATGTAAATAATAAATTATATATATTCATGATTCGTGAGATTTTTTCCTCACATAAATTCTGATTACAAGCGGCGTATAATAGAAGAAAGTCATACATCTAGTGCAAGGATACGTATTGTTCAATTGCAAATTGAATTGGAAATTCGGATTATAAAAGTAAAAATTACATTACATTACATTATATCTATTACATTACAAAATATATTTCTTCTCATTACTTCACGAGCCTTTCCATTATTATTCAATACAAAAAACTGTAACGTATTATAACATAACATTATTTTGTGAACTATTCGCAGTTGTAAATAGTAGTAACACAAGAAGATATTAGACACGTTGAAGCATATTCTAATAACTTATAATACCAACGATTATAAATATCAAACATATCTGAGTTGAACGTAAATCTAACTTTATTATGTGAACGATTCGCACTTATAACTAGTAGTAAAACAAGAAGATATTAGACACTTTGAAGCATATTCTAATAACTTATAACATCAACGATAATAAATATCAAACATATCTGAGTTGAACGTAAATCTAACTTTATTATGTGAACAATTCGCACTTATAACTAGTAGTAAAACAAGAAGATATTAGACACGTTGAAGCATATTCTAATAACTTATAACGCTGTCAGGTCCCGGGTGGAGGTCTTTAGGACGATGACAATGTGGGGTTAATGGATGCCAGGCTCGAATGCCAGATTCGTAACACTGAGGGTTGGAGGAAGCCAGGCTCGATTGCCAGATTCGTAACACTGAGGGTTGGAGGAAGCCAGGCTCGAATGCCAGATTCGTAACACTGAGGGTTGGAGGAAGCCAGGCTCGAATGCCAGATTCGTAACACTAAACGACCAGGGAAGGTTTAAATAGTAATCACTTTGGTGGTGACACCCGTTAGAACACTTTGTTTTGGCTTAGTAATCGGATTTACCGTTGCATTCGCATAAGAAACTACACGTAATATTTCCGCGAAATTTGTCTAGACATATGGCTGTATACGGCCTATGCAAAAGTACGTTAGTAAACACTGTAAGAAGTCTCGCGTTCACGAACTGAAATCAGCTGTTGCAGTAGCCTGTTTAGATTTGGAGCCTTCGTAACCAAAGGATATTCATAATAATTCGAAGCGTGATTTAAAGCAAAGAGGTTTATTACTTTAAGGGGGTAGACACGGGTAATGCAGCGCTCTGTATACCGACATAATCTGGCCCGAAACATGGGTTTGCGCGCTGACGTTTTTTGTCCTTATATGAGCAAATTTTGGGCTGGGCGAGGTCTCATTCGAAAGATGAAGGTTCAATGCAGCCCGCTCTGCTCATGGTTCAAAGAGATTGTGTTGATATGTAATAATACGAGTGTCCAAAGTAGAGAAAAAATCGACAAAATGCACTCGCAGATTTCATGCATTTGTAGGTCACTAAAAGAGTTTTCTGACTCAAACGATGAGCAGAGCGGGCTGCATCGAACCTTCCTCTTTCGAATGAGACCTGACCCAGTCAAAAATCTGCTCAAATAAGGACAAAAAACGTCAGCCCGTAATTGCATTCCCAAATACGAATTCCGCCATATTGGCGATAATACAGAGCAAGTCACGTGACAAATTTAGTTGAGCTAGTGGATACGAGATGGCGCCTACTCGGGAGGGCTGCCAACGTGGAATCATAGCAAAACTGAAGCGTTAGCTGGATACATGTGCCACAGTAAAAGCGTGATGCAGTCAATGTATGCATTTTCGGACGATTGTAGGTTAGGTTATATGCATTTTAGGCATATATTAACCAGGAACTGCTGGGAATTGTATACATTTACTAAATTAATGCTTTTACCGTGACACATACATCACTTGAAATCGCTGTCGAATTTATGTTATAATTATATGATCACATTATTTAAAATAAGAAAAGAGAAATTGGAACTTTTTTACTAATACTGGAAATATTGATTTACTGATATCATATTTTCAGAATGTGGAAGTTCTGGCAATTATTTGCAATTATTGCTCTTATTATTATTCTTCCGACTATTGTATGTAACATGTAACAAGGAAAAGTCTCCAAATCGGTCAACAGTTGACTCCCTGATTTTTTTTGTAACTCTTTACGGTCCTATGCAGAGATGGGCATTATTTAAATAAAAGAATATACTTCCAAATGGCCCCAGTGGCCGATCGACACGAGGTTTCGGGGAGGGTGTGTGCACCCTAAATCTAAAATTCTGTTTAGCTTCGGATATTTAGTTTCCTTTGATTATTCGAAGGCCTTTCATCTTGAGCTTCGAATACTATTTCATCTGTCATCGTATTTTTATCCTAAGATCGTATGCAGATATATTGGCCGGTTGATTCGTTTTCGTGAACAGCGATCGAGGAAAAATCAGTCACCACCATCTGACGATCGTGGATTTGTCAGTTGGAGTTCTGTGGGCACCGAAGGGTATATCTGAATACGATCTTAGAAGCTCGAATAACCGACGAGAACCTTTGTGGTCCGAGCCGCGCGAAATCACCGTTGCTTGGTGATGTGTCATCGATTACAGTAAAGTCTCGTTACGGTCTCGGCAAAGAGGAGATATACCTAATAAGAGGCGTCACTCGACAAGGACAGAAATAAACTGGGGAAATCACTAGACAACCAATTTAAATGTCCATTCGGCATGGATCGGTAAACTTCGACAATAATCAGCCAACTGCGGTAAGGTAGATTTAGTTGATTTGAATATCCCGCTCGAATAGACAACCAATTTAAATGCCAAGGTCAAGTAAGGACTTCAAACGTTCCGCCCGGAGTGACGTCTCTTATTATATCTCCTCTTTGGTCTCAGTTTAGTGTACACGATATGGACTTTTCGCTATCCCCACCACTTCTGTTTCAGTCTTGTCCGGCGAAGGCGAGAGCAAGATGAAACGAAAGCGAGCGAAGGCACTGAAAGCGAGTCAGGACAGTGCGAGCAGACGACGCGTTGATATTTTGTCTCGCTCCGTCTTTCGGACACCTGACACTCCGTCCTTTGTGCGCGCGAGAGGCGTGCGCGATGGTCACAAGCGCTTACGGCGGCACGGGAATCGCTTCGCAAATCTTGAGGCAGGCCCGGCTCAAATCTTTTTTGCGCTCTAGGCGAACTTGTCAAATTGCGCCCTTTATTATAATACATTTATTTGAGATTATTTATGACTTTATTCTGAAAAAATAGGTAACTGCTAGGGCGTAAGGTTGACAAGAGGTGCAAAATGGTCTTTTCATTGTTGGCATTGTTAAAAATAAATTTGTAAATGAAATACTACAAATTGTACTACAACGGTTTTATATTACGATTAAAAATTAAGACTAAGGACATCAATGTACTCAAATAAATATATTATAATAAAGGGCGCAATTTGACAAGTTCGTCTAGGGCGTAAAAAAGACTTGAGCCGGGCCTGCGTCAAGATTTTGCGAAGCGGTTCCCATGCTCACGGTAACTCGTAAGCGCTTGCGACCATCGCGCACGCGCGTCGCACACGCAAAGCATTCCATCTCGCTCCCCCCTTCGGCCAGAAAGAAGCGAGAAACTCACACTTGGAATTAGGACTCCGTTCACGATACGGGCTCACCGCCGGTCCCGAACAGCGAGCCTCTAACGAGATTTTACTAGAAACGGAATTTGTTTATTTTTCATCGTATCGATATGACAGTGACACAAATGGATTCCTGGCATTCTCCCGATTAAATTGACAGAAAATAATTTAAATCGGACTATTTTTAACGAAACGGGCTTTCAATCGTGCAAACAATGTTTCACGTAATTTCCTTCAAAATATGGTCCGAATATTATAATTTTTGGGGCCAATTTGATCGAGAAAACATGAGGAATTGATGGACGTCACTTTTGCAAAGATCTGATTAAAAATGCAGAAGTGCAAATTTGTCACTGCTTAGTGCGCAACATTGTATGGCCCCGCTAGTTTCGAGCGTCGAAACCCACGAAACTCAGCGAGTCGCATGATTGCCAGCGTGAAGGACAAGAGGAGACTTTCCATGGCGAAGGAAAGTCAGCCTTCTATAGAACTCAAATCACGAAAGACTTTGCTGACAAACTTTATATTCACGTTAAATAAATACTTTAATTGTAAAATTTAGACGACGAACTATTGTTGAATTTCGCCAGTTCTTTCATATGCATTACTTGGTTGGGAATTCCTGATCCCAAAGTTTCATGCATTTCCCTATTAGAAATGTTGCTTCAAGTCTTGATTCAAGTCATCATTGCTTTTTCTCGTACATAGAACATATATATGTTCACGAGTAGGGGTCACGAATGACGCGACTTTGGTTTCCCAAATAAATTCACATTTATCAGGGCCCTCGCCCGAACCGTTTGACAAGGAGACTGAATGACGTAAACCGAGTGCGAGTGAAATAACGGCGCACAGCGAGAGACCCTCGGTCGACGGCGACTTGAGTCATCGAGTATTGAATATGAAAATGTTCATATTTCTCATTACACCTTGATAAGAGTGTTACCACCGATGGATTGGTGAGTTTATGTCCACGAAAATGTGTCGAGACGCGAAGCAATTCAGTCTATTTTATCTTATGAATACATGATTAGGACACTACGTTCACTAAAAATGGACCGAATTGCTCCATGTTTGGCATCATTTTCATCGAGAAACCCTAAAAACTCCATTGGTAATACTTTCATCAACAGTTATCAAAAACATAAACATTTTATCTGGTCCGTCCGTTTTATTACTCTCGGCTGTCAACGGGTGGTCTACTCGGGCCCGAAGGTCCTCGCTCGCAGCGAGAAAGCAAAACAGTGGGGTGGGTAGGTCTTTCCCGATAATTCGAGCCTAACCATTTGCGTAATTCACACTATCGTTTATTAGCATTTATACGAGGTGATTCGCTAGCTAGAATCGTCAAATGCGATGCTTGCCAACAATCATGTGTCTCGCTGAGTTTTGTGGGCTTCGACGCTCGAAACCAGCGGGGCTATACAATGTTGCACACTAAACAGTGACGAATCTGAAGTTCTGCAATTTCTAATCAGATCTTTGCGAAAGTGACGTCAATCGATTCCTTATGTTTTCTCGATCAAATTGGCCCCAAAAATGATATAATTCGGACCATAATTAAGCAAATTAATAAATAATAAATGTAGAGCGGCTACTTCATTCTTTTGCTCTACATTTGTGAACTTTTTATCATCCTTCCGAAGCATTATTATTACGCCGTAACAGTATCTTCAGGAAATCGGGTATAGCATATAGGTCATATTTTCTGTCACTTCGAGGAACCGACCACATAATAATCACGCGCATCCAGCCTGCGCATTTTCAATAGCGGATTTCACGAACGGATTTTCTGTCCTCGAAGTGACAGAAAATATAACCTAATTTCTATACTCGATTTCCTAAAGATGCTGTTGCAGCGTAATAATGTTTTGGAAGGATGCTAAAATGTTCACAAATGTTTCGTAAAAGAATGAAATAGCCACTAAACATTTGTTGTCATATAGCATATAGGTTATATTTTATGTCACTTCGAGGAGCCGACCATATAATAATCACGCGCATCCAGTCTGCGCATTTTCACTAGTCCAATTCAACATCCAACACAATTTAATATATAATGTTTGTTCATAACTGTTTTCTGCATAGGACGTGTAATAAGTGTATTTCATGTTCTGTTTCGTTGCTTTGCTAATAAAAAAATGTCTAACCTAACAAACATCATTTTTTGGGGACATCCCCTCATTTATTTTCCGTTTTCACTCATATTTCCTTACTGCTAACGTAGAATATTGTAGCATAAGCACATTTTAAGTAATTAAAATGTGCAATGAATTTCCTACGTTTGCAGTACCAGCCGACTTTCCGTTTAAATTTTTATAAGTACAACGCAACAGAATTTCTTTCCTTATTCAGAATAGAATACGGAAATAGCAAATAGCTCCCTCTCGCGTGCATCAGGCAGCGGCGTATCTATGGGTAATACCATTTCAGTGTAGAAAAAACCTGCTGTAATACCGACCTGCCGAATCGGCCAGACCACGTGACATGTCTACCCCCTTAAGCACGAATATATGCACTATCAATGTATTAGCGTGGTTAACATAATAATGCGTCAGACATTAAGCATTAGCACATAACATTTATATAAAAGGTAATCAACAGCAATATATGTGTATGAACATGAAATACATGTGTATAACTCAAAGAAAATAGTATGAAAAGTAATAGGAATTTGCTACGCTAACAATATAAGACAATGAGCGTTAGCGAGATAATAATATGAATCAAAATAATATGAAAGGCAATAAGCGTTAACAATACAAAATATATTTAAAGCAATGAGCGTTAGCGAAATGATAATATAAAGCAATAAGCGTCAATACAAGAATAATAATATGAAATGCAATAAGCGTTAACAATACAAAATAATATAGATGAAGGTGATATGCCGTATAACAATAATGGTAATTATAATTTCTTACGGTAGTTGCAGTAGAACACTGAATTTAATTCAAATGTTTTCGACGAATCGTATTTATTCCGCGGAAGTATTTCCTTAGAAGAGTTTCCGTAGAAGAGTCTGTTACGGTCTCGCGGGTCCTCGTATTTATAGGGTTTACAAGAATGTCAGGTATGAAGTGTGTGAGCGGTATGCACCTTGACCTATTTACGAAATATGCGTCGCAATAGGACTTCCGGGGTTTTTATGAAATATGCGTGTTGATGACTCATGCATGAAATATGCGTCGTAATAAGATTTCCAGGGTTTTATTTAGGGTACTGATAACGGGATACTCAACCCATTGGATGGATTTTGGGTGTTTCGATGGGCAAGGGGTGAGAGTGGCTTTGACTCGTTGAGTCGTAAAGAGGGGGTGAGACGTGGTCTCGAGATAAGAGAGTTTTTGGGACGAGGGACTTGTTTAAATTTAAATGGGAGGGAAGTGGTCATGCCACGTAAGGTGAAGAGGGGATTTGGAGGTCGTAGTTGACCATCTTGAGATGGGGACCGCTAAGGTACATCGCCAAGGTGATCAGTGATTTGGGGAAAAGGGGTAAGACTTGAGTTGACGGATTTTGATGGAGTTGTGGAGCGATTTATGAGAGAGATGTTAGAATAGGACCGCGCGAAAAAATAGTGGGACGTCACAACGCCAACGATTATAAATATCAAACATATCTATCATATCATATTTTGTAACGTAATGTAATGTTTATAATTTTGCATCATACACTATTTCAGTTTTCAAATTTCTAAATTTCCTAATTTCCAATTTGCAATGGAACAATACGTACCCTTGCGCTACATGTATGACTTTCTTCTATCATACGCAGCTTTTATGAACTCTTGATCTTTTTTGCTAATTAATTGTTTATTAATTTTTGTAGGAAATTGTGGAAGGCGCCATTGTGGACGGTAAATAATAAAAATTTATATACTTACATTTATTCAAATTTATTTTTCCATTCATTTAATGATGAAATTGATTTATTTAGAAATTGACGCAGAATTGGCGAGTTTGTACATGGCGGAGCCGCCACTGCCTCTGGCTCCGCCACCGCCGCCGCCGCCGCCGCCGCCACCGCCACCAACACCACCACCACCACCACCACCACCCCCACCAGCGAGCCCGGCCACGGCTGATAGTAAATATATACACATTTTAAGAAGTTATATGCTTTTAGAATGCTTGAAAATAAGTCTAAATTTAAATACTAATAAATTTATTGTTTATTACTACTAATTACAGGACCGTACGTGGCGCGCCATCGCCGAAGCGGTTGGAGGGTGAGGGCCCGGGAGCAGAACTGGGCCGCACTACAAATGATGAAGGCCCAGGCCCTCACCCTCCGGACTATCATTGCGGAGCAGTAGTGGCGGGCACTGGGGCCGGGGCTGGGGCCGGGGCCGTGGCGAGGACCGGGGGCGTGGCGGCCGCCAATAACGTATATAACTTTATAAAAATATAAAAATAAATTTTTTATTATTTTTTATACATAAAAATGTGGTTGTTTCATTTGCTCGTGCAGCAGGGTTACTTTCTCTTTCACCTGTTGAAATAATTCTCTTCGTCTGCATCGTTAACTGAAAAATAGGACACTTTTACTAATTATTTATAAATTATCACACGTGCTCATATATAAAGATCATTGAATGAATAATTGCATATGCAAAACCCTGCCTGAAAATTTGTGCGTACATAGTCTGACGTAGATCACACTGCATAATCTTCTGATTCGATTATCTGTAAATATATAAAGCCACATTTTAGTTATATACAACTTATAGTAGAACTTACTTATATAGAAATAGAGTGGCCTTTTGTTATAGTGAGTGTAGAGACTACATAATGTGTCCGAAGGAGGTGAGAGCGTATGGCAGAAAGTCTTATTACAGGAAATTTAAATGCCAATGGTAATAATTCAGCGAAAATGAACGAAGAGATATTTTTAATGCACAATTTATTGGTGTTGGAATAAAACTAATTTAGTATGTTTATTGGTAAATTGAAATTGAAATAATGGAAATCTAAAAAATTAATGAATTAATGAATAGCGTGGCAACTACTGTGGATTTTATTATTAAAGTAATACGAATGTCTTTCACAAAAGATTGAAAAACATTAAGGGAGATGTGTTTTCAGCGTATGTTTTCTTCACTAATGTGACTTGCTCTACATTGCAAGCAGTCCACCATAATCTATTTTCTTAATAATTCTTAATGCTATGTCTTTTGACAAATTTTGTCGATTTACCTTATTTGACAAATTTCTAAAATTCTATCTATTCTTCTCCGGACAACTTCCACGTCTGTGCATTCCCTTCATTTCTATCCATCCAAGCCTGTGCGTCCCCATCAATTCTACTATCCAAGCCTGTGCGTCCCCTTCATTTTTATTGAATTCCTGTGCGTCCCCTTCATTTCTATAATATAATAAGTTTTACATAAAAACTCTAAATTGCTGGTATACAAATACAAATATTAGGCAATTTAAATGCAATGCAATTTATTACAATATATGTTATTTTGTACATGCATGGTACATACAAATTTCCAGATATGCGAAAGGAGATGCTTCTCTGTCGAACCTTCTCCGGACAACTTCCAAGTCTGCGACTCTACATAAGAAATCTATTTTTATTCTTACATAAAAACTTTAAATTGCTGGTATAAAAATATATTTGGCAATTTAAATGCACTGCAATTTGTTACAATATATTTAACTTCAAATTGGGACAACTTACTTTATTTGACACTTAGCACTTAGGTTATAAAATTCAAAATAGTATATATATATGTATGTACAATGACGGACGGCGATTCCTGCGACATTCCGGCGACACTATTTACAATATAAAAAACCAACCCTGATACTATTTAAAATATAAATAAAAAATATACATCAACTAAGTTTTAGGTAAGACTGGATTACTCCATTTGAAATTTTCTAATAATTAATCAAGTTAATATATTTATAAATTATTATTTTCAGATCGTGGATATTTAATTATTTAAAATATAATAATAAAATAATAATCGTTTAATCGAGATTGAGTCCGCAGATAAGTTTTAGGTAAGACTGTAATACACCATTTGAAATTGTCTAATAAATAATCAAGTTAATATATGCATAAATTATTATTTTCAGATCGTGGACATTTAATTTTTTAAAACCATCGTGGGATCACCCATTCTATTCTATTACTTTGTCATACTTTCTAACCTCCGTTTGTTTCTCTTTCACTTTTCCTTTTTTTCTTCCTCTTTCTTTTAATAATTAATATTCTAATAGTCTCGGCTGCTTATGCGCCAAAACTCTCGGCTGCTTATGCGCCGAAACTCTCGGCTGCTTAGGCTCCGCAATTCTCAGCTGCTTAGGCGCTGAACTAATGCGAATTATTTTTAAATTCCATAATAATACACTTGTAATCACAAAGTGTAATTTCAGCTGCTGAAGCGTGATATTCAATAAAGATAATATTCTTGGTTATAAATCGTTGTTGAATTACGTACGTAGTTATTGAACTTTTCAATCTTATATTATTATAAATATAAATATAACATTATATTTCATCATGTCTGTAGTTAATAGAAGACTCTTACCACTCAGTTTTCATAATTTGCAAATTATTATTAAATGGGAATGGTTAACAGATGATCATATCGAATATTTTCACAAATTATTAGAAGC
Organism: Andrena hattorfiana; assembly: GCA_944738655.2. Lineage (NCBI taxonomy): Eukaryota > Metazoa > Arthropoda > Insecta > Hymenoptera > Andrenidae > Andrena > Andrena hattorfiana. Next base: position 42,142,631 of record OX122891.2, read on the forward strand.
TAACTCTAATTATGAACCACGCGACACGTGGAGAGTACAATTGCCTGATACATTTCAACCAGTTCCTGAAAATCAGGATCATATACAGATTTTGCACCAAAGCGAAGAAATTGGAAGCAATGCAGGGGGCATTGGGTTTGTAGCTTCTATAAACATGATGAAAGAAGAGTTTATATTTATGATTCTTACAATGTCTCGAAGTTGCATAGTAATCATACAATTTTTCTGGAGAAGTTATACCCTTTTTTGAAAAAACATGACGGTGCAATTGAGGAAAAATTTATTGTATTTCCACATGTACAAGCTCAACCTAACTGTCGGGATTGCGGAGTTTTTGCGATTGCATTTGCTGTCTCGTTATTATTCAAAATATTACCAGACAAAGTAACGTACACTCATGCGTTGATGCGTCAACATTTGATCCAAATGTTTCAAACTAATCGTTTAGAACATTTTCCATGCATTCAGGATCAACAATTATCACGTTGTGTGCACGAATATGAATCTGCAATTGGTAGCACGATTAATAAAAATCCTCCTTGTGGAAATGAATCTGTATTTAAAATCGGTCAAAGTGACATTACTAACGAAAAAGATGAAATATCCTCAGTTCAAAATGTACCACTTAGTGATAAAGAAGTTACTACACATACAAAACATATAATAATTCAGACAGATCCACCATTCGTTTCGAAGTCCAAAATCACCAATGTATACGTACCATGTAATAGGACAGAATACAAGTCTAATTATTATAAAAGACATAAAGAGGAAATTAGTTTAAAAAAAAAGCTATTTATAAAGCAAAGAAAGGGCGGTGTAACAAGAAAACAGGCAAAGATTGTACAAAAAGGGAGAAAGGCATAATAAAACTTTATAATTTTGAATATTATAATACACATAAAGAAGTGATATACGAAAAGCGAAAAAAGTATTATGAGCTAAATAAAGAAAGTATAATCAAAAAGGCAAAAGTGCATTATGACGTAAATAAAGAAGTTAAATGCGGAAAGCGAAAAAATTATTATCAGCTAAATAAAGAAGTTATCTCCAAAAAGCGGAAGGTATATTATGAAATACGTAAAGGAGAGGATTATAGTAGTAAAATAGGAAAACGTCGTGCTGCTCTGCAAATAATAAAAAAGTATCGTTATATTGCTGTAACAAATAACAATATAGCAACCAAAAATAACAAAGAAACTTATATTAGAAAACTTTAAAAAATGATTAGCATGCCGTCCGGAGAAGCAAGTAGATTGGAAGCTGAGCGTATAATAAAATGGTGTTTTCATATTAGGCAAAAGTACATTTGGGAAATGAGGAAACTGTTGAAAGATTGTAAACAAAAAGTGGAAGTTTCCTTAACGCGCACAGCAGAATGTTTAGAAGTTGAGGACAGGATTAATGCTTTGTGTGGAGAATCCAGACATACGTCTTCTTCAGAATCATATTATGCGGAAAGTTCGTACCATCCTTTCAGCGGTTCTGAATCAATCATACTGAATTCGGCAGGGAAAGCTATAAACGTTCTACCTGTATTGCAATCGAAGAAAACGACAAAAGCATGGCATTGTAGTTATCTTTGTAAAACAAAAGATGTTGAAATTCTGAATAATTTACAGGATTTCTTCAAACGATTGTTAGAATGCTCATTAAAAAAGATACATAAGTTGAACAACCATATCAGTAGCTATTCTAATAAAGTGCATGCTGAAAAAGTTGGTCATTCTCATGGTTGTTACAGAAACCCTAAACTATGTAAGTCCAGTTTTTTAGCCATTGAGATTTTGGAACCTCACTTTCCGGATTTACGACATTTGAAGAGAATGATATACAAAATAGCGAGCATTTATAAAGACCAATTACATAATTTAGACAAAGCCTTAAACGATAATGACCTTGAAACACTTGAACGAATAACACTGCAAGCTCGGAAAGAAGCTAAAGCGTTACAAAAAAATAATACTGACATAAGCCTGAACGAAGAAGAGATTATATCTCGATATTATTTAGCATTTAGAGCTTTCACAAAACGGTCTATGGACACACCACGCATTCCGTGTGTTTCCTGCGAGAAACTCTGTTTTAAAAGAGAGGTTCTTAACCCGCCGGCAGGCGCGCATGTGTACTCAGTACACGGAGGTCAGTTTTTGGCTGAAAAAACCGTTTTACCGTGATGTATTGTACCCAGCACCCCTATGTATTCTTCCAGCGAACATTTCTGCATAATTCTACGTACTTGTCAGGTTCAAATTCGGATTGAAAGTGTCTCTAATTGAATGAAAACGAAAGTATGCCGCGTATCCTACCGGCGTGCGCGACCGTGTACTCACAAGTTTCCCAGGTGTACGCCTCCGATTGTTCTGGTTTTTGGATATCTTTTAGGGGACAGAAAAATAAGATATACGTATTTTTTTATTTTGGCCTGTTTGCATCTTTAGGGGGTGAAACCACCCCTCAAAGGTTTTCAGGTGTTCGTCTCCGATTGTTCTGGTTTTTGGATATGTTTTAGGGGACAGAAAAATAAGATATACGTATTTTTTTATTTTGGCCTGTTTGCATCTTTAGGGGTTGAAACCACCCCTTAAAAGTTTTCAGGTGTTCGCTTCCGATTGTTCTGGTTTTTGGATACGTTTTAGGGGACAGAAAAATAAGATATACGTATTTTTTTATTTTGGCCTGTTTGCATCTTTAGGGGGTGAAACCACCCCTTAAAAGTTTTCAGGTGTTCGCTTCCGATTGTTCTGGTTTTTGGATACGTTTTAGGGGACCGAAAAATAAGATATACGTGTTTTTTTATTTTCACCTGTTTGCATGTTTAGGGGTGAAACCACCCCTCAAAAGTTTTCAGGTGTTCGCTTCCGATTGTTCTGGTTTTTGGATACGTTTTAGAGGACCGAAAAATAAGATATACGTGTTTTTTTATTTTCACCTGTTTGCATGTTTAGGAGGTGAAACCACCCCTCAAAGAAGAATTTCTGTCGTGTCGTGTACACCGTAAACGGCGTACAAATATTTGGATATTTCAACTTTTATGCCAAAATATTATAAAATATTTATTCACAAGTATATGCGATATATTATACAATATCACTGTTTTACAAATACATATATTTGTTGTAAATTAATCTATTTACATTAATTTCTCGATGGACGCAGACGTGTATACAATAGACGCAATTCAATTTATAGTTTAAAGTGTTTAAACTAAGAATTTACTGTTTATATTATTGTTATTAGCAGTCCAATATACTCTTTGGTTTATAATGGACGTGATATTTTCTCTATCTTGATGAACTGTAGTTTAAATCTATAAATTTATAAACAATAAAATTAAATTTTTTGGCAGGAGCTTCTTTTCGCCTTTGAATAATCTGACATAAACTGAACAATTATACAGCAACAAAAGTGACCACTGATACTATAGATGAAGTGTGTGTCAAAAGCTTAGTATCTCGAGTCTGGAGGAGGTATGTCCACTTGTGTTCATTTTTATTTTCTACAATACGGTTGATATTAAAATTGCAAATTTATATTTTGATAAGGGTCGTAACAATCTGTGTCGACAAAAGATATTTAGATTAGTGCTAACATATGAAAAATCATTTTGTTGCAAGAACAAATAAAAGTATTATATACACAAGTATCACTGTGTATTCGAAATTGTAGTAATATATATGAAGTGTTTTAAAATAGCCGAAAAAAGTGATTGTCCGTTATAATAAATAAATGTAAACATAATTTGTTCATAAAACTATATAGAACTATCACACCTGACATAATGTATAAACTATATTACCCTATTATATTAGTATATTTTTTATATATTTATCAATATAAAATAATTTATTACTATATAAATTATAAACTATAATTTTTAAGGTGAAGAATAATCTCCTTCTTCAGTGGCTTGTAAGCAATGTAAACATATTGTTTTTGTAGTGGAATGCTTCTTGCATATAAAATTTTTGCATGTCTCACATTTTATAGTCGTGGTACTATTAGGACAGATTCTACATCGCCCTCGTTTTGATGTTGATGAAGGTAGATTTGTTTCTTCTTCTGTACGATGCTGTTTCAAATATGCTGTTACATCTGCTGGTAATGTATACATATTTGCTCTTGCAACCAAATGTTCTTTTGTAACTCTTAGAGCTAAATTTTTTAAAAATATTCTTCTTCTAAGATGTCTTTCGTCATTTTTTAAACAATATAAGATTTGTGCATTTATACCGGCTATATTCAATAAAATAAAAAATAATGCAAGTGGCCATCTTTTCGAAATTCGTGACACTGAATACTGTGAACACATGCGGTCGACAGTATCTACTGCTCCTTTTGTTGCATTATAATCTAATATAATCTGCGGTTTTTGTGTTTCAGCATCAATGTCTAACGATTCATGCATTGTGGACAACAAAAGGACGGCTTTATTTCTGCGAGGACAATATGATACCAGTGTCATATCTTTTTGGAATCCAAAAATTGTTGTTCCTTCTTGTCTCTCTTTATGTGGTAAAAATTGAGGTGGAATTTCTTTTTTGTTTTTTCTTATCGTCCCTATCAATGTTATTTTATTTTTTAATAAATCGGTAGCTAATGGATGTTTTCGTTTTTTATATAATCTGTCAATCTTTTTACCACGTCTAGAGCTGAATTTGATACCTTATAAGGACCGTCCATTTGTTGCCTACAATACACTTCCAAATTCCCCGTATAATAAGTTTTGGCGTCGCAGCATGCCATTACTTTTAGACCATATTTCGCGGGCTTCATGGGCATATATTGAATAAAACCACAACGGCCTCTGAATGGATGTAACATTTCGTCTATCGTTACATATTCCCCCATGATATAATTATTTTTGCAATTGACAGTGAACTTATCTAAAAAAAACCGCCGCCAGTTTGTCTGTTTCCTTTCGCTCCGATCTCGTGAGCGCGTCATCAAAACGTAAGGACAGCAATAAAAATAAAAACCTTTTATAAGTCATTATACCTCGCAATGCCAAGAGTCCTGTGCCATCTCTGCTCCACAATTCTAACACGTTTGCATGATTGGCATGTTTAACTCCGATAAGGAATAACGCTCCAATTAGGGCAAAAATTTCCGCAATTGACGTTAATTTACCATCTCTATCTCGCACGTACAGTAAAGTGTTTCGCCCAATATGCATATTTGTATATTTTACGATTTCCTCGATCATACTGCTATCAAGAATTTTTTCAAAGGCGCTAAATTCATCCGTGATGTTTATAGCGCAGGGAGCTAATCCAGTCTTAAATTTAATTATATTTCGAGCTCTTATTTTACTGGTATTAGTGTATGGACTTTTTTCCACTTATATTTCTGCTCAATATCCGAAAAATTGGGCGTTGGTTGCACGGTCTTACCTCCACGCTGCTTCTTCTGTTTACCACGTGCTAGTGACTTTTCTCCCTCTTTGGCAATATAAAAGTCTTCATTTTCGGTTACTGGCTCCGCAATATCAGATGTTGATTCCTCTTCCGATGCTTCTTGCTCAGTATTGCTGTCTATGTTGCATTCCTCCACAACCTCCTCTTCGGTATCAGATGCATTGCCATCTAGCTCCTCATGCTTATCTCCATCCAAGTCCAGGAGTGCTCTCACATCAATTCGTGATCTATAAAAAGTAGAACACATAAATGAGAGATACAGAATGTATTTGCAAGACTACGCATTCTAAGTATATAATTGCAACAAATGCTAAAGTTATAGTTTTTGCGCTGTACCAGCTTTCTTCCAAAATAGTGATATGAAAGGGCAAGATAACGACTTCCTATGAAAAATAAAACAGAAATATACTTACTGCGATGTGGATGCCATTTTAGTAGTTGCTTCTTATTTTGCTGGGGAGTTGTACAGGGTCATCCGTTAAAACTGCAACCTACGCGCGCGCCAACAGACGAAAATGGCAACACCGCCTCACGGACACATTCCACTGCAACCATGCACCGGCCCAGCGTTCGGAGGGTTAACAGCGACCGCTGGGTAGCAGTGATGCCCGAGCTTCGAAAATTTTACAATGGTCTCTTTCACATTAACGCCGCAAAGAGCTGTGCAGAATTTCCCGGCCCAGGTAAGCGAGCCGCACGCTCCGCTTTTATGATCGGTTTACCACTCGCACCCCGGATTACTGTAATGAGGTTTGAAAACAATGTCAACTGATCTCGTACCCGTCTTAATTTCAAAAAATTTGAGCTACGGCAGGATTGACCGCGGCGCTATACCCTTGTACGTAGAGATTTTTCGCCACCTGCGTGTAAAAGCCACAATAATGACGCATAGTTCCAAAAAATGACATTAACGGAAACCGGTATATGCGTGGCGTTGAGTAGCTAAAAGGTTAAACATTCAAACACAAAAATTCTAGAAAAAAGATTCAAACACCGCTACAATCAAAGACACGTCTCATTAGTTACTCCTTACGTCCGATCTATGCATGCACTGCATATAAGGATAAAATTATAAAAAAGAAAACCAGAACAATAGATTCTGAGGTCTGCAGAACTAACACATAATTGAATAAAAATTTAATTTCTCAATTTATGAAAGTAATGACACAGAAACAACTAGCGTATTGTTTATCAACATCATGATTTTTAAAAAGAGCATTAAATACGGTATTAAATAAACAGTTTGCAAAAGCTTCTCACAACAATTATGGTTAAAAAATTGATAAAAGAAAAATTAAGTAAACGTAAAATATTTTGAATTATCCATCATTAAGAGGGAATAATTTTTCCTCATTTATCGGCGCAAATTGCATTTTGATATCTGTTATAATTCAAAAGTTATACAAAAAAGGCCCCAAATTCTTCAACCCCGGTCGGGAAATTTCAAATAGCTCCTTGTGACGTTAATTTGAAAGAGACCATCCTAAAATTTTCGAAGCTCGAGCATCACTGCTACCCAGCGGTCGCTGGCAACCCTCCGAACGCCAGGCCGGTGCATGGTTGTAGTGGAATGCGTCCGTGAGGCGGTGTTGCCATTTTCGTCTGTTCGCGCGCGCGTAGGTTGCAGTTTTAACGGATGACCCTGTATATACACCAAAGTATATCACTATATACACTATGTAGTGTGTATTAGTACTATGTGCACGTATATGTACGTGTTAATATTCGCGAAATAGCGATACTTGCTGATTAGCGAATCCACGAATTATACAGCAGAAACGGTAAACGGTAAATCACGAACTTGACGACACGGTACCTCAGAGGGCTAGTACAAGAGTGAGAAACCGCGTCATCTTTGGAGGGCTATTTACACAGCCCTCGCAGAGGGACGCGTCCCTCAAGCGACGCCAAAAACGCGCGGGAAAAATCGGCACGAAAAGCGTGGGCAGTGGAAGGTATCCACTTCCGCACGCCGAAAAATACTGACCTGAGCAAGTCTGGCTGCCAGATGCTCACGGGGAAAAACCGAGAGTACCTAACGGTGAGTCCCATCTAAAATATGGAGACATGCTAGTGACGAAGCCGCTACAACTATAGCAGAAAGTTGAATATAAAGTTGAGTATTTAGGGCAGGCATGTCCAGGGAGTTTCTCGCACGAGCAACCGCGAGTTCCTCTTCGAAGGCAAGAGCACAAGTTGGACGTGCCTGGTGTAGAGTCTCCAGTTCGAATACCTTCCAAGGTTGAATGCTTTCGGTAGCGAAATTCATAGAGTTCAGCTCATATACTATTTGCATATGCAGTGGCGGTGACTAATCACCGAACGCAAACGTTTTGTAGCGGCCATCGGCACGACCAAATACGAACATTTGGAGTGCAGATGGTCGGCATGGTTTATGACACGCGCGCCAGCAAAACTATTTTTGAGTAAGCCGCTTTCCGTTCCATTCGTGATTGAATTTTGAACAAAGCATTTTTTTCCTTCGAGACTTTCGTTTACAGCCTCAATAGTTATTGTGGGTATCATAAACCTCGAGTTTCCGAAGGGCCCAGGATGCGAGGCCGGGCGGCCTGTGACCGGCCACGTCATACGCCTCGGGGGCCTTGAGGAAATCCCGCTGCATTGCCAGGAGTATTTCTTCCGCCAAATCTCACCCCTTTATGGTGGAAGCACGCCGAAGACGCGCGAAACAGGTGATGCGATTTTGGGCCTGAAAATAACCGATTGGTTATCACCGGCATCGGGTCAACCAATTAGGAGGTGGCTTCAGTCGCGCGCGTCTTGCCGGAAAATGTGTGTCCGGCAGACGCCAGTCTTCGCCCACACCTAGGCAAGGTATAACATCTTGTCCGCCATAGGCATTGAAAATAAAGATTAACATTCGAACTGCTGTGTAATTCTATAAGGGACATAGCCTACCTTCTATTGCTTTAGTTTCTATTGGTGCAGGCGTTGCTTCGATTCTCGGCTATCTAGTCGAACATCGTCGGAGGGTCCGCGGTCCAAACAATCGGGAAAGCCGGACTTAACGGCGCCAGTCCGGCGACTCACGATTTTTCTGAAGTAAATTGTTGAAATAATACTATAAAGATAATAAAAGAAATATTTTTCCCCGGAAGGCGAGCTTGTGTCCCCTGCACCCCTTCTTTGGATCCGCGGCTGGAGCAGGTAGAATGGGCTTATCCTGATGCGGAGGTAGAAGACCGTCCGCCCGCTTCAGCTCGGCGTCTTATAGTACCAATAAAATAATTAAACGCTTTGCACCCAGCACAGAAAATAAAAATTTCCAACATTCGGTGTGCTAGTCTGCTAGTCGTCGTTATGGAATTGTATGTACGTATCCTAAAATTTATTCTATAAAGACGTTCAAATCATCGTCACTTTGGTAGATTAGTAGGACCGAAGCTTATTACTCCAAAATAGAGCTAGGCATTATATGAAATGTTTCGAATATTTGATTAAGATAATCATCCATATAAATTCTTATTAGTTGAATATTTTAACCGAATAATAATTATACGTTATTTGTGGTAAATTATTCTGACAATTTATTCCAATAACTCGTCATTATTTATTCACGTAATAAATTGGATCAGTCATTACTCAGATAACATTAGGAACAATAAACATTGAGTATTATTCCAATTACCGACTTGAAATAAATATTTATTATCGGTCAACAGTTGAATCAATTCCTTTTAGTCGAGTATTTTATTTCTATGTAAATTTATGTCAACATAAATTACTCGGATCACTTATTTTTCAAAGCAGGGTTGGGCGTTAGGTAAATAAAATTTGAAATTGTGATTACTAGAATAATATTACATGGCTATACTTGGTTAGAAATTATTTTGGAATAATTACATCGTCTCCGATTGCTGTGGTTTTTTATATTCTTATGAAAATGGAGGGGTGGTTTCACCCCCTAAACATGCAAACGGGTGAAAATAAAAAAACAGGTATATCTAATTTTTCGGTCCTCTAAAACATATCCAGAAACCAGAACAATCGGAGACGAACACCTGAAAACCTTTGAGGGGTGGTTTCACCCCCTAAAGATGCAAACAGGCAAAAATAAAAAAATTCGTATATCTTATTTGTCTGTCCCCTAAAACATATCCAAAAACCAGAACAATCGGAGGCGTACACCTGGGGAACTTGTGAGTACACGGGCGCGCACGCCGGTAGGATACGCGGCATACTTTCGTTTTCATTCAATTAGAGACACTTTCAATCCGAATTTGAACCTGACAAGTACGTAGAATTATGCAGAAATGTCCGCTGGAAGAAAACATAGGGGTGCTGTGTACAATACATCACGGTAAAACGGTTTTTCAACCAAAACAAACCCCCGTGTATGGAGTACACGACGCGCCCGCTCGTGTAAAATTTTTAGGCGCGCCCGCCGGCGGGTTAAGGGGGCAGCCCTATTTAGGATGCTAGAAATAAGGTGATTCTTGGGAATTTTTTTTTTAAGAAACTGTTAAGCGGATTTTTGCCAAACTTTCAGGGTATTTTAGTTCACATTCAAACAATAAAAATGATTTTTTTCATTACAAAGTGGTCGGTAGAAATAGAGATATATGAACATGTTCGTAAGGTCTCGCCGTCGGAGTTGCAAATTGGCGGGTGTAATGGTGGCCCCAATTCTTCCCTGAAATAAAAAAACGAAGGATTTTCTTATTTATAGTATAATTACATCGTTGATGAACCTAAAAAACCAAAAAAAAATTAAAAATCGGCAAAATGGTGGGACTTAAAAAAAAAGTTACGATTCTGCCCCAAAATTCTCGAATTATTTATGGAAAAAGAGTTGTTGAATTTAATTTATTTATAAGAGTTTTTGGTTCATCGATGATAGTTGGTAATTGTTTAGCTGTATGCACCGGGTCAAGTCAATTAAACGAATAGTTTTTCTTCTATTTGACCCGCCCAGTTGAAAAAAGTGGTTTTGAGGTGTTACGTGCCGCGGCCTTTAGTGTTCGAGCGGCGCGTTTTAGACAGCCAAATTCTGATTAGGGGTATCCCACAATCGTTAGACTATCAGAATTTGTTGTTATTACGTATTGAATAATAAGGAAGCTCGCCGCACTCGTAACAGTCAATTGTTTTTATTTAATTATCTAAATACCTTATCAGAAGGATAAGGGGTAGATTTTTGGAATCGTTGGTGCTCTAGTCCCATACGGGTCTTTTCAAAGGAATCAGACAGGTAATTGATGAGTAGATGCTTCTGATAATAAAGCTTTAATGTTGAGTAGTGGATGGAAGCAAGAGAATGTAACAAAGTAAAATATGGAAAAGATCAATTGTTACAAAACACAGGTACTCGTATAATTGGAGATAACTCCTGACTAGGGGAATCCCACAGTCGATTGACTGTCAGAAATTATCGTGAATTATGCATTAATTATAACAGTGACAAATAAAATGTACAAAAAGAGATAAGGGGTGCAACTCACCAGACAGTCACTATAATGTAAATGACAATGTGCTTTAAATTTCCTTTTTGGAGTTTGGATCGTTCTGAGTCGCTGATAAACCTGAATCAGAAAGAGGAATAAGACGCGAACACGCACACACTTGATTATAGGATGGAGTAGACACGAATTGAACTACAATATAGAATCGAAGATAATAGTAAATTTAACTGAGCAAATCGAACAATAATTTAAATTAAATCATTAATATAATAACTTATTTTGTAAGTTAAATGGACAATTTGTTTCGCAAGGTTGAAAGAATAATTAATGTTTTAAAGTGGTTGAAATGAATTGTTTCGCAAAGTTGAGTCTTTCCACGCGGTTACACTGTAGACCGGAGAACTCTATCTCTATAACACTTCGCGGACCCAATGACACGCACCTCACGATTTACCGTCACAGAGTGTCGCAGCCTCATGCTCTCGGCAGCGATCAGAGTGGGTCCGCTCCGAAAATGCTTACGCTGCATTTTATCGCTCGGCCGCGCTACCGTGGGCCCGTCTACTTAATGAGGCGGTGCATGTGTGTGTGTGTGCTCACGTCCATCCATCTGACTCCCGACATAAATATATAATCGATCTTTACGGAAGATTCGCACGTACAGGAAAACATGACATTCCACATCTCGACAACCATACAATTTCACACAGCTGAGGGCCATCCCCCCAATATTCATAAATTCATATGCACAATTTCTGACTAGGGGAATCCCACAGTCTTTAGACTATCAGAAATTGTGTTAGGTATTTAATTTAAACAAAATAATTCCGAATTAGTTAATGCTCCGAAACGTGCAATGAGACCGTGGGGAGGCGCGGTTCCCTGCGCCGGATGTTGAGTATACAATTCCGTCAATCTTCTAAGAAGCAACCCAGTCCACGCATTCCTGATGTAGCCGTTACTGATTATGTTACAATGTTTAGCGCGACGGTCAGAGGTGCTCTCAACGAGGGTTCTCCCACAATGCTGTAAGGCATTGTTGAAACGCACTCCTGCCGCTTACACATAGCGGATTCGGCACAGCAGGAGCACCACTGGGTCTTTTCGAACGCGACTCTCTGGTGAGAACGCCGCTGCGTCAGCACCGTCTTATCCTTATCGCGGGACGGCAATATGTCGAGACGACGACGCTCCAAGAAAAGGGGTTTTGTTCTACTAAAAATATTATTAATTAATAGGCAGGAGTATGATCAACAAGGGATTTCCCATAACGCTAAGCGTTGTTGATGCATACCCTGACCAAAAGAAAATTTTTTTACGTTCCGAACGTAACAGAGGAAATCGCGTTTAAAGTTTTCGGTACAAAAAAGTAACAGTTATTGGAAACTGCGGTGATCTCTAATATTTATTTCCAACGTCTGCATTATTTTTAAAATAGCATAGTAGCCTTCGTTGAAAACACCGGTAGCAATGAAAGCGGCAATTTCAACGATTTTTCTCCCGAATTCAAATGCTTCGTTGCTAAGCGCCAGATCGTAGAATTAAAACTTTCATTGGCGTTTTGTGTGTCCGCCTAGAGACCTATTTAGAAGGTCTTCCTTCGAAAGATCTTCATATATTGGGATTAAATGTTTCACAACATCTGGATGAAGTGGAGGGGGGTGTTTGAAATTTTTCAGGTTGCCTGCTGCCTCGGCGACGCGCCACTTGCACCAGCTATCGGCTCGTACTGGACAATTATCATGCTTTGGCTTTTTGTTGGTAGAGCATAAATGATGCAGTGTTGCCATTATAGCTTTTTTCATTTCGCTAACACTATCAACATTTCGTCTTATTGCCAAGCCATAATATTTTGTTAATTTTTTTATTAACACATCGGTCAACTTCCCCTTTCCGCCAAGCTTTTCCGTTTTTTTAATATTTCGGAGCCGCGTGCCCATCCGTTTCTCCACGTGCCCGACGCACTCACTTTTAGTTACTGCGAAATCGTCGCCATAGGGATTTAAATCTAAAATTGCCTTGTACGTTTTGGAGTCACCATCGCCAATGTAATTGCCATATTTTACATTCAATTTCTCCTCGGACCTTGAAAACAGTTCCCGTATAGAGTCGACCTCCATTTTCCCTGCAGAACCAGAATGGTTTGCCAAGCATTCTTCTTCGTGCCCTTCATACCATTCAAGATACTCGTCAGTATCCATTTTGTCACTCCAAAACGTACAGGCTTGGCAGTAGCTTCCTTTTACAATTAAATCTATTACTTTCCCACTGTAATGTCCTATGAGCGTTGTTACACCGTACATCGAAGTAAAGCCAAAGTTACTTCCACGACCCATCACCAGATATCTTTAAATTTGTCGAACACCTTCCATGTTTCACATTTTCCACTTGTTCTTCAGCAACTGATTTCTGGCACAAAAAATCAAACACCAAACTCGCCGCACGGTGCATATGTTGTACAACCAGATCGTACGAAGTTTTTTGTATTCCCTGCCCGATGTCCATGAGTCCGCAAAATATATTTATGCCTTCGCGGCCGATGCCTAAGAGTCTCATAGCGAATATGATTCTCCGATTGATTTCATAACCGGTATGAATCATAGGCCCTGAGTTGATTTCTCTGCGACCACAAGTGCATTCAACAATGATTTTGAAGCCAAGGCCACGATTTTCGGATTTATTAAACTTTATGTTCTGCTTACATAGCTTGCAAACGAGCAACTCCGCGAGCACACCAAAAACACTTAAAAATTCCACAATTTTATAATGCGTCGAAGTGTACGCAATGTCGTTACTACTCGCACTAGCTAATTTTTTTGCTGTGGAACTCTGTCCTATTACATCCTCCTCTTTGCTTAAGAACTGATTCCCATGAAATCTTCTCTTCGGCGGTTTTGCTGCACGATCGGTAGTTCCTTTTTTGCCTTTTGGATATATACTTGTATTAGCGTTTGAAGACGTCCTCACAGGCCAAAATTCGGAGCTCAACTGATCATTGACAATTACCGCCAAGAAACGCAGCATTGTTGAAAAACCCGTTATGTACGAAATTAATTGTTTTACTACAGACTGTATAAACATAAAAATTGAGTAATAAATGCTCAGGTAAACAGCTACCTAGCTCGGTAATATTGTACGGCGGACTCAGAGCGCGGGCATGCCGCGCGCCGGTCTACCTGGGTGACGCGCTGTTGTTTCATCAACTGTACCTTCATAATTACTTCGAATTTCGGCCTGTAACTTTGGGAACATATTTTCTATGGGCATTACTATGGATTGAAGCAACAAAAAAATCGATTTTATCAAATTGATAAATAGGGCCCCCCCCTTAAGTTTGATATTTCTAAAAGAACATATAAGGGAAATGTAATGCAAACATTGTTAAATCATATTGGATACAAAGTTGGTGACATGCATTTTATTTGCCGAAATTGTCACGATAAAATTCGCAACGATTCCATACCACCAAAATGTATTTTAAATAAGCTTGATGTACGTTCAATTCCAGAAATAGCAGTGTTGAACGATTACGAACGAATTCTCATTCAAAGAGCTAAACCGTTTCAAACGATTGTGAGAATGGATACAGTAATGCGTAAAAATATGCCACATAAACATATGTTTCCAAAAGTAAAGGGGAGAACATTTCACCTTCCTTTGCCATTACAAGAAAATTTAAAAAAAATCTGTCCTGTGACTGAATCTTTAAATCAAAATCATGAATTATACATATTGGTGCGGGGCGTTCCAACAAAATCCAAAATAGTTTGGGAAAAGTTAGTTGACTTGAAAAAAGTATGGAATGCCTTAGTATGGTTGAAAGCCAATAATCCTCTATACTCAGAAATTGTTTTACCACAATCGCACGATTTATTGCTGAGTGCCAAATTACCAGATACAGAATTTCAAGAAGAAGTTGCTGCCAATGATAATAATAACGATAATAACGAATCTATCGAGGACGTTGAAGGTGAAACACTTAATATCGATGAAAACAACAAACGTGCATTATTGACGCAAATGACACAATCTGATTCATATTATGATCAGTTTACGATTTATCCAATGTATGACAAAAGGGTTAACGAATCTGCTACCGCACTCTATCAAATGCTTAAAGTTCATGACATTCCGTTGGGCTATCGTGCTGAACAATTAGATGTGAAATGTTTCCCAGATTTATACCCTTATGGGATGAACGGACAGCATGAAGAAAGATTGGTTCGTTTGACTGATCATGAGTTCATTAAGTCCAAACTGATGTCCAAGAATTCGCAATTTCTATTGAACATGCAATATATTTTTCATTTATTACACGATACCAATATGCGGTAATTGAACGCTGGAATTTTTCACAAAATGAACGTCGTAAATCCACGTGAAAAATACACAGCTGCTGGTTTTCTAGAGCAACTCTCTAAAGATCAGCTACAAACGAATTTGAACACTATATATTCCAGATTACGTAACACAGCACAGTATTGGCGAAAACCGAGAAATGATTTGAACTGTATGATACACCATTATGGACCAGCTACATGGTTCCTCACGCTCAGTCCAAGTGAGTGGCTATGGACAGATTTAATAGCCCTAGTAGCATTTGTTGTTGGCATACAGTTGGGCCACGCACATAATATTCGTTGGCCAACAGTTAGATTTGGCACTTTTTTTTCAGGTTGGGCCAACAACAGATGGCCAAAGTAGGCTTTCCTACTGTTGCCCAATTATTTATATTCTTTGCAACAGACGTCCAGAAGGTGTCTTAAAGATCTTCAAAAGAAGTTGTAAACACGTCTTTTTCAGGCCTGGTTTAAGAAAAAAAAAATCGCGGATGAGGAGGATCGAACCCAAACTTCCCGCTTACGAAGCAACCGCTGTTCACACTTACCCAACACATTTCCTTGAAAACACTTCTAATTTCTAGGTACATAACTAGTATTAGTAGTTTATAAAAACTGTGCAGTGACGCGAAATATTCTACAAAATATCATCATTCGACCTTTAGACTCATTCCTTAAAATTTCACATTCGTCTCAATTATTTATGTATTCACATACATAAATACATTACGTATTTATAAATAAGAAAAGAAAAATCACAACTTGGAATATAATAACAGGGAATATAATAAAATTTTCTGACGTTTATAAGATGTCATTTAATCATCGTTGAAAATTTTTTGTTAATTAACCAACCATAGTAATTGTAGGCCCGACATTGAATATTTGTAGGCACACTGTTGTAACTTTTTGTTAATTAACCAACCATAATAATTGTAGGCCCAACATTGAATATTCGTTGGTACATTGTCGTAATTTTTTTGCCGTAGGCTCTATGTTGGGAATTTGTAGGCAAAAACACTAACTATATCCCAACTAATTCCCAACTGTTGGCTACCGTTGGCCAACCAGAAATGCTACTAGGGAGAATATCTTCGTGAAATAAACGGCCCATCGGTGGCTAAAATGTCCCCGAACGAACTCATTGCTTCTGATCCCGTTTCAACTGCTCGATTTATAGATAATGCATTCCACGCTATGCTGGATTTCATTTGTTCGCCCGACAATCCAATTGGCAAGATCACTCATTACTTTTGGCGCAGAGAATGCCAAAGCAGGGGATCACAACATTTTCATCTTTTAATTTGGATTGAAGATGCTTCTATAATCGATAAATCTTTGAAGGAAGATGTACCACAATTCATTAGGAAATACGTCACTTGCACATTGCCATCACCGCATGTGTCGCCAGAATTATATAGTCGTGTAATTTCACATCAAATGCATAAATGCAATAGTTACTGTCTACGCGACAAAAAAACTAAAAATTCCTTCTGTAAAGTATGTAGATTTTCATTTCCACGTCCAGTTACAGATACTTTGATAATAAGGGATGTGGCTGTTTCTATAGGTGCTAGAAAACAATTGGAAGCAAAAGGTAGACTCTATGATCTTCCACGTTCAATAAAGGAAGTCCGTATGATTATAATGCTCCCGTCCTCACGGTTTGGAGAGGTAACATGGATATACAATATATTGGAGAAAAGACGGGGTTGGTAACATGTTACTGTACTAAGTACGTGTCAAAGCCGGAAAAAAGTTACACTACGGACACTATGGCAACAATAAATTCTACTAAGTCATTAGCTAGTCTTCTGTGCAACCTTGGAATGCGCATGCTAAATCATAGAGAATGTGGAGCGCCTGAATGCGCTGATACTCTTTTAGGATTATCATTGCATGGCACTGACTCCAGTACTACTATTAGATGGTTAGATGTAAATATACTGAGAAGTAGAAAATTGAAAACTCGCAAAGAGATTGAGGATCTGGAAGGTGAATCCACAGACATATTTTGTCCATCCCTCATAGATGATCACTATCCTAACAGACCAAAGGAATTAGAATCTATGTATCTGTACGATTTTGCTATGTGGTATGACGTTACTAAAATTAGACCGTCTGAAAAAACTGAATATTATGAAATCCGTGCATCTTTGTTTGTGAAAAAAAGGCAAAGAGGGTATCTTATCAATCATTATAAGTACAATGTTCAAACCCAACCTGAGAATTATTATTTCTCATTATTATTGTTATTCCAACCTTGGAGAAACACCGACGCATTGAAAAATGGATTTAACACATATGCGGAAGCTTTTCGGTCACTAAAATCACAATTGACAGAAGCAGTTCAGTATCACGAACGAATAACGGATATTCAAGAAGCGCGTGATCATATAAAGGAAGAAATTGAAAAGAACGTGTTGAATACTGTAGAGCAAGAAGAAAATGATCAAGGCGATCACCCATTAGAGTGTGTTCCCGTTGAAACTGTTGATGCCATGAAAGATTTAAAAGACGCGGGGAACAAATTTGATTGTGGTGATCTTCAAGAAATGATTTCGGAATTGAACCATGATCAGAAGCGGATATTTGATACAGTTACTAAGTCCTTGACGTCTAACGATAACATTCTCAGACTTTATGTGAGTGGAGAAGGTGGCACTGGGAAAAGTTTTGTAATCAAAACTATCAGACATTGGATCAAGCAGATTATCGGAAAAGACACAGCAGTAACTGCTCCTACTGGAATCGCAGCTTTTAATATCGAAGGTCTTACCATATACCGATTATTTCAATTACCTGTAGAACACGGGCAAACAGTCTAGTATAGGCAACTTAGCGATGCAGCCCTTCAAATTGTACGAGATCAACTTAAAAATGTTGCTTTAGTAATCATCGATAAAATTTCGATGGTTTCTAACGTAACATTCCTGTACATACATTTGCGACTTACAGAAATATTTGATACTACAGATTCCGATGATGCTTGGTTCGGAAAGAAGCCTATGCTGCTATTTGGTGACTTACTACAACTTCCTCCTGTTCGCGAAGAACCTGCTTTTATACAATTATCCAATAAGAGTATGGAGAAAAATATTGGAGGATTAGGTTCTTATAATTTATGGTCTGCCTTGTTTAGCTATGACGAATTGACAATAAACATGCGACAGCAGGGTGATAATATTTATAGAGACATCCTGTCGAGAATCCGCACCGGAATAGTGACCGTTTCGGATACAAAGCTTTTAGAATCGAGGAAATTAAATTTCGAAGCGACAAATTGTAATGACCGATTAAAGGAATTAAGTGATTACATGCTTAATGTGGGATCTAATACGGTGAGTTTACTTCCCACATGTGTTCATTGTGATGTTTTGAACGCTGCAATGCTGAGTCGATTTCCATCCGAAGAAATCCATTTGATTGCTCATGATACAACGAATTGTGCATCGTACTTGAAAAAAAAGGTGTCAAAGGTACTAAACTATAATGACGACGATAGCTCCCGGACGGCGGGACTTGCAAGAGTCGTAATTGTTAAAGCAGGAGTGCAAATCATGATTAGAAGAAATATTGATGTTACACTAGGTCTTGTCAACGGTACCATTGCTAAACTTGTTTCAGTTATACGAGGTGTTGATAACGACGTTGAAAAATTGAAAATTATATTACCCACGGGGCAAGAACATATAATAGAACGGGTAAGTGTTAAATTTGAAGTAATGGATAGAGCAGCGATGCCCCGATGGGCGGCCCGAGATAAACGAGCATTCACCGCGTTTTCCAAAGCTCGCGTGGAAGGGGTGCTCGAAACCAATGACGTTGCGGGCATGTCACGGATGGGGAAAACTCTAGTAGTGTGTGTATAGGCTCGTACCCATAGGCTTTTACAACAGGGGCTCTTGGAGCCCTAGTGTTCTACATTTTAGGAATTGGGAAAATAAACAGGAATTGACTAATGATTAAACAATAATATTATATAATTGGACGGAATAGACTTGAACAGTCCCATTTACACATCTGATTAACAAACAGTTTCTTATTAAACGATTTTTATTCAACTTCAATCCTCTGTTTGTTTGTATGTACGGTAACTGCGCCAGTAGTCGGCCACTTAAGGGAAAGCGGAAATTCGTGTTACGCGTTGTTATTATTAATATACTATTTTTTAAATGCGTTATTAACAGTTAAATACGTTAAAGTATCTATTTTTCAAATGTGTGGATGATTTTTTTAATAGTATAACAATTTTTATTTAAAATATCTAAAATACCCAGAAACGTCCTTTTTACCAATAGTCAGCCAGTAAAATCCTAACTCCAGCCTTTCATATGCCAGTAGTCAGCCAGGTCCTTCTATCAGGTTATATATGTATCAGCCATCCTATAGTATAGGGTAGTATAGCTAATTAAAGTTGACTAAATTAATAAAAAAAAAAACATAAATCTTTATTTCTGTGTTACAATACACCAAAAATACAACAGAATTTAATTATTTATTTCTTGGGAGCAAAAAAACATCAAATTAAACATTTCTGTAGAAACGTCGAGTAAGGATATACCCATTAGTTTACTGACAATGAGTATCATTAGGAACATAAGAAACAAGTAAATGGTGTATCACAGATTTCGTCATAAGCGTGACCTACGAATTCAGTGCATTTTAAATGATACCATACGGGACATTTGTCGCAGCCCACATTTTTTTCATCATCATCTTCGGCATCACTATACAATTCATTATTGCACATTCCGCACATTTGCTTGCTTTCAATATCTATAACCATTTTAGTTAATTTCCTTTCTTTTTTTATCGTTTTTGCTACTTTACGAGTATTACCAACACATCTTTTTTTTGTTTTTCGTAGCTCTTTTTCCTGTTTCTGTTCTTCCTTTTGCTGCAAAAAAGCACGATATGCTTCGGAAGATATTGCAGCTGGCATATTTTGATCAGCAGTATTTTTTCTTTTATTTACTTTATTAATTGGAGTTGGAAAAAATAAATGTTTCATGAAAGGAGATTTTTTTTGTCTATTATATTATCAGTCTTATCCTTTTCTTGATTTTCCATTCTGGCCTTAATTCTTATATCACTTATGATTTTAACGTTATTACTACAATTTGAATCCTTGTTTTCTTTTTCGTTTTCACTTTTGTCTTTGGCTTCAGGTATCTCCAATATTTCGTGTTCTTCGGATTCAAGATGTATGACCGCATCAGTTATACCTATCTGTGAAACATTGTTATTATCCAGATCATCAAGATATATAAATTCTGTCGAATCAAAATTTATCGCATCAGGTTTATCGAAATCTGGCGTCTCTGTTCTTTTTAATGTACCATCTTCCTCTATGTCATATGTAGAAATAGTTTCAGTTTTTTCCGATTCGACTTGTAATCCTTTTAATTTTGATAGTATTACATTTATATTTGCATTTTCATCCAGCTGTGGTTTCATAGCTGATAACACTTCTATCGTTATTTTCAACTTTTCATTTGAAATTTGGGTGATATTGTTATTGTCCAACAATTTCTCGTGGTAATTTTTTATGCATTTAGAATAATCTATTAAGTTCGGGTCAAACGGAAACAGGCCACATTTTCGGAATCCATTTTTATGGAATTTATCAGTGTCGGATCATTCACGACATCTTGTAATAACGGTGCAAAATTTATTTTTGTTACGCCAGAGTTTGCATTTTCTTCCTTATTTAACCACTGTCTGACAGTATGTTTCCATTTGGATTTAAGCGGTTTAAATACACTCACGTCCGCAGGCTGCATAATATGAGTTGTATTAGGCGGAAGAGCATATAATATTATTTTATTATTGTGACAAAATTCGCTGATTTCTTTAGTTAAATGCGATTTGTGCCCATCAATGAATAAAATAACGGGTCGCGTAATACTTTGTTCATCAATCCAAACATTGACTTTATTTGCGATATATTCGAAAAATATGTCGCTACGCATCCAACCTGTTTCTGATCTTCCTAAAAACCATTTTTCAGGCATATTCTGTATAACCACTTTTGGTGGTCGTATGTACGGGTAAACAATCATTGGAGGGATAATGCCTCCATTTGCAGAAAATACCATCAATACTGTTAGTGTGTCTTTTTCACCACTTTTTTTAACTTCATAGATATTTTTCCAACCTTTTGGAGCTAGAATTTTCCCGCTTTTGGGACACAATGCGAGCCCTGTTTCATCTCCATTAAGGATCCTAGTTGGGTCGGTCATAACATCTTCCGCATCTATTTGTTGAAGATATTCGTGTAAATTTGAAAACCATTTTCTGATATATTCTTCCGTAATACAACTTCTTCCTTTAGTTACTCCTTCAGGTTCGCGAAGTACTATTTCAGGGTGCCGATTTAAAAAAAGTTTAAACCATTTTTCCCCTGGGCGGCCATTTTTAAAAGAAGTCCTACGTTTCGAATCTAATACAATTTTTTGCACACTATCTAATAATTCCTCTTTCTTCCGTGGAAATCCACATTTTGCAAGGTCTATTAACCACTTTACAATTTCCTCTTCTTCGCTTTTGGTTAAACAAGGATTTGGGCCCATCTGTCGAGGACCTTCCTTGACTCGTCCATGGACTCTGTCCTGAAGAGTACCGCGGGGTACTCCGTAAATTCTACTCGATTGCCTAATAGTGACACCATCCCGAATGGCTTTCATGGCATTTTGAATCGCATCTTCCGAATATTGATGAATACTTCTTTTAGGCGACAACATAGGTATCGATTAAATAACTAAAAATAAGTATAAAAGGGACAAGTGTGTTTTAATCTGCATTAACCGAATGTTAAGTGGTTCAAAAATGTGTGTACTCAAAATTTAAAAATTTCTATTTTCTGAAAATTCTAATTATTTAATTTATAACGGCCGATTACTAGACCAATTGTCTAGTTGTCAGCCGTTTTGTGTTTTAGACGGCCGACCACTGGTTTTACATTAATTTTGGCGATTTCTTAACAATATCCAGTAGCCAGCCGGGGCGGCTGACTATTGGTTTTCTTTATATTTTGAATGCCAATAGTCGGCCACTTCAAAAATACTTACTAACCTAAGTTTAAATGCAATTATAATTTCACGAAACGTTCATTCGAATGTTATTAATCGTGTATTCAAAATTTGAACTTAAAAAACTTCGTATTAGTGTTAGTATACACTATTTCCAAGTGTCGCCTATAGTACTAAATTAATTCAAATTGACTCACCAGTCGTGAACCATCCAATCGCCAACACAGTAAAGCTTTCTGCAGTTCATATTTTTACCGCTAGAGGCATGAAACTTCCCATATTCCAAGGAGAGAGTACACTGATCATTGTTTCGTTTAAATATATAACATTTTATTCCTAATTTCTTATTTCTAAGCAATTTATTTCCGAAAAGGCTGACTATTGGGTAGGGGCCAACTACTGGCGCAGTTACCCTATGTTTGTTTAGTTCAAATCTAGAAACTCAATTTTAACCCACTTCCAACTATCCAATAGACTTGAAACTTTGCAGGCATACGTATTTTGGATGACAATACAAAATTATGAAGAAAAAGAAACCGCCCCAGGGGTTTAAAAAATTACCCAGTCATCAATAAATATAACCCTTAACCACAAATCCAAACGACTTGAAATCAACCTATAACCACCAATCAAATCAATTTAATCGACATGAAATCAGCATGTAACCACAAATCAAAACTAGACAATAAAAAGTAAATAAAGAAAAAAATTATTTTTTAGTTTTTAGTGCATTTTAAATAAAATCGTTTAACAGTTTAACTTAAAATTTGTTTTATATCTTATAAGTAAGATTACATACTTAATAAATATTGCGGCGTAGAGGCGCCGCCTCATTAGCTATTGTGATTTATTTACAGTTATGTACACGAATTGAAATTTAACACTATACATTTATACAATTGTTACGTGTTGTAGCAGGGATTTCAGGATGCGGATGCGGATGCGGATGCGGATGGGGATGGGTTCGCTGCCCGTGGAGCGCTGATCCGCTCTGCTCACGTTCGCCTCTTGATGTCAACCTCCAGCTTCTTCCAGTGATAATAAGGTTCAATAAATTGACTCAGACTTGTTCGTGTTGTAACTTGGTTTTGGTTTGTATTCTAAAGACAAATTAAAGATACGTCTAATAGCTTTGGTCGTTGATCAAGGAATGAATGTACAAAGATGCCGTCGTTTAGGATTGATTATGTAACATGTTTTTGTTAATAAAGTTATCCAATTATAAAAATACTTTCTTAATTAATTATCTAACGGATTGTTTGATTGGTTCTCCCTACATTAAGACGAGCGTTTTACAAGATGTCGGTGATTTAATAGCAAAGCAACCAAAACCAATATTTAATCAATATTACTTAACGAGCGTTTCTTGGTAGTAGCCGTTGCAAAGTTTTTGTTCTTAATTTCAATTGCTTCACTCGACACTTCAAATTTGGCGCGACTTATCGACTAACACGAAGCTGTATTCAGGTGTTACTAAATGAGACCATAACAATCCTTCACTCTTACGGAGAAAAGTTGTTTTCATGAAACAACTTTTCTAGATTCATAATTCCTTAAATCATAGTACGCTTACAAATGCATTTAATTAAAATATGAGATTTAAACTTAACATAATAACAAGAATTAATACAATTTAAAATACAATTAAAATTTCAAAATCTCAAAGAACATTTATAACACATAGATCTTAAAACTACATATCTTCGGTTGACGTACCCGGCCTTATACATGCTAATTTTAATTTATTTGTGTGCACAATTTTAAATTGATTAGAATTTAACATTATCTCAACGGTTAAATCATTAATCTTTTTGCTAATTTTATAAGGACCTAGCCAATGACAATCTAGTTTGGTTCGTGGTTCTTTTAGTAAGTACACGTCGTCGCCTACGTTAAATTTACGAGGGTTTGCCTCACGGTCGTAATATCTTTTGCTTCTCTCTTTAGCCCGTTGCAAGTTTTCGGCAGCAAGTGTCTGAATAGTAGTGATTTTAACAAAAAGATCGTCGAGGTATTGGACGAAGGTGCGCGATACTCTTTCCTTGGCAAACTCAGACGGAATTACCGATCTCACTCCAAAGACCAATTCGTGTGGTGTAAACCCGGTGGCTTCATGGACTGAAGTATTGTATGAAAACATACCGAATCGAATCCAGTCATCCCCATCACCTTTTGTGCAATAATGCCTCAAATAATCAACGAAAACTCTATGTGCTCTCTCAAGGGAACCTAAGGACTGAGGGTGGAACGCAGTGGAAGTTATCCTTTGTATCCGGAATATTTGACAAAATCTTTCCATCACCTGACCGACAAAATTTCTTCCCTGATCAGTGTGTATGACCCTCGGACAACCAAACCTACTTATAAATTGTTCGGCCAGGGCCACTGCTACGGTTGTTGCTTCTATATTAGCTAACGGAATGGCATCAGAGTATTTGGTCAAGTTATCCTGCAGGGTAAGTAGATATTTATTTCCGTTTTTAGTTCAAGGTAGACCTTTTCGAAAGCTCGCATTGGCGTGTCCGTGATGCACATGGGTTGTTTAGTTTTAATTGAATGAATCTTATCTCTCTGACAGGTGGGACAAGAACGGACAAATTCTGAAATTTCCCTCATCATCCCCTGTCAATAGTAATGTTCCCTGACATACTTCTGGAGTTTCCCCACACCCCTATGACCTCCGGCTGAAGACTCGTGAAATTCCTTGATTATTTTTAAACGGCCAGACTTGGCTGGTGTTATAATTTCACCAGTGCATATGGTAATTAAAAATTGAGAATCGGTGAAAATTCGCTTAAATAAATCCTCTGTCTGTTCCCATTCTGGGTCGTTAAAACTATCAAGATCTTTTGAAATACTAAAGGTCCAACTTTTTAATGAACTCATGAGATTTTTAAGTGCCCTTAGGGAAGCTTCTATATAACCAAAATTTAAATGTTCTGCAGAATTATCCTTGAAGAGTAAAAGGAAGATAGAGAATTGATCACTAGGAAGTGCCATAGCATCGCCAACCTCAAGCTGATATTGTCGCATCTGTTGCAAGGAAAATCTATTTCGTCTCAACAACTCAGTCGTAACTTCGGAAGTAATATTGCCATTAAGTGGTAAAAAATGAGCAAGATTGTCCTTCCGCATGTATAAATGATCCTTTACGTACCGGATGGTTGGCAGAATGGAAAGGTGAATTGTTTGTCTATTTATGTTCGCATTATTAACCATAACTTCACTAATCTCTATATTGGGTGGCTCGTTTATTTCAGAATCTACTTAGGTCTTTACAATGAGAGACTCCCGTGCAGCTTTGATCGCAGAACAGTTCGGTAATTCAGCCTCTGGATTTCCAATTCCAGGCATAACAGCTTCTTTTCGTGTCTCTTCATTCACAGTACAACAATAACAACAAGGTGCCCCTCTACCTTGACGATCAACACTCTGGAGCCCCATGCAAGTCACCGCAGGGGTCGACGAGTCACAGGGTCTCTTAGGAGCACTGCGAGCCCCGGGCTCATATCGAACACAGGCCACCGCCCTAGTCTCCTGAAGCGCGATCCAGAGGCTTGGAGTCAACGTTTGCCGACAGGAGGTTCGAAACGGCGACACCATGTCCGACTGGGAGAACCCTCTAGAATTCTCAAATTCTCTTTCAAATGTAAGTGTTTCTAACACATCAGTTTGTAAACTCAATGCCTCAGAATTATCAGCTTCTGTCTTCTCGCGCGCTAAGAAGACAGATGCTACCATTACTTCTATTTCATTACATGTATTTTTGTCGTCTGTTTCATCCACCATAGAATCTGGAAACGGTGTCATGTCTGCACAGACAAGCACCCTCTCCGGATCTACAGAGTCAGAATGGATCGTATCGTCAGTTGGTGCGTTGGGTGATCGAGGGACGATGCTCTGGCAAGGATCAACAGGGTTTCGCGAGAGTGCATCTGCATTAGAATTGGCTTTTCCCGGTTTGTAAACTATATTATAATCATACTCATTTAGACGAATTCGCCATCTCATTAATTTGGAGCCATACTAGAGGGCGATGATCGGTAATCAAGGTAAATTGTTGACCATACAGGTAAGGTCG
This sequence comes from Andrena hattorfiana, assembly GCA_944738655.2. Lineage (NCBI taxonomy): Eukaryota > Metazoa > Arthropoda > Insecta > Hymenoptera > Andrenidae > Andrena > Andrena hattorfiana. The sequence continues at coordinate 42,168,926 of OX122891.2, forward strand.
GAAATGTTCTACCCCAAATAACACAGCCAACAGCTCCTTTTCGATTGTAGAATAATTAATTTCAGCGGCGTTAAGAGTTCGAGAAGCATAAGAAACAGGAAGATCACTACCAATTTGTCCCTGACTCAACACGGCACCAACAGCATAGTTTGAAGCATCGGTGGTTACGAGGAAAGGTTTTGCGAGATCGGGGTACTGCAGCAGTGGCTCCGAACAAATTATATCCCTCAGCTGTTCAAAAGACCTTTGAACTTCTGAGGTCCAACGAAAAGGAATATCTCTCTTTAGTAAGCTAGTCAGGGGTTTGACAATTTTAGCCATATTGAGGATGAATCTCCTATAATAGCCCACGAGTCCCAAGAATTGTTTCACATTTTTCTTTGTTTTAGGTATAGGAAATTGCTTTACGGCTGAGATTTTTCCGGGAACCGGTTTCACCCCTGCGCTCGAAATTACATGACCCAGGTAAACTATCTCTTTTTGTAAAAATCGGCATTTTTGTGGCTGTAAAGTTAACCCGGAATTTTGTAATCGCGCTAAAAGTACTTTTAATTTCCGATTATGTTCCTCAAGTGAATCCGCGTAGATGACAATGTCGTCCATATAGACGAAAAGTTCGATACCTTGTAACCCGGTTAATATCAAATCCATAACTCTTTGAAAGGTTGCGGGCGCATTCTTTAGACCGAACGGCATCCTATTGAACTCAAAATGACCGTCTGGTGTAGAAAAGGCAGTTTTAGGTTTAGATATCGGGTCGACGGGTATCTGGTGGAACCCAGAGGCTAAGTCTAAGGTGCTAAAATACTTAGCCCCTCCCAATTGATCTAAAATCTCAGTAATATTGGGTAACGGGTAGGCGTCAGACACAGTTACTTCATTCAATTTTCGATAATCGATGACCATTCGCAATTTAGGTTTTCCCGAAGAGTCAGATTTTTTCGGAACTATCCATACCGGTGAATTATACGGTGAACATGAGGGCTGTATTATTTTGTTGCTTAGTAAAGAATCTACTTGTTTATTTATCTCATCTTTGTGGACTAGAGGATACCTGTACTGTTTGGTTTTAATTGGAACTTCGTTGGTAGTAATTATGGTGTGCTGTGTAACGTTAGTAGACCCTAAATTATCCATCGGAAGATAAAATTGGTATACGAATCTGTTTATAACTTCTAAAATACTACTCTTCTCAATCTCGTTTAAATGGTCTAGTTCGAGCAGCTTAATCAACTCAGCTAATCTTTGAGCGCGAACTTTGGATTTGTCAACGTCGGGGTCGGAATTGATTGTTTGCGATAAACCAGGATAGGGCTTAGAATCGAATTCTTCCAACTCGATGGGAGGTACCGTCAGGACAATATGGTCACATGTAGTATTTATAGCGTATAGTTTTACAGAGCCATTTCGTTGAGTAGCCAGACATTCGCCTATTAAAACACCGGATCCGGCGTCTATTCTCCGTATATAACCCGAGGGATTGTCACCTCTGGCAGGTACTGCGATTAAGGTCCTAGTTCGAGGGGTTAAATCGAGTGGGGAATTAACACCGAGGGAGGGTTCTCCTTTACCAAATTTCAACATACCAGATAAATTTTCTTTAAATTCAATAGTTGCCTCTTGTTTTTGCAGAAATGAGATACCTAGGAGCCCGTCACATTTAAGAGAGAAATCATCGTTTACTATTTGGAAATGGATGGGAGTGTTATGGATTAAAACAACAACCTCGCCCTGCGTTTTAATCATCCCTACACCAATACCCGTAAGTTCATAGACCCTTCCACTATTAATTTGTAAATCGGAGACTAATCCTGCGCGTTTTATTAGATTCAATTGCGAACCGGTGTCCACCAGGAATTTAGCGGAGCCCTGAGAAAAACGATCGCTATCAAGGGAGACAACAGGAGGTCGAGCAGCATCGACTATATCGAATCTGTGGCAGGCACGATAGACACGGCGCGTGCAATGAGGGGTTTGGTCTGCACCGCGCCTTTTTGCTGACTCCCCTTCGAGTTTAAATTTTGGTGAGCAAAAGCTTTTAAAAAAAGATGTTGGGTCACTCTGATCCGCCCCGGAGAAAGAATCGCGTTGATTTTGTCCCGACTTAAAATTTCCCCGTTCATCCCTAGTAGGTGAATAGCGCTGGTTCTCTTTAGAATTAAAGTCTCGCCGTTCTCTACCGTGATTTGAGTTACGCGAATCCTCTGGTGTCGCGGAGGCAAACGAGTTTTGTGAAGGTTGAGAGCCCCGTTTATAGCATTGTGCCTCGAGGTGACCCGTTTTCCTACAGTAATTACACCTTTTGAAATTACGAGTTGAAGGGACATACTTGTCATTGCGTACCATCTGTCAATCTGACCGATAATGGCCAAATTGGTTGCAATTAAAACATCTAATGTTTTCATTTGAATTTACCGCGAACACCGTAGACCTATTTGCGGACAATCTGTGGCTCACGCTATTGCTCACATTTTTCTTTTGTCTAGCACACCTAGTGGCTAAACGAATAGCAGCTGTTAATCCTTCTACATCCTGATTAATAATAGACATCATCATCGCGTCGTCACGTAAGCCTCCCAGAAATCCCGATACTGCTTCTTCCTCCAGTACAGATTTGACACCTTTAGGCTGTTCTGGGTTTAACTTTTCCTGAGCTATCTCTGTCCCATTATTCAGAATTTCATGCACCCTAGCACCGAACTCTTCTATGCTTTCCCCGTTTTTACGCTCTATGTTCCTTAGATCATCCAACGCGGCTTTGACATTAAAACTATCCTTATACGCAACTTTCATTAGATTAACTAATTCCTCCACCGTATTCAGCACCAGGTCCCCAACAATTCTATTATAATCGCGAATTTGTATCTTGTTGCGCATGATTGCCAGTAAATAATGTTTATCTTCCCTTTTTACGAGAGAGTCAGCTAATCTACACTGATTTATAAATATGCTTACAGATCCCGGTTTCCCGTCGAAGTAAGGAATAAAATCGGCGACCATTTTGAGTGGCATACGCGACGCCCCTTCCGACGGCCCATACGATGGATTTATTACATTTATGTTAGGAGTGCCAGAACTGTTTCCCAAATCGGATATGCTACACTCCATGGGAGTGGAATTCTGAAATGGCACTACATCTAAAGATGTGGAAGTAGAACCGACATTTAAGTCAGGTATTGCTACTACATCCTCCACTACGAAACAATTACTACTACTCAGACGTTTCTTGCGGTTGTTTATAAATTTTCGTGCGAACGGCGGCATTTTAAACTAACAAATATATCGATTCTCACGCGCGATATTATAAATATAAATATAAGGTTCTGATATGAACTCACAGGTACAACGACGTAAATTAGCGAAATAAATTCGACTCGCTCGATTGACTGCTGGTTCACTCGACTTCCCCGCTCCGAAGATCCGCTAGCACGTCCAGCGACGACTGCGTTACTTCAGCTGCTCCTGGTTCTGTGGAAAGATCCCTTGGATGCTGGTTCCCTCGTGGATTGTTAACTGGCGGCTCCGTTGTTTCGAACAGCTTTGTTGGAATGGATTCTCCTCTCTGGCCAAGTGCGTGTGATTTCGGGTAAAATGGCACGGACGTCCGAAACCACTCTCCTCCGGTATTCACCCTTGTTCCTGGGAAAACCGTGCCCAAAAACCCAGGAAGGAGGGCTGCACCAACTGGCTGATGACTCTTCAATCTCACGCCTGTGAGCCGGCAAATTTAGCGTATCCCACCGCTGTCACCAAATCTGTTCCGTGTTGTAGCAGGGATTTCAGGATGCGGATGCGGATGCGGATGCGGATGGGGATGGGTTCGCTGCCCGTGGAGCGCTGATCCGCTCTGCTCACGTTCGCCTCTTGATGTCAACCTCCAGCTTCTTCCAGTGATAATAAGTTTCAATAAATTGACTCAGACTTGTTCGTGTTGTAACTTGGTTTTGGTTTGTATTCTAAAGACAAATTAAAGATACGTCTAATAGCTTTGGTCGTTGATCAAGGAATGAATGTACAAAGATGCCGTCGTTTAGGATTGATTATGTAACATGTTTTTGTTAATAAAGTTATCCAATTATAAAAATACTTTCTTAATTAATTATCTAACGGATTGTTTGATTGGTTCTCCCTACATTAAGAACGAGCGTTTTACAAGATGTCGGTGATTTAATAGCAAAGCAACCAAAACCAATATTTAATCAATATTACTTAACGAGCGTTTCTTGGTAGTAGCCGTTGCAAAGTTTTTGTTCTTAATTTCGATTGCTTCACTCGACACTTCAAATTTGGCGCGACTTATCGACTAACACGAAGCTGTATTCAGGTGTTACTAAATGAGACCATAACACAATATTAAAAAAAAAACTAAAAACTAAAAAATAATTCTTTTCTTTATTTACTTCTTATTGTCTAGTTTTGATTTGTGGTTACATGCTGATTTGATGTCAATTAAATTGATTGGATTGGTGGTTATAGGCTGATTTCAAGTCGTTTGGATTTATGATTAAGGGTTATATTTATTAATGACTGGGTAATTTTTTAAACCCCTGGGGCGGTTTCTTTTTCTTCATAATTTTGTATTGTCATGCAAAATACGTATGCCTGCAAAGTTTCAAGTCTATTGGATAGTTGGAAGTGGGTTAAAATTGAGTTTCTAGATTTGAACTAAACAAACATACATACAAACAAACAGAGGATTGAAGTTGAATAAAATTCGTTTAATAAGAAACTGTTTGTTAATCAGATGTGTAAATGGGACTGTTCAAGTCTATTCCGTCCAATTATATAATATTATTGTTTAATCATTAGTCAATTCCTGTTTATTTTCCCAATTCCTAAATTGTAGAACACTAGGGCTCCAAGAGCCCCAGTTGTAAAAGCCTATGGGTACGAGCCTACACGCACACTACTAGAGTTTTCCCCATCCGTGACATGCCCGCAACGTCATTGGTTTCGAGCACCCCTTCCACGCAAGCTTTGGAAAACGCGATGAATGCTCGTTTATCTCGGGCCGCCCATCGGGGCATCGCTGGGATAGAGCGTTCGTAATTAGAAAACAATTTCCGATTTGCCTCAGTTATGGTATAACTATTCACAAAAGTCAAGGACTAAGCTTGCAGAATGCTGTTATAGAAGCAGGTAATTCAATATTTACTTGCGGACAAATTTACGTTGCTCTTTCTCGGGTGACCACACTACAAGGACTGCATCTTATCAATTATGATCCATCTTCGTAAAGGCACAAGAATCGGCTATAATAGAGTACAATAGATTGCGAAAAAAATATAGACCTGATCTTATGACTATTTCAATTTCTAAAAAACGCGGCCTCAATGTTCGTGATGCTCTTTGGGCAGTACCTAATTATAATATAGCCGAATGTCAGAATACTAATGATCACATCGAGGATACCATTCAATACTACGTAAGAGATCTCCCGAATTCTGATGGTGTGTCTTGTTATGCGAATGCCACAATGCAATGTATGTTATATTGTTCATCCATAAGAGAAAGCTTATTTTCGACTGAAATAGCTGATCATATTATAAAAGTCTTTATGGACCAATATAAATCGGACCAAAATCCAAACATAATATCATTACGGCAATTCGCAGGAAAAAAATACGTTAACAAACAGCTACATGATGCAGCTGAGTTTATTACCTCTCTTTGTGATCATGAAATTCTTATTAAGAATGCAGTACAACACAAAATTACAACGGTATTAAGATGTTTAGAGTGTAATTACACAAGTACTACTATCAGTACAAATTGTGTGGTACATCTTGCACTGCCCAAGATGTTAAAAAAAAAATCATTTGAATTTCAAGATATAATAAAATACAATTTCACAGGATGGGAAAATGTGAAAGATCGTTGCAATAATTGTGATAAATCAAATGAAACACAATGAAGAAAATCGATATAACTGCTTCCAAACAAATTCTTATTGCAAAATTACATTTGTTCGATCACGATAGTAGTGGAACAACAACGAAAGTGGAAAATTTCTACATCAAAGCAATACCAACTACTAAAATACAATTGGTAGATCACTGTTATAAACTTAAGGCAGCGATTTTCCACCACGGTAAAAGTATTGCCGATAGTCATTACACGAGTATGGTAAGGGGTAAGAGCACAACGTGGGTATCCGTTGATGATTTACGAGTAGAAAAACAAGGTTGGCCACGAAATGCTAAAAATGCTTACATATTTTTCTTCGAAAGGTGTTAATTGTGGTTGTTATTACACTTTAATGTTAAATACGTTCAACGCCATAAGCTGCTTCGCGCACCATGTATTGTACACAAAGTACTATAGGGTAAATCCGGGAGACGCGGTCGGGCCGGAGAGTTGGTCGAGTCGCTATATTTCAGACTCTATACGTAAAAACGCGTTAAAGTGCTGACCACTTACTTCTCTAGAAGCCAAACAATTGAATGAATAGCGTCACTTCGGTTCCTTATGTGTTTTTCTAGATTTACAGGCTATAAAAGGTAAACTGAGGTTACATTTAACCTCTTTTGTCAAACAACGGTGTATATATAGAATCGTATTTAAAATATACTTCTAAGCTTATTTTCGTGTAATGATTGGGAATAATAAGATAGTAGAGATATTGAGGGATAATGCAGCCAAAGTATTTAGCGATATTAACTCTTCCTCTCAAAACTAACGAGAAGACCATCTCTCGCTACAGGAAGGAGAAATGGTCGAGTTATGATTTTTTTATTATTTTTATTTATATTTTTATTTTTATCATTATTTTATTATTATTATTGTTTATTTATTTTATTTATTTACTTTTGTATTCATTTGCCTTGCTAATCGCCAGTAGGTAGTTCGCTTTATCTTTGATATGTTCTTTACTTGTTTAGCGTAAACAAATTAAATATCAATAAATCTGTAGTTGTATTCACTCATAAATAATTTTGCTTTCTTCCTTGGTATTTTTCCATGAATAATTATGTGAGCGGTCTCTGCCAACGACGAAAACCATTTCTCCCGGAACCTCGGAAGACGTGGTCAGATGTCATGACTTCAGTTTTCAACCCGATTTACAGTAAATATTGTCTTAAAGCAAATATCGACCAGTTTTTCCGAATCAGCATAAAATTCTGAACATGTTAAGTTTGTTCTGATAAAATAAGTAATATCTGTATTAGTTTTAATAGCCATTTTATATTAGATCGACCGCGTCTCTCGGATTTACCATACACATATAGATCGGCAATGCGGTGCACATGGTTTCTTTTCGTAGATGTTGAACTAACGTAGAATTTATCCTTAATTCTGTCCCGCGATAATTTGTAAGTTATAATATTAAAAATTATCTGAAGTCATTCCCTATGCAAATTATCTTTGTAAAAAGAAGTGAGATCCCCATAAAAAACTTCAAAAAAGTAAAAAAAGTACGCCAAGTACACGAAAATCAAATAAATCACAAAAAAAGAAGGTAATAATATAAATCACAAAAAATAGAAAAAGTATGCAATACAAAAAAAGATGTGAAATCAAAATGAGCTGCCAGTACATAAAGGTGCTTTCCAACTGCGCTTAAGATGACACAACTACATACACACAGCTAAAATGCTGTGTTCATACATTCCATTACAATGTATTACATAATATTAAGCAGATATATTTTTATACAAATAAATATTTTAATACGAATAAATATTTTATTCAAAATACTTGGCGCTGCGAAACCGAAAAAATGTTAATTGTCTTAGTATTAAAAATTTACAATAACTCCCTTACAATCTAAAATACATAAACATATACATATACATATACATACGAGTATTTGAAACGCTGTCAGATTTATTCTACATATATTTAATTCGAATATCATACGTAGCATATGCACATACACACATTCACGAACGCACGCACAAGAAAGAAAGAAAAAGATTATTGCAATTTATACATATGTATTTAGTTTAGCAACACCAATTCGATTTCGCAGCGCCAAGTATTTTGAATAAAATATTTATTCGTATTAAAATATTTATTTGTATAAAAATATATCCCCTTAATATTATGTAATACATTGTAATGGAATGTATGAACACAGCATTTTAGCTGTGTGTATGTAGTTGTGTCATCTTAAGCGCAGTTGGAAAGCACCTTTATGTACTGGCAGCTCATTTTGATTTCACATCTTTTTTTGTATTGCATACTTTTTCTATTTTTTGTGATTTATATTATTACCTTCTTTTTTTGTGATTTATTTGATTTTCGTGTAATTGGCGTATTTTTTTTACTTTTTTGAATATCATTTTACCGTGACTTCTACTTTAATCCGTTCACGCCAGAGGCTATTCATACGTCTAAAAAAGTAAACTATTTAATAGTGCAATGGTGCATTTACTATTTGAGATTACTCGTAATGACATTATGTACCCTCTTACTGTCAAAGTGTTGACCGCCGATGACCGCCCCAGCAGTGAATGTTTTAATTGTAATTCCGTTTTCAGTACATATACCAGGCCATACTAGCCTACCCATTTCAGAAATACGAATTAATCAGAGGAAATGATACACGTGTATTTCCTGTGCAGGAGTAGAAAGTTCGCGTCTGGGTGGAATGCTGATCCAATTGGTCATGATATAATCTCCCCCCCCCCCCCCCGATCCTCAATCTCATATCATGTGAGAATAAAAAACAAACAGGACGCCGAGAATACAGAATATCTCCATTTTATTTGAAACACATTGTCCAGCAATCGGTGACCGCGACGTAGTAAACCCCTTCAAATATTTCAAGTAGTCTGAAGTGTGAAGGCATTGTCTCGGCTACTGGCACAATCGCCGGCGTTACCTTTATTTAGATAAAGAAAGCAAGATGTAGAAAAGGAGGCTAGTATTTCCACTGTCTTTGACGTGCGCGCCAAGCATCCGCGTGCGCGCCTGGCAGAGCGTCGGCCCATTTCGTTCGCGCGGCCTCATAAATTAGACCATTTCAAGTGGACGAAAACGTCGTGTGCGGCGTGCCGTTGCACTAATGGGACCCCGCCTTAAGAGGAACATTTGTATCACGCTACGTCCCTCTTCGTATCACGAAGATATATTAGAATGATATTCACACTACACAGTAATGTAATGATGATAATCATAATATTTTCATAAATAACGCATTGTAACATTTGTGATGTTTCCCTAATGATAAATGACACCAAACACGGTATAATTTGGATAATACATATTTAGTGGTAATACGCATCGGCCGCAGAGAAGGACACCGAATGAAAAATATGGGGACAATCGGCTGTCTTTTATTCCACTCGCTCTCTTCTCCTACGTTCGAGGCTGTCGACAAACTTCTAAAAATAAAGGAACTATAGTAAAATCTCGATTAGAGTTGAAAATTGTGACTATGTATCATTAGTGTTAATTTCTATCACCCCAAGTTGGAGTGGTCCCCCTTGGAACCAGTGAAGCGTGTAATATGGCACGAGCGCCGATCGTGTAACCCAATCCGAAATCGAAAATCGGTGAGAGACAACGACAATGCAAACGAAGTTCACATTTAAAAGTATTTCATTTTTGGTTCCTTTTTTATAAATTTTTTATCAACATATTTGTGACGATTTTCTGATTAAAATGACACCAAACACCATATGGTTTGGATAATTATATAAATATAAACGATTCGTATCCACGACAAGTAAAAGTTGTCCGATTTATGTCGTGTTTGGTATCATTTTAATCAGGAGATTCTAACAAACATGTTGGTGAAAGTTTCATGAAAATGGAACCAAAAATACAAAAGTTTTCATTTTAAATTTTGATTGCGTTAGTATTGTCTCACACGTACACGGGTATTTAAACTTACTTCGTTCCGAGGCTTTCGCTTACATCGAAACATTACTGTACTATATCTTCTTTCACTATGCCTGCTTTTCTTTTCTACTGAATGTTTTTCTTATTTTTATGTAAGTACCACGTGTTATGGATTATTGACACTTTACGTGCAGGCAACGATTGAAGAAAGCAGCGTGTTTCACGGTAAGTCAGGGCACCGTGGCGAAAGCAGGTACTCGTGCTGGTACCTCGTACGATACACTTCCAAGCACATCTGCTGCAAATACACGAAGAAGACGTAGGAAATTTGAACGACTTTCCAATTATCGAAGGAATTGTAGAAGAAGTACATTTCGATACGGACGCCGAAGATATTTTAGAAGAAATACATTTCAACGCGGACGAAGAGGAAATTGTGGAACAAGTGCATTTCGAGTCGAACGAAGAAGAAATTGTACAAAAAATAGATTTCGGCACAGACAGCGATGAGATATATTCCGTAACAGACACCAACGAAGAAACGAATGAAGATGTTCGAAGCGATACCGATTACTGAGTGATGGAGAACGCAGAACCAGAACAGCCGGAAAACCCAATTTCAGAAGGAATAGACTTCGTTGATTTCCCGCAGGTTTTCGAACAAATAAAAAATCTTTGAAAACATTCGACTACTGGCTGTGGCATCAAACATTTTGAAATAGTTAGATGTCAACGGAATGGATTAGAAAATGTGTATAATGTAAAGTGCAAAATGTGCAAATACACAGAGCACATAACCTGTCTTCGGAACAGTGATGCCACTATGGATATCAACCGCGACGCTGTTGCCGCATCAATGACGAGCGGCGGAAATAATCAACTGCAATGCAATTTTGTCCTGTATTTTTGTATTTTTCTAAAAGCGGGTTTAATGTAGAATATTATATATACACTTTATTGTGCCCCCTTGGGGATTACAATTCACAATTTCCTCGCAGCCTTAATTCTATTCCTTAAAACTACTCCTTACATCTAATCCTTATATCTAACCGCCCGCTCGCTCGCTCGCCACCGCCGCGCCCTCTCCTCTCGCTCCTCCTTCCCCCCTCCGGACCCCCGCTTCCGCACGCATTCTCTCACTCTCATTCCTTACCCATTCATTCCTCCATCTTGCACCCCCCTCCACTCTTCCACCCTCCTCATCCACCTTTCCCCCTCTCCATCATCCCCCAACACTTTCCCCACCATCTCCTGCCAATCCCTTCCCTCTCCCCACCCCGTACATTCCTCCCATACATGTTCCCATGTTTCCTCCCCCCACCCGCAAACCCTACATCTCCTTTTCTCCCCATCCTCCCAATATCTCCCCCCCCCCCTCATCACACTCCCCAACCTGAACCTAGCCACCATCCTCCATTTGCTCTCCCCCCACCCTTTCTTTAAGTATCCCGGAACCCCCACCCCCTTTACCGCCCCATACCATCTATTATACCTAGCTTCCCTAATCCTTTCCCACCTATCCCCCTCCTGCAACCTCTTCTCCACACTTACCAGCTCTTCTCCCCTCATTTCTCCCCCACCTCTCATCCTTTCCACTCCCTCCACTGTATCCCCTCTCCTCATAAAACCCCTTCCTCTCCTCTTCCCATCCCCCCATGACCCCCCTCTCCTTGCCCGCCCCTTAATCTCCTCCCAGCACATCCTTGCCACCTCCCCCCCTTGCCCCTCCTCCAGCTTCCTCTCATACTCCCACGCCCTCATCCCCGCCCTTCCCTTCAACATCTCCCGCTGCAACTCTTCCCTAACCAAATACCCCGGCGTACACCATTCAACCCCCAAAACCCATCTTAAAAACCTGTCCTGTAACCCCTCCACCCTCTCCCTACTTTTCCAGCCCCAAATTTCTACCCCATAACTTATCGTTGCCCACACCAACCTATCAAACATCCACACCCTTTTCCCCCAATCCGTTCCAAATCTCCTCTTACCAATCCCCCACACTTGCCCCATCACAGCCGCTGCTTTCCTCACTCTTTCTCTTACATGAGCCTCTTGCCCTCCATTTCCCATCAACATACCCCAGATATATAAATTCTCTCACCTCCGCCAGCTCCTATCCCTTCCACCTCCAACCCACCTTTTTCCATCTACCTCCACCCCTCCTGCACCTCATCACTTTCGATTTCTCCACATTCAACTGCAACCCCTTCCCATCTCTTCCTCATCTCCTTTACGAATACCTCCCTATCCACCGAGTCAAAGGCCGCCTTCAGGTCTATAAAGAAAATTATCATTTTCTTCCCCTTCCTGTTGACCTGTCTGTTTATCAAGTAGTTCAACGCATATATATTATCAATTGTCCCCCTTCCCTTCCTGAAGCCGGCCTGACTCGGTGGTAGTAACCCTTTTCCCTCCACCTCCTCCCTCAGTCTCTCCGCCAGCACCGACGCATAAATTTTATACGCCGTCTGCGTCAACGTAATGCCCCGATAGTCCCCCACGTTTTTCCCACTCCCTTTCTTCAACACCGGCACTACCACTCCTTCCCTCCACTCTTCAACCCACCCTTCCCCCTCCACACCCTTCTGCATATATCCCACAGCCATTCCTCTACCTCTTCCCCCCGTACTTCCAAACCTCGTTGGGTATGCCGTCCCCCCTCCCGCCTTACCCTCCTTCAAACTCCTTACCACCCTCCTCACCTCCTCAATCCTCAAATCCTCCTCTTTATCCTCCCCTCCCTTTCTCTCACCCCCTTTCCTCACCCTCCACTCCACCCGTCCTAATAACCCCTTGAAATACTCTTTCCACTCCTCCATTCTTATTCCTTCCTCCACTCTCCTCCTCTTTCTCCTTTCCCTATTTACCACTTTCCAAACCTGCTCTTCCGTCCTGATCCCCTCCACCTCTTTTTCCCACCTCTCCACCTCCCTCCTCCTCTTCTCCTCACACATTCTCCCATATTCTCTTTTTTTCTCTCTATACTCTAACCCCTCTCCTCCCTCCTTTCTCCATCTTCTCAGCTCTCTCCTTACCAATCTTTTTTTCTCCCTACACTCCCCGTCCCACCCGCCCCCCCTTTCCTGCCCTCTCCCCTCCCTTCCTCCCCTTCTCCAGAGCTCCCGTTATCCTATCTCTTATCTCTCTCCATTCCTCTTGTATTCCTCTATCCCCTCCCTCCCTCTTTCCGAACCTCTTTACAAACTTCTCCCTCCCTTCCTCTGTCCAGACTCCCCTCCCCAACCTCCTAGCCACACCTTTTTTCTCCCTCCCCCCCCTTCCCCCTCAGCCACACCACCACTGGGTGATGGTCCGATTCAACCCTATCACCCACTTCCATCCTTTCCACCCCCTCCCTTGTGTCCTCATTCCCTACTATATAATCTATAACTGAGTTCCCTCTCCCTCCCGTGTACATCCACTCTCCATCCTCATCCCCCTCTACGTTTCCGTTCAAAATTCCCCACCCCTCTCCTCCAAGAATCTACACAGTCTCCTGCCCTCCCCATTTAACTCACTATCTTTCGATCTCCTGCTTTCCTCTCTACTTTCCTCTCCATCCTCTTCTCCACCCAGCTCCGTCCCCCTTCCCTTCCTGTCCTCGCGTTAAAGTCCCCCCCTATTACCACCCTAACTCCCTCCTCCCTCCCCTCCACCCACTCTTCCAATTCCTCCAGTTTCCTCTGCAAATCTCTATTAACATAGACTCCTACCACCCTCCACCACCCCTCCCCCCAACAACACCTTTTTCACCATTATCCCTTCCTTCTCCCCTCCTTCCTGTTCCCCAGTTTCCACCTCCTTTCTTACCCCCATCACCATCCCCTCCATCGCCCTCCCTTTTTTATTTTCTCTCTTCGCCCACTGCTTCCACCACACGTATCCCCTTGGTAGTCTACTCCTTACGTATTCCCAATCCCGTTCCTCCACTCACGTTTCACATAGCACTACCACCTCCCACTCCTCCAGTCCTTCCCAAAACTCCCAATCCTTATTTCTTAGTCCTGCCACATTCCAGAAAGCCACCCTACATTTTCCATCTCCCCCTCCCCCCTCTCCCCTATAATCTCCTCCCTTCCTCTCGCCCCCCCCTCCGTTTCCCTGCTCCTCTATCCATTTCTCCCCCACCTCATCCCATTTTCTCAGCTTACTCAGCTTATTCACCCACATCTTCATATATCCTATTTGCACCACCTTCCCCTTCTCCCTCTCACTCTGAGCCTCCCTTTCTATTTTCCACTTTCCCCTCCTCTCCTCCTCCGTTAGATCATTCTCAATCCTCTCCCTTCCACCCTTCATTTTCTTTCTTGCCTCCATCACCCTCCTCTTCTCCTCCCTTCCCGCGAGCTTCACCAATACCATCCCGAAGCCATCCCCTCTTGCTCTCCCTATTCTGGCCACCTCCTTAATTCTTCCCTCCTCCAACCCCATCCTGCCCAAAGCTTCTTTACCTCCTCCTCCACATCCCTTCCCTGTACCCCTATTCCCCTTATCACCACGTTGTTCCTTCTACCCTCTCTCTCCTTTTTGTCTTGTTTCACCTCCATCCTTCTGATCCTAAGCCTCCACTCCTCCACTTGCTCTTCATTCATCACCTCTTTACCTCCCCCTCCCATTCCCTGCTTTTCCCACTTCCCTACCTTCTCTACCACCTCTTCCATCCTCTTTCCCCTTTCCTCCAGCCTCTCCACTTTTTTCCAACTCCTCTCTTTTTGTCCTCTCCTCATTCATCCACTCCTCCCACTTCCTCCTTTCCCCTCTCCATTCCTCTTCCACTCTTCTTCTTTCCTCCCTCTCCTCTCTCAATTCTTCCTTCATTTCCCTCATTTCCCCTTTCATCTCACTTATCGCCCTCACCAACTCCCTTATCATCCCTTCCAACCCATCCACCCCCCCCCCCCTCCCCCAGCTTCCTACCCATCAGCTTCCCCCCTTCTGGCGATCTCGCCGTTTTTCCACTCCTTTTAAAACCTCCCCCCCCCCCTCTCCCACCGCCCCTTCCTCCTCCTCCCTCTCGCTCTTTTTTCCCCAGTAGTTGTCCAAGCTCCCTACACTACTCCCTACACTGCTTGTGCTGTCCCTCCTGACCCTTTCTTCGTTCTTTCCCTTCCCTTTCCCCTTCCCCCCACCTTTCCCGTCCTCCCCCCCATTCCCTCGACTTGCATCTTTCTCCCGCCCTCATCCCCCCCTGCCCTGCAATCCTTTCCCTTAATCATCCCACTTCCTTCACTTTCTCCGTTCAAATTTCGCGCCTTCTATCCCTTCTAATTGCTTTCCTCTCCGCCAGATGTCTCCACTTTCCTTATGTCTCTCTTTCCCGCCACACTTCTCTCACCTTCCACCTAACCTCCAAACCTTCTCTTATCCCTTTTATTTCTCCCCTATTCTCACCCCCAGCCCTCTTCTCAATAGCCCTTTCCCTTCAGACTTCTCCCCCTCACCTTCCACACACACACACTCTCCACTCTTTCTCGCCACTTCCCCACACTTTCCTTCACCCGCTAACACCACTCACTTCTAAACACCTTCCACACACGCGTCCGGAAACGGAAGTGTTAATGTAGAATATTTTATATTCATTTTAAGTACATATTACATTGATTATAAATAAATTATAAATAAATTGATCATGTTTCCTAAATCATATGACTACAATCGTACCAGTAGGATTTGACAACTCGTATGTTGTATAGGTTATGTACATATATCGTATACGTAGGTTATTGCGGCCTGTGTTTGATCCATATACATTTGTGTATGTAACTATATAATAATCATTACTTTATGTTGAATATTTTCTTCTTTATTTGTTATTGATACTATTTTTTCGTGGAAGTACGATTTTGGAAACCGAGGGGTACGATTTAGGATACCGGTTGCCTAAATCGTACATATTACAATATGTGACAAAAAGATTAATAACAAATTAATTCGTTCCGAACAAAAGGCTAAGCACATAATAGCAGGTGACTAAAAGATTCAGCTACAAAATCCAATAGTCATTTGCGTTCAAATTAGTACCAAATCTGAAATGTCTTAAGTGGTACGATATAGCCAAACCTCCCCTACATACAGTGAGGGACTAAAGTTTAAATACACTAAAGTGTAAATACACAAACATCACGTAAAATGAAAGTAAAGCATTTGAACACAAATGGAAGTACGCAGTTTATTTAGAGTTGAATAATAAACATTAACGAAAACGAAAACAATTTATTTTGTCGCATAGATAACAGCAAATTCGCCAGAAATGAAAAAATACGGACAAAAGTTTAAATACAATACAAAAGATATATCTCTTTTGACTAATTTTAATTAAATTGCAAAATGTAAACTTAAATTAATATTTGGTTGGTCCGCCCCGAGCTTCAATGACTGCCCTTAGACGACGTGGCATAGATAGAACTAAATTTTCTGTTTCGGATATCGTGATTTCCAACCAGGCCTTTGTTAAAGCTTCTTTAAGGGATTCTTTGCTTTTTACAGTTGTATAATCAAGTTTTCGAGCCAATAATTCCCAAACGTGCTCTATTGGGTTTAAGTCCGGTGATTGGGGAGGACTATAGAGCTGACGTGGAGCATAATACAGTAACCACTCCTGCACCAAACGAGCGGTATGCTTGGGGTCGTTGTCTTGTTGGAATATCCAATCTCTTCCCATACCCAAGCTATCCACAGAAGGCTGCAAATGTTTCTCCAATATACTTTTATAGAGGTGCCTGTCCATTATACCATCGATAAAAGCTAAATGTCCTACTCCAGCTGCTACAATCGCTCCCCAAACCGTCACACTACCGCCACCATGCTTAACGGTCGATATTAAATTTTTTGGTTGCAGTGCTCTGCCAAATTTTTGCGCGACCATCGCTGCCAAAAATATTAAATTTCGATTCATCTGTAAATAGGACTCTTCTCCAAAAGTCCTCATCCATATCCTTGTACTTCTTTGCAAAATCTAGACGAAGCCGCCGATTTTTGTCGGAAATAAGAGGTTTCTTACGTGGAACTCTGCTTCGATAGCCCTTATCCCGTAAAGCTCTTTGTACAGTTTTCGGGTGAACATGTTTGCCTGATACTGCAGCAATACTACCGGCTAATTTTGGCGCACTTATTTTCGGATTTTTCTCCACTTCCTTTACGATAAGACTAATATCTCGGCGCGAAAGTTTCTTGGGTCGTCCAGTTCTGGGCCTATTTTCCACTGTTTTGTAAGTTTTATATTTTCTTATAATATTTTGCACACTTGCATATGACAAATTCAAAACTTTGCCTATAATTCAGTAGGATTTGCCTTCTTCAAAATGTTTAATTATTAAATTTTTTACACTAGACTCTATTTGCTTTGCTTTACCCATTATTTTGTTTTTAAGTCGACAGACACTGATGAAATCAGGATTAAGACTGACTAAAACTGCGTAAATGCGCGAGTCAGCAAATAGAACGATACATTGTTCGGAAACACCCCACAAACAGTTGCAACACAAATATCTTTTGTATTGTATTTAAACTTTTGTCCAGCGTATTTTTTCATTTCTGGCGAATTTGCTGTTATCTATGCGACAAAATAAATTGTTTTCGTTTTCGTTACTGTTTATTATTCAACTCTACATAAACTGCGTACTTCCATTTGTGTTCAAATGCTTTACTTTCATTTTACGTGATGTTTGTGTATTTACACTTTAGTGTATTTAAACTTTAGTCCCTCACTGTAGGTTATATTTTCTGTCACTTCTAGGAGGGGACCACATAATAATCACGTGCATCCAGCCTGCGCATTTTTACTAGCCCAATTCAACATCCAACACAATTTGATATATAATGTTTGTTCATAACTGCCTTCTGCATAGGACGTTTAATTATCTTGTAATAAGTGTATTTTATATTCTGTTTCAGTGTTTCGCTAATAAAAAAATGTCTACCATAACAAACTTCATTTTCTGGGGTACATCCCCTCATCTATTTTTCCTTTTCACTTATAATTCTTTACACGTTTTAAGTAATTAAAATGTACAATGAATTTTCTACGTTTGCTCTACCAGCAGACCTTCCGTTTAAATATTTACAAGTACAACGCAACAGCTCATAATTTCTTTCCTTATTCAGAATAGAATACGGAAATAGCAAACTAGGTGTGGGCACTCCGTATATCAATCTGTTGGCAAAATTTAGTGGGCGGCACAATCCACCAGAGGCGCTGGGAACAATAAAGTTGAAAATATTTGGTAACAGATGGCGCTGATGAGATTATTTTGTGGCGGGAATAGAACATAATCAGCGCAGGAAGGTGCAGGAAAGCGTTATATTGAGAGGTAAGAAATAATAGTTTATTTTAAATAATAGTTTATTAATAATAGTTAATAGTTTAACAAAATAAGTAATTGAACCCTACAATTATTGACGCCGTGTTAATTATTAGTCATAGATACAAGATGGGTCGTCGTACCTACCATTTATGTGCTGTGCCCGAATGTTCAAATACACATTCAACCCGACATCGATTTCCACATCCAGATAAAAACAGAAAACGTTTTGACTTGTGGTTTCAACTTGTTCAGAATCCGAATTTACTTCAGCTGGATCCCAGACGGGTATTTACCAATTATCGCGTGTGTCATCAGCACTTTACTGCGAATGATAAGTCCTCGAACATGTTCTTGGTATGGGCAGCAATACCTACACAGCATTTACCACCTGCCATAGGTATTGTTTCTGCACAGTATGAGTAGATACAGAACTATTTTTGGGAAGAATATAGAAACAAACAGTGGCTACATTTTTAATTGTTTTGTGCATAGGATCAACAGCAAAAGCATCAACCTCAATATCAACAGCGTCAACATCAACATTACAAGTTACTGGAGAGTAGTTGTTGAATCCCAAAAGAAATGAGGAATTGCCTTTGCCAGTGCAAGCTGGTCAATGTAAGTAAAAATCATGTACAGAGGTTTACATATTCCGAATATAATATTCAGAGGTTTATATATGTACTTAAAATATTCTGGATTTAGCTTCCATCACCAAACAGTTAATTATTGTATTTCTTCAATTTTACAATACATGATATCGACTGCTGAGTGCACATTGTATATCCACATTTTGTTAAATTTGTGTAATTTCTAATTTGAAGAAAACCGCGCAAAAATTGAAATCAATAGATAAATTGTGCTCTCTAATATTTGACGAAATGTCACTAATATCATATGCAGATTACGACGAATCTAGACCAAAATAAAAACTAAAAATCAAAATGAAAATTGCATTTCAGTCATATATTTCCAATTCGTAATGAAATTAACAAACAAGGGAACATGTGGAACCCGCAAACGGTGATTTTAATGGGGATTTTGTATGAAGTAGTTCTCAGAAAAATATTTTGAGAACAACTTCTTACAAAAATCACATTAAAATCGGCGTGTGCGTGTTCCATATGTTCTCTTGTAACCAATACCAGGATTCAATTTTGACGCTTTTCATGATTTAGTGGACGGCACAATCCACCAGAGGGTGCTGATTTTGCCAACAGAAATATATGGGAAGCGCCCACCCCTGATAGCAAACAGCTCCCTCTCGCGTGCACCAGGCAGTTGCGTATCTATGGGTATTACCATTTCTGTGCAGAAAAAACCTGCTGTAATACCGACCTGCCAAATCGGTCAGGTCACGTGACGTGTCTACCCCCGTATGAAATATGTAGGAGCCTTTGAAAACGAGCGCTCGACACCCGAGAACTATGAGGTCAAAAAAGACAAGGATTGCGCTAGCCATTAAGAAAGAGAAAATGTCGAATTCCGCATTTTTCATCGGATCTGCACGAAAGTGGCATCAATTGACTCCTTGTGTTTTCTTCATGAAAATGGTATCAAACCCGACATAATTTGGGCCATAATTAACGAAATTACATGTAAAATTAATTTGCAGAATTTACACATAATTTCGTTAAAAGTAGCCCGATTTAAATTATTTCCTGACAATTTAATCGGAAGAATGTCAGGAATCCATTGGTATCATTTTTATATCGATACGATGAAATCAATCAACTTGTCTTTTTTTGTAAAATTGATGACATCGCTGAGCGACTCTAGGCGGAATTACAATAAGATGGGTGAACGTAGCCTCGCCCGCCCAAGCCTCGGAGAACCGAGGTCCGAGGCTTGAAGATCTCGAAGAGCCGCGCCTTCGAATAAAGGCCCTCACGGAAATTATACGAACTTCGAATAACCGTTCGAATAAAGTTACAAATAAAAATGGACCATAGTTTACTTTAAATTTGCCACCAATGTTCATAAGGGTATCTAGGTAAATTATTGTTCAACCATGCGCTCCATACACATCGTTGAGCGCGTTTTGAAATGTATAACAAAAATATACAATAGTTGCATTTAAAAAAATTACGTTGATATTGAAATCTCTGTAAATAATAGCTTAAACGCAAACACTAATATTCTATTGTACGCCGTGCGACAGCCGTACGGGATACATATCCCTAATATGTGGGCCTCGCGCAGGGTTGCCACCTTATCACCATATAAATCCCGGAGTGCCACACATTCCAATCCGGAGATTCAAATATAAACCCGGAGATGGAAATAGCAAAAAAAAGTTTTGTTCTCGAATATCCGGAAAACAGATGTGCAATTCTTTTAAGCTCAAACAATTCAGACATTTAAAAGTATCTGTTTTTTTAATTAATAACTTGTATTGCATATAAAATTGATACCATTGTATAATACCACATTTTCTTATTATCTCATTTTGTTCTACAACCCGGAGATTTTTCCAGTAAAACCGGAGCCCGGAGATTTGTTTCGAAACCTGGGGTCTCCGGGACAAAACCCGAGAGGTGGCAACCCTGGCCTCGCGCCGAGTCACCTTCGGCGAACGCATTGTTGGACGTGGCCGAAACCGCGACATCGAGCCCGTCAACATCGACAGAAGAACGAGACGATCGGCAGCCGACGAAGGCAGTCTCCTCAGGAGATGGGCACAAATTATTTAAAATAAAAATTTTTGTACCAAATTTTTATTTCAAATAATTTTGTGCCCATCTCTGGTCTCCTGCAGTGGCTCGCATAGGACGGTCGTGTCGAGCAATTTATGTATTCTAAATCTTAAATATATTCACTTCTTGCATTCTAAATACCATACTCCTTTCCCCTCCTATACTATTCAGTTTCCCTCATCGAATAAAAAAACTTTCGTATGAAACATTTTTTTGCTTTTTCAATAGTTAGAAAAATAATAGCGTGTGAAAAATAATATACGAACAAGTCGGACATACTGTATAAACTTACTAAGCATCCGAACATCAATCAAGGGGGTAGACACGGGTAATGCTGCGCGTTGTATACCGACACAATGTGGCCTGAAACATGGGTTTGGGAAATTACGTTGTTTGTCTTTATATGAGCAGATTTTGGGCTGGGTGAGATCTCATTGGAAAGAGGAAGGTTCAGTGCAGCGCGCTCTGGTCATGGTTCGACGAGATTGTGCTGATATCTAATAATATGAGTGTCCAAAGTAGAAAAAAGGTAGAGCAAAATACAACAAAGTACAAAAGTCGACAAAATACACCCGCAGAATCCAAGTATTTTTAGGTCACTAAAAGAGTTTTGTGACTCAAACGATGACCAGAGCGATTCCTCTTTCGATTGAGACCTCACCCAGCCCAAAATCTGCTCATATAAGGACAAACAACGTATGCCCGTGATTGCGTTCACAAATACGAGTTCCGCCATATTGGCGATAATACAGAGCAAGTCACGTGACAAATTTAGTTCAGCTAGTGGATACGAGATGGCGCCTACTCGGGGGGACTGCCAACGTGGAATCATAGTAAAACTGAAACGTTGCTGGAATACATGTGCCACAGTAAAAGCGTGATGCAGTCGATGTATGCATTTTCGTACGATTGTAGGTTAGGTTATATGCATTTTAGGCATACCAGGAACTGCTGGGAACTGTATACATATAAATTAACGCTTTTACCGTGACACATACATCACTTGAAATCGCCGTCGAATTTATGTTATAATTATATGGCCACATCATTTAAAATAAAAAAAGAGAGACTGGAACTTTTTTGCTAATACTGGAAGTAGTGATTTACTGCTATCATGTTTTCAGAATGTGGCGAAGTTACAGCAATTATTTGAAATTATTGCTCTTATTATTGTTTTTTTTATTCTTTTGACTATTGTATAAAACATGTAATAAGGAAAAGTCTACAAATCAGTGAAAAGTTGATTCCCTGATTTTTTTGTAATTCTTTACGGTCCTATCTCCTATAGTCCTTAGTCAATATTTAAAGTGCAGACTGGGTTAAGAAAAATAAAAAATAAAACAATTTAAAACAGCAGATGTGACTTACAATAGTGACGACTGATAAATGACGATGATATTTACCACAGCATATAATGAAATACATTTATTAATTATTAATATAAAAATAATTATTAACTCCGCAGCCCCTCCCGCCTATTCCTCCTCTTCCTCCTCTTCCTCCTCTTCCGTACTTCAACTCTGGCAACCTTTTTTTCATCTCGCTGTTCTGTAATATGAAAAATAAACATAAATCTTATGGATTACTGCAATAATGACTAGAAGTTTTCACACTTTCGTGAGAATGTAAGAAATTAAAAAAAGATCGTTTTGCGTGAGATCGCCTACGTATCTACATACCTCCTTCTTGAAACGCAATGCCAGTTGCCTATACGCAATGGCAATTTCCCGGCAACTTTCTAGTTTTACACATTTCGCGGATAAATTATAACATAACTTTCTTATTCTACGTGAGAATGAATACACGAATCTCTGAGCGTGAAGCTGCGTATCGACATTGCGAGGATGCCGCGCGAAGCACGTTTCGCGAAGTGGAAAGTCTGGAGACTACCTCTACCATGATCACTTTGCGAGGCTGCCGCGCGAGGCACGCTTCGCAAAGTGGAGAGTCTGGAGACTACCTCGATCATAATCACTTTGCGAGGTTGCCGCGCGAGGCACGCTTTGCGAAATGGAGAGTCTGGAGATTACCTCGATCATGATCACTTTGCGAGGCAAGTTCATGCGACGGTCTCGCGCTACCTCCAGCATGATATTTGCGTCGCCCGAGCAAGCGATTTTTGATCTTGGGGCCGCAAGGCACCTTTGAGCAAGTCGAAAAATCGGCGGCTAATGCCTCGTAAAGTAATAATGGTCAAGGTAGTCTCCAGACTCTCCACTCCGCGAGGTGTGCCACGCGAGGCAGCCTCGCAATGGCGATACGCAGCTTGAGAAACTTTGCACAAAAAATTACAACAATACTATGACGGTAATGAAACTTTACCCGGAATATGTCTAAATACAGTCTTGGGTTGGAAGTAGAATGTTGAAGTATATCAGTTATTATGAAAATGGCGTCGGTCAAAATTGGAAAAAAAAAGAAATTGAACTTTACGTTTATTATGTATCATGTTGATATAATACGTAAAAAAGAAGTGAAATGTAATAAACGAAAAATTTGGACTTGGACCACTTTCATAATAATCGGCACATACATATAGTGAAAAAGACAGGGGTAGTAAGCGTGAAGGTACTTACGATCTTTATTGTTCGGCAGTCGCTTGTATTTCTGATGATCCAGCCTTTGCTAGCGTCAAGGGCGAGCGTTGCCGGAAAACAATCACCGGCCGGCGTCGGCTCACGCACACATTACCACCACTCCTGTAGGTGATCCTACTACACAACTTGCGATTTTTTTCCTGAAACCGCTGCACAGGGCCCAAATTGTTTTTCTCACTCACTCAATATTTTGTATTTCATTTGCACCAAGGACCGAGCGACACGTCTCGGCCCGCGTAATGGTTCGAGTAAGTATATGCAGAGGATAATCAAAAATCATTTCCTGTGCACATTTCTGCACCACAAAGAATTCCCGAAAGTACATACTCTATGTAAATGTATCAGCACACACCAATCCTAATGAGAAAGAGAGGAACAGAACGCATATATCCGTCCTTTTTCCACTATCGTTTGTTCTGCTTTTCAGTATCTGTAACTAATGCAGCGACAACGCTAGCTGATTAGTTTTCTGCCGTTTGCACTACGGTAAAGACGCAGAAAGCAATCGGGTTTTTATTTACTGCGCAGATATTGATACATATGGAATATTTATAATTTGGGAATTGTTCCATTCCTGCGTGGTTCGTTACTGTAGTGGTGATAAGTGTGTGTGTGTGATCATTCCATCGCCATGGAATCAAATAAGGAAGCCGCAGATGCAAGGAACAATCGCTATTTGAAGGGTGATGCAAAAGCGAAGCGGCCCAAGTTATCTGCAAAGCGTTTGTCAAAAAATAAAAAGCGTCGAGAAATGTAAGTTATGTTTTATGGTACAGATTTGTATACAGTTACAGTTTGTGATGTAGTAGTAGCAGCACGGTATTTTGTTGTATATAATACAGTATTATCCATATTCTTCAAATATGTATATCAACAGCTATCTTTGATACTTTACGTACACATATTCGATGCCATGCGCACCGCGACGCATGTCATTACTTTACCCCTCATGCCCCACTTATTCTTTTCCAATTCGTATGTTCACCATTATTTAATTAATTAATAATCCGATGTATACCGTGCTTGGACTCATTTTCACGTAAAAAATGTCAGCAGCACGTTCCTGCAACTTTCGTGCCGATGAGACGAAATATAGAAATTTTCAATTTCGTCATATATATTATACAAACTATATGCGTTTTGTTAGTATAAAACGTTTAAACTACATATACCCGTTTCATTAGATATGCTACTTTTATAATGCAATTGTGATTATTTCAATCGTTGTACATAGTTTTCAATGCATAAAATATGTAATTCAGATTTTATTTCTGAGATGTGGAAGATAATGTTTAAAATTAGCAACAATCGTCGATGCTTTGCGATTCGATGTTGAGCATATGTAGTTACGGTAATTATGCAGAACAGGTGTTTCCTCACCAATTTCAATTATTTTTGGATATGTTGTCGGGGACATGATTCTGAACAACTTTTTCCTATACATGTTACCGCCGCTCGACCTTCGTTGCCAAGATATTTGCCAAAAACTATCGGTGCATTCTGCCCATACCTACATACATTTTATGTACTTGTATGCACTAGTCGCAGCCGAGCCCTTGGCTCGTCGTTCGACTGTTTATTCAGTATTGTTGTACACACATCACGACGTGAAAGACGTATCACTTTAGTTTTCTGTATCAAGAGTGTTGTTTCAGTACCGAGAGTGTTTGAAATGAAATTGTACGAATTTTTAAATATCTGCAATGATTATAACAATTTACTGGAGTTTTTAATTGAACAAAAAGTAATTCATGGAAGGATGAATTGCGCGAAATGCAAAACGGAAATGACGTTTAATAGTGAAACATTAGTATTTGCGTGTTATAACACCTTCTATAGATTGAACAGAAACAAAAAACGCGTAAAACAACAGTGTATGTCAAGAATTAGTGCACTTCACAATACCTGGTTTGAAAATATACACATGCCAATTCAAAATATTTGTCGGTTTATTGCATACCATATAATGCTTCGGCCACCCAGACAAACATTTTTGATACAAGAATTAGGTATTTCTTCACACACAGCAGTTGATTGGGCAAGCTTTCGCAGAGAGTTGTGTGAATTATGGGTCGAAAAATCTTCGGTTCAAATGGGAGGCGAAAACAGAGTTGTCGAAATTGACGAAGCTAAGATTGGCAAGCGTAAATACAACAAGTGCCGTCTTGTTACTGGACAGTGAGTGTTTGGCGGAATTGAACGAGATAGTAAGCAAGTTTTCATTGAACCAGTACCAAATCGAACTTGCGAAACTCTACTTTCCGTTATAAAAAAATGGATTAAACCAGGAACCACAGTCATGTCGGACTGTTGGAAATCTTACAATTGTTTAAATGAAGAAGGCTACAGACACTTAAGAGTGAATAATAAAATCAACTTTGTTGATCCGGATACAGGGGCACACACTCAAAATATGGAGCGTGTATGGCGGGAAACACGAGCAAACATTCCGCGTTATGGAACACGTGAATATCATTATTCCGGATACATAGCGGAGTTCCAATTTCGACGAAAATTCGATTTTAATAATCGCATAATCGCGTTTTTTAACATAATGGCAGAAATCCTTCCACTTAGCAACGAATAAATTTCAATAAATTTCAAAATTTAACTAAAAGCAAACTAAGGTAGTTATATATATTCTTCCCCATCCTTTCTCCTTTATATTCTATGTACATGTTACCGCCGCTCAACCTTCTTTTCCGAGATATTCGCGAAAAACTTCGGTTGATTTATTCCAACGCAACGCATTCCACTTTCCAACTTGTCCCGGGTATTAGTATTGGTTTGGGTTAGATTAGTGGGGGGGGGGGGGGGGGGGCGCCCGCTTGCGGGCGCGTAACGCATGGTAGCGAACCGATCTGAGTTTAGAGATTTGAACCAGAAACTTGCGGATGCCCGTTAACACCCCGACTCACATCGGTTCGCTACCATGCTTTACGCGCCCGCGAGCGGGCGCGCGCCCCCCGCCCTAATCTAACTCAAACCAAACTAATACCCGGGACAAGTTAGAAACTGGAATGCGTTGCGTCGAAATAAATCAACCGAAGTTTTACACAAACATCTCGGAAACAAAGGCCAGCTTCGTCATTGCTTTGGTCCCATGCTGGCGCATACGCTACCACGAACGCGTACTGTAGATTGGTATACGGCAGAATACATTGTAGTAGTAGCAGCAGTTTTTCGCGAATATCTCGGAAACGAAGGTCGAGCGGCGGTAACATGTATAGGAAAAAGTTGTTCAGAATCATGTCCCCGAAAACATATCCAAAAATAATTGAAATCGGTGAGGAAACACCTGTTCTGCATAATTACCGTAGTTACTTGTTGAATACGAAATATATACACATTGCTTCTCCTTTTGTGGATTTTTGACCGCAATATGGACGTCCATATGGGTACCTTTAACGAAATTGTCTCATTGAAAAGCTCAGTCTTCAGGTGAAGTGGATCGGCGAGTCGGCTCGGCTTGCCCAGGCTCGGCGAGTCGGCCGCTTACAATGTGTTTGGGATTGGCCCAAACGGCCACAGGCCGAGCCGGCGCGAATTCGCCGCCGATGTCGCGCGCGGTTTGAAACGGTCAACGCCGCCAAATCGCGACATGCACGATCGCGGTGATGAGATCGGTCGGGCCATCTGTTGACGCGCACCCCAGCTAATGAGGCAGCCCTCTCGCTTTAACACGCGACCGGCTTTGTTTCGCCGGCGCGGTCTTCCTCCTGCTTTGGGTGAACAGCTGCTGAGTGGGGTGCTGACGTCACAGAATTCGGCGAAACGGCTGATCTGTCACCGCGATCGCTCTCTCTCTTCTCAGAATCGTCGACTCGACAAATCACTCTCTGTATCTCGCATGCTCGCGCTATCCTGGACTGTTCCAGGACCCTGTGGTACGAACTAACTCGTACAATCACTGCTTCTCGCGTAACTTCGCGATACCATAGTTAAATCTAGTGTTAATTTAATAGTTTAAGGAGACTTACGTGTAGTTTATTGTGTCGTGTTATGTAAATATACAGTGGCTGTGACCTTAGTTTAAAACTTAACGACTATTCTTAAACTATCCTTAACGACTACCTTATATGCTAATCTAGTTCTAAACTTAATCTATTCCGCGATCGGTCGAAGCTTCGACGTATCGCGCTTGAACACAATGTAACCCCGATTGCTAGAATGCGTCAGTATAAGCTATATATCAAAAGTGCTCAATTGCATCGCGAATTGTTAGTATTTTGAATAATGGATTGCAGAGGTACAAATAAGTAGTAAATCCAGCTTCAGCCATGAGTATTTTAATTTCCAAGGAACAGAATTAAAATATAATCATACAAATGATGGAATTTTTCAATAACTTTCGTTGGAAAAGTTCTAGATATCCAGGAACCTCAAGGAACCTGAAAATTTTCGTGCTATTTGTTCTATATGCTTTATAGAGTACATATTCAAAAGTTACAGCGGCAAATATTTGCAACTCTACATAATTTTTAAACATAATTAAAAAAATTCTATCTCCAAAAAAGATGATATTAGGAGCTAAAATGTGTAATTCATTCTAAATAACGTGGTTCGAGGGGAGGGATGGGGGTGTGGACACCAAACCTAAAATTGTAGTTTCGGGTATTTATGAGTTTCCGAAATATTAATAAGAAATTATTGTTATCTTTTCACAAATTATTTTTTTGAACTGCATACGCGTAGTCCTAAAGCGGCTTGTAGACGGTCAATATTATTGTGCAATATTGAATATTGCGCAAACTATTCAATATTGAATATTGCGCAAACTTTTCAATATTGAATATTGTACAATAATATTGAACGTCTACAGGCCGCTGTACTGGGATCCGTCCTGCCCCCCTTACCTCCGCGTGTCCCTCAGATGGCTAAATGGCACGCGTATTTAGCTGAAATTCAAAGCCAATTTTCTCGAAAATGAAGCACGATATCAAAAAATTGTATTCTATATTTTCGTCTTATTAACGCCCATATAATCACCCCCTAGAGTATTGACTATCAATAGAGTAACAGGTATCCATTCTGTATAATAGTGTTTCTGGTTCAAATCTGCAAACTCACATCGGCTCGCTACCACGATTTACGCGACCGCAAGCGGGGGGCGCACCCCCCGCGTTGATCTAGCCCCAACCAATACTAATATCCAGAACAAGTTAGAAAGTGGAATGCGTTATGTCGGAATAAGTCAACAGAAATACTAAAAGTTTTTTATTAATATCTCGGAAACTAATGTCTGAATGCGCAAAAGGACAAAATGTTTGTTTAGCAATATTTTTATCCCTTCAGGTTATAATTTATTAGAAATGTGGTCCTGTGTGTCGCATACAATGTTGTACCATTTCAATTATATTATTACCAACTCTCTCTACAGTATTCAAAACTTTCAAACAGGGTCATTCCACCCGAAATCGTACACTTTTCGGAGTAACATTTGGGATTTTTGTGAAAGTTAGATATGTTGTAGTCTTTAGTGATATATAAATGTATTTCAAAGGCTTTTTCAAATTTTTCAAAATTGTGAATATTGACTATTTTTCATTAAATTATAACTGTTGAAGTAAGAGACAGATAAGAATGAGCTTTTGGGTGCTTACACTGGGGAAGTAAGAGTACCTAATAAAAATGATGTCACTTAAAAAAAAATTTTAGACCATTTATGTTGCAATTGTTTTAAACAAATGACGCGCTACCGTTGTGGTCACGGAACCTCTTTGGGTATGGGTGCTATGTATCTGGATTACTACAGCCGTTAAAAACTTTAAATCAAAATATTTCGAAAACGAAGGCCCATTCTACGGAAAGCCGAAATGGTATTTTCATATTACATGAGTACTACGACCCCCATATACTGTCATTCCAAAAGCGATGTCCACTACCGCGTGGTCCCCTTGTGAGGCGTGCATGCTACAATATTGAACTATTTATTTCTTTCATTCCCAATCCAATCCTAATAGTGTACCATATGGTTGAATTTGTCTTGACAGTCACTTTCATATCGGGTAATCAAATATGTAGCATTCCATTTAAAACACCGAAGGTCACCTTCGGTTCACGGAAAATATCGCGAACACCAAAAGTTGACATACCGTACAGTTCAACAGTTATAATTTAATGAAAAAAAGTCAATTTTCACAATTTTGAAAAATCCTTTGAAATACTACACATATCCAAGTTTCACAAAAATCCCAAATGTTACTCCGAATAGTGTCCGAATTCGCGTGGAATGACGCAAGATTGAAATGCGAAAAGTATTCTTTTCACACGCGGCCAAGTGCACGCGTGCCTGTATATTCACACAGCCGCGTATCGCAACGCAGCATGCTGCTCGTGGCTGCCTTCGCTTGCAAGTAGCGGAGACGGTTGTGCAGATGTGTGCGTGTGAAAAGAAAACGGGCCAAATCTGCATTTCCTTCGGTTTGCGTAGCGAGGGAATCAGGTTGTCTAAGAGGAACATTTGTATCACGTTACGTCCCTCTTCGTATCACCAAGATATATTAGAATGATGTTCACAGTAATGCAATAATAATAATAACATTTTCATAAATAAAGCATCGTAACATTTGTGATGTTTCCGTAATGATTAATTACACCAAAACACATTTGTGATGTTTCCGTAATGATTAATTACACCAAGATAGCGAATGAAAAAGATGGAGACAATCGGCAGTCCTTTTTTCCACTCGCTTTCTTCTCCTACGTTCGAGACTGCTGACAAACTTCTAAAAATGTAGGATCTACAGTAAATTCTCGATTAGAGTTCAAAATTGTGACTATGTAACATTAGTGTTAATTTCTATCACCCCTTGTGGGGGTAGTCCCCCTTGGGACCAGTGAAGCGTGTAACCCGAACCGAAATCGAAATTCGGTGAGAGACAACACCGATGCAAACGGGGTTCACAACTAAAAGTATTTTATTTTTGGTTTATTTTTATAAATTTTTCACCAACATATTTGTGAGGATTTTCTAATTAAAATGACACCAAACACGATATGGTTTGGACAATTATATAAATATAAACGATTCGTATCCACGATAAGTAAAAGTTGTCCGATTTACGTCGTGTTTGGTACCATTTTTTAATCAGGACATTCTAACAAACATGTTGGTAAAAGTTTCATGAAAATGGAACCAAAAATAAAAAAGTTTGTTGTGTCTTTTTGTGAACAAATATATAACTTTATTAGACTACACATAACGAGTATATAAATTGTCAGGTACACCTCTACTGTTCGACTGCTCTGTGTCTTTCTCGTTCGTACGATCCTTCTGCTCCCTCTCTTTCTCTACTATGCCTTATCATTCGCACTCCATTCTCTCTCTCTCTCTCTCTCTCTCTCTCTCTCTCTCTCTCTCTTTCTCTCTCTCTCTCTCTCTCCCTCCCTATTTTCGCGGCATTCATACAAACACACTCTACAAGTTTTAATTTTAAATTTTGATTGCGTTAGTATTATCTCCGTTCCGAAGCTTTCGCTTACATCGAGACTTTACTGTACTATATCTTCTTTTACTATACCTGTTTTTCTTTTCTAATGTATGGTTTTCTTATTTCTATGTATGTACCACGTGTTACTGATTATTGACCCTTTACGTGCAGGCAACGATTGAAAACAGCAGCGTGCCTCACGGTAGGTCAGGGCACCGTGGCGGAAGCAGGTACGCGTGCAGGAACCTCGTACGACGAAACACTTCCAAGCACATCTGCTGCGTATGATTTTCCTACGGACAGAATACACGAAGAAGACGTAGGAAATTTTCAAGACTTCCCAATTATCGAAGGAATTGTGGAACAAGTACATTTCGATACGGACGCGGAAGATATTTTAGAAGAAATACATTTCAACGCGGACGAAGAGGAAATTGTGGAACAAGTGCAGTTTGAGTCGAACGAAGAAGAAATTGTACAAGAAATAGATTTGGACACAGACAGGGATGAGATACATTCCGTAAGACACATCAACGAAGAAACGACTCAAGATGTTGGAAGTGATGCCGATTACTGGGTGGTAGAAAATGCAGAACCAGAACAGCCGGAAAATCCAATTTCAGAAGGAATAGACTTCGTTGATTTTCCGTATGTTTTCGAACAAATAAAAAATCTTGGAAAACATTCGACTATTGGCTGTGGCATCGAACATTTTGAAATACATAGATGTCAACGGAATGGACTAGAAAATGTGTATTATGTAGAGTGCAAAATATGCAAATACACAGAGCACATATCCTGTCCTCGGAAGAGTGATGCCACTATGGATATCAACCGGGCCGTTGTTTCCGCAACAATGATGACGGGCGGCGGATATAATCAACTGGAGGACATACTGACTGCCGTGAACGTGTCCTGTATGACGAAAAGGATCTACGAAAAATGTCAGAATGACATCCGTTGTCGCGGATGGCAGCTGGATGAAAAGGTCCTACCGCGGAGGAGATTACAATTCTCTCTCTGGCGTAGGAGCCATCGTGGGATACCACACGAAGAAAGTGCTGTACATCAGCGTGAAGAATAAATTCTGCATGACTTGCCAAATAGCAGGTACGAAGAAGGAAGAACCGCGCGAGCATCGTTGTTTCAAGAACTGGGGTCGTAATCAGAGTTCAACTGGCATGGAGAGTGTTGCTATTGTCAAAGGCTTCAATTGCAGCATAGATATGCACGGCCTAATATACTCTATATTAGTTGCCGTTGGTGATAGCAGTGTGTACAAGAAGATATTGGACAGTGATCCATATAAAAACTACCTGGTGCAGGTACGAAAAATAGAATGCACCAATCACCTGCTACGCAATTTCAGTAAAAAAATAAACGAAATCGCAACAAAAGGCCGCGATAAAGACCTAAGAGTTGTCGTAAAGAATAATTCTCTCCGCCTTCGTACTGGTATAAAGAAAGCTGCAAAATACCGGTTGCAAGAAGAAACGAATAGGAAATTCTCGAGGAACGAATAAGAAATTTGAAGGAAGACTTGAGAAATGTACCGAGTCACGTTTTCGGTGAATACAAGGAGTGTCAGAAGTTAGCATACTTCTGTAAGAAATACTCTGATCCAAACAGAGAGGACTACGTACCAAGGTTGAGAGAAGCTGGTATTTATCAGAGTTTCGAAGAAGCGATGCAGCCACTTTTCCCTAAAGCTGAGAGTTTGCTGCACGGTCTAAATAACAATGCTGTTGAAAGTTTTAATAATATTGTTGCGCCGGGGCGTTTCCATCGTCTACCACCCCGACGCAAAGGGATAAAATGATACGCGGGAATATACACGACACAACTATATTTCGAAATACAGAGTAGTGACAGTATAATCCGCACGTCCGAACGCTACGGCGTTAGGTACAAGACAGTCTTCTCGTCGTTGTTCTCGAAGGGGGTTGACCCTCTTCTGTCTTCAGCTACGAGCACCAGCAGGCTACGCACGGGCCTATACCCGGTGCTCGCAACACTGCTTCCCCCTCTGGAAAAGCGGGCGTCCCGACCGCGTTGACACCTCTTCGGAATCTCCGTACCCCTGCCTGAAGAAGTGGTCGTGCGCGCCCCGTGGCTTCTTCAGACATCCGCCTCGGCATTTGCCTTCTCGCTCAGGGGAAAACCACGGAAAAACCCTGAGCAGGGCGTGGGTACAACGGGACGGCTGCTGCGTAGATCCCCTTCACAACGTCCTCTGGAACTCCTACGTCGTTCTCGTCCTTTTCCGGGTGTCCTCGACGTCTCCAATTCCAGGGCCCGCGAATCGTCCAACGACGATTCCCCTGCGTTGCGTTGGCGAGTTCCCTCGGCGGGTGTCCTCTCCTGTGGGTCCCGCAACGAAATCCACGCGAACTCCGGGCGCGTTCCTCGACGAAACGCTCCAGCTCCTTGTCCCACGACGTCACTGCCACCCTGCAGCTGCAGAAACAACCCCGGCCCAGCAACCAGGCGCAGCACCGCGAACCTCCAATCCTCCCTCGACGGGATGCCTCTGCTTCCTGTCTCGCGACGTCCCTTCAACTCCGCTCCCAGGAACGTCCCATGGCGGCTCCATCGCTCCGACGTCGTAGCATCTCGGACTCGGCTCCCTGAAACAACTCAAGAAAGGGGGACGGGCTACGAAGGTAGCCTCCGCAGCCCAGTCCACTGGTTAGCTTAAACCTGATCTTTGGACTCTTCCTTTCCATCCTTAGCCTTTCTTCGCGGGGAACTTGACGACCGCAAGAAACATTTCTCGAGCAAGAGACTTCTCTAAGTCGACGAACGGCCTATCTCGACTAACGACTCCACTCTTCGGGGCTCCTCTCTCGGGAGTTTGGCGATCCTGCGACGGTATTCGCCCTCGAACTCCCTCCGTCGCGACTTCGCACTCGGCCATCCTGCGACGATGTTCGCCCTCGAACTCCCTTCGTCGCAGCTCAGCAACTTCGCGCACTCCAGGCGCCTCCACGTTGCTTCGGTGGTGCCGCGCTCCTGGGGACGCCGCTCGCCAGCAACACAACTGCATGGATCCCTGGCCGCCACCCAGAGCCGTGCACCCACCCATGGTGTGGTCCGTGCACTCCCGGACGTCCCTGCGCCTCCGCCGGAGTCGCACCTCCACCACCAATACTCCGACGCTCCCTCTTCAGCGTCCTAACATGACCTCTTGAGATGACAATTCCCCAAATCCGACGAGTCCCTCGATTCTTCTTGCAGCTACAAGTCGAATCGGCATTGTTGAACGTTTGATCTGGTTGGCGTTCGACGACTCACACCGTCCTCACGGAAAACCGTTCTCCCCATCTCAGGAGAAGTCAAAACGTCAATGTCAAAACGTCAATCTTGCACGTAACCCGCGAAAGAGCCAACTTCAGTGCGTAGTCATTTCTATTTGACGTACGCTTGTATTACATTTTACGTTACCCAATGAGAACGATACAACCAGAATTTGGCTTCCTTTTTGTAGGTCGGCTTCCCAAGCTTCCAGAGCCGACCCAGGAATGACCTCCTGATTTTGCTCCCCCTCAGCTTCCTCGCTGAAGCCTCGAAACCGCTCCGATGTCGGCGGGCCTCGACCGCCTTCGACGTTGCTCCTATGGTTGTCCCTCGACGTCGGCGGACCTCGACCGCCGTCGTCGCCCCCGCGTGTGTCCCTCGATGTCGGCGGGCCTCGGCCGCCGTTACCGCCGCTCCTGTGGCTGTCCCTCGTTGTTACCGCTGGCTGGATCGTACGCAACGGCTCCTTGCGTATCGCACGCAACAGCACCTTGCGTCTCGCACGCAACGGCTCCTCGCGTATCGCACGCGACAGCTCCTTGCGTTTCTTCGGGATCCGTGGCCACGGATCCCACTTCTGACACCATTGTTGCGCCGGGGCGTTTCCATCGTCGACCACCCCGACGAAAAGGGATAAAATGATACGCGGGAATATACACGACACAACTATATTTCGAAATACAGAGTAGTGACAGTATAACCCGCACGTCCGAACGCTACGGCGTTCGGTACAAGACAGTCTTCTCGTCATTGTTCTCGAAGGGGGTTGACCCTCTTCTGTCTTCAGCTACGAGCACCAGCAGGCTACGCACGGGCCTATACCCGGTGCTTGCAACAATATCATTGCCAAATTCATCGGAGGCAAAAGGATAAACTTTGGACGAGGGAGCTCGTATCAGGGCAGAGTCACCGCTGCAGTCGTCCAATATAATACAAAAGAGGCGTTTAGTAGATTGAGTACGGCAATGGATAAAGAGCCACCAACCATGGTAAGAAAGCTGGAAGGACGTCAGAAGCGTGCAGCAGAAAAAGCAAGGGAATATGAATAAGAAGTGAAAGCATTCTCCTTCCGAAATAAAAAACAATCGAGCGACCAGAATTACCGTCCTAACGCAAAAAAGAACAGATATGGAAGAGACAGTATAATCTTCCGAGTGTAAAAGGCACGCGGCTATACTCCATGACTGGCAAAGGATGCGATGCAAGGTGGAAGAGGAAACTCGCAATCAGGCGAATAGTGAAAAGTGGATTAGTTATAGAAAAAAATTATTAACTGCATCCAATTTCGGCAAGGTATGCCGATTTCGAAACACTACACCACGGGCAAATACTGTGAAGAGTACAATGTACCCGCAACTTCCAAATGTGTCTGCTCTCCAATACGGAAGGGAAAATGAGGCAAACGCCTTGAGACAAATGGAAGAAGAATTAGGAATCCATATTCTACCATGTGGCCTCTTCATCGCCTCACTTAGGTGCAACTCCTGACGGCCTCGTGGACCATGATAAAATCGTCGAAGTAAAGTGTCCTGAATCGGCCAAGGATTTATCACCTGCTGAAGCAATAAAGCAACTTGGTAATATACGGCGTATTTTCAAGGGTAATGAAATGAATAAAAATCATCATTACTATTATCAAGTGCAAGGACAATTGCACATAACGAAAAGGCAACGGGCCTATTTTTGCTTATGGACGCCGAAAGGAATAAAGGTTACAACAGTAACGAGAGATGATCGATTCTGAGTAACAGAGATGGAAGACAAACTGAGCAAGTTCTATAAGGACTGCATGTTGTCAGAAATTATAGATAGCGGATACAATCGACAACAGCCGATTAGAGAACCTCCATACATACAAAAAGGAGGAGCAGGTACGAGTACACAAGAAAGTACATAAACCGATGGATGAAAACATCGCGATAGCACCGGCGAGTGCATCCAGCGCATGTGAAGAGCTGTCGAATAAGCAATTGCAATCCAAAGTGACTAATGCACCGGCGAGTGCATTCAGCGCATATGAAGAGCTGTCGAATAAGCAATTGCAATCCAAAGTGACTAATGCACCGGCAAGTGCATCCAGCGCATATGAAGAGCTGACAAATAAGCAATTTCTATTCAAGGTCACTATTGCACCGGCGATTGCAATCAGCGCATATGAAGAGCTATCGAATAAGCAATTGCAATCCAAAGTGACTAATGCACCGGCGAGTGCATCCAGCGCATGTGAAGAGCTGTCGAATAAGCAATTGCAATCCAAAGTGACTAATGCACCGGCGAGTGCATCCAGCGCATATGAAGAGCTGTCGAATAAGCAATTGCAATCCAAAGTGACTAATGCACCGGCGAGTGCATCCAGCGCATGTGAAGAGCTGTCGAATAAGCAATTGCAATCCAAAGTGACTAATGCACCGGCGAGTGCATTCAGCGCATATGAAGAGCTGTCGAATAAGCAATTGCAATCCAAAGTCACTAATGCACCGGCGAGTGCAATCAGCGCATATGAAGAGCTGTCAAATAAGCAATTTCTATTCAAGGTCACTATTGCACCGACGAGTGCAATCAGCGCATATGAAGAGCTGTCGAATAAGCAATTGTAATCCAAAGTGACTATTGCACCGGCGAGTGCAATCAGCGCATATGAAGAGCTGTCGAATGAGCAATTGCAATCCAAAGTGACTAATGCACCGGCGAGTGCAATCAGCGCATATGAAGAGCTGTCGAATAATCAATTTCTATTCAAGGTCACTATTGCACCGGCGAGAGCAATCAGCGCATATGAAGAGCTGTCGAATAAGCAATGTTCCGAAATGTAAGTAAGAAAGTATGTAGAAAATACATACGGAGAGTAAAGAGGACCGTCTATGATGGGAGTGGTGGTGGGCCTCTTCACACTCTCCTAATAATAAGTACCTGTAGCTATTCTTTCATATCAAGTGGAAATGACATGTGTAAAAGCGTAAGTATGACACATACTTTTGTTATGCAAATAATTGGATTAATTGGAAATCATCATGAATGTTTCTCTCATATATATGAATTATATATGATTTACTTTAGATATTTCCAGCTACCAGTATCAAGGGTGAAAATCAGGCTCTATGAAGCGGGGAAAAGAAGGCAGTCTTCTCCGCAAGCATAAAGATAAGTAAATAATATACATATATTTACATTTTTACTGCATTCAGATCAATTACAACTCGTTCTAACGTTTTATTGCAGGTTCTATGAAAACTAACAGTAATTGAAAGGGGTCAGTGCCATTGCAAGAAAATATTTATGAGGAATAGCAAATAATAATAATGGATTCTTCAGGAAGTGTAAGTATCGGTTTTCACATTCAAGTGGCATAAACCCAAAATGTAATTTTTATTAAATTTATTTATTTTTGCAGATCAAACCAGTGTGTACATATGTACACTGGGCTCAGGAGTATCGTTGCAACTATCACAAATGCAGGGTGGAGGAGTTACCCCTTCCATGATGCCGTCCAGGCTATGAGGAGCGGATTTTCTGTCCTAGAAGTGGCAGAAAATATAACCTATATGCTATACCCGATTTCCTAAAGATATTGTTGCGGCGTAATAATAATGTTTCGGGAGAATGATAAAAAGTTCACAAATGTAGCGTAAAAGAACGAAATAGCCGCTAAACATTTATTGTCATATAGCATATACATAGGTTATATTTTCTGTCACTTCGAGGAGGGGACCGCATAATTATCACGCGCATCCAGCCTGCACATTTTTACTAGCTCAATTCAACATCCAACACAATTTTATATATAATGTTTGTTCATAACTGCGTTCTGCTGTAATAAGTGTATTTCATGTCCTGTTTCAGTGCTTTGCTAATAAAAAAATGTCTAATCTAACAAACTTAATTTTCTGGGGACATCCTCTCATCTATTTTTCCTTTCCACTTATAATTCCTTACTGCCAACGTAGCATATTGTAGCATAAGCACATTTTAAGTAATAAAAATGTACAATGCATTTTCTACGTTTACTCTATCGACAGACCTTCCGTTTAAATATTTACTAGTACAACGCAACAGCTGAGAATTTCTTTCCTTATTTAAAATAGAATACGGAAATAGCAAACAGCTCCCTCTGGTGTGCACCAGGCAGCCGCGCATCTATGGGTATTACCATTTCTGTGCAGAAAAAACCTGCTGTAATACCGACCCGCCAAATCGGCCAGGTCACGTGACGTGTCTACCCCCTTAACATTAGTCAGTTAACGTTAGTTAGTATATAATTTAAACAAATGAATTTTTCTAATAGCTATGGAGGAAAATGAATTCTTTTTAAAAAAATATATGTATCGAATATTTATGCTACTCTACAGACTTGCAAAATTGCACCAAAATCGGTGTGTACGGGTTCGATACGTTCCTTTTAAATAATATAGTACAGTAGAAGGATATTATTGTTATTATTATTGTTATTATTATGTGTCTGTATTATATCGTATAGACCATCATTAATGTATGCGCAAACACATGATGAATGGGTGGGGTTCAGCAACAGGTGCTCTTAAAAATATTAAAGCACTCTTTTTACAAATTACGTTATTAGAAGCGAATGAAATTTGTTTTGCGTTAAATAAGCAGGAATAGGACTGCAAGGTTAAAAGGCGAATGTGATATCGTTTTATTTTCATCCTCCTTTCTTTTCAGTTGAACGGAATATAAGACGATTTTTAAAATGTTACGCTAACAGAAACATTTGTAAATCACGGGCTTCGACTCTCAAAGAATGACCTAGTTTTACCCGTGCTGAATTCTAATTCCTACCACGCGTAGCGTTATAATCTGGTTCGAGACTTCACCGCTAACGTTGCATGCGACACTAAAATGGTAAGGGGGTCCTAGGACCATCGACGAAGTATAGAATAGACCTATCACCTTATGGGACTTCGTGTCACCACCCAAACTGTATTACAGACCCATAACTCGAGGACTGAATTTAGCGGCCTCTGCTCATGAACAGCGTCCAACTTAGGAACTACTCTGAAATGTGTTGAAATGCTGAAAGGTGTGCGTGATTGTATACGTGTGACTTTTTTAGAGTGAGAGTTTGACAGAGGACAGGCTTTTGTCACGCTACGCTTTGGCTCGGTTTGTCAGCGACTCACGAGGATTCACGTGGATTTTTCTCCGAAAATCTATTTCGGTGATCTCTTCTTGAAAGCTTATACAAGCTATAAATTGCAAGATGACATTGATTGTTAGTACTTTACGTGTAGTGGAACACTTAACTAACATTTTCGCGAGTCGTATGTCGAAAAATATTAAAGATTGACGCTGTTACTGACATTCCCACAAATCTCTACACTCCGCGCATATCTAAATAGACGGTGCCCATCCTACGACACGCATAAATCATTGAGAACAAGGAATCCAAACGTTTTTTTTTAAATTTATATTCGTAGTTTTCGGCACCCGAGGACATTTTGCAATAGTTTATTTATTACTTGGGAACGATAGATTAGTAGTTGAAACTCTACGTTTCGTTACAAATTGATTGGCCCTTTCCTTATTAACTATTGTATGGATTTAAAAATTGTAAAGAACATCTCCGATGTAAGTACCCGAGCGTATCGCTTGCGTTAAGGTCTGTTTTCATTATTCCTAGATATGTACATATGAGAAAACAGTTATGGTATATTTTAAAGCACAAGTAAAAAAAAAGGTCCTGTTTTACGGACGTCGCGACTTGCGTCTGAGATAAAATGGGAGGGAAACGGCACGGAGGCCCTTTACGCGACAAACGATCATTCTGGCAGCGGCAACAAAGTATAATACTACATTGTCTTCTTGCATTCTCCGTGCGTCTGATTTTCGCATGTCGATGTCGGTCCACGGACAAGCTAGGCTTCTAGATTTTACTTTCTTCTATAAATTCTGCAAAAGCCGTAATCAGTAGCTAAAAGCGGAAAACATGTATGTACACATGCTAAGCTAATCATAAGGTGAATTTTTTACATTCTCTGTTTCGGCTCGATTCGAGCATTTACGGCATATTAGTGAGATTTTTTTAATAAAAGGAAAATCAAATACGACGTGATTCGGGCAAGTAGGTATGTACATATGTAGAGTTGCTATACGTCCTGTATATACGGGACTGTCCCGTATTTCACTGTTCCCGTGAAATATTTTACAGAGTAAAATAAACCATTACCTACCCACTTTTTTCATGTTTTATTTAATTAGCATTTAAATGTTCCGTATCAAAACTTGACAATTATGGCAACCCTAAAAATAAATCACTACCTACCCACTTTTTTCATATTTTACTTGTTTAGCATTTAAACGTCCCGTATCAATGCTTGGCAATTATGGTAACCCTATACATATGAGAAGGTGGTGAAAGAAACGAACTCTTTTTTACCTGACTGCGGCACACAAAGGAGGGTATTGTGTTTATCAGGCTATGTATGTATGTCCATGTTACGCTCCAGAGCCTGTACGGATACACCGATTTGGACAAATGAGGTGTCTTTAGAATTGTCTTGACGTTCCGAATGTTATAGGATATATTGTAAGCGATATTCAAATAACGCGCCTTCCGATTACACGGATACACGTGAACGCGTTTTTCGGCTAAGATCGCGTCGTAGGGGAGAACAAGAAAAGCGTTGGAAGGGTGCGGACGTTCAGTGCGATTCAAAACCTTATTCTTTTTTGTTCAATTTTACTCACTCGCGTTCCGCATTATTTTGTGTTTTTATTCAAATTATAATAAATAAATTTATCTTGAAAAACGGCTATCCGTGATATACATATACCCTACAATATAATTTTCAAAAAAGTAAAAATAAAAAAATTTTAAAAATTTAAAAAACCCGACTGCTTAGAAAGCGAACTAAAATGATAAAAATAATAATAAGATGACAATTTAAATTAACTCAATTGCCTGCAGTCGGAGGCCTTAAATCATTTGATGCTCTTCTATCCCAAGCATGTACCGCAATGACTAAAGAAAGTGCTTCAAGCTGATAACATAAAGAGGTGGACAACATCAATGTAAATTCAAGCTTATATAGTGACACTTCAACTTCAGCATATTTTGTAACTTATATGTTTCTCTCTTTGTCCGTGTGGGAAATACTGTTAGTATTGTTAATAGCCTATCAAATCTAATTAGGGTGAACAGCGGTACACAATATTTATTAAGACAATATGTAATTTTCTATTTCGAAATAAATGTTCGAATGTAATTACATCAAATCATTTGCATCAAAAGATTTAAGGCCTCCGACTGCAGGCAATTGAGTTAATTTAAATTGTCATCTTATTATTATTTTTATCATTTTAGTTCGCTTTTTAAGCAGTCGGGTTTTTTAAATTTTTTATATGAAATATTCCCTTTTTATTTATTTATTAAAAGATATCATACAAAAGACAAAAATAATATAACTATGTAATATTTGTAAACTCAGTTTCTTCTCACGGTCATAATTTCTTCCTTATATAGCATCTTAGGCTGTAAAAAGAATAAAATGTATAAAGTATTAGGGAAGAGATCTTTTAAATAACAATATTAATAGCATTAGTTAAAATTATCCATTTGGACTATTATACTTTTCGATATAATGTATTTTAATATATAAAGCAGAAAGTTTATGCTTGTGTGTTTGTCTGTCTAATAACATTTGAACGGTAAACTCTTGCAACACCTTAAAAGGTGCCTCAGTATGCCTGGCTAATCCAAATGAATGTAACTATTTTAAAAAAAATTAAAAATTTTTTTAGAAAATCAGAATTTAAATTTCGGGCGAAGCCGAGTATGTAGCAAAGCTAGTGTGTGTACAGTGGCTCACAGCCATAACCGTACACTCTTTAAAATTGCATAACATTTTTAAAATTGATCCAAACGACCTGAGTTGTTTTGAGAAGCTAGAAGGATTAGTTTGCTAAGTGAGGTGTTTCGTCGTTTTGAAAAAAATTGCCATTGGTCGGAATAGCAAAAAAGAATAGTAAAGGTCGTTTCTTTTTCCGTCATTTTTTTTAGCTAATTTTGGGAATTTCGCGATTTTCGATCTTATTCTGCGATCTTTATGCGTTTATAGCTCAGAGCAACGTTAACCAATTTTGATGAAGTTTTAGACATGTATACAACTTACTTAAATCTGTAAAAGGTCTTTTTTTAACGTTCATTACAGGCTCAGGAAAAAGTTGGGAAAAAACGACCTTTACTATTTTTTTGCTATTCCGACCAATTGCAATTTTTTCAAAACGACGCAACACGTCACTTAGCAAACTAATCGTTCTAGCTTCTCAAAAAAACTGAAATCGTTTGGACCAATTTTAAAAATGTTATGCGATTTTAAAGAGTGTACGATTATGACTGTGAGCCACTGTATGTATGTATTGGGTTGGTGCATAATTATCAGGCGTTTCTTAAACAATATTTATTATGAAAAAAAGAAACAGAAAAATTAAACAATAACATTTTGAAATGATTATTCCAGAGCGTAGTCACCATCTACTTCAATAACTGCTTCCCATTTGCTTGGAAGACCGGCGAATTTTTATTAACAAATAACCCGCCAGTACAAACGCCTGATAATTCTGCACCAACCCAATATATTCCGGACTGTAGACAGACCTGGTGTAACGTGTGGAGCAAAGATCTTTGAACCGTAGGCTGCTAAGTACATAATCATTGGTTTAAAGTTGGAATCGATTGATATCATCTACGGATTCAAGTACCAAAGTACCCTATATATCATATTTACGGAGCTTGAGATCATTATTAAAGTTCTATCAAATATCGTAACTCAATATCCACAAAAGCTCTGCCTTTCTTTCATTTTAGTTCCTCTATCGCTTTATAGTTTGCCAGGTTAATATAGATTTCAAAAAGTAAAGCAATAGAGTTAACGGGGTGGGCCACGCGAAGGCGTGAAAGAAGGTCTTCGCCATCCCAGAGTATGTTCAATGTTAATACAAATCCAAACCATTCACCGAAAACAAGGAAAAGACAAGAAAAAAATAACTTATTTTTTAGAAAAATAAAGCCTTCCACCGAATAATATAACACTGAAAATACTCGAAATCATGTACAAGCCAAAATATACAGCATAAGCCAAAATATACAGCAAAAGCATAAGGTGAAAGATATAGAATGAGCATGAATGAAGATAGAAGCAAAAAGGTAGGGCAG
Organism: Andrena hattorfiana; assembly: GCA_944738655.2. Classification (NCBI taxonomy): domain Eukaryota; kingdom Metazoa; phylum Arthropoda; class Insecta; order Hymenoptera; family Andrenidae; genus Andrena; species Andrena hattorfiana. The sequence continues at coordinate 42,212,210 of OX122891.2, forward strand.
GGACTTGTTAAAAAAAGACAAAGTTTTCAAACATGCTTTAATGTCGATAATTTTTAATAGTTTTTACGTAATGATGCTCCCACACATCTTAATTGCTCGCCGAGCCATACTGTATCTTTGTGTATTTTTACCGTTAAAGCTATATACGCCATTTCTTTACGATGAGCAGCGCATTCATCTTGAGTAAACCAATTTGGATATTTTTCCTCCACTACACGGGAGATAATCGAAAATAGTTTGTCCAATATGAATGCTTCGCTGCGTAACGCGGGATAATAAACATCGAAAACTTTAGATATAATACGAAAAATAAACGAAAACTGTTGCGTTGGAACGCAAAGGTGTCCAAAATCAACATTATCTGCAACAATATATGCACGAAAAGATATTAGTATTTGCTCGTTGCGACAAAAGCTACTGTTACTATCAATGAATGTGGTATAACATATATGTGATATATCACACCGCGACTTTTCGACACTTTTTTTAGCAATGTACCCAGCAAAATATTCAAGCGCACATGATTCTAAGGAGCATACCGATGTTGATAGTTCATCAATATTAATCACAATGTCTACATCTGTACTAATACTATCATCATCGGTGTACTCTTCAATATCATGTAATGCAGCATCAGGTGACAACGTGGCTGGTTCACATTGTGATATAGAATCTCCCGGTAATAACGGTGCGTCGTAATCTCGCATGCAATTTCCAGTATCTAAACTATGATCCAAACTTAATAAAATATTTTTTCTGATCGCAAGACGCACCACTTTTACTGAGGGATTATGGTTGTGAGTGCCACCATGCATCCGCAGAACAGAGAAGAAGTTTCCTATTGGATCCAAATCCGTGTTAAGTCGCGACGTTAGTAAAAATGTAATACCTTCTTCTCTTAAATCATTCCACAGTTGCAGAGTGGCATTTATAGATTGCCGTAACCCCAAGAAACATGGAGGTGCTTTCAAACCATTAGGAGTTATCGTATACCAATTGTTCATTTCATTTAATTGTGAAATTAAATTATTTTGAACATTGTCATAAAGTCGCGAAAGAGCACACTTGTTTGGGTTGGGATCACGGGCTGATCTACTATTCAAATTATCAAACAAATCATTTAAGGTTTCAAACAAACTAGCCGTGTGTTGAACGGTTGTTGTTTTTATGCTACCTGTTAATGAAGCGGTGAACAGAACAAACGATACCCTTTTGCTGAAAACTTGGAGAGCTAGCTTACATTTCATTTTATCGAAAGAATTTGGCCTTACATGCTTCTCGGACAATTTGTAAGCTGCTCGAGTATTTTTGTCCTTTTCTAAATTCCACAAACATATTACATTGGACCACGAAACAATAGATCCATTAATTGAAAAATCATGCTTCAATAAATTGTTTCTAATGCTTTTAAATAAATGTAAAAAATCAAACAAAAAATAAATTTTTTGGCCATTTCGTTCAAAATATGGATTTTGTATAGATGATCGGTAGTCTGCTATGCTCTGATTACTGCTTCCCTGTTCGGAAACAACCGCTCTGACTTTTAAACCAGTTGCATGCAAAGCATCTAAAATCTCATCTAAAATTGTAGACAAAGCGTCTCTCTTGACTCCTGATTTTGAAACAAAGAAAGCCAGTAATTGTTTCCAATTAGTGAATAGCCCGCGTATCATAAAAACAAGAACCTGTGTACCCACCGCTAAATTTCTACCCAAAGATCCCAAGTCTTCGAAACCTTCAATGATTTGTTTAGTTGGATGGAAGTCTAGACATTTTTTGATTGCCATTTCATCAAACAGGAGTACGCAATTACGATCTGCGGCTTCCATATACGCAGCTTTAATTTTGAGCGCGGTAAACACAGGTTGGCATATGCCAGGCCAGATATCTATTTTCCCGAACCACCGAATGATTGTAACTGGACTCGGAAGATGAAAACCGAAAACTTCGCGCATCTTATTATACAAAGCTGGCGAAGTGTAGTGCATTGTCATGCAAATCTGCTGTTCGCTACGTGTATAAATTTGTTTCTTCGACTTAAATAATAGTAAACATATAAAAGTTCAAATAAACCCAGAAGCTTTTTTCTCGATCGCTTTCTTCAAGCATGTATTATTTATACTACCTGAAGAAAGTTTATCTTTTAAACGATTGATTACTCTGCACTTCGCCCGTACTTGCAAGCGAAGAATATTAGATTTATTCTTCTCTTGCTTTAACTGTTTTTCCATTTCCATCAACCGTTCCTCCAAATTATTGCGTTCTTCTGTTGATGAACTGGCTTCAATTTCCATACTTACGTCGCTATCGGTATCGTTGAAACACATTTTAGGCACGGCATCTTTCCGTAATTGCCCGGATACGTAAAAACTACTTTTCAAAAAATGCCGGCTACATATACACTTTTTTCTCAATTCCACGTTAGTCATTTCCACCCAATCATCTAAGCCACAGTTAACCAGCCACGTTATGCATCTATCATTGTCATTTACCGGGAATGAATGGAATGTAGTACCGTCAGTTACATTACGGTTTACTAAATTGCAATTAGGATATACACATTTTTTATAATGTGTTTTACGAGCCTGATTCTCCATTACTGATAAATATACAAATTAATGAATGGAGAAAAGAATCAAACGATGCAAATGATAAAGCGTAGAGAAGTTTTACCTAATACTGACTTGGATACACAAACAAGACTGCTCCGAATACCAATCTTCTAGGCGGCTTGTAGGAAACTGACTTTGTTTCGACTGATGATCGTTGAACGGTGTCGCCCATAGCCGACCACCGAACAAAAGAAACGCGTTGCAAGGAAAGAAACAAACAAACGCTCTTTTCTGGAGATTCATTTTCGAGATATTGGCCGACGAAATTCAGGAAAATCCGACTTCTGGGGCGCGGTGTTTAAACTTTAAATCCCAGTCAGCTAGGGCAGCTGAGCGCGTGGCCGCACGTATGCGAGAAGCACCGCCGTGGAATTCAACATATTCTTACACTGCTTTAAATCATTCTTCACACAGTGAAACCACACAATTCTTTTACTATCATTGTTTCACACATATTTATTATGCAATAATATCACAGTGGCCTAATATTTAATCAGAGCCGGATTTATCATTCAGGGGCCCTAGGCTAAATATTTGGTGGACTCTCGGTTAAATCTAAAAAATAAAATGACGCTGATTTGACTTTTTTTATCATAATACTCGTATAATCTAAATAAGAATTTAATTTCAAAATTAACATCGAATATCAAAACTAAACATAACATTAACATAAATAAACATTAAAGATACAAGTTAATAAAGATAATATAAAAAAATGCTAATTTTTCGAAGAAAATATTTAGAATGAGGGGCCCCCAGCTAAACAGGGTCCTAGGCTTCAGCTTTCTTAGCCTAAGGGTAAATCCAGCACTGCATATATAAAAATAATTATAAGACACATTTTATGCTAGAAATATTACTCTTCATTACATATTAAAAATAATTGTGATTTTGCTTTTTGCCAGTCTTTTAGTGTATTGTAAATCAATAGCATTTTTAATCGTGAATAATGCATAGAAAACATTGCCCCCAATAGTTTGAGATCTTTGTACGCAATTTCGTAATACATACGTAGAAGTAAATTTCGACTCGTAGAGGTCGGAGTTCTTCTAAATTCGAATTGTAAAGGTGAAATACATAATTTAACATGCAAAATGTAGTTCCAGTTAAGAAAATTTTATTTCGAGTTGTAGAGGTGTTTACAGCGGAGCGGAAGGGAAGGAAGAAAACTTTCGTCTTATAGAGTTTTTCGAGTTGTCGTGGTTCGGGTTATCGAGGTTCGACTGTATTAGCAAATACCCTGTCACGGGCATATCAGTGTATTGTAATATTTACAAGATATATGTGAGATACGAATGTTTCTATTCGTTCATTTTGTAGAATATCTAATGAACACTGCTTTCGGGAATTAATCTACACTTCTGGTTCGGTGGACATTTGTAAAAAAATTGCCGCAGAATTGGTTACGACATTGACAATTAATGTTAAATTCTTTTTACATCAACGTGTTCCACTCAATAAGAGAAACAAGTTTTAAAAAAACCATGTGCCGCACCGTTGCGACGGAAAATATTGTTAAAGTTTACGCAAAAACTAAAGTGCGTATATCGTTTTCTTCTCGCCTTTACAAAAACAAAGGCCAAATGGTAATCCATATAGTGATCCGCAAAAATATAGCTGGGCTTCGATATGAGTGTAAGTTCTAAAAAAAATGCTGACTTCGTTTTCCTTGGGTGTGAGTTCAAGTCCATGTTGCAAGGTTTAATTTTTTCATTGGTTTTACTCTTTAAACTAATTTTTTACCGTTTAATTGTTTTTTTCAATGTACCTATATCAACAACAAGCATACAATCAAAGCAGAAATGTATTCTTGAGATACCGTTCTTACTAGTCTCTAAATATACTTTGAATTCTAATTGTAAGTTATTTAAATAAATTTTTACATTATCACTTTATAGGACAAAGAGGAGGATAATGTATAAGCAACGGATTCATGCGCAATCGGAGTAATTGTAGGAAGGATGTCGTGTTTGGCTTTCTTTTCATCCGGAAAATGTCATACAATATGTTACAAATACCGTGATGAAAATAACGCAGAAAATATAAAAATTTAATTTTTCAATAGTATAGATGGTTTCGTCCTACACGCATTCCCGCATTTGGCTACTGATCGCTAGGTACCTGGCCGCGCGAACGAGCTGTGACACGAATAATTTTTTTCGTATAAATAAGCGATCAGGCCCGTCGCGCACGTGAAGGATGCAGTATCAGAAGTCCGAAAGACGGAGCGAGACAAAGTATCAACGCATCGGCTGTTTCACGTCTGTCAGCACTCAACCGATGCACCAAACTATTCATTACTTAGGAAATACATACATACATACAGATGTACATACTTAAGAATGTTAGAGACGGTGCCATTTTAATTGTTAATATCCTGTTAAGTTTTAGCCATTTGCTTGCAAAAATTGTTATTGGCATATTTGGCTTGACAAGTGTTACGAACTGGTAAAGATTCGTTAAGAGCAAACGCCTGATTTAGCGAGCTCTGCTTGCAAGACATTTCAAGTCGCATTGATTTTTGCCTTCAGGTGTATCGCGTTTCTGGGAACGGCGTCTATTTAAAAAAAAAGACGAACTTTTTGATGGCCTTGACCTCAACAATCGATGAGAAAAAGGCCGCACATCTACTGAACGTTCGCTATCGTATTATTTTCTGGATTTTAAAAAAATATGTTATTATTTTTCCTCTTTCTGTACCAATTTTTTGCCGTACCTTCCTCATACCAAACTGCGTCGTAATTGGTTTCATTTTAGTAGACAAATCTGATATACAATACAGATGTTTGCATAATGATAAAAATATTGAAAAATTATTTTTCCACTAGAGGATACTGCATATTAATGGCCCTGTATTCCTTCCAAGCGCCGGCCAACATGTTGTTATAAAGAGTCGGTAGCTTCTGAACAATTTTAGAAATCTATGTAAACCTGATATCTATGTTTCCATATTTAGAAGAGTGATAGGAACTAGAGGAAATGCTGTATTGCGTTGTCTCGAGTGTAAATGTTGTAAAACGTTTATAAGACCGACTCGAAAAATCCGATCCTACCATATTTTATGGAAGAAAGAAAGTCAGAAAAGCATGTATTTAGCCGCGTAATATAACATTTTTAATAGTTTTCTTAGCAGGTTAGTCAATTGAATATCAGGGTGGCTTAAAGTAATTATTTAAACATTTAAAGACAGTTCTTCGAAATATAAAAGAAATAATTACGGCTACAGTCCCTAGTAATAATCCCACTAAATATAAAGAATTTAATGAAATTTAATGAACTTTTTTCCCGCTTGGGACCGCAAGTCAAATTTTCCGCGTACCCAAGCTCAGAAATATCGTTCCAACTACCACTAATGTAGGGTGTGGAAAGTTCCCCTTTCATGCGGCCGCCCAGGCTAGGGAAAATGCGCAGGCTGGATGCGCGTGATTATTATGTAGTGTTGCGTATTTTAACGGTGATTTTAAAATCAGAACCCGGGTTGGTGCCCGTGGAGCGCTGAACCGCTCTGCTCGTCGGAGTGCGGGAGTTTCAAATAAAACACTGTACAAGAAACTATTGCTAAGTTAAACTTTTGAGTTTTATTTGAACTGTTCGGGAAGCTGGTTAATGACAGAATGAATGTAGCATTTCAAAAGATCCTCCGAGGTCCTCGCTGAAATCGTTGGCCGAATCTTCCTAGTCCTCCCATAGATCCTCGTAGTCCAATCAGGATGGAGGATGCATCAGATCCAAGCGGTAGGCCGTCCTTCGGATGTCCGTACGCCCCCGCGAATCGGCGTCCATCTTTCCCTCCGTCTTCGGGTGGTGGCGGAAACTCGGTGGAAGCGCGCTTTTCCGTTACACAGCGGGGTGTCCACGTGGGAAGAGAAAGTAGGGTCTACTCCGAGGATCGAGAAAACAACCCTTGAAGGAAATTTATGACTTCCTCAACGTCGCCAACACTTCTGGAGTCAATCGACACTCCTAAAGACTAACAAAGGACAAGGCCTTCTCAAAAGATTACGTGACTTAGAAGAAACTCGCGATTCGTTTCGGGGTCTGTTAATTGGTGTCCTCTTCCTGTTTTCGAGCTCTGCCCAAGATCTTTCCCACGTATGCCACCCGCATCGCACATCCTTAATAATGCTTTCTCAATCACACACACAACATCTACTTTCAAATTTCGCTCCTGATTTATCTATCGATTACATACATTTCCGTGGCTACGTTCGCGTGATCACGCAACAGTAGTCCCCTCCTCGAAGTGACAGAAAATATAACCTATATGCTATATGACAATAAATGTTTATTGGCTATTTCGTTCCTTTACGCTACATTTGTGAACTTTTTATAACTTAACATCCTTCCAAAATATCGTTGTTACGCCGCAATGGTATATTTATGAAATTGGGTATAACATATAGGTTATATTTTCTGTCACTTTGAGGTAGAGGTGTGACAATCGAAATGTTATCGATATTTCGATATATCGATAATATGGTTAAGATATCGTTGACGCGAATAGACCCAGATAGCACACGACTTATAGACGACGTGTGCTACCTGGGAAATCAGCTGAGGTATACACGAAAAAAGGTCAGCACCGTAGAAAGCGTTGCTGGGCCCATACACGACGCTATCCAGCACCGAAAAACACCGTTGTGAACGGACGAAAATATCGGTGCTGAGCCCATTCAGTGTTTTTCGGTGCTGGACAGCGCTGTGAATTCAAATACAAACCAATAGATTCTCATTGACTTTATTATACAAATAATGCGTTGCATTCTAAGCGGAAAAAGGTCTGTACCGTTGGCAACGGTGCTCGAAAAGTGAGCACCGTAAAAACCGGTGCTGGGTCCATTCACGGCGCTATCCAGCACCGAAGAACACCGTTGTGAATGGGCGAAAACATCGGTGCTGAGCCGCTGAGTATCGAAAGCGATATCTTTAAAAGTATGAATATGTATCGTTGCTTTACAATGTCTTTAAAATTGTTATTTGCATCGTTGCTGCAACAAAGTGTGTTATATTCTACCTCAGCCTCTTCTAGAAGAGGCGAATAGATCTATTCGTCTTAACGATATTGCCGATATATTGTTAAATATCAATAAGATATCGATAATCTATCAATAATCGATAGTCACACCTCTAATCAAGCATAGAAATCTGTAAACATGAAAATTGATGCTAAAATCAAGTAGAGTCTAATAAAAGGCATGAATTTGGGAAACATAAACAAATTAAGCTAAAACTTATTATTTTGATGAAATGTACTCAAAAAATGACGTTATGAATAGGAAATTTTGATTTCTTAACAACGAATAATTACACTCATCGACTTCATAAATATATCGTTGAGGCGTAATAATAATATTTTGGAAGAATGTTAAGTCATAAAAAGTTCACAAATGTAGCCCAAAAGAACGAAATATCCAATAAACATTTATTATCCTGTAGCATATAGGTTAAGTATATTTTCTGTCACTTCGAGGACAGAAAATCCACTCTTCGAAGTGACCGAAAATATAACCTAACTAAGAGACTGTACAAATGTTTATTACGTGGTTGTATTTATATAATATTTCTAATCGAAATTTATGGAAATAAGTGCAAATTATGCTTCTATCAAAATGTATTAGTAAACGGAATTATGCAACATGTTTCTTGAAATTAGTCTTAACGTTCATGCCGTTTTAGATTTTAAACGTTTCCGATAAGATTTAATTTCAATTCCTACCACTCGTAGCATTGTAATCTTATTTTAGACTGAATCGATAACGTTGGGTGTGACACGAAAATGGTAAGGGGGCTCGCGAGCCCCCCGAGCGTGTGACACAAAATTACATTCCGTGATAGGTCTATTCTATACCTGGTCTGTGCTAGGACCCCCCAAATCGGTGACACAAAAATACATTGGTTGATAGGTATATTTTATACCTCGTCTGTGCAGATATTAAAGGTACCCCCAGAACAAATCGCTCGAAAACATAGGAGACTTTTATGATTTTTTCTAGAAAAAAGTATACAATGTATGAGTCTAAAACTTTTTCCACTTTATTCTACTACAAATCAGAGTTGGGCAAAATATAATCTAATTACAAATTACGATTGAAATGTAGTGGTATAATTCAATTACAGATTACTTTCTGTAATCGTTAATTTAGTTGACCACAATTACAATTGTAATTGCCACATGTAATTGTAATTGTGCAAGACAATTACATAATTTGTAATTCTAATTGTAATTGTGCAGGACAATTACATTGTAATTGTAATTGTAATTGTATTTGTGCAGGACAATTACATTGTAATTGACGTTACATGTAATTGCAATTATAATGAAATTGCTAAATCGATTACATGTAATTGCAATTACTTTTTAATCGAAATTACTCCGTAATTGTAATGAAAGTAATTGATTACATAATCAATTACATTTGTACATAATCAACTACATTTGTAATTGATTATGCCCAACCCTGTTTTAGACAGGATCATCCAAATTCAACAAACCAAAGATATTCCTTAATTACACGTGTGTGGTTATCGCGTTATCCTCGGGCAGTGTTAAGAAACAACTGAGCGAAGATTGCCAAATGCTTAACCCTTATGTCAATACCCGGAATGTACGACGTTGGTCAATACCCAGAGTACCTGGGTGCCCACCTATTGAATTCCTTGATTAAATGCTTTGTATTGTAGGGAAATCGTTTCCTTAGCATTATATTCGACAAATGCGACCCTAGAAGTACAAACAGGGGACCTATACATGCTATGTAGCCTATTATAACGTACACAAAATGGGCCTGGAAACGAATTTACCATGTCGCCGCACGGTCGATTTCGGGCCCAAACGAATGGCGGCTGCTTAAAATTTGGAATTCGATGATTACTAGAGGCCATAACGCAACTATTTAGGGCTACTATTTATTCCATAGCTAGAGATAACGCAAATTCTTCTGAGCAGTGAGAGCAAGGCGATGTGACAAACAAGCTTGTGACCACATCTTTTGAAGGTGTTTGAAGGCAAATAGCCCGACGCTGTTTCGTTTTCGGTGGGTTCGTGGCAGGGGTTGAAACAGTTCCAAAAAAATGTTTCAATCTGTTATATATTGGTTCTGACTGAAACAGATATGAAGAACCGATATTTAAAATATCTGTTACAAGGAACCGATTTTTCTGACTCTATCGATTTCCGTTACGGTTCTACAGAACCAATATTATATCGGATCCATAATAGTTATATATCGGTTTTATAACAGTAATGTCTGTATCAGTTCCGAAAGTTTACTGTATGACCCACATTGTGTAACTGTTATGAAACCGATGTTATATCGGTTCTGTGGAACCGTAACCGATTTCCGATTCAGGCCAGTACACTTTTTACTCGTAAAATGGTTCAAGATTATTTCGGTTCTCGTAACAGTTTCGAGAGCCGAATTCGATATCATAACCGTTTTCAACCCCTGGTTCATGGCTGGGTGACGACCAGGAACGGCCCGTTGACATAACCAGTGCACCCTCGTGGGTAGAAGTCAGGCGGTGGTTGGCGACTTGAGGTATCGGCGAGCTATCGAATGTGACCTGGTGGTATTTAGAATAGTGAGTTTGGGAATGACAAGGGGCCCGTCGCCCTATTGCTAAAAAATAGGGAGCTTGTTCCTAAAGAATCTAGCCATGGAATGGAAAAGACGTGTGTGCCTTCTGGTAAGAGGACTATGATGAACCCCACGGCACTTACTCCTGAACCAATGATCTGGAATGTTCTTTTTACTAAATTTCTAACAAGAGAATTAGCGACGCAGTACCACAAGATCGTGTTATTTGTGCTACGGAAGGCCATAAAAAAAATAAAGAAAAACATTAAAATCCTGTATGCAATGTATGCAACCTGTTTGCGATGAGCATGGCGTTACTATTACAAAATATAGAAAATGCACATAAGTAACTAATTTTTATAAATTTTTAATTATATAAACTATCGATTTTATTTAGTAAGTCATCCCGGTAACCATATTAATAATTTAACAATTAATTTATTTAATAACTACAGGTAAAACGCATATTTTTACAGATGGGCACCCGGGTATCTCGGGTATTGAAAATAAGTAGATAAATTTAAAGATGATAATTTTTTTACTCTGGGATCATGAAACAGAAAGGTCAATGCATATTCTGATAGTAAAAGGGTCAAATCGCGACGATCCGGGCGGATATGAAGAAATTTCCATGGCAACATTTAAAATTTTCACAATACATGCTCAGGTGGACACCCAGGTACCCAGATATTGACATAAGGGTTCAACAATAGGGTCCCCGAAACATGGGTTTTTCCACACAAAAATATTTCGTAAAAAAATATTGAGTGTATGAAAATTCGCAATAGAGAATAGCACGGAAGCCAATGTAAGTACGAGTAGAATCCCATTTAGTGAGCGCCCTATTTTCCTTACGTTTATTCGATTAAAACAAAAATTGGTTCTTTTTTTAGATCAATAAATGTATTGTTAATTAAAAAAAATAACATTTCTATCTATTATACCTGCGTCACAATCCATCTTCAATAAACACCTATTTTTGAGGCCGTCACACTGTTAAGAATAGGTAAATTTATAAAGAAAAGTCACTTTATACAACTAAACTCTTACAAACCTTCATCACACAAGGTGCGATGGACATACGTATGGAAGTTAGAGTCCCATTCTCGAGCAATACTCCTCGTACTGCGGGCAGAGTTATTGCGAATATGGTCAAGGATTTCTTCTTCCCTTGCGATATTCCTTCTTGGTCCTCGTCCTTTCTTGCTCCTCTTCCAAATCACAAAAATTTATGAAAAACTGCCGGGATGGTGGTCGCTGATTTAGGAACCGTTCCGCGTACAATCCCCATACATGACAATCATGTTAAACATGTTGCACGAATTCCCCGCATAGGTCTCCATGCTTCACAAAATCACTTCCTCACTTTTCCACTTAAAGGGAATTCGCGAGCACGCGTCGCACGATCAGCGATTTCGCACGAATGGCGTCAGCAAAATCTAAACGACTTGTCAGGTTTCGGAGACCGAGTGTAGTGACTGTTTTGTCTTGACTGAGTTTTCTGCGTTTTCCGTGGCAGAAGAAACCACCAACGTGGAACTTGGTCGCAGAGGCAGTGATTTCCATAGCCAATCAGGGTTGGTGAAGGACTTCGTGTGAACCCTGACTGGCAGTATGGCGGCGGATACCTGCTAGCGGAAGTATGTTTTTCTGTCGCACGGAAAACAAGAACATCGGGATTGTACGTAAAGGACTGATAGTCTTGCGGCCCCCTAGACCCTTCACCACGAGTGGCCAGAGTCGTGTACCCGACCGTAGAGTCCCTTAAAACGGTCAGGCGTTTATTATTCAAATAAAAAGAAGTCAGCACATTTTCGAAACACACGTGCTTCGCAGAAGTGCAACGAGCGAACCCTCGTAGACTTTCACAAAAGCCCGCTGTTACGTATGTGGAATTTTCCCATACGCCGCTCTCAACCGTTTTTTCGAGCTCGCGTCTGTGAAGGGAAAACGCCCTAAAATCCTTTCGTTTATCAAACACCACTAATGGGGGTCATGATCTCGACCATCTGGATCACGACCATGGGAACGGGAATGACACCACGACGACCCCGAAGGATTTCCTTATATGGAGATTCCTAACGAATCCCCACTCATTTTTGGGACTATATAAACCCTTTGGTTTCAACCCTCTTTGGTTCGAAGCAACACAGTCACGCGTAGAGTCACGTCGTGTCATACTCGTACAAAGTTGGTTATATCTAGTAAGATCGGGCTCAAGTCCCCTTCTGAATCAATATTTAACCTCATAGAATCCGCGAGTTCGGTTTATATTCTATTTGGTACTTTGAAATAGCCACTCTTATCGCCAGAGCGTTAACACCGTGCAACTATTGGTAACTACACTATTTAATTATTAATCGCGACACTTACATTTGTATTATAATTGACTATTCAATATACGAATGGTGTTCACGTGTAAATTGAGTAGATTCGTTAAACCCATCTCTTATCCAGCGATCCTTATCAAACATTAATTAAGAGTTGCGAGGCATTACTAACATTTCCCGGGACTCCCTGATTTCGCATCAAGTTCGTTCGCAACCTTTCATCCAAAACAAGGAATCTTCTCCAACCCAGTAGCTCCCCGATTTCGCATCGGGTTCGTCCACGAAACCTCACCCACCTACGGCTCCTTGATTTTGCATCAGGTTCTTCCGTATCCTACAGCTCCCTGATTTCGCATCAGGTTCGTCCGTATCCTACAGCTCCCTGATTTCGCATCAGGTTCGTCTGTAAATCTACCAACCTCCGAACAGGTCCCTGATTTCGCACCAGGTTCGTCTGTGAATAATCCAACCTTCTAACAGCTCCCCGATTTCGCATCGGGTTCGTTCACGACGTTTCACCCTCCTGCGGCTCCCTGATTTTGAATCAGGTTCGTCCGCGTGTGACTCCATTCCTAGAGGCTCTCTGATTTCGCATCATAAACCGTATTCCTTGGGAAATAACCTTCTCGCCGGTCTCTCGCGTTGCCGCAGCCACGGCTCGTAACACCGCGCTCCGTCTTATTATTGTCATTGTACCCATTGCGTTGAGATAGACAGCAGGCACCACGTGTATCGGTTCGAAAGGGTCCGAAGAGAAGAGAAACCGAAAGTCTTCGAGTTGCTATAAAGAAGAAATGGCATACCATTCCTCTTTCCGTTTACGATACCCTGAGTTCACGTCCGTTGCGAGGTAGAGCCAATTAAGCTAAAAATTACCCAAAACTGTACGAAACCGTTGTCTACCGACGACTCGCGGAACAATACGGTCATAAACCGTGACCCTGGCGAGATGCTCTAACCAATCAGCCTGATTAATTTTCGGGAAACAGGCGTGGTACACAAGCCAGCATGTTCTGTTTTTAATTAAATAATAATAATAATAATTCGTCTTTAGTCACGACAAATTACATAAATTACGTGATAAATGGGCGAAGTTCAGCATACCTGCTGTTCTACAACCTAACCCCAAAAAATATGCTAAGTGTGAGAAAAATGCTACCAATATAGCAATTAAAAAGTATTATTCACAGTCAATACGCCTCGCTGTGAGCTGCAGAAAGAAAGTGAGTACGTATGTACTTCGCTGACTGCGCGTAGTCCCGCCTGCTTCGTCCTCCCTTCAAATTCAAGATGGATCTCTTATCTCTCGAGTATAAACACGCGCTCGAATTTCAAAACAAAAGCACGCGTTGACGTATTCTGTGCGAGAAAAGGTGGCCTTTAAGTCCGATTGGTCCCCACCTAACCTATAAGAGGCCCTCTTCACAGGAATATCTCCATAAACATGCGGTGAGGCATCGCGGGGTGTTGTCTTCGTCACGGGGTACCAGGCCGAGTCGCTGGAGGATCACCCTTAAGAGTTTTTCCTTCCGAAAAACACACCACTTTAGGAATTACATGAAAGGTCAAAGGTCAACACGGCACATGTAACTTCGGCAATGCGAAGATATCTACGAGTCCATGAAAGATAATATCGGTAGATTCGACACAAGCAATTATCCTATCGATAATACATATAATATGCCGCGCTTAAATAAGAAGGTTCCGGTGCTGATGAAAGACGAAAATAACGGTGCGATAATGACCGAATTCGTAGGTCTTAGAGCGAAAATGTATGCACTTCGCGTAGACGGCAAAAAAAGATACGAAAAAGGCGAAAGGCGTCAAGACCAACGTCATAGCCAGAACGATAACTTTCGACGATTACGCGCAGTGTTTGCAAAGGGAGATCGAAATGGTTCGCAGACAATCATGCATACGGTCTAAACTACACAAAGTGTACACCATTTCAGAATCCAAAATCGCTCTAAGTCCACACGACAAGCGCTATATCGTACCCGATTCGGCCGACACTCTGCCCTGGGGACATTATAATATACCATTGTAAAAATAGAAATTGTATTTATTGTGTAATATAAAATTGTTCTGACGTGTATAGAAATTATAAATAGCGGAATTATGCTAAATAAAATTGTTCATGCATGTATAAAAATTATTATAAATGGTGGAATTAATGTATAAAAAGAAAATTATTCACTCATTTACATATATGTCATTGTATTTATTGAATCATGTATTATTATTTTACAATACATTATTTTTATTTATCCAAGAATTATGTGATTTGTCAAACCCCAGCCACTTGACATATGCCTTATCCCCCTTCCTACGCAACACTTTTTCCACTAGATATACATCAGGATCGGTGACACGTTGCAGCTCGTGTTCATAGAATCCTCCGGCAACAGGTTTTCCACAGGAATCGACGAGCAGATACGTCGCGGGATTAGTTGCCTGCACTTTGGCTATCTTGAACACCTCCGTTGTCCAATTCGGTGTATAGCCTTTATAGAAAATGGTTTTAAATTTGCTCACGCGCACAAACTCGCCCAACTTAAATCTCGATGGAGCAGCGATCTTTATGTTGCAGAATACGGTGGCTAGCAGTTTATTGGCGATCGCAGGGGTAACATCGCAAGGACGCATTCTGATGGTTCTATGCTTTCGCGCGTTATACTCTGCAAGAAGGCGCGGTAGCGCATCTGTCCATCTATAGGTTCCATTGAGCGTAAATAGTTTCCACATATTATTCTTCAAAGTTCGATTGAAACGTTCTACGACGGAAGCCATCAACACCGAATACGTCGAAAAATGATTAATGCCGTGCTTTGTCAAGAATTTCTGCACATCAGCGTTATAAAATTCTTTTCCTTGATCGGTTTGTAAATTTTTCGGATATCGATCTCTAAATATCTTTGCAAACGTTTTAGTCACCTCGGCGCCACTTTTAGTCTTGAGCGGCACCGGCCATGCATTCTTGCTCAGCACATCGATGACGGTGAGTATGTAGTGGTGATCTTGGTTGAATCGCGAGTATGGACGCATTTCTACAACGTCAACTTGCCACAGATCATCGTATCCATGCACTATGACGCACCTCCGTGGGAAATGTCTTCGAGCTGGAGCATTCAATTCCTCAACAAGTTGTCGCTTCTTGTGGCCATGATTTTCTTTACTCTTGGATTTCGATAATGGTTGCATGTTGCATGGGTTGATCGCGGAGGTGTCTTTGACACGAATGATGCGATAATTATCGCGTACGTGCATTATGTGCTCCCCAAATTCTTGACAAGTTCAACAGTGTTTGCTCCTTCGCAGCGCTGCTGCGGGATTAAATTTGACGCCTGCGATATCTTTTTAACGCTGTTTTGCAACGTCAGCATATCTCTCTGAAACACGATCAGCTTCCTCTCTAATTCTTCCTGCTGCTCTCTCAAAAGTTTAATACTCTTTTCCACGTATAATTTATTGACGGCATCGCTGTCGGCTGTGGGTTGCGCTACGCGTCGTATCTTGCGTGATTTTGCATCAAAGTCGGCACCAGCCACGCAAAGAGCGTTATCTCGCATGTAATTTCGAAGCAAACCGCTCCATTTGTAATAGTCCATTCTAACTGCTCCACTCTTCTCGAGCGATACCCCAAATTTGTTGATCGGCATCTCGATGCATACTGTGCACATCATCGGCGTGTGATTTTATATAATGAGGTCTACCTCGCGGAGTTCCTCGTAAATAGATAAAATTTCGGAATCATGAGAGTTGTTACCAGCCTGACGCGACGCTTCAAGCAAACGCAATCGATCCACCAGCTCGTTGGGATCGTCCCAGTGCTCGTAATCGATCTTGTTATCGTTTACTACCATGGCTCGTGGCACCATTAAACATTTCCCTGCTTTATTCGTTGACACACGAAGGAGTAGCGGTGCAATTACATGTTTGTACTTGTATCCCTTGTTGCCCAATATGGGCTCTTCAGCGGCATGACTGCGTCTGTGGGTGTTCATCGCCAGCAGTATACTTTTGAATTTTTGTTTATCGGCGTCGGTGTACACAGCATCGTCGGGAATTCTCTTGAAAATCAGTTCGTAAAGGCCGGGTGTTCCTCTATATTTTACATCATCGATGAGTATATTATCATACTTGTCTATATCGAAAGCCTTATCCCCAAGCATCATTCTACTATTGCTAAAGTATACACCATACACAGTGTCTGTGATAGTTTGCTTATCCCTACTTATGATTGCATCCATATATTTTTGCCCTAGGGGAGAGCAAATGGCTGCGAAACGTTTCTTGCCCCTCAGATGTTTGAAGTTGCTGTCTAAGAGATGTTACAAACGACTCATCAGGAGTAATTTCGAAAACGTCATCATCATCGTTGGTTGTGAACAATTGCACACAGGGAAATGTATTTATTGGCGTGGGAGAAACCGGGGACTCGTTTGATGCGGCATTCTGCCGTTTCCGCTTCGATTGAACTGGTGTGGAGGTTACGGGGGAATATTCCACTGATGTGTGTGGTTTCCTCTTTGCCTTACGCGATGCGTTCCATTTCGACCGGATTTTTGTATTAGGTGTTAATGTTTCAATCCCTTCAACGTCTATGCTCATCAGCGGTGATGTGTCAGGTTCTGCCGCTGCGGTATTTTCCACAATGTGTTTCAAGGGTTCGACAATAGGTTTAATGTATCGCTCCATCGCGATATCTTCCTCCATCTTGCCAGTCTTCAAAGCCTGATGTTTCTTGCGAATGGCTTCGCTGGTTTTTGCAATTTCCTTCGCTATTCTCTCGCGATCCTTAATCTTCAGACTATCGATATCAATCATCATTATACCGCAGACGTTGCTTTCCCACCGACGTGTTGACAATGATTGACCATCTCACGGTATGGAAAACTCGTTAAATCCCTTTCTATAACGTCCATTGGACACCGCGCTATCCTTGTCTATAACTACGAAACCATACTCCCGTTACAACAATTACGACACAACGCGCAGAAATCCTCGTAAGGCCCGGTTCAGACGAGCGGTTTGCGGCAGTTTGCCGCCGCGGCAATCTGCCGCAGCAAGCCGCGCGTCAAATTTTTCGAGCAGTTCACACGAGAGGTGTTGCAACGCCAGGATTTGCGTTCTGCGCTTTCATTTTGCATTTAACTATGGAGCTGACACGTAACCAACAGAGGGAAAGAATTCATTTTCTTTTTGCAAGTTATTTAATATTATATCGATGTACTAGAAAAAAAAGATATTGGGTACATCCCTTCATTAGTGCAAGACTTCTTAAAGGAGCATTTAGTTCCATGTTTATAGATTTGAGAGAGAATGAGACCAAATTTTTTAATTATTTCCGTATGAACATAACATCTTTTGATGAATTAAGTGCAAAAATTTCTGAAAGTTTGAAGTCTCAAAACACTGTCATGAGACTTGCTATTCCGCCACTTGAAATGATAGCTGTTACATTGAGGTAAGAAGGACATTTATTTGTTAAAAATAGTGTAATACAATTTTCAAGAGTATTTTAAGAAAAGTTTTGTGACAAAATTCCAAACAACGAATTGTAAATGCTTTATAGAAGAGATGATGAAATTAGCAAATAAACAAAATAAACTAACCAACAAACAATGACATTGTACTAGTAAACAATAAAATAATAAATAATTTAATAACAATTTTATAACTTATAAATGATAAATACTTTCGGATGCTGTTGATGTAGTTGATGATGATGTTGAAGGAAATACTTGATGTTCATTCATATTGTATGTTGTGGATTGATACTGTGGATAAGTTCCAAATTGTTGATAAGAAGGTTCATAAAAATTACTAGTTGTAGGATGAGGGGGCTGTTGATGGTAACTAACAGAAGGCATGCTTTTTTTTCGAATTTGTTTTAGGATGTGTAAAATTTCAGTCCTGAATTCTATTTTTTGATTTGTGCTAAAATCTTTTAAAATGGGAATTAATGATTGAAAAAATGACGTATCATCGTTATTATCGTTTGGAATTTCGGAATTACGCATATATTTTAACATCGCTTCTTCTATACATCTTTTACGTTTTGTCGATGATTTTGGAATTTGAATTTCTTCATTTGATGCACGGTCTTCTTGAATTTGAATGATTGGGTTCGAAATTTCTATTTGTTCTTCGTTCTCATTTTCTTCCGTTATACTATTTTCTGTTGTTACTGAACTTTGTACTGAATTTAAAAATGTTAATTGCTGTGCATAAATATATTTTCTCCCTTTGGCAGCACTCCCAGATTTTAATTGTTTTTTAACATTTTTCGCGTAATTATCTTTCAAGTTTTTCCATTTCTTCATTAAAAGTGAACCTGGAACAAAATGTAATTTTAAAGTTTTTGTATAGGTACTTAGGAAGTGGATGCAACCTAATTGACTTGCACTATTCATTCAGAACTGGACGATCAACGCTATGTTTGATTACAAGAAAGGTCTGCTCAACAATTTGGACAATTATGAAAGACGAATGTATACCAAAATTTAATGAACATAATATGTGGCTTGAAGTAGCCAAACATTTTGAACACCGTACAAATTTTTCTAACTGTTTAGGAGCCCTTGATGGAAAACATATAGGTATTACGAAATCTGCGATGAGTGGCTCTACGTACTACAATTACAAAAATTTCATTTCAATAGTTCTGTTTGCTATAGCTGATGCCAACTATAGGTTTCTCTATGTCGATATTGGTTCTCCAGGCAAGGAAGGGGACAGTACCATATTTGAAAATTCTATATTTTATAAGAAATTAGAGAATAATTCTTTATGTATTCCTCCTGGAAAATCATTACCCGGAACAAATGGTCCAACTATGCCCTATATGTTTGTTGGAGATGAAGCTTTTTCGCTATCCAATCATATATTAAGGCCTTACAGTCAACAATTTTTGTCCCATGAGAAAAGAATTTTCAATTATCGACTCAGTCGTGTTAGAAGATATGTAGAGTCCACGTTTGGCATTTTGTCGAATAAATGGCGTATTTTTCATAAAGCAATGAATGTTAAGTTACAGTTTGCAATAGACATGGTCAAATGTTGTTGTGTACTACACAACTTTGTTCGAGACCGTGATGGTTACCAGGAAGAAGATATTTATTCCATTGAAGGTTTCTATGAATTAGAACATGAGCCAGTAATTGTGCAAGGAGGTCGACAATTAAACCAAATCCGACAAGAATTCACAAACTATTTTGTAAGTGATATTGGCAAAGTATCATGGCAAGATAACATGGTTTAATTGTTTAGTATAATCTTATTGTTAAAATTGTAATGTGTTCATGTGTTAAAATAATTATTTAATGTAGTTCTCAGTATGTATAATAATATTACAGTATGTATAATATAAAAAATATGTGGAATTTATAATTACCAAAATTTGTTTTATCTTTTGCGGGCAAATTTTCAAAATCTGGATTTATTGAGGTGCACACTTGTACCCACGCATCCTCCTTCTTATTTTTGTTATGGTATTCTTCGGTACTAGAATCCCATATGGCTCGAAATTTTTTTATTTCGCTGATAAATATTTCCACATCTAGTTCGGACATTTTCTTGCGTTAAATAAACGCAAAACGCTCGTGTGAATTGCTTGTATATAAAACAATGTACTGCTTCGCCGCTTTGCGGCAGCGTTCAGTTGCGGCGAAGCGGGACGTGCGTTCGTCAAAACGAACGCAAACATGCCGCCTAGTAGCCGCTCAAATTTGCGTCCCGTGTGAACTGCTTCATATAAATCTATGTTCGGCTAAAACGCGCGCGGCAGACTGCCGCGGCGGCATACTGCCGCGGCGGCAAACTGCCGCAAACCGCTCGTCTGAACCGGGCCTAAGACATATCAGTGTTTACGTGATCGTTATACACATGTTTCAAGTTGGTACCATCCTGCTTAAACAGAATCAGCAGATTCGCATTGTCGCGTATAAGATGTTTGGGAATCTTTGCATACGTCTGACAGAGATAGAAGCAGTCAACGTTCGAGTGGCGTCCCATTGCAAAGTATTCCCTTATCGTATCTTGCTTGTCGCATGCCACGTCATCAAAGATAAAAATGGAATTCGGAAGCAATTCGCTCGATGGGATGACGTCAGTGTTATTCGAAAACGTAAAGTAGCCAATTTCATCTATCGGAGTCAATAAATTCTCCAAATACTGATATTTCGGCTGTTGCAACGACTTGGAATACACGTACACGATCTCGAGGCGGGCGCCGTGTGGACTTTCCAACAAGCTCACCAGCACGTTGGTCTTTCCACAATTTGATGGGCCACAAACGAGGCAGCGGATAGTGTTTGGTAGCATGCTACCATGTCTGCGTCTTGTTTTCGGGGACATCATTTGCGATTTATCATCAAAATTTGGCACGCGTATCGTTACAAGTTGTCGCATGAATCGCATCCTCTCCGCGAAATGCGAAAAATGATTTTGATACATCGAAGCGGCGATGCACTCTATTTATAGGTCTGCGCCGAAGCAAAAGAGCTCAGTATTCAAAATGCTTCTGGTCCTGTCGGATAATTGCGATATTCGAGATCAAACCTCTGAGCAGTTGAAATATATACCAAAGATTATTCTACTGCGAGAGTATGGCAGACACATTGATCAGTTGTGGGACAGACTTCCCGAGCATATAAAAGCCGATTCTAAGGTTTAGCAGTATCGTCGGTGTCTGAAACATTATAATCGCCCTTGACAGTGAACGCATATCCACGGTCCAGCACCATTGATTAAAGACTGTGACGAATGTCACCAACGAGAGTAAAGAAAGTTTGCGGTTTGTTAAATCGAGCGATAAACGCACTACCTATCGAATTACATATCCCGGGATACCAGTTTTGTGGCCCAGGAACTCGTCTGGCAAAACGATTGGCTAGAGGTGATCAAGGCATCA
The DNA here is from genome assembly GCA_944738655.2 of Andrena hattorfiana. Lineage (NCBI taxonomy): Eukaryota > Metazoa > Arthropoda > Insecta > Hymenoptera > Andrenidae > Andrena > Andrena hattorfiana. The sequence goes on from OX122891.2 coordinate 42,233,643, forward strand.
ATCCGTTGGATGCAGCGTGTCGTAAACACGATATTGCATATTCGCGTAGCAACGACCTCAGCGAAAGGCACGCGGCAGATAACGTACTCGCTGACAAAGCGCGAAAACGTATCGTTGCGCAAGACTCGACTCTAGGTGAAAGAGGCGCTGCTACAGCTGTTTGGGCAGCTATGAAAGCCAAGGCGAAAATCGGAATGGGGATGAAAAGAAAAAACCGCAAAAGGACTGTAAGGAGAGCACCTAAAAAGCGGATTCTCTCGGTGGGAAAACGGGGTGGTATATTACCACTTCTCCCGCTGCTATGTGTTCTCGGATCATTAGCTGGTGGAGCGGCGGGGATCACCAAGGCAGTGAACGATAATAAGACGGTGCAACATCGGCTGCAGGAAATGCGACGCCATAATCGCTCCATGGAAGGTCGTGGACTTTATCTCGCACCATACAAGCGCGGACAGGGAATATGGAAACGAAATAAAAAACGCCGAAAAGAAAGTAAAAATGCCTGTAGGCGTAACTACTGATCCACAATTGCAGGAGTTGGCAAAACGTATGCGTGTTCCATTCTTTAGAGGTGTTTTTATGCGTAATGCGCTACCAGCCGGAGGAGTACGTCGAAACGAGAGCGGTATCGTTAATTTGGATAATGTCGAGGGGCCGGGGACTCATTGGGTGGCGTATGCGAAGAGAGGGTGTCGAGCTATATATTTCGACTGCTTTGGTAATCTTCGACCGCCTAAGGAATTGGTACAATATCTGGATAAAGATTTGGTGAAAATTGAATACGCACTATATTTTTGGGTGTTCGATGCCACAACTTCTTCTTACGAAATCTGACAAATCAAGCATCCGGTGGTTGGCGGCAAAACTTCATGGACTACGGTGGGACGATGGAGATGTTCCATACAGTATGGCTAAACAGCTAATTACGAAAGCTGTAGCTGATGCGATTGATGAAGAAGATGACGCATCCCATATCGTATACGTTAAAGGGCTGCAGAAACGCGACTGGCTTGCGGATTTCTTCGATGAAAATGCGAGAGCGGACGTGATCATTGAGACACTGAACATTGACTACGAGGATATGAAATCTCTAAATATGCTAAATGCAGTTAATACTCTGCGATGTGGCAGACACGCAAAACACTGTGCTTTGCAAAATGTATTTAAAATATTTAACTGGTGGTCTAAACACCAGAGAGAATTGCATAAATAAAATATAATCAATTTTTTAATGCATTAATGTTTTTTCTTCACCCTCCCCCAACCTATCCCCCAACCTCCCCCAACTTATAATTATGTAGAAGTGGTCCATTACACGTTCAGAGTGGTACCATACATGATCATAGTGGTTCAATACACGTTCAAAGTAGTTCAATAGATGTTTGATATACATTCAAAGTTGTATGGTGTAGTCGAATGATGTGTCCAAAGAAGAATGGAGAAATGGTTCAGTCAAATGATACATGCGAAGAAAAAGGAGAGATTGGTCAGCGAAGAAGATGATAAGTGCAAGGTGGAAGGGTATCAAAAAAAAAAGGAAAAAAAAGGTATCCTATTTTGCAAAGCTATGCACTTCTCGGTTTCATGATAAGTGCAAGGGGGAAGGGTATCAAAAAGAAAGGTATCCTATTTTGCATAGCTACGCACTTCTTGGTTTCATGATAAGTGTTAGAAAATTTATAAACGGATTGGCGCGAGAAATTAACGTTTATTAAGGAGCACGAAGACAATTATATTTTAAACGTTTTGTAGCACAATAACATGTATTTACAGTATTTACGAAGTCACGTTTCAGTTAAGGTTCAAATATATGTACAAAGATCACAATTAAAATAAACACTATTTACACTAAAATTATTTAAACGTTTAAGCCACAAACAAACGAGCGTGGAAGCAATTAGCAAGCGCGAAGGCGGACTATTAAGCAAGTGAATGAATAATCGTCGCGAAAGCAAGTGAGCAAGCAAAGAAGCGCGTAGCGCAAGCAAAGGACGTGTGTACGATAACTAGGTCGCGAACAGAGAGAGCGATCCAAGAAATCGCGCTTGATTTCCTGAAAGGAAGAGACTTCCCCTTGCATCGATTCCCGATCGATGCCGTGATCGCTGCTCCACATGAGCAAGCGTGCCGTTGCCAGGTGCCTAATTCGCAATGGTAATTAGGGGGTGGCGTTAGCATGCAGATTTCCTCGTACAATAAGGGTTTAGATGCGTGAGTCTGGAGATGCAGCGAGACCAATCGTCTTCGAATCTTGGAAGGTGAACAGTCGTGAAACATTTTCGGTGTGACATTTTTCATTGTTTTTTTCTGAAAATGGGACTTTGGAGAATTGCCCCCGAGAGTGACCCTGAGCCATGTTGGAACAACCCGGAGGTATGTACACAACAATATTTTTGACATTATTATCGTGTTTAACCGTTGAAATCGAGTTGGATCCCGCGGTCGTAAATATTATATCGCGGGTTTCTATGTTCTAGGAGTCGCCACCACCGTCACCCGCCTGGTCGTAGGATTGGGGATCGCCCCGTTGGCCGCCGGCGTCGCCAGCCTCGTCGTCGACGTCGTCGGCGTCATCGTCGTCGCCGCCTCCAGTGGTATGTAATACTTTGCATTGTTTTATACATTTGATGTTTATTATGTTCAATGTATCAATATTATATCCACGTTTGTGTATTGGATACACAACCGCCGATCTATGATAATTCATCTAGTCAATTTAATGAATCAGCTGGCGAAGGCCGCACTCCCGGCGGACGCCGCACCCCCGGCGATGGGCCCAATGATGGCTGCGCGGTTACGGCACCCTTGGGTGCGTACCAGCGATTGGGACCCCTGCGGTTGCGGCGGTCGCGGTCCCCATCGGCGCCGTCGCTACCGCCGCCCCGGGCGCAATAGTTTCTTTTTTATTTTTCATTTCTTTTATTTTATATTTTACTATTTTTATTTTTATTTTTATATTTTATTATTATATTTCTTATTTTATTCTATATATATTCTATTTTTATATTATTATTATTATCCTATTTTTATATTATTATTCTATTTTTTTATATTCTATCTTCTTTATCTTTTATTTTATTATTATTATTATTATATTTTCTATGTAACAATATATATAATTTCCTAACCACATATTCTATTTACCCATCTTCCTCCTTCTTTCCTCGCCACATAATTTTAAGATTTCAACGTTTAAAAGTATTATATTTCGTTCGCGTCTTCTTCGCGCCGCCAAATGACATCATCTCGCGCGGCTTTCTCAGAGGTGTCAAATTACGCGTAATCGCGGGATACGCTGCGACGTTCGAAATACTGTTAGCTTTAAAACTTGCTACCTTTAGAATGCTTGCTGCATATTTGTTTGAAAAAATATGTCTGTTTTCTATATAATGGTTCGGTAGATCGCTGATTAAAAAATTATTATTTCTCTGCGTTTGGGGGAAAAAATTCTGCTAATGCTGCATATTGGTATGGATAAAAAAAATTCCACAGAGGGAGAGAATGTCACTCTGAAAAAATTTCTGGGAGCGGATCGAGTCTGAAAAAGAATTTTCAGATAAGACCCGCTCCCAGAATTTTTATCAGAGGGACATTCTCTCCCCCTATGGAAATTTTCGGCGGTGGACCAGGTCTCCGCGGTGGCTCGGCCCGGTCTAATCCCCTCCACGATTACGGCTTCCCCCACTCAGCGGCTCGTGCGCGCGCAGCCGGTCTTCCACTTCCCGCTCTCCTCGCGCCTAGGTTTCCCTCCACCGCACTCCCCCGCGCTCCCCTCAGAGGACCTGAATTAGAACCCGCTTTACTATACTACTCTCAATAAAACTTGATGAACTGAATTAAATTGAATTGATTAAATTATTTGGAACGATTAAGATACGAAACGAGGATATTTCAAGATTGATCACGGCTGAATTTTATTGTGACACGTCAAGACTGTTACAACGTCGGAGATCAAATGCGAGGAGAAGGAACAGGCTTCTTCTTGCGTTCGTTCCTCTTTTCTTTATCAATACATTGTTTTTCAAGCGATAAGGAAAGAGGCGAAGACAAATTTATAATGTGGTAAAGTTCATCCTTAACTCCTTAACTCTTTCCTGTTTAAACTTCGCGCTTTAAGAGCTTCCGCTAAACGTCGCTAGAGCGAGGATCGCAACTCGCAACACCTCCCCCCTTATATAAAAGGTGTTTACCATGAAAACAGCTTTCGTAGATTTAAATTAAATACAGGTTTCAACATGGATTATCGCATCGTCCCAAGCATTTCTGAGTTTCCTTCTTCCCTTCTTCGCACGATAGCCGAGCTACTCGGTCCACCGGGGTTCCCGCAGAAAGGTGAGTTAAAGAATCCTGCAGATTACTCGGTTCGTTACAAACATTTACATTTTTTTTACATTATGCGATTTCGTTTTCGGTTACAGGAATACACTGGTTCCTATCATAGAGTGGGACAGAGTTGAATCAAGAATAAGTTATGAGTGAAGTACATTTTCTCACTTAAAATTTCGTTCCCTTGAAATCTTACATTAAATTTACATTTTCTCACTTAAAATTTCATCCCCTTTAAATCTTACAATAAATTTATCATTTATTCAACGACAACATTCTAAACAGTTATTGAGAATCCAATCTTATGAAGGCTAAATGAGTTTATTGGTATGACCCACTTTTACTTTGTTACCTATTTTTATCTCAACAGTGAGATCGTTAAACAGCCTTGTAACTACATAAGGGCCTATCCATGCGAAATCGAACTTGGACACCCTTGGTTCTTTCAAAAGGTAAACATTATCCTCAACATTGAACTTATGGCGGTTCTCATTTTTGTTAAAATTCAATTTACTTTTATGTTTTGTTTTGTTAATTCCCTGCTGCTGTAGCCTGAGTGGTAATAATTCTCAAAAACAAGTCATCCAGATACTTAATGAACGTTCTAGGAACTTCCTGATTAGCAAATTCCAAAGGTATCAAGGCTTTAAACCCGAATACAAGTTCATGCGGTGTGAACCCAGTGGCTTCATGAACTGAGATATTATACGAGAAGAGCCCAAATCGAATCCAATCATCCCAGTTACTTTGAGTACAGTAATGTTTAAGATAGCCTACAAAAACACGGTGAGCTCTCTCAAGCGATCCCAAGGATTGCGGATGGAAGGTAGTAGAAGGTAGAAGATAGTAGAATCTTCTGAATTTTAAAAATTTTACACACGTTATTCATTATTTTACTTACAAAATTGCTACCTTGGTCAGTATGAATAGCTCGAAGACACCCAAATCGACTGATGAACTGTTCGGCAAGAACTACTGCTATTGATACGGAATCGATATTTGAAAGAGGAATCGCATCGGAATACTTGGTTAGGTTGTCCTGGAGTGTAAGTAAATAACGATTTTCGTTTTGAGTAACTGGAAGTGGGCCAACTATATCCATTTGAACCTTTTCAAACGCTCTCTTAGATGTGTCCGTAATTCTCATGGGCTGCTTAATCTTGGGAACGAGTATCTTATTTCTTTGACAACTGGAGCAAGTACGTATAAAATCTGTAATTTCCCTCTCCATTTGTGTCCAATAAAAAATTTCCCTAATTCGTTTTAACACTTTAGTTATGCCATGATGACCTCCTACCGCAGATTCGTGGTGCTCCCGTATAATGGATGATGTCTTAGAAGAATGAGGAATTGTAATTTCTCCGGTACAGATTGTAATAACATATTGTGAATTATTAAAAGTTTGTTTCAAAAGATTTTCAATAGTGTCCCAACTAACAGGCTCTAAATCATTGTCAATTTTTGAGATACTGAAGGTTAAAATGTTCTGCGATTGCATGAGGTGTTTGAGCGATTCAAAACAAGAAGACACATGGTCAAGGTTCTGCGTTCCTGTTGGATCAGTTTTATGAAATAAGTGAAAAGTGAGATAGGCACTGCCAGGGAAAACCATTGCATTTCCTCCATTAACTCGATAAAGTTCCATTTGGGAAATAGAGAATTTATTACGATTTAATAAATCCCTACATGTCTGAGAGGTAACACGGTAATCGCTCGAGAGGAAATTTACGAGATTATCTCTACGCATGTAAAGATAGTCCTTACAGAAATTAAAACTGGGAATTTGGAGGAGATGGGGTGAAGATGAATCCGTAATTGTTGACGCTGAAGTTTTAACCCGTGGATCAATTTCTTCCGAAGTCGCTTCTATAGAGGATTGCGTCCCTTTTTCCATTTCCAATGTCGCGAGCGTTCTAGAGGTCGGCCCCACAAGCTTACGCCGGGAAACCGCACACTCACCCACCAGTGCGACTACGTCCAAGGTAACTGATGATCTTTCCCCAGACGGTTGAGCCGGCCCCACGAGCTTACGCCGGGAAACCGAACATTCAACCGGAGAATAACTACTTAACATGGGCCTAGGGATTACCAACCTGAGCGGAGTCAGGTCCATCCCCATTCTCAAGGCACGGGGCTATTTGGTACCCTTCACCGTAGCCCGTCAGCCCACCAAGCACCACTTCCCCAATGCCTCCCGAGAGCAATCCTCCCTCCACTACATTTTCTATTTCCCCTTCATCTGCTGTGAGGTGTTCGTTAACGTCAGTAGAGTAACGGTTAATGTTCATAGAATCAATTTCGACTTTATTAGCGTTTTATAACTTTCCACATGTTAAAAAAACTTTGGCAATAGTTTGCTCATTCCTTTCTCTTACAGCGTAATTTTCGTCCTCGTCCTTGACTCCCTCGGCATCTACAGACGGCAAATCGTTGGGCCCTACGACGACCTCCCGCAGATCCTCAGAAGAAAAGGTATCAGTTTCGTCAGTTCTGATGTGATTCATAGGGATACTTTGAGAAGATAGCATTTGATCAGACTTGATCGGGCTTGTAAACGATGGTATAGTCATACTCATTTAGCTTAATTCGCCACCTCATAAGACGAGAGGTGGGATCCTTTACATTATGAAGCCAAATTAATGGTCGATGATCAGTAACTAAAGTAAACTGATTTCTATATAGATATGGTCGAAGATGCTTGATAGCGAAGACAACAACCAATAACTCCTTCTCTATTGTGGAATAATTGACCACAGCTCTGCAAAGTGTCCTCGAAGCGAACGCTATTGGGAGATCTCTACCAATTGGACCCTGACTTAGCACGGCCCCAACAGCGAAGTTAGAAGCGTCTGTCGTGACAATAAAGGGCAGTTGAAAATTAGGGAACTGTAAGATAGGTTTAGAATAAATTGTATTGATTGAGAGTCCATAGGGATCTGGTGGAACCCAGAAGCCAAATCAAAAACAGTGAAATGTTTTGCTGCTCCAAGTTGATCAAAAATTTCCGTGATATTAGATAATGGGTAAGCGTCGTTATTGCAGCCGAAAACAATGCGCCGCGCCGCGCGATTCGAACAGGTGCTCGTTGACTTATCACAACAGCTGATGAGTCAACCGCGGCGCCTTTGTAGCGTTTTGACCGTTAATGATCTTCGCGGGCGCTCGCCCGACGACCGTTACTTCTGCGAACAGCACCGTCGTGACAATCACGTTCCACGAAACCAGTGCAAAATTTCGCGCCCATTATTCTCTGCGACCACTATTGCCACGCGCCCACGCGCCTTTATCTGTATTTGTAATTAAGTGTTTCGTCGCTGAGTGTAAATTGTGCTGTTCGACACTAGTTGTGTTCACTGTATGACAAAATATACGTTGTGTCTCGTCCACCTGATTGTGTTTGGTTACCCGTCCTTCTTTCAATCGAGCTGCCCTATCGCCGGCAATTAAGATCTGCTCTTGGCGGAAACAATCGTTAATAGTTTTTTCATTTAACATACGATAGTCTATTACCATCCGCCAACGTCTGTTACCCTTCGAATCGGCTTTTTTAGGGACCACCCAAATGGTCGAGTTATAAGGTGAAGCTGATGGACTAATGACATTGTTTTTGTATAGGACCCTTTTGAGTAAGGTATTTATGAATGACGGGAAAACGATACTGTTTTGTGTTAATTAGAATTTCATCGGTTGTTACTATTGCGTATTTCAGAACACGGGTGGAATTTAATTTATCAGACGGAATGTAAAATTGATGGGGAAAACGATTCACTATTTCAAGTATACTAGTGTCACGTCCTGGGTGGCGGAGGTTAGGACTGTGACAAAGTTGGGGAATATTGGGAGGTTGGACACGAAGGCCAGCTTCGCAGCTCTGAGGAGTTTAGGAGCTCAGGCACGAAGACCAGCTTCGCAGCTCTGAGGGGTAGATGGTATTCAGGCACGAAGGCCAGCTTCGCAGCTCTGAGAGGTAGAAGGAGTTCTAGCACGAAAGCCTGCTTCGCAGCTCTAAGGGGTGGAAGGAGTTCAGGCACGAAGACCAGCTTCGCAGCTCTGAGGGGTAGAAGGCGTTCAGCACGAAGGCCAGCTTCGCAGCATAAATCGACCAGGGAAGGTTAGGGAGTTATCGCTCACCAGAGTGACACCCGTTAGAACTCTTGTGGCTTGTATTTATGGCTCGATAATTGGCTCAACTACTGCATTGCAATAAAAAGACACGCGTCGTAGTTCTTTATAATAGGTGTAGTAATGGGCATGCGGGACTCTAAACGAAAGTAAGCTCGTAAACACTGATAAGAACTCCCGGTGTTCGCGAAGAGAGATCAGCTGTTGCTATAGCTTGTAATGATAAGAATTCTAACGTCGGGTAAAACAAAAGCGTTATTTATTGGAACGCATGCGAATAAGCCATGCACTACTGAAGCAATGGCGGTAGACGTATTATAACAATGCCTTGGACATTAAGCATTAGCACAAAACATTTATATAACGATGATCAATGATAGTAATATATATATATAAGCATAAGAAGTGTTAGAATTGGTTATAAACAAGTTAACATAAGGCAATAAGCTTAAGCAATAATATAATTAGGCGGTAGTATAAGCAATGGAACGATATAAAGCGATAAGCGTAAGCAAAGAAGATAATATAAAGCAAATAACATAAGCAAAAGGAAACAATATAAAACAATAAGCGTGAGCAAAATTAAATGATATAAGTGTAGATAAGCATAAGTAAATGAAAATAATAGAAAGCGATAAAGTTAGTGATGACAATAAGATAAAATGATATGCGCTTACAGTGATGTAGAAGGTTTGGTAATTCTTTTGGGGACGTTGCACAGAAGCGAAATTTAACACTTAAGAGATTTTAGAATGTCGTGATAAAGTGACTCGCGTAGCGGATGTTGCCGAACTAGCTGTGTGCGGTCCATGCGGCGCTGGTATTTATACAAAGCGATGGAATGTCAAGTATGCGGGGAATTTGCGGTATGCGCGATGAGTCATGCTGAAAATATGTGTTATGTAATCGAAATGTCTCGATGAGTCCTGCGCGAAATATACGTCGCAATAGCTTAGTTGGCGGTCCTTTGGGATTCTGAAAAGGGGGTACTCAACCCGTTGGGTGGATTTTGTAGGTTTTGATTGAGGAGTTTGAGAGTGGCTTGCATTTGATGTTGATTGGCAAAGAAGGGAGGAGAAGAGGTCTTGATTTGAGAGGGCTTTGGGCCGAGGGACTTGTGAGGGAAAAGATCGTGCCTTCTAGGGCGAAGAGGGGAGAGGGTTTTTGTATTTAATCGTCTGGAGATGGGTACCGCTAAGGTACATCGTCCAGGCGATTGATGATTGGGAAAGGGTTAAAAGTTGTTATTTTATAGATAGTAGGGAAGATGTTAATTAGGACCGCGCGAAAAATAGCGGGACGTCACACTAGCTCGCTCAATTTCACTAAGATCATCTAAATCCAAAAGCTTTACAATTTGAGCTAATCTAGAAGCGTCAGACTTTGACTGTTCCAAATTAGTTTTTTCTTTCCGAGATAAACACGGTACTGATTGACCCTCCGTGAAGGCTTCTAATTCAATTGGGGAAACAGTTACATTAACATGGTTGGGAGTAGTGTTAATCGCAAAAATTTTGGCAAACCCGTGTTGTTGAGCAACTAATTGTTACGTCCGAAATCGAGGTTGTGATTGATGGTTCACTTCGCAACGTAAAGAGGGGATCTTGCCCCGTCGTTTCCGGCGCAACCGTAATTCCTAAGGCCGGTCACGCTTTTTGGAGTACTATGCGGGGCAGGTAGATCGGCTATTTAAAGATCGAGGAGGAAAAGAAGATGTGCGTTTCGTCTTGGGACCGTCAGTTAGACTCATCAGTAGGGCTATAGCTGGCGGCTCCTGCCCTAGACACACAGGGACTAAGAGGAGTAAACTTGGAACTTGTATATATATGAACGAGATTAGAGTTTAGGACTTGTGAGAGGATTAGATATCTAGCGGCGCTGGTGAAGACTAACCAGGCGCGGACCCCGTGGCGGGGCTAGGACGTCACACTAATGCTTCCCCAATTTAAACACCTGGATCAGTTAAAAGTTTCCTCAGATAACCCTCCTTAATTTCTGGGTTTTTGACGGGAAGAACAATCAAGCATTTCGAACGGGGAAGTAGTTTGAAAGAAGATGTCGAAAGAAGAAAATGTTCATCACCAATTTGAAGAGTATTAGTTTTGTTATCACCAAATTATAATATGGCATTTCTGTTTTCCAGGAACGGCATGCTCAATATGCCTGCTTCAACGATTAGAAAATCTACGTCAACTACTTGAAATTTAACTTCAACATTATGTACTGGGAGAATGATCTCGCCAAAAGTGCGTAAACTTCCCGATTCAATTCCAGTAAGATCATAGATAATATTAGTGGTTACTACCTCACTAGAATTTAAACTATTTCGCTTTATTAAATTGAGTTGTGAGCCAGTGTCAATAAGAAAATTAGCGTAACTGTTTTGAAAATGGTTGTGAATCAACTTAATTACTGGTAGATGACTGGACCCTTTCACTTAGATTTGGAAGCAAGTTCGCTGGGTTTGGCGCTGGCAATCAAAGGTTCGCTCCGTGTCGCGCCTTTCCGCGGAGTCGTCTTCGAGTTTAAATCATCCGAACGAGAATTTTCGCCGAGAGATCGAAAGGTATCCAAGTTCCGTTTTTTAAAACAAATAGCTTCCGTATGACCGCTTTTCTTACAAAACGCGCATCTAATTTCCTCGCGACCTTCAAAACCCACTCGATCCCTTCTGACAGAGCGGCATTGACGACTGAGATGACCGGTCTGATAGCATTTGTAACATTCGCGATCTTTATGACTCGCAAAATTTGTTTTAAAGATTTTCGCACTCCGAACGAAAGATTTTTAATGTTCCACCAATTCTGCATTCAAATTAGTTGCATTATTTATAGCAGATTCAAGATTGGGTAGTGCTTTTTTGTCATTTTCTCTACTCAAGTAAAACCGGATGGTGTCATTGGAAATCCCCTTAATAAAGCTAATCATTGCAGAGCTCTTCAACAGGTCATTAACTCCTACTAATTGTTCTGCACTGTAAATATCCTTAGCAGTTTCTAAGCCACCATTTAATATTTCGCTTACCCTCGTCCCAAATACATCTACTGACTCATTAGCATTCTGATGTAGCTGCATTAATTGAGCATTAAAACTATGGACATTGAACGATTAAACGTAAAACTTTTTAAGTAGACCAAATAGCTCGTCCAACGTTTCAGGCTCCTCACTATTAGATAACACCAATTTTGGATGCCCTTCAATTTTGTTTCGAATTAATAACAGTAGATTTTCACAGTCTTCGGGCCTGACTTTAGAATCAGCCAACCTACATTGCTTTATGAAATGAACGAGGGAACTCGATTTCCCATCAAATTTTGGAATCGAATCTTTCATTAACTTCAGGGAAAGGCAGGATTTAGAAGGGACAGCTAACTGATTTGAAGAATGTTGCTGTGCAATTTCTGCAGAACGTGGTACAACATTAAATTCGCTTGAGCTTAAAACGAGGCGGTCAATCCGCATCGGCACAAGGCTCATCTCCTGAGCCTGTGTCGCGCAAATAGGGGGCTCGCAGATAGCCGGAGCGATCTCGATTTGACACAGTAAAGAGCGATCAATCCGTTCAGGGAAACTAGCAGACGTACTTGCTTCCATTGGTAAGAAACTCAATTCCGGGGTTTGCGAATTATCTACAAGTTTATCCGACCGCATCGTTTCACTCGATATATTTTCTACCTCGAACTCTTGCAATTTATGCGAAAGAAGTAACCGCTTTCTCCTAAGTCTTAACATTTTCTTTGGGTTTCGCAACATTTTAATAATAAAATTCGAAACGCAAACGCAAACAAAGCAAACAAACCGGATTAAAATATCTTAACAGGCGTATGAACCAAAAATTGAACAATTAAACACTGAATAATATTTCTCACGCAGATCTTGGTCGAATGCAGTCTTGATCTCAACGCTGTTACTACCACGAGTGAGCGTGACTTTGGGGGGAGATTGCTGCACGGCCGCCCGAACTCACCCTCTTCGATATTCGTCCACGTATATCCGCGTTCCTGGGGAAACCGTGCAAAAACCCAGGAAGAAGGGTCTGTACTCGCGAGGACCTCTTGAAACATGTCCACGAGCCGACGAAAAGATCTTAATGCTGTCACCAGTTTTGTTCCGGGGCCGGCTGGGAATTCTTGTGGTTCGAAGGGAGTTCCGTGTGGTTCGACGTCCGTGGAGCCCTGAAGGGCTCTGCTCGCGTATGCGTGATGTTAAATGAACGAAATATTTTGTAACAAATAACTTAGAACTCAATAAAACTTGTTGAACTGAACTAAATTGAATTGATTAAATTATTGAAACGATTAAGAAACGAAACGAGGATATTTCAAGATTGATTAACACTCTATTTCAATGTGTTAGTCTCACCAATATGCACGAACTACTATCCGTTTCAAACGCATGGTACAAAACTTAAGGTATTATTACTGTAAAGTATATATACACTCCTGGAAAAAATTAAAGGAACACTATAATTTCCCGAAAATTTTGGTCATTTTCAAATGGCTGTATCTCCGCGAAAAAAGGTCGCAAAAAATATTTTAAAAAAGCATTTTAACGTTCAAAGTCTCTAGTTTTTGAAACAATGACTCAATTTTTTTCTTCCTCCATTATGATACTGTTTTATCAAGATGAAGCGCAAGAAACGAAGTTTCAGAAATTTTTGCCTAGTTTGGACGTATGCACGGGCCAAAAAGAATTTTTTCAGATAAATCCAATGGAGTGCTCTTATAGAGCAAACATTTCTCTTTAATTTCGTTTTTTTGGTTTTGTTGTATGATTTTTATTGACCGAGTTATGCGCCATCAAAGCAAAAAAGGAACTATTCACTTTGAACACCTATATCTTGCGAAAGCATGATCGCAGATATTTTTTCATGAGTGTTTTGGAAAGCTAAGAAATTATACTTTCAAAATCTTTAGTTACCATTTAGTGAGATTTTTTTTGCATCGATATAAAATCCATTTTAAGATAATCCCAAAAATTACATATTGTTGCGGGCACCCTATGGATAGAATCCATGGCCCCCTGGTGCCCGCGACGAAGACAAGGGGACAGCGAGAAGAAGGCGATCGGACCGATCGCCTGTCAAGCTGTCATTCGAGAGTCAGCCGCCATTACAAGCAGACATATCGATATTCACATTCCCCTGCCTAAGAGATTGTATTCCGTTACCTTTGTTCTTTTACCAGTCCTGTTAATGTTCTGTTACTCTTGTTATACATTAAAGTCATATTATGTCGAGCGCGAAACGTAACAATATTTACCATTTTTGGGGAAGCATGATGCCACTTCAAGGAAAATCAAGGAATCATTTACGTGTCCACGTTTTTGCGAGTTAAGACTACCCGTAAACACTGTGCAAAAGGCCGGACCAATCAGATTTTTTTTCCGTATGTCCTCGATGGTCAAACATGCGATATGGTCTGAAAAATTGAAGGATCACTTGTTTTACATTATGTTTCTCTGTAAAACCCTTGTTTTTCTCGCGGCATTTGAACGATTGTTGCACTTTTTTTTTTGGTTAGTTCAACGTCATTTTAGTAAAAAGAAAAAATTTCAAAAATTTAAGAAAAACATTTTATCCAATCTCTTCGCAATGACAAAGCCTGTACTTCAATAACTGGCATTAGCACCACCCAAAGCGCGCCACGAGTTGACGCATGCGCGGCCGGACCTACACCTCACTGCGCATGCGTCAACACAGCAAGACAAGACGCTGCGCCGCAGCCTGCCACTCACGCAGCAACCTGCCACTTTAAATTCGAATTTTAGCTCACTTCTTTTTTGCATCGCGTTATGCCCCGACGTCACCTAACTGAGTACGAAGTCGCTCGACTTGTGACTTTGTTGGAGGAGGGCCACAGTCAGCGACAAGTTGCCAATTCTTTTGGTGTAAGTCCGTCGGTTGTCAATCGTCTTTATGCTCGATTTCGAAATACTGGGTAGTACTCTCGCAGATCAGGGCAAGGACGCAGACATGCTCTTCGGGAGCCAACCGTCACTTCACGCGTTATTGCAGGACAATTTGTGAACTACAGAGACAATCCGCCACGTCCGATCTCTAGCAGGACCGTCAGGAATCGATTGAGGGACGTTGGGTTGCGTTCGAGGCGCCCAATGCGAGTCCCGTTGCTCACTCCCACATATCAACGGTAGCGTTTGGCATATTCTCGCCGTTATATGCACTGGGGTCAGCAGCAATGGACACATGTCCTTTTTACTGACGAGTCCCGATTTTGCCTCCACGGGAACGATCGACGGGTTCAGGTCTGGCGTCGTGGTGGTGAACGCAATAATGCCAACCATACAAGGCCGGTCACCGCGTTTCGTGGTGGATCGGTTATGGTTTGGGCGGGGTATCACGGTACTCACGTACTCCATTAATTGTCTTCCCACCTGGTGGGTTGACCGCTGAGAGGTACGTGGACGAGATTCTGCGCCCCGTTTTACTCCCTCTGCGTCAACGCATGGGAAACCGCTTCGTACTTATGCAGGATAATGCAACGGCGCATACTGCACGCCATACGCTTCAATTTTTGCGCCAAAATCGAATATCAGTGCTCGACCATCCAGCAGTGAGTCCAGATCTGAATCCCATTGAGCATGTTTGAGATATTCTTGGGCGACGTTTGCGACGACAGTACCCGAACCTGGCGAATTTGAGGCAATTAGCATACGCCCTCTGCCAAATTTGGAACAGAATTCCTCAAGTGAAAATTCGGAAATGCATTAACATGCGCAACCGATTGAGGGAAGTAATCGTGCGAAGAGGTGGCAACACCCATTATTAGACCACACACACAAACACACACACACACACAACGCGCGCGTGCCTCCATACATACACACATGGGAGAGTGAGTTTGGAGTCAGAAAATACTGCGGGAGTGACGAACCGCAGGGTCTCATCTCTCCATGCTGACGCATACACAATGAAGTGTAAATCCGACCGCACATGCGCCAACTCGTGGCGCGCTTTGGGTGGTGCTAATGCCAGTTATTGAAGTACAGTTTTTGTCATTGCGAAGAGATTGGATAAAAATGTTTTTCTTAAATTTTTGAAATCTTTTCTTTTTACTAAAATGACGTTGAACTAACCAAAAAAAAACGTGCAACAATCGTTCAAAAGCCGCGAGAAAAAAAAGGGTTTTACAGAGAAACATAATGTAAAACAAGTGATCCTTCAATTTTTCAGACCATATCGCATGTTTGACCATCGAGGACATACGGAAAAAATATCTGATTGGTCCGGCCTTTTGCACAGTGTTTACGGGTAGTCTTAACTCGCAATAAACGTGGACACTTAAATGATTCCTTGATTTTCCTTCAAGTGGTATCATGCTTCCCAAAAAATGGTAAATATGTAATTTTTGGGATTATCTTAAAATGGATTTTATACGATGCAAAACAAATCTCATTAAATTGGCAACTAAAAATTTTGAAAGGATAATTTCTTAGCTTTCCAAAACACTCATGAAAAAATTTCTGCGATCATACTTTCGCAAGATATAGGTGTTCAAAGTGAATAGTTCCTTTTTTGCTTTGATGGCGCATAACTCGGTCAATAAAAATCGTAAAACAAAACCAAGAAAACGAAATTAAAGAGAAATGTTTGCTCTATAAGAGCACTCCATTGGATTTACCTGAAAAAAATTCTTTTTGGACCGTGCATACGTCCAAACTAGGCAAAAATTTCTGAAACTTCGTTTCCTGCGCTTCATCTTGATAAAACAGTATCATAATGGACGAAGAAAAAAATTGAGTCATTGTTTCAAAAACTAGAGACTTCAAGCGTTAAATTGTTTTTGTAAATATTTTTTGCGACCTTTTTTCGCGGAGATACAGCCATTTGAAAATGACCAAAATTTTCGGGAAATTAGTGTTCCTTTAATTTTTTCCAGGAGTGTATATATATATAATTTATATTATCAGAGCCGGATTTACCTTTTCAGGGGCCCTAGGCTGAATATTCGGGGGGCCCTCGGTTAAATATAAAAAATAAAATAACGCTGATTTGATTTTTTTTATCATAATACTCGTATAATCTAAATAAGAATTTAATTTCAAAATTAACATTGAATATCAAAACTAAACATAACATTATCATAAATAAACATTAAAGATACAAGTTAATAAATATAATATAAAAAAATGTGAAACGATTAAATTTAAAAATCTTTTCGGCGAGACTTTTGCTGTGCAAAATCTTCAACAATGGAATCAAAATCCAATTCACGGAGAAGTTTTGATTCGATTGCCATCAATGACAAAGCATTCAGTCGGTTTTGTCCAGTGCAACTTCTCAGATGGTTTTTCACGCGGGACAATGTTGAAAATGATCTTTCACCCTCACGGTTGGTCGCTGGAATACTAAGATATATTCTTAATGCGATCATGATATTTGGATATGTTCCTAACATAACATGCTTATCCAAGTGAGTCATCAGATCTATAACTTTCACCTTATCTTCAGTGTTTACTGTAGACGAAAATTGCACAAATTCATCAACGAATTCCATTTCCAAATCATTAGGATACGCTTCAACCAAATGAATGCATTGATGTTTTAAATCTGTCAAACTTAAGGTTTTAAATTCTGTTAAAAATCCAAAGAGGTCTTTTAAATTCAAATATGAATGTTGTCGTTTACGTAATTCAACTGTCAAAGAATCAGTTATTACATTGAGTGTTTGAAATATAAATTGATCACGAGCCGTTAGTACTATATCTGGTGTATCCTGTTCATCAAACATGCGTTTTCGTATTCTGTTTCGAGCATTTTCAGTTTTATATTCATGTAATGTTACCAGTTTTTTTGCTCGCATTTCGTCATAATTGTCACGCATTATTAAAATGAAATTTAAAAGAGATTCATACAATTTTATAACGTTCAGTATATCAATATGAGGTTTTTGAAGGGAACGACTTACTGCGTTGAATCTACTCATTAATGTGTGCCATATAACTGGCATTACTGCTGTATCAAATTCGTTCATTTTGTTGCACAAATTGTTTGCTTCCTGACGTGTAACCATAGTTTGAGCTTTTTCATCAGATAATTTAGTTAAAGCAGCTTTAATTTCTGCATAACCCATATAGAGCGATTTAACTGCGTCTGCTCTAGCACATCATCGAGTCTGAGAGAGTGATTTAACAACAAGACCATTCTTTGGCAAACATCTTTCAGTACTTTCCATCTATACATTGGAGCACAAAAAAAGTTGTATAGAGATTGAACAAAACCAAAAAAGTTAACAGCTCCTAAACAACATTCTGCAGCGCAAGCGCCAACAAGATTTGCAGAATGTGCTGCACATGGTACGAAATGAGCAAGTGGATTTAAAGTCTGGATTCGTGCTTGCACGCCTGTATAAATACCAGCCATGTTTGCTGCATTGTCATAGTTCTGCGCTCTACAATCTTTAATATCAAGGCCAAAATTATCGATCAATTTTAAAATCTGATTGGTTATATCTTCAGCTCCGTGACTATGAAGTTCAAGAAATTGCACAAATCTCTCGACTGGTTTTCCATTTGGTAGCACATATCGTAAAATAAAAGTAAGTTGGACAACATTGGATATATCGGGGGTAGAATCCACACTAATTGCAAAATATTTAGCTGTTTTGACTTCTGCAATAGTGGATGATTCCAATTTTTGGACCATAACCTGAAGAAGCTCCTCACAAATTGTTTTGGACAGGTATATTGTGCTTCCAGATCCCTTTCCGCCATGTCTTTCAATATGACTTGCCAAGAATGGATCAAATTTTGCAATTACCTCAAGGAAGCCTAAGAAATTTCCATTAGTTGCAGATCCAAAAGTCTCATTATCGCCACGAAAAGCAAGACCTCGTTCTGCAAGAAATTTAATTGTTTCAACAACCCGCTGAAGGACATTGCGCCAATAATTTTTTTCTGTCTGCTGCTGTTGCACAATTTCACAGTCAATTCTGCTCGAATTTCTAGCCATTATACACCAATCATTAACGTTTTTTTGTGGTGGATGCTACTTTCATGGATTTTAATAAGAGCATGGCAGTTTTTCCAATCACTGAACCCACTTCGAAATGCAGATTCTTGTGTTCCAAAAAGTTTACATGGCCGCAAAATACGTTCCCAGTAGATGGGGAGTATAGAAGCCATTTCCTTGCAAATTTTTCACCATTGCTCATTTTTCTTTCAAATATACTTAATGGTAGATATCTAACTTGAGTGCTGTCCTTTCTCGAGGATTTCGTATAATTTCCGATCAGATTTTGGTTGATGGGCCTCCTTATGATTTTCTCACGCAGTGCATTATTTATAACTACCCATGTGGACGGATCATCTGTAGCCACTAAAGGATGATCAAATTTTTCCTCCGAAATCAGGTCTACATTACCAGATTCTATAGTTATAGTGACATTTGTGTGGATGGATTCAGCAGAACTTGACTCTTCCCGTTTATTAAAATTTTGCGTAGCTGTTGAGGTTGATGGTAATGCGTCAGCACTAGAAGCTTTTTGAAAATATTTATTTAATTTGGGAAGTGAAGCTTGTGTTTTTTCGAGCTCAGTTTTCCGTTTTCGTTTTTCTGCGCCACTAGGATAAGATCTTTTGCTAGACATTTTTAAAGCTCTGCTCAATATTGTCTCTTAAAAAATTTTGGGCGAGACGGAACGAGAGCAAGGAACCGTACGAGTAGGGATGCGGGATGCCGCACAGTGGTCTGGAATTAAGAATTTGGTGACATTTGTCTATAGTTTTTGACTAAATAAATAATATCTGGATAGCAAAGAAGAAAATATTAAATGTAAAACCACTGAAGAGAGAGTATTAAATAAAGTACCAAATAAACAGCTTTTAATTTTTTTATAACAATTAACTTAAAAAAATTGAAAAAAGAATAAATAAATAAATGTAAAAAATATTAAGTTATACATCATTAGAAGGGGATAATTTTTTCCTATTGGAGCAAATTTCGTTTCGAAATCTTTTATAGTTCAAAAGCTATAGACAAATGTCACCATATTCTTAATTTCAGACCACTGTGCGACGCGTTGATACTTTGTCTCGCTCAGTCTATCGGATGCCTAATACCCCGTCCTGTCCGTGTGCGACGAGCATGCGCGATGGGCGTGAGCGTTTAGACTTGTTCTCGTTCCATCGTGCTCCCGCCCTCGGCAAGATATTTTGAAACATTTTTCGAAAAAAAATTTAGAATGAGGGGCCCCCAGCTAAACGGGGCCCTAGGCTTCAGCGTTGTTAGCTTAAGGGGTAAATCCAGCACTGTATATTATAGTTATTATACTTTGATGTTTTAAGGAAAGTAAAATTAAAAAAATCATTGAAAATCTAATTCCTATTAAATGTTTGTGATGTACAACTTTTAGAAGTGATGTCTGCCCGCATTTCCAAGTGACTATTATTTACAGTTGTCACATAATCGTTTAATAAAATATTTGAAAAAATTGATAATAATTTAAACAAAATACTGTGGTAAGCTTAACCACAAACGCATGTATCTGAAAATGCTAAATAATGTATATCTGATTGAATACTAATATATGTTAACTTACATAAAATATGTTTATGATTTTCAGATTGCAAAAGTTGAGATTCCAAATTACCATAATTTATTATGGCTTACATTGTATACACATGAATAAATGAGGTTATAACTTCTTCAGTGGAAACAGAAAGGCCCCCTCTTTGTAAGTAATCAAACTATACATCGCCTACAGCTTTACCTCCATCCTCCACAATTAATAATCGACATATATTGCAATTTAATTTTTTAGTAACAGAATCGGACCCATAAACGGATATGTACATTTTAATAGAATCATCTACAATTGGCAGAATATTTTTGGTGATCAATTTTTACGAGGAATAGCAACAATTTATTTTTTCGGTAATTCCTCATCTTTGGGGAATAAAAATATAGAATTGTAATTATTATCTTTTAAAGTGCCATTATAATTTCCCTTGCAATTAGGAACACATCAGCACCATGGCATTATTAATGAATATATGAAATTTGTAAAAAAGTATGTGTGAAACAAAATGTCAAAAAATGCTATAGATTAACTTAAATAAATGTGCTATACACAAAAATAAGGATCTGTAGGGTTAAGATAAATAAATAAAACACCTTGATTATTGCTCCGCTTCTGATATTTAGAGGACTTCAGTACTATATTAATATAAATATTTAAAAGATAAACGGGACACCGAAAGGTCGATAGAGGGAGACTGTGTAGCCGGGAAGTCGGTGGGTAGTGAGAGGCTGAGAGACTGATACGGTAGGTTGGGTCAGGTATATCGAAGCTCCCTCTTGAGGGTCGACCACCTTGGCGTGGTGAGAGGGCAGTAGGGCGGTGACTATGCTCCGTGTCGGGCGGTAGTGCAGAGACTTATCCCTGCCCTTCAGGCCGGCGGGGGGTGCGGCGGCCCTAGCCAAGAGTCGACTATCACATGGAACACGTACACGCGTTGCAGGTTCGGAGGGGGGGGGGGCTCGGTGATTCCCTCCCGTTCCATCGCTTTGGTGAGGGAGCGCGTGGGGCCCTCCGGCCCGGCCCCGGACCGGTGATGCACAAACACTCGCATTCCTACAGATACACATACTTATCTCTTTAAACGAGTTTAGAAGACCGCCGGGGGGGGGGGGCGTTGCCCTTTAAGACATTTTTTAATGGACGATGAAAGATTATAGTAAAGCCTCGAATAAAACGCCGCTATCGGGTGGTCGCCCGACTCAGTTTGGCCTTGTCAGCAGTCAAATTTAAGTAAGACATCAGACTGATGACACTGCGCTGGTGCCGCGGGCCGGTGTCACTGGGGGTGGCAATTTATCACTGCATTCCACCCCAGAAGAATTCACAGCAGCAGGACCTTTGGTTATTACCAAATGGACGACGAGGAGACGAACATCAGGAGTGGAGGTAAAAATCCAGCCACTTCCTGTTGAGAGTTCGGAGACAGCACGAAGGAGGGTGGGTTGATGGACCGGGTGGCACTGGGTGCCTTCTCACCGGTATCGGTCTATTACGCCATCTTCTCTCCAGATGGAGAACAGACAGAGGAACCTCGGATGGATTCCTCCATGCGTGGTATGTCCCCAGTTCGAGATTCTGAACTGGAACGAGACCTCCTGTCCGGGGATCTGCTGGGCGCCTCGCCCGCGCACACACGCGTCGATACAATTTCGACGGCACGCACCGCAAGGGGCGTGCCATACGCGCAAAGCGTGGTGGCGGTCGGACCCACAGTGGAGACCGCGGAGCTTTCTAGGTTCTGGCGGGAGATGGCGGCTAGGGAACAGCCGGTCCATACCACCGAGACCGGTGATTGCGTGTACATCTTCTCCGATGAGGGGGATGCGGAGCACGTTGCTGCTGCCGTCACCGGAAGCGTGACAGAGGTCCCCTCGGGGGCGGCCGAAGCCAACGCTGTGGCGGCGTCTTCGGACGTCGAGATGGTGTTCGGTGCTGCTGCCAAGGGGGTACGCTTTCGCTACCGTCCCTGTCCGACACGGGCGCGGACTGTGTCTCGTTCGGGGGGTGGCACACTGGCGATGCCTGCAGAGGCCCCCTTTCCGTCTTCGGCTGAAAACGTGGGCCCAATTGGCCCCAGCACGGGTCCGGGCCAAGGGTGGCTCACATTCGTTCCTCCCAGAAAGGGGAGAAAATTAGAACAGAGGCCCGGGATCTGGACGGCCCCAGCGCGAGATCCGGGCACAAAGCCGCTGCCGGGGCGCGAGGAGTTTCGCCAATGGGCGGAGGCCCTGGCGATTGCCCCCTGGCGGGCGAGGCCCAAAGTGATCTGGATACGGTCGCGGCGACCATCTCCGTAGCCAAGAACATCAAGGGCACAGATATCCGAGTCGCGGTCCGTCGCGCATCCCCTGCCCTCTCGGTCATGACGGACTGGGCCGAGATAGCGAAGGACTCGGACGGGAATGGGGAGACGAAGTGCAGGACCCTCCAACTGAGGGTCAAGACCCTGTCGTCCCAGGTCCAAACCCTGACGAACCAGGTGTTTTTGCTGACGGGAGACCTGAGGACCAACAGAGCCCAAAGTGTTCGCCCGCCTCCGGGGGAGGGCGGTGGCTGCTGGGGTGGACGTCTCGGAGTTCCCGCGGCTGCGAGCCCCGTGACTCTGGGCTCTAGCGGTACCAGTGCGGAGTAGCCATGGGATAGCGTGCTGCGCCGCATGGACGATCTGAAGATGTCTGCCGGGCGACATGCTCTCTCTGAAGCTCGCCACGAAGGATGCGGTGCGCCGGCCGTACTCCCCCTGGGTACGCAGACCTGTGGCGGCGGCGACCAGGCTGGCGAAGGCGGGCCACATTAACATCGACGGGCTTTTGGTCCGGGTGCTGCCACTCGCGCAGAGGAGGCTTCAATGCTACCGCTGCCTGGAGTTTGGACATATCCAGGCCAGGTGCGGTAGTGGCACGAGCAGGAGCCTCCTCTGTTACAGTTGTGGGGTGGAAGGGCACGTGGCCCGTAATTGCCTGGCTGCTCCGAGCTGCCCGTTGTACTCTCGCATGACCACAGGGTGGGTGGCCCGACAACAACGATGAGACGCTGCTTTTAGCGCGCTCGGTCGCCGCGTCGTTTGGCGGCGGGTCCCACCTCCCTGGCGACGGAGAAGCTATCTCCGCGGCCCCTATCGCGATCGCGGGGCCAGATCAGCCTGGGTTCGTGTCGGAGGATACCGGCGTTGCGCTTTTGTAATTCCCCGAGGCCCTCCGATGCTGCTAGCGAATTTCAACCACTCCATACGAGCGCACGACCTGTTTGAACAGGCTCGTGTGGAGTTGGGAGTAGGGCTGGCCGTGATTGCGGAGCCGTACCCGGTGCCTGATCTGTGTTTCCGGGTCACTAACCCGGACTAACAGGTGGCGGTTACGTGGGAGGTGGGTCGGAGAGCCCTGCCGTGTGCAGTCGCCCAGCACGGGCAGGGCTCTAGAGCGGTGAAATGGGGGGATTTCTTGTGGTGGGCTGCTATGTAGCACCACGATTTTCGGTCCCGGAGCTCGAAGACCGGTTAAATGGGCTGGGGGCAATCCTCGACTCCCAAATGGCCCAGCCGGTCCTTATTGGGGGACTTCAACGCCCACGCGGTTGAGTGGGGCGCTCCCAGGACGTACTCCAGGGGCCAGGTGCTACTCGAGTGGGCGGATGCGATGGGGTTCATCCTCAGGAACCCCCATGCAGTCACGACGTACCGTGGTCTGCGGGGCGAGTCGGTGATCGACCTGATTTGGGTCAATCCCGCGGCCGCGGCCATCACGACCGACTGCTGGGTGGCGGAGGATTCAGAGTCAGGTTCGTATCACATGTATGCGATGCTGGCTACCTCCGCTGTCCCACCTCCTCGTGTTCCGCGTGCCGGTAAGCAACCCCCACGTTGAGCGCTCAAGAAACTCGATGTAGGCGCAACCCAGTTGGCGTCCTCCGTCGTCGCCTGGCCTCCTGAGCCGATCCTCGACGATCTCGTAGTCGGTGCCCTTTGGTTGCGTAAGGCGTTGCAAAAAATATGCGACGCAACTATACCGCGCACCGGGGCGCCGGGTGGGGGTCGGAGGTCGGTGTACTGGTGGTCCGCGGAGATCATCGATTTTCGCGCGATCAATCTACGGGCCCTTCGCCGGTACACCAATGCCCGTCGTGGATCTCAACGGGGGACCAACTCCAGGAGCTGTGCGTCGCATTTTCGACGGCGCGTCGTGAGCTCTGCGGAGCCATTGCCCGGGCCAAGGCCCGTTCGTGCGACGAGTTCCTCGCGACCCTGAATATGGACCCTTGGGGGCGCACGGACTTATACGGGCTATCAAGCTCGGACCCTGGGCGCCCCCGGTTGCGGAGGGCCTCAATGCCCGGTTTCTCGCAGAAGTTCTGGCGGCGCTATTCCCCCCTCCCCCTGTTCCTTGGGAGGGTGGCGCTGACGAGACCGAGGACCCAGGGCTCACCTAGGGCATCGACATCTCGAATGCCCTGGGGGTCAGCGACGCTGAGCTCGTTTACGCAGTATCCCCGATGCGCGCAAAGAACGCAGCTCCGGGACCAGACGGAGTGCCCAGGCGAGTATGGTCCTGCGCAATGAGCGGCCTGGGGACTTGCCGCAGGCGCGTATTCGACGCAGCGCTGAGATCAGGGAGATTTCCCCTACTTGGAAAGAGGCGAGGTTGGTGCTGCTTCGGAAGCCCGGAAAGCACTCCGAGTCGCCCTCGGCGTACCGGCCGATTTGTCTTCTGGACGAGGCGGGCAAGTTGCTGTAGCGGGTTCAGGCTGCCTGCCTCTGTGACCACCTGGGAGCCACGGCCCCAGATCTGTCCGACAGCCAATTCGGCTTTAGGCGACAGCGATCAACGGTGGATGCCATTTTGTTGGTCCGATCGCTGTCACACCGGGCGGTCGAGGGGGCGGTATGAGCGTGGTGGTGTCACTTGACATCGCGAACGCGTTTAACACCGTCTCCTGGGCGGCGATCGAGCGGGCGCTTCTTTTTCGTCGCGTCCTACTCTATCTTCGCCGCCTGATCTAGAACTCCGCGGCCTGGTAGCCTCTTATGTCGGCCGGGACCGGGAGGGAGTGGCTACTGTGCACCGCGGCGTTCCGCAGGGGTCCGTTTTGGGGCCCTTACTATGGAACTTGGCGTACGACGCGGCGCTGCGGGTGGCTATGCCATCGCCGGATATCTCGCTGGTTTGCTACGCGGACGATACTCTGGTGGTGGCATCCGGAGGTAGCGCTGTCAGCGTTCGGCGAACGGAAGCAGTCGGGACGTCCTTCCCGACTTGCGGCTCCCAATAGAAGGAGAGGTAGGAGAGGTCGCGTGGAGACTTAGTTTTCGAGTCGTCCCGCCTCCCGCCGGCGCCGCCGCCGTTGTATTCTCCCCGGGCCACGCACTTCTCTTTCTCATTCTTTCTTTCTCTTTTCTCTCTTTTTTCCGGGGGACGGGTACTTGGGAGCGGTGAAATCGGCAGGCGGTAATTTTTGAGAAGCGAGAGGTGAGTTCTCCCCCCTCTCGTCCCACTCCGTGGCCAGGGAACACGGGTCTACGCGTCGAGAGCGAGACATTGCACGGGGGAGCCGGAGGGTCCAAGTGGTGGAGGGGCGGCCGTCCCCACTCCTCCGTCCACCCGGTCGCACTCCCGACGGCACGTGTTCTCGCTTTTGTCCGCGAGATGCATCGGCCGCCCCCGTGAGAGCGACCGCAATGGCGGAGTGGGATGAAGCAAAATGGTGGGGGGGGGGGGCTCTCCGAAAGCAGCAGGAACTGCCGCGGCTGCGCCGTGAGAGGGAGAGGGAGAAACTCGGATATAGAGGGCTCCCGGGAGCGGCCGAATAGAGCGGCTCCCAGTTTGGCGAACGACGCGCGCGGGGCGGGTCTAGCATTAGGACTGCCTTTATAGCATAGCCAGCCACTCGCCCGGGGGCCCAGCTCGGCGACACGAGAATCGCCGGCCCAGCCGATCCCATCAGGCCAGTCAACCACTCCCGCCCGGCCTGACCCTACGGGGTCGTCGCTGGAAAGCACAATTATTATTATTACGTCTTCATTGCGTCTACATATATATAATATAGGCTGTATATATACAGCCTATATTTACAGGCAGGTACTGTTTACACAGTACTGATATAGCTACTACAGTGCAAAAGGCGAGGTTCAGCATGAACGCTGCTGTATACCTAACCATTAACATAAGACTAGAGTATAGACTGAATCTAAAGATAAGAATATTGATTAAGAATGAAAGTTATGGCAGCACATTTAAAGGAGAAAGCAGATTGAATAGAGCGAACATCAGCAGGAAGACAGTTATAAAATGATGCAGAAGTATATGAGAATGAGGTCTGAAATTTGGCGGTGTGATAAGAAGGGATAGACCATGCTGATTGAAAACAGGTGCACAGTGCAGAATCGGTGTGAAATGATAAATTGTAAGGAAGAAAACAATAGAAAGAAGGAGGAGTACGGCTGGAAAGGGTTTTATGTACAAGTCAACACAAATGGATGATCCACCTCTGACGCATATTGAGCCAGCCGGAATCAACATATAGCGGGGATAAATGATCACAAACTTCCTACGACAATATGAAAAACGAAGACAATAATTCTGCACACACTAGATACATTGCGCCAGGCGAGATGAAAGACAGGGACCATAAACCACATCACAAAAGTCAAACAGGGAGATTACTAGAGACTGGGATAGGGAAAGCTTCTGGGAAGTGGAAAGAATATTTCTTGACAGAAAATGGATACGAAGCCGAGCATATGCCGATCTACAAAGTTTCATGACATGCTGCTCAAAACTCCATTTAGAATCAAGAGTCACCCCCAGATTTATAATATAATAAGATGGGATAACAGCAGATGAACCAAACGTGATGGATACATTCTATGGTAATTTGCTGAGGGATATCGAGGATCCCACGATTAAAATTGAAATTTTGGATGGATTTAATTTGAGTCCATACGATGAAGACCATTCACGGACCTTGTGCAGATCAGATTCTAGCTTGCGAATAGTCTCATTAATGTTCGTACTAAGCACATCAGATGTCAAAACTAACTGGAGATCATCAGCGTACATATAGGGTTGACTAAACTCACACATTCGAAGTAGGTCCGTAACATAAATGTTAAATACGATCAGCCCGAGTACAGAAACCTGAGGTACACCACGCGTTACAGAGCGTATCGTAGAAAATTGCGGCATGTTAGAATCAGTATAAGTCACGACCTGCTGCGTGCGACCACGCAAATAAGAGCGGAACCATTCAAGAGAGATAGTGGAGAAGTCAATGTAGTGTAATTTCGACAGCAGCAGCTTATGACTCACCGTATCAAACGCCTTGGAGAAATCTAGTGAGGCTATAAACGAGAGCTGACGATTATCCATAGCTCTAAGCACAGAGTCAGACAAGTGAAGTAAGGCAGTGGTAACACTGAAGCCATGACGATAGTCAGACTGGAAAGCCGATAGGATACCCATGCTATTAATGTAGTGGTGTATTTGTGAAAAACAAATCTTTTCAAAAAGCTTAGCGAGGAATGGAGAGAGGGAAATTGGCGCAGGGATTCAAGAGTTGTAGGATTAGAGGTTTTAGGAATAGTTGTAAGTATACTGTGCTTCCATAGCGTTGTTAAGCGTTAAGTGCAGAGTACGGCTCACCGGCTGTAAAAGGAGCAATAGAGAAACTGTGAGACAATGAGTCGGATAAGTATTTAGTTAGGAGTTCAGGAGAGATATCAGTTGCTGGTATAGAGTCAAGAAAGTGGTCGCGATTGCTCCGCTCCATTCGATAGAGACGACGTGTAACTTCCGAAATTGACGAAGCCACATCGGTATTAGCTACCACAGGATGTATGGAAGAAGACTCAATAGCGGACAGGCGTTTGTCAATTCGCTGCGTGGTTCGGTTGCGCGGTCGTGGGAAGAGTTCGAACGGGGTTTCGACTCCTCCTAGTATAAGCAGCGACCCCGAACGGGGGTGACACGAACCTGTGACCTGCCTCGCGTCACCCGAAGTCGAAGATGACGACTGTTCGCGGGGGGAGACAAGTGCGCGTGCACCTTGTGCATTTTGCCTTCAGCACGGCTAATACTAGGACGGTATTCACAGTCGTGTCTTGAGCAAATGCTTAAGATCATCTTCTAGAAGCTGATCTTGTTTGCCTGAAGACATCAGGTATTCATAATCGTTGTTCAAGATGATCTTAGAATAAGCAATTGCTTATATGACATATCCATTTTCTTTATAAAGCACATACTCAGGCATTTGCTCATTCACGTTCGGAAACTTTCGGAATAATTCTGTTAATAACCTCCCGCGGTGCCTTACAATGACTTCCAGAACGTAATCCGTAGCATAATGAAGGAAATTAAATTAAAAATTGATTTATATAAAAAACTAATATAATAATAAAAAAAACTAATAAAATAAAAATAAAAAACTAATAATCCAACCACTAAACTGATGTAATATAAAAATAAAAACACCTGAGATAGTAGAGACTCCATTTAATTATAATTTATTTTGTACATAATTGATATACTTGATATAAATTCGATAATAATATTGATATTAGCGACATTGATGATGCTAATAATGTAGCGGACAATGGTGTTATTGAAGGATATATTCGCGACGTGCAAAATCATTCTGAATATTATGATCAAGATGAATTTAAAAGGCGATTCCGAGTTTTGGAATATGCAGCTGTCATGCACACTACCCAGTCACTCTGGTACAATGTATAAAAATTCCATCCTTGGACCAATGACAGCCTGCAACAAAGATGATAATTAAAAAAAGTTGTACATTTTTATGCACAATTACCCCTGTATCTTTTGAACGCATTAATTTCCGAAGCTAAAATTTTATACTTCAGATCTTGCCATCGTCCTCACAATACCTACCAAGTTTCATCTGGATCGGTCATCGGTGCCTTTCGGAAGTACAGCCTAGGTTTTATAATAAGTATCATCCTAATTATTGTAAATAAATTCTAAGGTTTCTTGCTAACCTACTTGCAGATTAAGTAGGTTAATCTCGTGGAATCTCACATGATTTTGTACGTCACGAATACATCTTCTAAGAACTCTATTGCTCGCTATATTATCATCATCAATACCGCTAATATCAATATTAATATCGATGTCTCCTTCAAAATCCATATTCATTCACGTCATTCTCGCTTCCTTTACGCAAATAATGGTGTATGGGTTGGTCTCAAGACCGTTTCAAGCATGGACATAGGAATATAGGGACGGACTAATAGTTGCGACTTTAGGCGAGGGGAGTGCAGCAGCTTTGGGGAGCAGCTGTTGCTGCATTGGTGATTGGTTCTGTCTTTCAGCCTGGTTCCAATTGGTTCTGATTCACTCTTACTCGATGAAAATACGATTGAGCTTGCGCGATCAGAACCAATCGCCAATGCGGCACCAGAGTACGTACCACCACAGACGAGGTATAGAATAGACCTATCAACCAATGTATTTTTCTGTCACCGGTTTGGGGGGTCCTAGGACCCCCTTACCATTTCAGTGTCGCATGCAACGTTACCGGTGAAGTCTCAAAACAGATTGTAACGCTACGCGTGGTAGGAATTAGAATTCAGCACGGGTAAAACAAGGTTATTTTTTGACAGTCGAAGCCCGCGATTTACAAATGTTTCTGTTAGAGTAACAATTTAAAAATCGTCTTATGAACATATTCCGTTCAACGGAAGAGAAAGGAGAATGAATATAAAACGATATCACATTCGCCTTTTAACTTTGCTGTCCTATTCCGGTTTATTTAACGCAAAACAAATTTCATTCGCCTGCAATAACGTAATTTGTAAAAACAGTGCTTTAATGTTTTTTAAGAGCATCTGTTGCTGAACCCCACCCATTCATCATGTGTTTGCGCATACATTAATGATGGTCTATATGATATAATACAGACATATAATAATAACAATAATAATAATAATAATAATAATAATAATATCTTTCTACTGTACTATATTATTTAAAAGGAACATATCGAACCCGTACACACCGATTTTGGTGGAATTTTGCAAGTGTGTAGAGTAGCTAAAAATATTCGATACATATTTTTTGAAGAAGGAATTCATTCTCCTCCATAACTATTAGAAAAATTCATTTGTTTATACTATATGTTCCGTCCTTAGACGGAATTTGGTATCTGGTGCCTTGAAGGAAGTGTTTATTTCAAGGCGCCAGTATTATTAAACAAGGCGCGACTTTTCTAAAGTGAGGCGCCAGTTTTCCTGGCGTGCAAGGGGTGTTTTCAAAGGCCTCATTATACTCCGGCGACAAGGACCTGTAGGGCCCGATGACGGGTCAGAGGTCCTCGTAGACGCCGGCCTCCCACGTCGCTGACTTTCCCACGGCGGATTTTCCCTTTCCCTAATTATCAGGGGAAAGCCTTATTGACACCATTGGTGGGAGTTATGCCGGATTGCACCAATAAAGTGGCAGGATTCGGCAAGACGAATTGAACTCCACTCTCACGGAGTTCACGTTGTGTCGCGTGCTGTTCTTCTAAACCAGTTGTCAGAAAACCTTGAGAGGGACAAGCTCAAGTCCAGAACATTCAAGCATTGTATATATCCGCGTTTTGAGTTGTTGTTGCTGTAATCAGTATTATTAAAGTTAGTGCTAGGAGATACTGTTGTACAGTTCTTTCAAATTTTCCTAGCCAGTTACAGTTCCCGTCGCCATTAGTTTGCCGCCGGGAAGCGTTGGTCTGATATGCAGAAAATGTCAGACGCGCACCTACGTTCGCTAATAAATCAGTGAAGTACAGTCGAAACATTTGGTCCTTCGAGCCGGATCCACCTTTGAGTGAGTGGTCCATATCTATTGAGGCAGCAACAGCAGTTCAAGTCGGATAGGCGTCACTTGCGACGTTTGGTCTTCTGCATGGCTGCCAGCAACCTGAGTCTTCGTCGACTGCCCGGCTTCTAGCAGGGAGATTGTTACGGAGACCGTATCCTGGGTTCAGCGTTGCCTGATCGCCTACCTGCGGAGCTCGTTGCGGAGACAACGCCCTGAGTCTTCATCGCCTGCCCAGCTGCCAACAGGGAGAACGTGGCAGAAGGAACAAACTGCCGTTCGAGGTCGTCGGCCTATATTCCAGTCAGCTGAGGGTCAAGGACAGCAGCGATCACTACAGAGGAGGGCCTGGACGAACCACGTGGCAGCAGTCGGGGACAGGGCTGAAGACACCATAAATCACGCTCAGGTAGGTGGTGACTCACTTTTCCGTCTTCCTAAACCTCCTGTCGTGTATACCTTCAAGTCTCAATTACCATGTCGGAATTGACGAAAAAATTAAATCGACAACGCGGTTCATATAAAGCGCAGTTGACACGGCTTCACAAGGCAGTGCTCGATAACGAGGAGCCTGTTGACGTTGGCATGTTGGATTAACGTCAACAAAAGTTAGAGGAAATTTATAATGGTTTCGGAAATGTTCAATTAGAAATCGAATCGTTGGATGATAATCCCGAGCACGAGTCTGAACGTGAAGAGTTCGAAAAGAATTATTATAAGTGTAGTGATGATATCAGAAAGGCCCGCAGTAGATTGGCGACGACATCGAGTCATCAAAATCTTTCGACGGTGAATGTTGCGTCGACACCTTCGTCGAACGGACGATCAATTTTACCGAAGATTGAAATAAAGCCTTTCGATGGAAACTATGCAGAATGGAATAGTTTTTATGATATGTTCCGTGATTTAGTTCATGAGAACGAGTCACTACCAGTAGTTCACAAATTTCATTTATTAAAATCATATTTGACCGGGAACGCGTCCAGCGTAGTTACGTCGGTTAATGCGTCGGAAGAGAATTATACGATCGCATGGGAGTTATTGCAAAAAAAGTACAATAAGACTCGCAAGATCGTTCATTCGCATATTCGTGCACTTTTCGAATTACCGGAAGTGCCATCCAATAATACAACCGCATTAAGTGGTTTGGTGGACAAGGTCGAGATGCACGTCAAGGCTTTAAAATCGTTGGGTCAGCCCACTGATTGGCACGAAATGCTAATCTACATAGTCGGTGCAAAACTAGACAAGAATACACGCATTCATTTGGAGCGTTCGATAGATGAGAGCGTCATGCCTACTCTGGAGCAATTGTTAGTATTTTTGGATAAATTTGCTAGAGACGCGGAACCAGTGAGCTTGTTAGTCGCGAAACCCACAAATGCGCAACGCGAGAAATCGCAGTTCGGGAAGCGTGGTGATCGGCCGCGTCAGGCTTATGTTCAGGTTAAGGAAGGTATATGTTGTCCAATCTGCCAGAAAGGGCATTATATACAATATTGTGAACAATTCTTAGCGTTGGATCCGCGAGCTAGGGTACCGGAAGTTAAAAAGGCAAGGCTTTGCCATAATTGCTTTCGGTCCGATCATTCGACTTTGCAATGTAAGAGAGCTAATTGTCCACAGTGCGGCAAAAGACATCATGTCTTATTGCACTTTGGAAACACGGTAACCGAGAGTGGTGCTGTGTCAAAGGCTGAAGAGCCACCTGCAACAGGAGTGCGGGTGAACGTGTCGTATATGCGGTCAGAAGTTCTGCTAGCCACGGTGCGTATCATTGTTTTAGATTCTGACAATAATGAAAAACAATGTCGGGGTCTCCTGGATCCGGGTGCACAATTCAATTTTATGACGGAACGACTAGCCAAAGTCCTTAAATTAAAGCTGCATACCTGTGATGTATCGGTTTTAGGAGTGGGGGCGAAAGGAAGTAGCGTGCAGTACTACGTGACAACACGAATTAGATCTAGATGTTCTGATTTTTCGGAAACGGTAATGTTTTTAATATTACCAGTGATTACCGGTCGTCTACCTGCTTGCCGCGTGGACCCGGGAAATGTCCCTGTCCCGAAGAAGATCAGGTTAGCCGATCCGGAGTTTTATAAGTCAACCGAGGTAGACGTGCTATTTGGCGAATACGTTTACTATAGGGCATTAGATATTGGACAGATTAGATTACCCAATAAAGTAAGTGTATTGCAGAAGACGAGTTTTGGCTGGGTTTTGTCCGGTAGAACGAGTTGTGCGCAATCTAATGCGAACAAGCCCAGCTGTTATTTAGCTCGTCTCGGGTTGCAGGAAAATATTGCTATGTTCTGGGAGTTAGAGGAGTGTCATACGCAAAGGTATTTTTCTGCCGAAGAGAAATTATGTGAACAACATTATCAACAGAATTATTCTCGCGATGACGAGGGTCGGTATGTTGTACGACTACCGTTTAACGTAGAGGTAGAAAAACTAGGTGACTCCTATCAGAGAGCGCTAAAGCGATTTTATGCATTAGAACGTCGATTAGAGAGTCATAAAGAGCTATATGGACAGTATAAGGATTTCATTTCCGAATACGTACAACTTGGACACATGTCCATTATAAGAAATGATACGGTAAAGGAAGGGTTTTATTTACCACATCATGCGGTGATAAAAACCACAAGTAACACCACGAAGTTACGCGTAGTGTTTGATGCTTCTGCCAAATCTGCCAGTGGAATATCCCCCAATGATACTTTACTGGTAGGCCCTACAATTCAAGACGAGCTGTTTTCATTACTAGTTCGGTTTAGATTGCATAATTATGTTTTAACTGCAGACATTGAAAAAATGTTTAGACAGGTAAAAATGCATCCGGAGGATACGAAGTTTCAAAAGATCCTTTGGCGCGACAATAAAACGCAGGCTGTAAAGGCATTTAGGCTAAATACCGTTACCTACGGAACTGCTTCGGCACCTTTTCTGGCCGTTCGGACACTAAAGCAATTAGCGAAGGACGAGGGCCATGCGTTTTCTCTGGCGGCCGGTGTATTAGAATCCGACTTTTATATGGATGATCTGTTGTCGGGGGCCGCCACGATCGGCGAGGCTATACAACTTCGAGATCAGCTGTCTAGTTTATTGAGATTAGGAGGATTCAATCTGAGGCAGTGGGCTTCTAATGAGCAGTCCTTGATAGAAGGATTTCAAGATCAAGCTAGCTCCAATACCGTGCATTTCAATGCTTCGGACACAAAAAAGACGTTAGGGATTTGCTGGAACGCAAAGCAAGATTTTATTTCTTACGTGATCAATACCGATTTGCAGAAGCAGCGCAGTACAAAAAGGGTCATATTATCTAGAATTGCCCAGCTGTTCGATCCCTTAGGACTTCTAGGACCGGTCATTATTTCCGCGAAGTTTATAATGCAGGAACTATGGAAGGCAAAGATAGATTGGGATGAAACGGTCCCTCAACACATATATACTGCGTGGATAGAATTTGTCGAACAACTTCCGATTTTAAACGAATTTCAGATCTCACGTCGAGTATTACTTGATCAGCTAGTAGACATACAGCTGCATGGCTTTTTGGACGCAAGCGAGAAAGGTTATGGCGCTTGTATATATTTTCGGTCAGTTGATAAAGTGGGTAGAATCGCGACTAATCTCATTTGTGCCAAATCAAGGATAGCGCCATTAAAGACTATATCTTTGCCTAGGTTGGAGCTTTGCGCTGCACTCCTATTAGTACGACTATACATTTCTACTACCAAAACACTAAAGGTTAAATTTAGTAAAATCAAATTTTGGTCAGATTCTATGATTACTTTGCATTGGCTTAATGCTGAACCATATGTGCTGAAAACATTTGTAGCCAATCGAGTTTCGGAAATTCAAACACACACAGTAGCAAGTGATTGGTCGCATGTTATGTCGGCTGATAATCCTGCGGACTTCATTTCGCGAGGACAATTACCGAAGGATTTTATTAAGAACAGTGTTTGGTTATTTGGGCCTGCTTGGTTGAGTCGCGCGGAAAGCGCTTGGCCGGACACCTCGCTTACACCCATTCCAATACCGGAACGACGCGCTAACGTAGTACTATTGAGTTGCAAACAGTTAGACAAATCCGATGTCTTCTATAAGTTCTCTTCATTTCTCAAATTACAACGAGTAATAGCTTATTGTCTCCGATTTCGGGTTCTCGCATCGAAGAAGGGCAGTTTTAAGGGTGAATTAACAGCATCTGAATTGAAGGTTTTTCACGATGCAATAATTAAAATGACGCAAGCGCAGGCGTTTTCCAGAGAATTGGCGCAACTACAGAGTGACAAACCTCTTGATGCATCTAGTAAGCTAGTCGGTCTTAAACCTTTTCTGGATGCTAATGGTATGCTTCGGGTAGGGGGACGCCTGAAAAACGCGGATATTGAATATACGCAAAGGCATCCAATACTGCTACCAAAGTCTCATCCCGTTACTACATTGATTATTCGATATGAACATATTCGGAACTTACACGCCGGTACGCAAGCAACATTGAATGCTGTAAGACAGAGTTATTGGCCAATTGACGGGAAAAACATGACGAGATTCTTGATTCGCAAATGTCTGCGGTGTTTCAAGGCAAAGCCGATCAGTCCGCCAAACTACTTGATGGGTGACCTTCCACGCGATCGGTTAGTCGCAACCCGTCCGTTCGAAAATGTAGGTGTGGACTACTGCGGTCCATTCTATGTAAAAGAGAAACGGTTTAGAAATCAAAAGCGCCTGAAGGTTTATGTGACTGTTTATATTTGTTTCCTCACAAAGGCGGTGCATTTAGAGGTGGTCAGTGACCTTACTACGGAAGCGTTTATGGCATCCTTGAGAAGGTTTTTCGCGAGACGCGGTAAAGCCAAAATTATTTACAGCGATAACGGCACGAATTTTGTCGGCGCGAGAAATGAACTTGTCGAATTGTTTGATTTTCTTCGCTGTAAGGCAAATACTGAAGAAATGGCTCGATATCTGAATGAACAATCCATCTCATGGCATTTTTCGCCACCAAATTCACCGCACTTCGGTGGCTTATGGGAAGCTGCGGTGAAGTCATTCAAATATCATTTAATTAGGACCGTGGGAGACACGTTAGTAACGTTTGAACAATTTAATAGCTATGTGATTGAGATTGAAGGTATCTTAAATTCCCGTCCACTGACACCTCTTTCCTCGGCTCCAAACGATTTACAAGCCCTAACCCCCGCACATTTCCTTATTGGTGGGTCATTAGCCGCTATACCTGAGCACGATTTCAACGATGTGTCATCTAACAGGCTGTCTTTGTGGCAGCACATACAAAAAATGAAACAACATTTCTGGGTTAGATGGCACAAGGAGTATATCAACGAAATTAGAATTCGAAGCAAATGGAAGCAGGGGTCCAGCGAGATGCTGAGCGTCAACGATCTCGTGCTAATTCGAGACGACGGACTGCCGGCATTGCGTTGGCCACTTGGACGGGTCTTGGAGGTTCGCCCTGGAGCAGATGGAGTGACCCGAGTAGCCACAGTCAAGACTACCAGCGGGATTTACAAAAGGAGTGTTAAAAGACTATGCCCCTTACCCATTGAACTCAATTAGTTGACCCAAGACAGCGAATTTTACATAAATCATTTAAGATAGTTTTTATGTTTATGGTTTGCTATATACTAGTTAGTGTATTTGCTTTGAAACCTCACACTATTATTTCTATCTATGTATTCCAGTTGTTTACTTTGTACGTACGACTGGCTTTGCTTTTTATTTAAATTTTTATTGTTTGTAATTTCCATGATTGTCTCTATATTTATATTTTATGTTTCCCATACAATTTGTTAATCACTAGAATCATTTAGTGTCACGCGACAATATGTAAGTAGCTCTGTGTGGTTGGGCTGTAGGGCCCGATGACGGGTCAGAGGTCCTCGTAGACGCCGGCCTCCCACGTCGCTGACTTTCCCACGGCGGATTTTCCTTTTCCCTAATTATCAGGGGAAAGCCTTATTGACACCATTGGTGGGAGTTATGCCGGATTGCACCAATAAAGTGGCAGGATTCGGCAAGACGAATTGAACTCCACTCTCACGGAGTTCACGTTGTGTCGCGTGCTGTTCTTCTAAACCAGTTGTCAAAAAACCTTGAGAGGGACAAGCTCAAGTCCAGAACATTCAAGCATTGTATATATCCGCGTTTTGAGTTGTTGTTGCTGTAATCAGTATTATTAAAGTTAGTGCTAGGAGATACTGTTGTACAGTTCTTTCAAATTTTCCTAGCCAGTTACAGTTCCCGTCGCCATTAGTTTGCCGCCGGGAAGCGTTGGTCTGATATGCAGAAAATGTCAGACGCGCACCTACGTCCGCTAATAAATCAGTGAAGTACGGTCGAAACACTATATACTAACTGACGTTGACTGACTAATGTTAACTGATGTTCGGATGTTTCAGTAAGTTTATACACTATGTCCGATTTGTTTGTATATTATTTTTCACACGCTATTATTTTACTAACTATTGAAAAAGCAATAAATGTTTCATATGAAACTTTTTTTATTTGATCGAGGAAACTGAATAGTATAGGAGGAGAAAGGAGTACGGTATTTAGAATGCAAGAAGTGAATATATTTAAGGTTTGGAATACATAATGTGCTTGACACGACCGTCCTATGCGAGCGACTGCAGGAGACCAGAGATGGCCAAAAAATTATTTGAAATAAAAATTTGTGTACGAAATTTTTATTTCAAATAATTTGTTGGCCATCTCTGCATGAGATTGCCTTCGTCGGCCGCCGATCGTCTCGTTCTTTTGTCCATGTCGACGGGATCGACGTCGCATATCTGCCGCGTCCAACAATGCGTTTGCAGACTTCAGAATCTATTGTTCTGGTTTTCTCGACTTCAAAAAAATAAAAATGCGATAAAAAGTAAAAAATAATTTTGTCCCTTATTTAATCTATGACACTCAATTTTTTTAAGTCGGCGCCAGACTTACACAGTGCAAATGATGAGGCACCGATATAAAAAAAATTGAGTGTCGTAGATTAAATAACGAACAAAATTATTTCTTACTTTTTAGTGCATTTTTATTTTTTTGAAGTCGGTTTTAATTATAATTTTCCATTTTATGCAACGATGCGCCATTATTGTGGCTTTTACACGCAGGTGGTGAAAAATCTCTCCGTACGGGAGTATAGCGCCGCGGTCAACCCTGTCGTAGCTAAAAGTGTTTGAAATTGGGACGGGTACGAGACCAGACGACATTGTTTTCAAACTTCATTACAGTAATCTGGGGTGCGAGTGGTAAATCGGATCATAAAAGCGGAGCGCGCGGCTCGCTTACCTGGGCCGGGAAATTCCCAATAGCTCTTTGCCACGTGAATTTGAAAGAGACCATCCCAAAATTTTCGAAGCTCAGGGATCACTGCTGTTCAGCGGTCGCTAGCAGCTCTCCGAAGAGATTGCCTTCGTCGGCCGCCGACCATCTCGTTCTTTTGTCGATGTCGACGGGCTCGACGTCGCGGTTTCAGCCACGTCCAACAATGCGTTTGCAGACCTCAGAATCTATTGTTCTGGTTTTCTTTTTCATAATTTTATCTTCAATGCAGTGTATGCATAGATAAGACTTAAGGGGCAACTAATCAGACATGTCTTTGATAGTAGCGGTGTTTTAATTTTTTTCCTAGAATTTTTGTGTCTGAATGTTTTATACTTTTAGCTACTCAACGCCACGCTTATACCGGCTTCCATTAATATCATTTTTTGGAATGAGGCGCCATTATTTTGGCGTTTACACGCAGGAGGCGAAAAATCTCTCCGTGCAGGTGTATACCGCCGCGGTCAACCTTATCGTAGCTTAAAATTTTGAAATTCAAGACCATTATACTCATTCATCTTTTTCCTTCAGTGTCGGATCTGTATTCGTACTCAGAAAGTTAAAATTCGATGGCCACGACATTCTGGCCTCTTCACTGTACGCTCTCTTGAAATCGGTTGAATGGTAACGCGTACCTTTTTTTTACAACCCTGAGGGGTTCTTAGGTAAAAGCTTTCAAACGATGCGGCTCGGGGGTCATAAACGCTAGAGTAGTGACATAAGGACAAAGTCAGCAATAGGCCATTCAGTAATCAGTATGCCAATTTCTATCATAGAAGTATCACAAATGGATTACTAGTATTTTTCTGATGAAAATGAAACCAAACTTGATAAAATCCTGATTATTTTTAATGACTGTAATGGAAAGTACTTGGAGTAGAGTAATTGAGGAAAGTAATGAAGAGTACCTGAATTCTACGTGGACTGACACGGAACTGCTATGTGTGCCCAGATCTTAACGTAAGCGATACCTACGCTCGTGTATTTACATCGTAGATGTTTTTTTATAATTTTTAAATCCATTCAATAGTTAATAAGGACAGAGCCAATCAATTTGTAACGAAACGTAGGGATTTAGGGGCCTCGGATCCCAAAAACTACGAATATAAATTTTACAGAAACGTTTTAATTCATTATTTTCAATGATTTTTACGTGTCGTAGGATGGGCACCGTCTGTTTAGACACGCGCGATGTGCAGAGATTTGCGGGAATGTTAGTAATAGCGTCAATTTTTAATATTTTTCGGCGTACGACACGTGAAAATATTAGTTAAATGTTCCACTACATGTAAAATACTAACAATCAATTTCGTCTTGCAATTTATAGTTTGAAATAGATTTTCAGGGAGAAATCCGGCGTAAGTCGTTGACAAACCGAGCCAAAGCATAGCTTAGCGAAAGCCCGCCCTCTATGTTAAACTCTCACTCTAAACAAGTCACATGTGTATTTCAACACATTTCAGAGTAGTTCTTGAGTTGGACGCTGTTCATGAACAGAGGTCGCTAAATTCAGTCCTCAAATTATGGGTCGGTAATACAGTTTGGGTGGTGACATGAAGTCCCATAAGGTGATAGGTCTATTCTATACCTCGTCTGTGGTACCACGTTACCATAGTTCCCCGCTCCCCGGAGCTGCTTCGCTCCCCTCAAACATTACTACGTCCCTATATTGATATGTCCATGGTGTCAAGACATCTAAAACGTTGTCTTGAAAATATAACCTCCCTTTAGCGTCTATTTTGACACATGTGACGTCATACAAGGATTTACTTATTTAAACAAGATTTTCCTCAAGCAAATGCTTAGGATACGACCTCAAGACGCAACTATAAATCTAGACGGCATCTTGAGCACATGCTTGAGATGGTCTTAAGGGGGTAGACACGGGTAATGCAGAGCGCTGTATACCGACACAATCTGGGCCGAAACATGGGTTTGGGGGCATACGTTGTTTGTCCTTATATGAGCAAATTTTGGGCTGGGCGAGGTCTCATTCGAAAGATGAAGGTTCAATGCAGCCCGCTCTGGTCATGATTCAAAGAGATTGTGTTGATATGTTATAATATGAATGTCCAAAGTAGAGAAAAAATCGACAAAATACACTCGCAGATTCCAAGTATTTGTAGATCACTAAAAGAGTTTTGTGACTCAAACGATGACCAGAGCGGGCTGCATTGAACCTTCCTCTTTCGAATGACACCTCATCCAGTCCAAAATCTGCTCATATTAGGACAAACAACGTATGCCCGTGATTGCATTCCCAAATACGATTTCCGCCATATTGGCGATAATACGGAGCAAGTCACGTGACAAATTTAGTTGAGGTAATGGATACGAGATGGCGCCTACTCGGGAGGACTGCTAACGTGGAATCATAGCAAAACTGAAGCGTTAGCTGAATACACGAGTCACAGTAAAAGCGTGATGCAGTCAATGTATGCATTTTTGGACGATTGTAGGTTAGGTCATATGCATTTTAGGTATACATTGACTATATAGAAACTGCGGAGAATTGTATACGCTTACTAAATTAACGCTTTTACCGTGACACATACATCACTTGAAATCGCTGCCGAATTTATGTTATAGTAATTGAGGCAGTTACAGCAACAACGCACTAACCTAAATTAAATTTTTTTTCTATTGTCTATGATTAGTAGAGCATATTGGAATACGTTATTGCTACTAATTTAATTTTAAAAAAAATGTGGGATAGTCCGTTGTTGCTCTCACTGCCTCAATTATATGGCAAAATACCAGAGATGTCTATAGATGAATATATATTGCGATTAGTTAACTGAAAAATGGTGCCAATACATGCACTTCATCGTTCTTTTTTTAAAAAAAAAAAGCTAGTGGAAATATCATTTTCTAAATGTGACGTTACACTAGGCGTGTACGGAGTACAATGTGGCTCAATATTTAAAATACAAAATTTGTGTTTTAAATGCATGTTTACTACAATGTGTAAGGGACGTTATAAGTAAAAATGAGTAAAACACGAGTATATCTTTTCTAAACATTTCTAAACGATATACTCGTGTTTTATTCATTTATACTTATAACATCTCTTACAAATGAAAAGAAGAATACATATTTTTGTTATAGAATGTATAAACGAAGTACAAAATCTTAATTTTTACTATGGTAGTTTACAAAACAATTTCTT
Source organism: Andrena hattorfiana (assembly GCA_944738655.2). NCBI lineage: Eukaryota > Metazoa > Arthropoda > Insecta > Hymenoptera > Andrenidae > Andrena > Andrena hattorfiana. Next base: position 42,274,970 of record OX122891.2, read on the forward strand.
TTTGCGCTCGAGTGTAAGTGAACATTGCAATTGATTGAACTTTGATTGAATGTGGCCAGAAGGGCAAAGTTTACAGCGCTGTCTGTCATCGCTGAACACGATCCAATGGTCAACATTGTCCAAACGCTGTAGATCCGAGGGTTTAGAATTAGAAGTCGATGCTTGCCGTAACTTCTTTGGTAGTGGAGCATTTACCGGAGGACGTCCGCGCAATAGAAACCATTATACGAATGAAAAAAAATTAGCTTTTTTAATCCTACACGCCCAGTGTGACGTATACGTCACATGAATTTCAACATGCAACTACAAACTAAAAATTGATCAAATCAAACTTTATAAGTAATATTCTTTTAGTATAACAATCAATTTACACGTATCTACCAAATAAAATGTAAGAAAAATAATTTTACTCTCAACTTTTTAAAGAAAACAAGAGCAACGTTTCAGACTATCGAAAAATGTCCAACATGCATTTGCCAGAAACGTTTTTATGGTTACTGTAAACATTATTTACAGCGGTAAACGTGTCAGTGGCTTGCATCTCAAAGCCATTTAGAAAACTCATCCGTTTTGGGACCCAAAATTATTTACTATCGATTTTTTGTATACGTCTGAAATTGATGTGACGTATAGCCAACGACGAGCCAATTTTTATTTGAAGTGCTATGATTGAATTAATTTAATCATGGGGAATTCAATTGTCGGCCATGAATACTTTTCTCGTATATGTTCGTACTTTCTCGTCTAAATATATGATTCTTGACTAAAGTACGAATAAATACGAGAAAATTATTTATGGCCGACGGACGAAAGGCCTTTGAATAAAAAAGTGATGGACTACATATATAATATATACTTATTTATTATATAAGAATCACTTAAAATAAAAAAAATTTTCGCCCCTCTTCCTCCACTGCCTCCTCTTCCTCCTCTGCCACCTCTTCCTCCTCTTCCTCCTCTTCTTCATCTGTCACCACTTCCTCCTCCATAACGCAACTCTTTTTTCAGCTCGTTGTACTGTAATATGAAAAATAAACATAAATCTTATGTTAATTTCTGCAATAATGGCGAGACGTTTTCACACACTCATGAGAATGTAAGAAATGTTTGCCTGAGATCGCCTACGTATTTACATACCTTTTTTCTATATCGTAGAGCCATTTCCATCCATTTATTGGAGGAGGGCGGATTCCGTCGCGAGGACAGAGTCTGCTCCCTGCCCGGACTCCGTGTTCGGGACGGAGTCCGCCTGCTGCTTCGACTCCGTCTTCGCGACGGAGTCCGGCTACTACTTCGACTCCGCCTTGGGGACGGAGGCTGCTTGCTGGTTGGACTCCGTCCCCCAGACGGAGTCACTTCCTTTTCTGCATCCAGATTTAATTCTTTTTTGTCAGACATCTAAAAACGAGTCGAAGAAACATTGGAACTATTGAACGTAATTAAAATTGATTCGAAAGTGCAATAGAAGAGTCAAAGTTGGGCAAAATGTAATCTAATTACAAATTACAAATTACAATGTAATTGTGTAATTGATTACACATTATGTTCTGTAATCGAATTTAGGTAGTTGACCACAATTTTGTCAACTATCTAAATTAACGATTGCAGAAAATAATGTGTAGATAATCAATTACACAATTACATTTCGTAATTTGTAATTAGATTACATTTTACCCAACTCTGAGGAGAGTACACGTTCTTCCTTTAGCCAAGATTTAGTGTAGCAGGAGAATCTTCAGATTTCTAAATGCAGGAATTTCCAAGTTCGAAAGCTTTGAAATTCAAACATTTCCAAAGTTTGTAATTGTGAGGATATCAAGTTTCAAAATATCTATTTTCAAATGTCCAATATTTGTGATTTTAAAATTTTCCGATTTTTCCACTTCTGATGTTTCGGAACTATTTAATTTTCATCACATGTTTTCAGTTTCAACTAAAGGAAGCCTACATTCCACCCGAATGTATATACCTTTTCTAGACATTTCGCAGGTAAATTATAACATAACTTTCTTGGTCTACGTGAGAATGAATACACGAATCTCTGAGCGTGAAGCTGCGTAATGCGTATCGACATTGCGACGATGCTGCGCGATGTACGTTTCGCGGAATGGAGAGTCTGCAGTGGTCTGAAGACTACCTCGATCATGATCACTTTGCGAGGCAGGCTCGCACTATCTCCAGCATGATATTTGCGTCGCCCGAGCCATGCGATTTTTGATCTTGGGGCCGCGAGGCACCTTTGAGCACGTTGTAAAATCGACGGCTGATGCCTCATAAAGTAATCATGGTCGAGGTAGTCTCCAGACTCTCCACTCCGCGAGGTGTGCGACGCGAGGCAGCCTCGCAATGGCGATACGCAGCTTGAGAAACACGCGGACACACAAACAATCACAGTTCACACGATAGATTTTGCACATAAAGTTACAACAATACTATGACGGTAATGAAACATTACCCGGAATATGTCTAAATACAGTCTTGGTTTTCAAGTACTAAAATGTAGAAGTATGTCAATTGTTATGAAAGTGGCGTCGGTCGAAATTTAAAAAAAAAAGAAATTGAACTTTACGTTTATCATGTATCCCGTTGATATAATACGTAAAAAATAAGTGAAATGTGATAAACGAAAAATTTGGACTTGGACCACTTTCATAATAACCGGCACATATAGTGAAAAAGACAGGAATAGTAAGCGCGAAGGTACTTACGATCTTTACTGCTCGACAGTCGCTTTTTTTCTGACGATCGAGCCTTTGCTACCCTCAAGGGTGGACAGGGCCCAAACTGCCTTTCTCACTCCCTCAAGGTTTTGTATTTCACTCGCACCAAGGACCGAGCGGGGCGTCATCGGCCCGCGTAAAAGTTCGAATGCGCAAAGGTTTGAAAACGCGGTGCGTGCCCGCGCATACTTGCGGGGTGGTCCTTCACCGTCAGGCAAATGGGAAAGGATAATGGTAGAACGAAATATGAATTCTTCGCTAATAAAGTCGATAATACGTCCAAAGTATATGCACAGGATAATCAAAAATTCTTTCCTGTGCACATTTCTGTGCACCAAACAGTATTCCCGGAAGTACATATTCTACGTAAATGTATCAGCATACCACCAATCCTAATGAGAAAGAGAGGAATAGGACGGGTATATCCGTTCCTTTCCCACTATCTTCTGTTTAGCCTCTCAGCATCCGTAAACAATGCAGCGACAACGCTAGCTGATCAGTTTCTGGTCGTTTGCACTACGGTGAAGACGCAGAAAGCAATCGGGTTTTATTTGATGCGCGGATATTGATATATGGAATATTTATAATTTGTGAATTGTTCCATTTCCGCGTGGTTCGTTACTGTAGTGCTGTTAACTGTGTGTGATCATTCACATTCATCATTGTCATGGAATCAAAGAAGGAAGCCGCAGATGCAAGAAATAGACGCTATTCGAAGGGTGATGCAAAAGTGAAGCAGCCTTCGTTATCTGCAAAGCGTTTGTCCAAAAATACAGGGTCATCCGTTAAAACTGCAACCTACACGCGCGCGAACAGGTAAATTTGGCAACACCGCCTCACGGACGCATTCCACTACAACCATGCGCCGATACTTCCGGCATCTATGAGCCAATGATGAAAGTGTAAAGTCTTTTAGATGCCAGTAGAGAGCGCAGGGTGCTTTTGGCTTTCGCCAGAGAATATTAAATTTGACGTAGCAGATGGGTAAGAGAACGGTACCCATTATAAGAATGCAACCGCACCGATCCCGTTATCTACGCATGCAATGGTCCAGCAGTGATATTAGCCCAGAGTTGGGCAAAATGTAATCTAATTACACATTACGAATTACGTTTAAAATGTAATTGTGTAATTGATTACACATTATTTTCTCTAATCGTTAATGTAGGTGGTTGACCACACTTTTATCAACTAGATAAATTAACCATTACAGAAAATAATGTGTAATCAACTACACAATTACAGTTTAATCGTAATTTGTAAGTTGTAATTAGATAGATTTTGCCCAACTCTGTATTAGACCACGTTGACGCGTTAGTGGCCCGGGTTGAAGATTTTGGGACTGTTTTCACATAACTTTTAAACTACAAAAGATATCGGAATGCAATTTGCACCATAAAATGGGGACAAATTATCCCCTTCTAATGATGGAAAATTTACCAAATTTTACGTTTACTTAATTTTTCTTTTTTCAATATTTTGACCATAATTGTTGCGAAAAGCTTTTGCAAACTGTTTATTTAAATACTTTACATCATGCTCTTTTTAAAATTCATGGCGCCGATAAGCAATAGGCTAGTTATCGCTGTATCATTACTTTCACAAATTGAGTAATTAAATTTGTATTCGTATAATTTTTATTTGTATATAATTATATATTAGTTCTGTAGCCTCAGAATCTAATGCTCTGGTTTCCTTTTTCGTGATTTTATCCTCAATGTAGTGCATGCACTACAGATAGGAAGTAAGGGGTAACTAATGGGATGTGTCGCTGTTTCTAGCAGTCTTTGAATTTTTTCTACAAGTTTCGTGTCTGAATGTTTTAGCCTTTTAGTTATTAAACGCCACGCCTGTAGTGGCTTCTGTTTATGTCATCTTTTGTAATGGCACATGAAAATGCGCAGGTTGGATGCGAGTGATTATTATGTGCTCCCCTCCTAAAAGTGACAGAAAATATAACCTATATGCTATAGCAGATTTCATAAAGATACAGTTGCGGCGTAATAATAATATTTTGGAAGCATGTTAAGTCAGACAAAGTTGACAAATGTAGCGTAGAAGAACGAAATAGCCAATAAACATTTATCGTCATGTAGCATATAGGTTATATTTTCTGTCACTTCGAAGAGGGGACCACATGATAATCACGTGCATCCAGCTTTCACATTTTCACTAGACCGGGCGGTCGCATAGAAGGGTACCTTCCCCAGTCTGCATTAGTGGTAGTTGGAATCAGAGATGGGCAAAAAATTATTTTAAATAAAAAATTGGTTGCGAATAAAAGGCAGAAATTTTAATCGAAACTCATCAAAAATAAATAACCCGGAGTTATTTATTATTCGAAGCGCCGTAAATAATATTTTTATTCGACGGGAATTCGTCCGAAGCTTCGAATAATGTTCTCCATTTCATTTATATTCATATCCGAATGTTATTTCAAGCTTGGCGAGCCATGAGCACCTTTGATCGAAGCCGTCGGCTCCTCGAGCTTAGCGACATTGTATCGTTCACCCGTCTAATTTGCAGCACGAGGTTGCTCGGAGATGTGTCATCGATTATGCAGAAACGGAATTTCTTTATTTTTCATCATATCAATATGAAAGTGACAGCAATGGATTCCTTGCATTCTCCCGATTAAATTGACCAAAAAAATTAAATCGGACCACTTCTAACAAAACGGGATTTCAATCCTGCAAAATAATTTTATACGAAATATCGTTAATTGTGGCAGTGAAAGCAAACAACGGACTAACTCACATTCTTTTCGAAATTGAGACAGTAGCAATAACGTATTCCAACTTGGAACCATATACTTCAGCCCGATGTACGCCACTATGGGATGACTTACGTTAATATCATCTTTTGAAACGATACGCCACTATGGTGGCTTTCACACGCAGGTGGCGAAAAATCAAGCCAACCCTGTCGTAGCCAAAATTTTTTAAATTGAAACGGGTACGAGACCAGTCGACACATTGTTTTCAAACCTCGTTACAGTAATCTGGGGTACGAGTGGTAAACCGATCATAAAAGCGGAGCGCGCGACTCGCTTACCTGAGCCGGGAAATTCCGAATAGCTCTTTGCGACGTTAATTTGAAAGAGACCATCGTAAAATTCTCGAAGCTCGGGCATCGCTGCTATCCAGCGGTCGCTGGCAGCTCTGAGAAGTGTGCCTCCGTTTGAAAGTCGAATTTCGGTCACACTCGGGCTTCGTAGCGGGCAGACACCCGTTGCCTGGTTCAGAACGCGTTGCGTCACCGATCGTGGGGGGTCGTTCCAGCGCGAACGTCTTCAAATAATAATAACATGAATGGAGGGACGAAGTGGGAACTGATTCTTGCATAATTGATTTGGGGAAAATTTTAACATGTGAGCCACACGATTTGCCACATGGCCACCGTTTTTGTTCAAATACTTTGTTCATGTTCTCCTTATTTTTTTTATGATTGTATCTCTAACGTAGATATGCGTAGATCGGACGTAAGGAGTAACTGAGAGAATGTGCCTTTGTTTGTAGCGGTCATTAAATTTTTTCCTACAATTTTTGTGTCTGAATGTTTTAATCTTTTAGCTGCCTAACGCTACGCCTACACCGACTTCCGGTTATGTATTTTTTTGGAACGATACGCCATTATTGTGGCTTTTACACCAGATGGCGAAAAATCTCTCCGTACAGGGGTGTAGCGCCACGGTCAACCCTGTCGTAGCTAAAATTTTTGAAATTGAGACGGGTACAAGACCAGTCGACACATTGTTTTCAAACCTCGTTACAGTAATCTGGGGTGCGAGTCGTAAGCCGGCCATAAAAGCGGAGCGCGCGGCTCGCTCACTTGAGACGGGGACCTCCGATTCACTAACAGCTGTTTGCGACGTTAATTTGAAAGGAACCATCCTGGAATTCACCTTATTTTATAGGTAGCGTTTCTAGGAATCGTTTATGTTTATATATATATGAAAAATGCATACGACTAATATCGTACAACAACCAGTTGCAACTTCGACTGTTATTCGAATGAGGTACTTCTGGGCTGTTATTTCAAAACCACCGTCTATTTTAAAAAGAGACACAGAAAATAATTTTATTCAACAATTGATACTTTTATTTTAAAAGTATTAACCAGTTTTACAACATTGGAAGGAAGACTAAACTGTTCAAGACTTTCCAGAACATCTTAATTCGAATAAAGGTCGAAGAAAATTCGAAACTCTCGTCGGGAATTTGAAGAGAATCTCGAGGTATAGAGATCTCGCCCGTATTTTGTCAGCCCGCTCCGAAGCTCCGGTTTCCAAGCCCCCCGATGACTGAGTGCTACGAACCACCCGATAGCCCAACTCCCGGTCACGTCGTCGGTCGCGCGTTCTTAGAGTTCTTAGCTCAAATGTGTCATTGAGAGTTTCTGGGACCAAATTTATTGTATTGCAATATCCTTCCAAACTGCTAATATTTATTAATTAAAACGAGGCATAAATCCTTTGGTAACTTTAGTTAACAAAATGCGACTTCGCAACAAATTTAGCAATTCAAGTTTGACCGTTTTTTCGTCGATGTTTTCAACATCTTTTAATTGAAAATATATGTAGTGCTTGTCGCCGATTTAACTACGCTTCCCGACGACGTACTACTTTTAAAAAAATCTCACATTTAACAGCTAATTGCGATCATGTGTGAAATTGTGAGCGATTTGGGGCCGTTGGTTGCTGCTGGCCCTGAAAAAAGGGCCGATGATTAATAATTTAAAAATGTTGCTGGAAGTGGCCACCGTTGTGCCTTAGACAGGCTTGTGTCCTCTTCACCTTGTTTTCGAACACTCGATTCAACGTTTCCGGTGTAACGTTGGCGATCGAAGCGGTGATGTTGTCCCGCAACTGCTCGATGATGCCCGGATTAGTGGCGTACACCTCGCCCTTCAAGATACCCAACAAAAAGAAATCCGGAGGCGTCAGATCTGGCGATCGTGGCGGCCACAAACCCTGAGAAATTACCCGTTCGCCAAAAAATTCCTCCAGCATTGCCATCGTTGACCCTGCCGTGTGTGCTGGTGCCCAGTCCTGTTGGAATCAGCGATCCCCTTCCCTCGGGTTCCAACAGGGAAATAAACTGAAACAAAAGGTCTTGATACTTACCTGCCGTTATGGTGGTGTCGAAGAAGAGTGGTTCAACGACTCGCTTACGCGATATTGCATACCAGACACCAATCTTCGCCGAATGAAGGGGCTTTTCCCGGATTTCCCTCGGATTCGCTGTGCATCAGCTCCTGCTGTTCTGGTTGTTTACCTGGCCGTCTAGGTAGAACCAGGCTTCGTCGGTGAAAAATAATCTATCTGCAACAGAAACACTCTCTACCTCCAGGAAATTAAGAAACCATTTACAGTACCTGCGCCTTGCCTCATAATCCTTGCCTCATATCTATTGGATCGCCTCAATTCTCTATCTCTAAATAAACCGCTCTATTCTCAACATTTTTGAGTTCTCTCTGTACAAATAGAATATAAAAATATAAAAATTCAATATAAAAAGAAAAAATATAAAAATATAAAATAAAAAATATAAAAATACAATATAAAAAGAAAAAATATAATAATAATAATAATTTAATTTATTGCCCACTTTCGTGTTACAATTTAACGATCATGTACTCTTTCCATTTCAGTCCCGTGATTGTGTCAGTGTAAGTCCTACCCTTCTAATGTTTCCTGCTGTGTCTTAACAATTTTTTTCTATTATACAAGTGTTTCGTAATCTATTCTATGTTACATAATCTTCTTTTATCACTTTCCTGTTCTTCTCATCTTTTCCTTCTCCCTATTATCTCCTGTAGAGGAGCCAAGTTTTTCCCTTCTCCTCTAATTACCTCTGCCCAATTCCTACCACTCTCTCCACTTACTTCACATGCTTCAATCGCGTGTTTCACTGTTTCTTCCTCTTTCCTACATACCCTTTCTTCTTTCATTAGCCAATATTTGCATGCCCCTGTTTCACTACCCTATATGAATCTTCCTATCCTTTCTAATTCTCCTCTCCTTTTTTCATTTTTCCCCCATAAGCATTCTGGCTTATCTCCTGGTTTCCTTGCCACCTCTCTTAATTCTCTTAGGAACGTTGACCCTTTTACTTTCATATCTCTTTCTTGTTCTTGAATGCCTTTTACTTATCTGCTCTATTTTTGATCCACACTTCTTCCCCATTTAATCTTCTTCTTTTTCATTCTTCTTTTGACCATCCTCTCGGTTCCAAGAATTTGATTCTCATTCTTTTCCTTTTCATTACTTCATTTCCACACATTTATATCTTATCTTCCGAGTTTATTAGTCTCACTTCAAACTTCATTGTCCTTACTCCCATTTTAATTGCTATGCCACCTCTTCCCGTTTCTTTTAACAGCCAGTATGTTGGTGTTGATCTCTCCAATTTCATTATCTACCGTATGTATTTCGCCTGCAATTTTTCTAATATCCGCATACCTTCTCCATCCCCATATCTCTGCTCCATACGCCACGGTACTTCTAACTAGCGCATCAAACAGTTTCATTCTTCTTTCAAAGTCAGCTCTGAATAATCTTTCTCCAATCCCCCCATACTTTTCCTAGTATCATATTCGCTTTCTTAACTACCTTCTTAATATGGTGTTTATCCTCGTTGTTCTCTCCCTCTCACTGTATAACCTAAATATTCCAGTTCTCTTACTCTTTCCTCTTCATTCCAACGGAGTCTTTCCTCTTTTCTTCTTCCTCCTGCTTTCCTGCATATCATTATCTTAGACTTTTACACATTCAACTCCAAGCCTTTCTTCTTTATGTATCTCTCGAATCTCTTTATCATATTCTTCAGTCCTTGTGCATTATTTGCCATTAACACAACATCATCCACGTATGAAATTGTCCAAATTTTCCTTCTACCTATTACGACTCCTCCTTCCTGTTCTTTTCTCACTTCTTTTTCCAGGTCTGCAAATGCGACATTTAAAAGTGTCGAGCTTAACGGGCACCCCTGTCTAGCAGCCTTTCCTGTTAAAAAAACTTTTCTATCAGTTCCTTCGTCACTCGTAAATTGCATATAGTTCTGTTGTACATTTCCTGTATCCTTATTCTTAGTTGTTCGCCTACTCCTTCTTCTTAAAGTCTTTTCCAAATTTCCATTTGTTCTTCTTATCTTCTCCTTAGAATGTCCGCGTATATCTTACAATCCGTGTCCATCTAAGTGATGCCCCTATAGTTCTTAATCATTTCCCTTTCCCCCCCCTTTTTTTTTAATAACACAGGGATTACTATTCCTTCTAATATTCCTTACTAATTTGGTATCCGAAAATGCGGTGAACGTAAGGATTTCGTACAGGGCGTGCATGTTTTTTAATTTTATTCCGATTGAGAAGTCTAGTCCTTTCGGAATATGTGCGAGTGCGGAAGTGAGGTACGTTATGATTTGTGCTGGTGTTATTAACCGTGGGCTTAGGACTCCTTTCTTTATATCCATAATGAATTCTAACAAGTCTTGCGTGTCATGCAATAGTGCTTCCGCTATGCTGTTTTTTAGTATGAGGTGTTCGTTTACTGTCTCTCGAAATTTAGTAATGTCAATTGTCTGTTGGAGTAAGTATTGAATTTGCCAAGTCGCATTTAAGAGTGCGTTTTCGCTGTCTCATATGTCGTGTATAGTCTCGTTGAGAAGTTCGGGTGTTGGCTCTTACAATTTGCATTTGTCCCTTGATTGCATTTTTTAATCTGTTATCCTGTATTTTTAAAAGGTCTATTTAATCATTGATTTTTTTTCTATCTTTGGAATCGATTAGCCCGAAGAGTGATTTTCATATGTAACCTAATCCATCTATTTATCCACGACGCTGTTTTTGTGCTGAGCTTTTAGTTTACTGGACGTAGGTAAGGAGTTTGGCGACACGGTCTACCTCGTCTTGGATTTTCGTGGCGAATGTTTTATATCATTTTTGTAAGTTGTCGGTAGAAGGTTTTTTACATTGCGCAAATATATCATATTGTGCAGTTTGAAGGTTCGTTTCGCGTTGGTAGATGTAAGATATGTCTACGTGTAATACTAACTTCCAGGTATCTCAATAAATCTGTAGATCGCCTAGGTTTTCGAAGTAAATGCCGGAGTGGTGTTGGAATTCTTTTATAGTGAAATCTGTGTGGGGGGTTGTTCCTCCTGCGGGTAATATCATCGTTTTATACTACGAAAATCCTGTAAAATTATAATGTCGAGGTGTAATCGGTGATTCGTTTTTTTTTTTTTTTGTTAGTCGCGAAGTCTTTCCTTGGGCGTGCGCGAGATAAATTTTTTTGCTAACGTAGGACAGTTCATCTTCTTTGTCCGGACTTGAGTAGAAGTGAGAAGTGAGGGCATATGGGACTCGATTTTCTTGAGCAGTTCTTATTTCGTTGTGATCTGCAGAACGAATATGTTGTCAGTTATTTTGAACGTGCCGCGGGAAATCATGTTTGGTTTAGTTGTACGTGCGAGTGGGGTTTGTTTGTGCATCATGTTGTGTAAATTTATTGTTCTATTTATCCGAATAATTCCTCTAGCGTTTCCAGTGCCCCGCCCCGCTGGGTTGTATCAGCATTGCCTATATGGAGGCAATTAGGGAGTATCGGGTGCATTGACATCGGTTCTTCCAGCATGTAGAATTCTGGGAGGATGACGAAGTCTCATCGGGTCTGAGGGTCCTATTTGGTGAGTGTCTTATTGCACCGGGGATTGTAGGTCTGGTTACAGGAAGAGGTGGCATAGCAATTAAAATGGGAGTAAGGACAATGAAGTTTGAAGTGAGACTATACACGACATATGAGACAGCGAAAACGCACTCTTAAATGCGACTTGGCAAATTCAATACTTACTCCAACAGACAATTGACATTACTAAATTTCGAGAGACAGTAAACGAACACCTCATACTAAAAAACAGCATAGCGGAAGCACTATTGCATGACACGCAAGACTTGTTAGAATTCATTATGGATATAAAGAAAGGAGTCCTAAGCCCACGGTTAATAACACCAGCACAAATCATAACGTACCTCACTTCCGCACTCGCACATATTCCGAAAGGACTAGACTTCTCAATCGGAATAAAATTAAAAAACATGCACGCCCTGTACGAAATCCTTACGTTCACCGCATTTTCGGATACCAAATTAGTAAGGAATATTAGAAGGAATAGTAATCCCTGTGTTATTAAAAAAAAAGGGGGGGGAAAGGGAAATGATTAAGAACTATAGGGGCATCACTTAGATGGACACGGATTGTAAGATATACGCGGACATTCTAAGGAGAAGATAAGAAGAACAAATGGAAATTTGGAAAAGACTTTAAGAAGAAGGAGTAGGCGAACAACTAAGAATAAGGATACAGGAAATGTACAACAGAACTATATGCAATTTACGAGTGACGAAGGAACTGATAGAAAAGTTTTTTTAACAGGAAAGGCTGCTAGACAGGGGTGCCCGTTAAGCTCGACACTTTTAAATGTCGCATTTGCAGACCTGGAAAAAGAAGTGAGAAAAGAACAGGAAGGAGGAGTCGTAATAGGTAGAAGGAAAATTTGGACAATTTCATACGTGGATGATGTTGTGTTAATGGCAAATAATGCACAAGGACTGAAGAATATGATAAAGAGATTCGAGAGATACATAAAGAAGAAAGGCTTGGAGTTGAATGTGTAAAAGTCTAAGATAATGATATGCAGGAAAGCAGGAGGAAGAAGAAAAGAGGAAAGACTCCGTTGGAATGAAGAGGAAAGAGTAAGAGAACTGGAATATTTAGGTTATACAGTGAGAGGGAGAGAACAACGAGGATAAACACCATATTAAGAAGGTAGTTAAGAAAGCGAATATGATACTAGGAAAAGTATGGGGGGATTGGAGAAAGATTATTCAGAGATGACTTTGAAAGAAGAATGAAACTGTTTGATGCGCTAGTTAGAAGTACCGTGGCGTATGGAGCAGAGATATGGGGATGGAGAAGGTATGCGGATATTAGAAAAATTGCAGGCGAAATACATACGGTAGATAATGAAATTGGAGAGATCAACACCAACATACTGGCTGTTAAAAGAAACGGGAAGAGGTGGCATAGCAATTCAAATGGGAGTAAGGACAATGAAGTTTGAAGTGAGACTAATAAACTCGGAAGATAAGATATAAATGTGTGGAAATGAAGTAATGAAAAGGAAAAGAATGAGAATCAAATTCTTGGAACCGAGAGGATGGTCAAAAGAAGAATGAAAAAGGAGAAGATTAAATGGGGAAGAAGTGTGGATCAAAAATAGAGCAGATAAGTAAAAGGCATTCAAGAACAAGAAAGAGATATGAAAGTAAAAGGGTCAACGTTCCTAAGAGAATTAAGAGAGGTGGCAAGGAAACCAGGAGATAAGCCAGAATGCTTATGGGGGAAAAATGAAAAAAGGAGAGGAGAATTAGAAAGGATAGGAAGATTCATATAGGGTAGTGAAACAGGGGCATGCAAATATTGGCTAATGAAAGAAGAAAGGGTATGTAGGAAAGAGGAAGAAACAGTGAAACACGCGATTGAAGCATGTGAAGTAAGTGGAGAGAGTGGTAGGAATTGGGCAGAGGTAATTAGAGGAGAAGGGAAAAACTTGGCTCCTCTACAGGAGATAATAGGGAGAAGGAAAAGATGAGAAGAACAGGAAAGTGATAAAAGAAGATTATGTAACATAGAATAGATTACGAAACACTTGTATAATAGAAAAAAATTGTTAAGACACAGCAGGAAACATTAGAAGGGTAGGACTTACACTGACACAATCACGGGACTGAAATGGAAAGAGTACATGATCGTTAAATTGTAACACGAAAGTGGGCAATAAATTAAATTATTATTATTATTATATTTTTTCTTTTTATATTGTATTTTTATATTTTTTATTTTATATTTTTATATTTTTTCTTTTTATATTGAATTTTTATATTTTTATATTCTATTTGTACAGAGAGAACTCAAAAATGTTGAGAATAGAGCGGTTTATTTAGAGATAGAGAATTGAGGCGATCCAATAGATATGAGGCAAGGATTATGAGGCAAGGCGCAGGTACTGTAAATGGTTTCTTAATTTCCTGGAGGTAGAGAGTGTTTCTGTTGCAGATAGATTATTTTTCACCGACGAAGCCTGGTTCTACCTAGACGGCCAGGTAAACAACCAGAACAGCAGGAGCTGATGCACAGCGAATCCGAGGGAAATCCGGGAAAAGCCCCTTCATTCGGCGAAGATTGGTGTCTGGTGTGCAATATCGCGTAAGCGAGTCGTTGAACCACTCTTCTTCGACACCACCATAACGGCAGGTAAGTATCAAGACCTTTTGTTTCAGTTTATTTCCCTGTTGGAACCCGAGGGAAGGGGATCGCTGGTTCCAACAGGACTGGGCACCAGCACACACGGCAGGGTCAACGATGGCAATGCTGGAGGAATTTTTTGGCGAACGGGTAATTTCTCAGGGTTTGTGGCCGCCACGATCGCCAGATCTAACGCCTCCGGATTTCTTTTTGTTGGGTATCTTGAAGGGCGAGGTGTACGCCACTAATCCGGGCATCATCGAGCAGTTGCGGGACAACATCACCGCTTCGATCGCCAACGTTACACCGGAAACGTTGAATCGAGTGTTCGAAAACAAGGTGAAAAGGACACAAGCCTGTCTAAGGCACAACGGTGGCCACTTCCAGCAACATTTTTAAATTATTAATCATCGGCCCTTTTTTCAGGGCCAGCAGCAACCAACGGCCCCAAATCGCTCACAATTTCACACATGATCGCAATTAGCTGTTAAATGTGAGATTTTTTTAAAAGTAGTACGTCGTCGGGAAGCGTAGTTAAATCGGCGACAAGCACTACATATATTTTCAATTAAAAGATGTTGAAAACATCGACGAAAAAACGGTCAAACTTGAATTGCTAAATTTGTTGCGAAGTCGCATTTTGTTAACTAAAGTTACCAAAGGATTTATGCCTCGTTTTAATTAATAAATATTAGCAGTTTGGAAGGATATTGCAATACAATAAATTTGGTCCCAGAAACTCTCAATGACACAGTTGAGCTAAGAACTCTAAGGACGCGCGACCGAAGACGTGACCGGGAGTTGGGCTATCGGGTGGTTCGTAGCACTCAGTCATCGGGGGGCTTGGAAACCGGAGCTTCGGAGCGGGCTGACAAAATACGGGCGAGATCTCTATACCTCGAGATTCTCTTCAAATTCCCGACGAGAGTTTCGAATTTTCTTCGACCTTTATTCGAATTAAGATGTTCTGGAAAGTCTTGAACAGTTTAGTCTTCCTTCCAATGTTGTAAAACTGGTTAATACTTTTAAAATAAAAGTATCAATTGTTGAATAAAATTATTTTCTGTGTCTCTTTTTAAAATAGACGGTGGTTTTGAAATAACAGCCCAGAAGTACCTCATTCGAATAACAGTCGAAGTTGCAACTGGTTGTTGTACGATATTAGTCGTATGCATTTTTCATATATATATAAACATAAACGATTCCTAGAAACGCTACCTATAAAATAAGGTGAATTCCAGGATGGTTCCTTTCAAATTAACGTCGCAAACAGCTGTTAGTGAATCGGAGGTCCCCGTCTCAAGTGAGCGAGCCGCGCGCTCCGCTTTTATGGCCGGCTTACGACTCGCACCCCAGATTACTGTAACGAGGTTTGAAAACAATGTGTCGACTGGTCTTGTACCCGTCTCAATTTCAAAAATTTTAGCTACGACAGGGTTGACCGTGGCGCTACACCCCTGTACGGAGAGATTTTTCGCCATCTGGTGTAAAAGCCACAATAATGGCGTATCGTTCCAAAAAAATACATAACCGGAAGTCGGTGTAGGCGTAGCGTTAGGCAGCTAAAAGATTAAAACATTCAGACACAAAAATTGTAGGAAAAAATTTAATGACCGCTACAAACAAAGGCACATTCTCTCAGTTACTCCTTACGTCCGATCTACGCATATCTACGTTAGAGATACAATCATAAAAAAAATAAGGAGAACATGAACAAAGTATTTGAACAAAAACGGTGGCCATGTGGCAAATCGTGTGGCTCACATGTTAAAATTTTCCCCAAATCAATTATGCAAGAATCAGTTCCCACTTCGTCCCTCCATTCATGTTATTATTATTTGAAGACGTTCGCGCTGGAACGACCCCCCACGATCGGTGACGCAACGCGTTCTGAACCAGGCAACGGGTGTCTGCCCGCTACGAAGCCCGAGTGTGACCGAAATTCGACTTTCAAACGGAGGCACACTTCTCAGAGCTGCCAGCGACCTCTGGATAGCAGCGACGCCCGAGCTTCGAGAATTTTACGATGGTCTCTTTCAAATTAACGTCGCAAAGAGCTATTCGGAATTTCCCGGCTCAGGTAAGCGAGTCGCGCGCTCCGCTTTTATGATCGGTTTACCACTCGTACCCAGATTACTGTAACGAGGTTTGAAAACAATGTGTCGACTGGTCTCGTACCCGTCTCAATTTCAAAAATTTTGGCTACGACAGGGTTGGCTTGATTTTTCGCCACCTGCGTGTGAAAGCCACCATAGTGGCGTATCGTTTCAAAAGATGATATTAACGTAAGTCATCCCATAGTGGCGTACATCGGGCTGAAGAATATGGTTCCAAGTTGGAATACGTTATTGCTACTGCCTCAATTTCGAAAGGAATGTGAGTTAGTCCGTTGTTTGCTCTCACTGCCACAATTAACGATATTACGTATAAAATTATTTTGCAGGATTGAAATCCCGTTTTGTTAGAAGTGGTCCGATTTAATTTTTTTGGTCAATTTAATCGGGAGAATGCAAGGAATCCATTGCTGTCACTTTCATATTGATATGATGAAAAATAAAGAAATTCCGTTTCTGCATAATCGATGACACATCTCCGAGCAACCTCGCGCTGCAAATTAGACGGGTGAACGATACAATGTCGCTAAGCTCGAGGAGCCGACGGCTTCGATCAAAGGCGCTCAAGGCTCGCCAAGCTTGAAATAACATCCGGATATGAATATAAATGAAATGGAGAACATTATTCGAAGCTTCGGACGAATTCCCGTCGAATAAAAATATTATTTACGGCGCTTCGAATAATAAATAACTCCGGGTTATTTATATATGATGAGTTTCGATTAAAATTTCTGCCTTTTATTCGCAACCAATTTTTTATTTAAAATAATTTTTTGCCATCTCTGATTCCCCTCTGCGAAGTGACAGAAAACTAACAAAGGACAAGGCCTTCTCAAAAGATTACGTGACTTAGAAGAAACTCGCGATTCGTTTCGGGGTCTGTTAATTGGTGTTCTCTTCCTGTTTTCGAGCTCTGCCCAAGATCTTTCCCACGTACGCCACGCGAAACGCACATCCTTAATAATACTTCCTCGATCACACACAACATCTACTTTCAAATTTCGCTCCCGATTTATATATCGATTACATACATTTCCGGGGCTACGTTCGCGTGATCACGCAACAATACGCATCCGCCATATTGGGTCCTCTGAAGAGAGAAAATTATTGAGTACCCGCCTTTTTGAGTATGGTCAGATTCACTTTATAAACAAAATATGCATTGTTGATATTGATACATGGTAGCATGACACATTATTATAATATTTTATTACATTTAAGTTTATATTTGGTTTATAAAGCGAATTTGACAATACTCAAAAAGGCGGATACTCAATAATTTTCTCTCTCCAGAGAACCCAATATGGCGGATGCGTATTGGCACAGCCGACTCTACTACTAGCCGTGCTATACAACGTGGCAACACCGCTCATGTGCGGATCGGGAGTCCTATTTTCAATAGTGGAGTTTTGTATTCAGCATTATAATTAACGTTATTTTGTGGTATAAAATTATACAAATATGCAGTTTTTTGATTAATTAAATAAGGAATACGGTAGGTATATACATACACACACACACATATATATCGAAGCCGGACTCTCGCGGTGTTGCCATTTTGCCTTCAGCACGGCTAGTACTAGAGTCGGCTGTGGTATTGGCATTTTCTTTGTTGCGAGGCCGGCTGGGAATTCTTCTGGCTTAAGGGAGTTTCTACGAGGTCCGGCGTCCGTGGAGCCCTGAAGAGCTCTGCTCGCGAACGCGTGAAGTTAATACGAACGAAATGTTTTGTAGTAAACACTTAGAACTCAATAAAACTTATAGAACTGAACTGAAATGAATTAATTAAATTATAGAATGATTTAGAAGTAATATAAACGAGAAACAAGACGACAAGGATATTTGGAGAATAATTGGGATAAGATTTATTGCGACACGTCTATATCGTAACAACGTCGGAAATCAAAATGCGAGAAGAAGAAACAGGCTTCTTCTTACGTTCGTTCCTCTTTTCTTTATCAATACATTGTTTTTCGAGCGGTAAGGAAGGAGGCGAAGATCGATTTCTAATGTGATAGAGTTCATCCTTAACTCTATCCTGTTTAAACTTCGCGCTTTAGAAGCTTGCACTGAACGCCGCTAGAGCGAGGATCGCAACTCGCAACATCTTATTTCCGCTACGTAATCTGGTGGCAAAAATTAAAACAGTCTAATCGGGTTAGTTGTCACATGTAATTGGCAGTACTGGGAATTTCGACTGTTTGATGATCGATTTTGTAAAATTTAACAGACTATTTAATGATAAAAACATTATTGCACTATTTCAATATTTGTGTGACACTAGTCCTGTAACGCGATTGACCCGATTACAGAGCTTACTTTAGTAGATGGCGCTCTCACAGTATTTCCCAATACTCACCTCTTTAGTGCTGTAGCCTTAGAGCATATAAACCTGGAGGAAGCATGCAATGGGCGAGAATGTAGACGGCGATAGAAAGAGAAAGATATACATGGGAACACCCCCTCTCTTTCTAGCGCCAGCGTTTTTTTTTTGTTAGAAAGAGAGAGGGTGTCCCTCATGTATATCTTTCTCTTTCTATCGCCGTCTACATTTTCTCCTATTGCATGCTTCCTCCATGTTTATATGCTCTAAGGCTGTAGTAGAGACTGGTGGAGACCATCTATGTGTAAAGCCGCTTTATCAATGACGTGATCATAACAGTATAGTGTCCGATGTTTTTCACGTAGCGATGACATATACTTGCGTTAGGCAAAATAGTTTTGTAAGACGAAACAGCGGCAATAGGATGGCGAGGATAGCGGTACTGTGTCTGTTGTCTGTGATGTGCACGGTTCACCTTGCGACGGCTTTCTACTTGCCGGGCCTGGCGCCCGTCAATTACTGCAAGGTCGGCGAAACCTCCGAAACATGCAAAGTGCGTACCCGAAATTATTTTTGGACGTTCTTTCCCAGTTGGTTATGATTACATTTGTCACTCCCCTTTTCTCCCCCTTTTAATCTTCTCTGTTGTAAATACCAATGCGACGTCATCGTTCATTTTCATCGTTTCGCCGAACATCATTCGTAAATAAAGTTTCATTGCTTCCCGTTCTTCCTATAATCCGACGTTGAGCGAAGATCTTTATTGAACGATTTCGGTACGATTTCGAAGCTGTTTCAACATGTTTTTTGGTTATATGATTCGTCGGAATGAAACTGAATGATCCAAGGTTTCATCGAAGTTCTTATAATCCTTTCTACGATATTATAATTCTCTTGAACCATGTACCGAAACATACTAACTTTTTATGCCCTTATGGCAACTTGGATTCTTAATGACGTATGATGTTATGTATGTTGGGTTTAGAATTGTTGTCTTTATTTGTAAATTATTATGTATTTTACATTCATCTTTCTTATCAAAACTTTGGACTTTATTATAATGTTAATATTATGTAGCCAACGCGTTTGTAAAACCTCTGTGGCAATGTACCCATGTGAATACGAAGTACAATGGAAGGGGAGAGAATTTTTTATGTAAAATGAAAGAGAAAATGTGGAATAAAAATTTCTCATGCCTTTCTCTTCGTTTTTATGAAATTGATTTTGAAGCTTTGCGGGAATGTGTGTTGGTGTCAACAACTGTTTACAGCAAGTACAACAATATCAATAATGTGTAACAGTAAAAAAGAGATAATTCATAAGAATGGTGTAGTATATTACTTGAATTATACAACTTCAAAATTGATTTTTTTCTAAATAGAAGAAGAAAATTAGAAGAAAATAAATATTGTATTTATTTTGGTTTTATATATACAAAGAATCACCCCATTTTTAGTTTTATCATAAAGTACATCCCACAAAATTATTTATGTTTATTGCAGTTTCAAGGATATGTTATTTATAACGTTTCACTAACTGTTGTTTGTTGCTTTCAGTCTGAACTTAAGTTGTACGTAAATCGTTTGAACTCGGAGAAAAATGTAATACCATACGAATACCACTAGTGAGTTTCTTTATGTAATTTTTATAAAAATCTTACTGTGTATTTTTCCAGAGCTTTCTAAAATTCAAAATTAATAAATAAAAAATATTCCAGCTACGATTTTTGTCCTCCGGATGAAAGTCAGAGTCCCGTTGAAAATTTGGGGCAAGTTCTTTTTGGAGAACGTATAAGGCCTTCTCCATATAAGGTATTTTAATTTTACATAGATTCCTGTAAATAACTTAGTCAAAGAACAAAATGGATCTAATAGATTTTATGATAAAAAAAAGCTAAAACTGCAAAATGTAAGTGTGCTATAGAGAAACATAAAACTACATGGAACTCTGTAAATTTTCAGTTAGAGTTTATGAAAAACGTGACATGCGCAGTTGCGTGTAAAAGAACGTACATAGGCGGAGATAAAGAATCAGAAAAGAAATTGGAATTTCTGAAAAGAGGAATGTGGCTCAACTATCAGCATCACTGGATAGTCGGTAAGATTTCAACAATTAAATATAAAACAAATTGAGTTCCAATAAACACTGACTGCCATTAATTTACTATCATCATTTTAATCTTTTCATAGATAACATGCCAATTACTTGGTGTTATCAATTAGAAGATGAACGACAATACTGTAGCACTGGATTTCCCATGGGCTGCTTCTCTCGAGAATCAAGAGCTCAACAAGATACTTGTAGTATTAATGTAAATATACGTATACATTAACTCTGAACTAACAAAGATAAGAGCAGAACCTATGAGACAAGATTTTAATATTTTAATGTAAAAACAAAGCAGTATCAATTAGAATTAATACATCTTTTCTTTATTAGGGGCAATACAACAAACCGCAAACCTATTACCCATTTAATCATGTAGACCTTACAATTACATATCACAGTGGTGCTAAAGAAGAATGGGGGTCTGCGTTTAAGGAAAATGGTGGACGTATAATATGTAAAGCTCTTGAAATTTTATATTCATGTGACATATATTTGTAATGCAACATTTTATCAAAGCTGTGCTTATACTGTTAATAGCTGGTAAAGTGGTTCCCCGCAGCCTGAAACACAGTAATGGTGTTAATTGCGATAGTAAAGCACCATTGGAAATACAACATGATC
The DNA here is from genome assembly GCA_944738655.2 of Andrena hattorfiana. Taxonomy (NCBI): domain Eukaryota; kingdom Metazoa; phylum Arthropoda; class Insecta; order Hymenoptera; family Andrenidae; genus Andrena; species Andrena hattorfiana. The sequence continues at coordinate 42,296,162 of OX122891.2, forward strand.
CGCTTGCAGTTGGCCAAGATTTAGATATCATTTATACATATTCTGTGACATTTATTGTAAGTTTTCACGCAGTAAAAGTAACACGTATTTCGTTTGTTTTCGTATAAAATAATATCAATTTTCATTTTCTAATTCTAGGAAAATAATACGATCAAATGGTCCTCTAGATGGGATTATATTCTAGAATCTATGCAGCATACAAATATCCAATGGTTCAGTATTCTTAATTCGTTAATAATTATCCTGTTTCTTTCCGGTATGGTGGCCATGATAATGCTACGAACATTGCACAAAGATATCGCACGATATAATCAGGTATATTAAAGGAGTCATTCACAATGATCACCTGCAGTTCTTTCATTTCTCATTTTATAGATAAGAGCATAACAATTTTCTTTTACTAACTCAGGAGAGGATGCGACTTACCATTTGGTTTTGTATCATAATACTATAATATTACCATGTCTGTGTTACAATAACGCAGGCCTGTTTTCAGATAGAATCAGGAGAAGACGCACAGGAAGAGTTTGGCTGGAAACTGGTCCACGGTGATGTGTTTCGACCTGCACGCAAAGGAATGCTGCTTTCAGTTTTACTTGGCTCTGGCGTTCAAATCTTCTGCATGACTCTTGTTACGCTTGGTAAATCTGTAAACACTATACTTCTGTTTCTCCTCGTTAGCACAGGAATTTGTCTAAAGTTTTACTGAATTCCACAGCATTTGCTTGCTTGGGATTCCTATCGCCTGCTAATAGGGGCGCTTTAATGACCTGTGCCGTGGTTTTATATGTTTGCCTTGGAACCACTGCTGGCTACGTATCCGCCAGAATATACAAAAGCTTTGGCGGTGAGAAGTGGAAATCGAATGTCCTGCTCACATCTACGTTAAGCCCTGGGTAACACAATTCATTCGTTTGATAAAGTTTGAATAATTCGGATTACTTCGAATTACAGTTTGTGAGTGTCTATACACGAACATTTTCTTGTAGTTGACATCGAAATCTCCTCTACATGTTCACCTACAGATAAACTATTTATACAAAATATTGTATCCCTTCAACTAAACTTTTGTAGGAGCAATTTGTTTATATTTTTAAATGCCTACAAAATATTCCACTGTTCTGTACAACAGTATAAAATTTGATCGTAATGTTTGTATTTTACAGGATCGTATTCAGTTTATTCTTCGTAATGAATTTGGTATTTTGGGCGAATGGAAGTTCAGCTGCAGTACCATTTAGTACGCTTATTGCTCTTCTAGCACTCTGGTTTGGAGTATCTCTTCCATTAACATTTATCGGTGCTTATTTTGGATTCAGAAAAAGGGTAAATTATAAGTTTTTATCTGTACAAAACAATGAGCCAATGAAAAAAGTGAAAAAAAAAGACCTTTCTATTCTCCGGCACCGAAGTGTTTTTTGTTTTTATTAGACAATATGTTTATTCGATTATGTTTTACGAAACGAAGGAATCTTATTTCAGCCTTTGGAGCATCCCGTAAGAACCAACCAGATTCCTAGGCAGATTCCAGAGCAAAGTTTTTATACACAACCAATTCCTGGTGTGATAATGGGAGGAGTTCTACCCTTTGGGTGTATATTTATACAATTATTCTTTATACTTAATTCTCTATGGTAAGCATTCAAGCATTCAAAGTTATTTCTATAAATAATTCTGTACTATATATATTAACACTTCGTAGTAATAATTTTAATTAACTCTTAAAGATTCGATAACTGATATTGATCAATATTTACTTCAGGTCGAACCAAGTATATTATATGTTCGGATTTCTTTTTTTGGTGTTTCTCATACTTGTTATCACGTGCTCAGAAACGACAATTCTACTTTGCTATTTCCATCTTTGCGCAGAGGTAAAAATAAATAAGTCGATGAAAAATGATGTTTTGTGGTATGAACGTATTCAAACTATTTCTTATTTTTCTCTCAGGATTACCATTGGTGGTGGCGTAGTTTCCTAACGTCCGGTTTCACCGCCTTCTATTTATTAGTTTACTGCATACACTTTTTCATGACCAAATTGGATATAGAAGGCGCGACATCTACATTCCTCTATTTTGGTTACACTTGCATCATGGTTTACTTATTCTTCGTCTTAACAGGTAAACTTATCTTTCCAAACAGAAAGTCACATTCGATATTAAGTAATTGTCCTTTTCAACTGAAAACAATGTTCAGTATTGAAATATATAAAATTCATTTTTTTTTGTTTGTTCGTAATACAAATTTACACCGCTGCACATTTTTCGTTCAAATTTGGCATATAGGTATGTTCTACACATCCGAGCGGAGGTCACTGTGTAGGTTTCGTTTACCACGCCCACTTTTAAACTCGAAAGAAATTGACGAATGTTCTGCCAAATATGACAAATGGTTTTGGTGATACCTAGAATCACACTGATATTTAGTAAAATTTCAGTTTAGACGTGTGTTTCTGCTTAATTTGCTGTCTTAATGACAACAAATAAACTATGCAAAAATACTATTGCCATTCTCGCTAACTTTAATAACGTTATCAACTGTTTTCCGTCTATGATACTGTCGCTTTTATTTTAAAATCTGCATTAACCCGGGTAACACTGGGCATTTAAGCTAGTATTGAATAATTGCTGTATGTTTCTTGTGTTGAACAGGTTCGATTGGTTTCTTTGCCTCCTTCTGGTTCGTACGAAAGATCTACAGTGTGGTCAAAGTCGATTAATGTATCAACAAATGATATTTATCGAAACGAAACGAATGTGGTATGAGTAAATAATAATAATGATGAGTGATAGTTGATGTGAACATTAATTTTGTGAAAGAAATGTTAATATACAGGCCTCTTTTTATGCACAAGTACCTTGTTCCAAAAAGGCCAACAATTTCAAATTTGTCGATGCAAAATTTGATCAATAAATACTGTAAAAATATAGTGAAACACATTAGCGTATATTCCGAAAGAATTATTATCCTACGCAGATTTTTATAAATTCTCAAATAACAAACCAAGGAAATTACAAATGTAACTATGTGACTTTGTTAAAAAATGGCTCACCCACATAGGGTAAAAACTTGCAAGGTACAAACGGATTGTTAAAAAGAAATTATCAAAGAGTTGACAAGTGTTTGTACAAAGACTTGCACTTAGTTTGCAAGGCTGCCAAACGCATCTTTTCTTGGTCCGAATTCAAAAAGTGTGCGCAAAAAGGGTCTCGACCAGGCCATTAATCATTTGCTTTGGTTACTTGAAGATACGCAAATGTTCGTAAACTGGGCAAGGTACGAATTAATTAGATACAATCACTGTTTAACTGTTCTCTCGCATGCGTCCTTTTTATAAAATATGATAACGTATGTCGGAACTGCTAAGGATACGTGTATACATGTTACAAATGAATTGAGTAATCCAGACGTAACGTATTATTGCGAGCGATACATCATAAATAAGCGTGTAATTATAAAATAAAAAGGAAAAAATATCAATCTATAATGTAAATAATAAAACTGTCTTTTTATTTCAATTCTCAAATGTTTCTCGATTTTTCTGGATTATAGATTTTAATTGTAACATATACACATTTTTTACTAATATTTTATGATTGAATCCTTTGTGGTCTCATATTCCTAGCGTTACTTTCTGTTTCCCTAAAGAAAGCATGCTGCGAAGTGGCTAAATGATTAGTTACAAACACATATTATTTTTCAACTCTACGTATTTGTAACATTATAAAACGTATTCATATAAGGTATCCCAAATTAATGGTACAAGCAGAAACGTGCAAATACCTCGTGCCAGAAAGAAATCAAAAAGTCTCTTTATCTAATCCCATCACAAATCTTGTAAATTTGCACTATAGGTCTGGTCTCCAGCAATTCTGAACTATATACATACATTTATATACTCCATAACGCATATATGTATGTATTCTATATTTTGAAACAATATTCGGAACTTAAATAGTATCAGAAGTTGGGCGTGGAATTGAATGGCTTATATCTTGAAACCAGGCCTCAGATTGTAGAAGGGTAAAGGATTTTTAATCTTACATATTTCCCATTGGGCTCTAAACAAACTCGAGAGTGAACAGAGCAATGGTGGCCGGTCCGTGAAGGAGGGACGATAATGGGTGAACCTATCTCTATCTTACAAACAGACTATAGAGTATAGATATTGAGCTGTATGTATATAACTCAGTGGCTACAGACAGAAGCGGATCCACAGGGGGGCGATTGCCTGCCCCCCCCCCCCAGGAGTAATAAATAGAAAAATATTATGACATTGTGCATTATTCTGTATAAATAATTAATGTGAATTTAATTATTTAGGCTATAGTATCAGATAGAGATATTAAAATATAAATTACAAGCAAATTTTAAATCTTGTAAACGAAGTTTAAAAAATGTACTTAGGTGTACTTTTACATATTTCACCCCCTCCAAAAAAGGCTCCTGAATCCACCTCTGACTATAGGTGTGTAGTGCATAAAACAACGCCGCTTATCTTGTACAGTTTTTTTAGAGCTCAATGATATTACCATATTCAGTTTGTCCTCTACTTTTGGAACACAGCATATCAGTGAATGCCAGTTGGAGTCATTTGAGAGCTCGGGCCCCATTATGTTTACCAGAGCCGTGCGGAAGGGGAGCTCGAAAGCCAATGATAACGTGGGCGCGCAATGGATAGGGAAAACTGTAAGGCCGCGACCAGATCTGAACCGAACCGCGAACCGAACGCCACTTGAGACTCCCTAATGCCACGTTCTTATGTGTGGAACATATATTTTCAGCGATCTTCGTCAGTTTGGACAGAGTCGCGTGACTTGTGACAGCTAAAGATTGAAGGACAGAGTGTGTTTACAGTAGTGCATACCAAAGGTTTGCTTGTCATATGACACCGAGAAAGGGACCTCGGGACCCTCGACCAAAGGAATGGCTCACCCACATAGGGTAAACAACTGTAGTGGTGCATCCCTGTCCCTCACATCATGACTTGTTGTCGTTCTTGCCATTGGGGGTGTCAAGTAGTTTGAAGAAGCAAGACAAGTTGGTGATAAACGAAGAGTGTCCCACAGAGCTTCCCAAGCGTAAGCGTAAGCGTTCTTACTTTCGTAAGAACAATTTTTCAATACCTTCAGTCACACTCTACAATATAGGTAGGTACCTACTACATAAAGAACAACCATCATTGAGCTTCATACAATTGAATATTATGAAATACTCAAACGTGGAAACAGTTAAGTAATTATTCCGATTCTAGTTGTTGCAATATTTCAAGTCTCTACATTTGTTTCACCAAATTCAATTTCTTGGAGGCTTTCGAGACATTCGGCAAATACAATAAATTTCTAGCGTTTATGACCAATTTGTCTTGCTCCTTCTAACTACTTAACACTTTCAATGGCAAGGGCGACAGTTGCTAGTGAGCCATTCCTTTGATGCGACGGGACTTTACCGACATCGGCTGAGAACAGCCCGAATATCGCGGTGAACCCGACTTTCCTCTGGTTGAGGGTCCCGAGGTCCCTTCCTCGGTGTCATATGGCAGGCAAACCTTTAGTTTGCACTACTCTAAACAGTCTCTGTCCTTCAATCTTTAGCTGTCGGGAGCCACGAGACTCTGTCTAAACTGGCAAAGATCGCTAGAAATATACGTTCCACACGTAAGAACATGGCATTAGGGAGTTTTAAGTGGCGTTCGGTTCAGATCTGGACACGGCCTAAGAGTGCAAGTAGTAACGTGCGGTGCAGGTTCGTACCCCTAGGCTAAAATAACTGCCCCCCTCAGGAGTCCCAGTGGCTGCAATCACTGAAGCCCCCAAGAATCTCAATAATTCAAGTCGTACGGGTATGAGGCCGCACCATACACTACTACAGTTTTCCCTATCCGTGGCGCGTCCACGTTATCATTGGCTTTGTCCCCTTCCGCGCGGCTTTGGTAAATATTATAGAGCCTGGGCTCCCAACTAGCCTTCGTTGCTGTATATAATCATTAATCAAAGCCATATTTAAGGTTTGGACACACATTAGTTCTGTATCAGTGGTAGAAAGAAGAGGTCCTCTATACCCCTCTTCTCCTTACCATTGGCACGCAACTGATAATGTGTGTCCAGACCTTTAAAGTTAATTTAAAAATCATATAAGAAAAATACAATGGACCGCGAAGGATTACTTTCGTTGACCCTCGGTGCATCGTGATCCTGAGTTTTGATTTCCGGGCAAGCTGTCCTTCTTGAAAGGCACCAAAGAAAGTACTTTTTTTCGTGATACTTGAAAAATATTAAATGGTGTACGTTATAACAGTGTTACCATACGCTGAAAAAAAATATGAAGAAGCATTTCTTGCAAACAAGATGTCGGTAAGATTAGTTTGTGAAAAGTAATACCCCCCTCTCCCCCACACACAGTTGATCAAGTTGGTAAATTATTCGAACGCAGAGCTTTGAAATTTTAGTGTCTTTTATTCGTATTTTCCTTCTTTTCTACCGATAGTATTTGTGACTGTGAAATATTTTTTAACCGATAGCTGACATGCACACATCCGGTAATTCATGAATTTTGTAAATTAAATCAATTACAACGCTTAGCGTTAATGATGTTAATATAAATAAAGATCTAGTAAGTTTACGGTAGACGTTTCTTTGTATTTGTTTCCTTGTATTACGATGCGACTTGTAATCGTGCCTCCTCATCTCTGGCCTGCCATGCCTTACAAACTTTTCCCCGTCGAGACGGTTCTTCTTAGTTTTTATTTTTGAAATTACATTTCTCTTAAAACGTAAGATGTGATCACTCGGAAACGTAATGAACTAATACGTTCTTCATTTTATAATATGTACCACTAATATGTTCTCCATACATAAATCTCCACCGCGCGCGCGCGCGCGTGTGTGTGTGTGTGTGTGTGTGCGTGCGTGTGCGTGCGTGTGTGCGCGCGCGCGTGTGTGCCCCCGTTAACTTCGTTTTTTGATCTTATTCCAGGATGAATAACAAGTCTTCCAAAAACACGGCGTCGTAGAAAGTAAGCGGCGAATGCACGTTCGCATATACGTATATCCTATACTTGTTTTACATTTATTTGTAATTTTACATGTCGTATCACGGATTATTGAATTATACTTTATGTACAAACGGGCGTTCCTGGTCCTGAGGAGCGAGAAACACCGAAACTTTACACATTTCACTACCAAGTTCGTGGTAGTACGTGTCAAAAGAGAACTCAAGTCAGGCTACTTTGCTAATAAAGAGGCAGAAAGAGAGTGAGAGGGCGGAGAAGGAAACGTGATCCCGGGAAAAAGAATTCACCCCTGTCGACGCTTAGGACGACTTCTTCACGTCACTCAATGAACCACAGTCTCTGATGGCTTTTTTATCGCTGCTGGGTTCCGACTTAGCCGACAACTTCAATTTCGTTATTTCATTGTTCTTGTAAAAGAGACATACAGTATTTTATAACGACCACGAATTATTAAGGTGGTTTCGTGGCTTTCTCTAACGTGTGGACAGTTTCCTTTTTTCGCTCGATTCTATGATCCTCCGATTCCCAACGGCGCGTTTCGCGATATCGGATATCGCGCTACATGGTGTGTATTGTGGGTTGTGACGAGTGTGTCTCCTAGCCGATGTGATCCGAGTCTTTGTTGGATAGTTAATGTTGACCTGTAAGAAGTACGGTTTAAATGCTGAAATTAAAGGGAGCTTGGGATCCTGGGAAACGGGAACGTCGTCTCTATCATACAAAGAAATGTGTATAAACGTTGATAAAGAATGTAAGGTAAAAGAGAAACGAAAGAAAAAAAGTTCATGAAAACAAGGGCTAAAAGTAAAGTAAAAGAAAAGACTAACACGAACTCCCAACACAACACAATACTAAAAAATCGCCTGTTGGTAAACAGTTTTTGCAGCAATCTCATTGAACCCGTTGATTTCAATCGAGAGAAATCAAAATGTTCAGAAACGCGTCAAGAAAGTCAGTCGGCTGTAAGAAAGAAGGCAAAGGAATACATTCGACTCTTTCTATAACCGTCTTAAGAATGGAACTTGGTCAAGGTCGGGATTTTTTTGCATTCAAAGAGGAAGGGTACGTTCATCGACGGTGTTGATGAGATAACTATTTTCTTGGACTACGGCGGCGACGACCGTCCCTGTTGTTTCTCTCCGCGCGTCTCATCTCTTCCAATCTGCGTGCGTGCTCCGCCATGTGTTGCCTTCTCATTTCTTCCTTCACGACTATCTGAAATCACGCAATGTTATTAAACAATTCTGGTTATTCAAATCGATTGATAATAAATGTTAAGTCATTGATTAGCGATCTATGATGATTTCGCCTGGAGTATTTCTTGTTACCTTTAACGCTTTGAGTGGCGCAAGATTTTTAGAAGTGTATCTTCGAGTCGGTCAGGCCTTTCTGAGCGATCATTTCTATCGGGATATTTCTGTTTTTTAAGAAAATTTAAACTTCTATATTGTGTTTTAAATCTTCATTAGAGTACTATAATTAAAAAACCCCAACTGAATTTCAAATCGTCGCGGTTGCGCAAGCGGTAGTTAGGAGAATCGGCCTCCTTCGCCGATAAGGAATTCTGCGTAACAGGGATTCTCATCATTGAAACGTGAAACACTCCCGTGATCATGCGAATCCCTGTTGAGCAGAATTCCTCACGAGCGGAGGAATCGCTTACAAATTCCGTAGACCATATTTTGTATGATTAAAATACTCATTTTCATCAGAAGAATCTCGCCAATCCATTAATAAGATTTTGACCAAGATCTAATAGAGAGTACAGAAATTACAATTTTTAATACTGGTTAACTTATCGGGGGCGCGATTGTCGCAACGAGCAAAGGATCGCTATCGTATCGAAACACGGGACGGGCTTGCTTTGTTCTCAAAGTAAATATTGGGTGACTCTGAGGCAATCTTTCGATGCTCCCCTGGAAATATCGACATGAAAACATACCCAAGCCACACACAGGATGGAAATTCCTTGACGTGTTTTCACGTCGACGTCACTCAAATTGTTAAATGTATTATAGTAGATTACTTACTATTTAACAGTATACTTATTTACTTATTCAACTAAGACTATTTTTATGTAGAAGATAAATAAAATTTATCAGAAACATACTATTTAATCGCTCACCTGCTCGTTTGTAAGTGGTAACCAGTATATGCACGGCGTTGCCTTTGTCTTCCTAAAGAGATCATCTAGAAGCTTAGCCGGCGGCGGCTCGTCCTCTTTCTTTTTGAATTTACGAGCTGGAGCTGGAAGATGCACCTCCACCGCAGGACTTCGACTCCTCTGTCGCCTCTTCTTGTCGTGATCCTTCTTCTCGCGTTCCTTCTCCTTCATGTGCTGCTGGCCGTCTTCTTTGCCCAGATCCCACTCTCGTACAACCAACACCTATTATTTTCAGAACTCATGACTGATCGTTGTAGTATAAGCCATCGAGCAGCAGCACGCATGGCTGCAGACGACATTATGGTTAGGTCAGGGGCACACGTGCGTTAAGGAGTCCCTTTACTTTAGCGGTTTCAAAACATTCTAATTTCTTCTTTTGCATTTTCTGAATGTCTGAAGTGTGTACTATGCTCGGATGAAAAGAAATCGGTTAAGAAACTCTAGGATTCGAATAGTATATCCCTATTGGCTGGCGCCATAACGTTGACGAATACAAAGTAAGCAAACGGGACACGGGCGGCGGGAACCAATGCGAGCGAAGAACCCCTCTTGCCCGTGTGACATTTCGACCGACTTTTTTCCAGTAGGGCACAGTAGAGTATGTATGTAAAATTATACTGGGAGATGTAAGACTTTAAACAAGATAGTGTACAGTCAAAGAATCGGCTGGGGTTGCGAACAGCGCGCAAATAATTCATTTTTTATTCTATGAGATGAATTTTTATGATGGTAACCCTTTTATAAATACATTAAAATGTGTGGGGCATGTCGTAACAATGATAATGAAGGCAAACAAGATAATGAAGGCAAATGCTTTTAAAGCTAAAATGTCATGTATTATTGTATAATACATATCGAGTTTCTAATTGTAGAAATTCTAGTACTTTGCTAAGTAACGGATAAAGATATACACCCTATTCAAAGTGCAGCTTATACTTTCTTCAAAACAATTCTCAAGTTCAACAATTCGATTCATTTTTCGTAGATTTTACGCGTAGTACTCCAAAGTAGAAAGACTTCTTAAAACAACGTCCGTTTCTGTATAACCTTGAAATGATCATCCGTTGCATTTAATGACCGCTTAGCACTCATAATGGACGAGATACGCTACAACGTCCATTATTGTATCTTATATATTACTACTAATCCACTCACACAACTAGCAATTTAATGTCCCATTCATACTTTATGTGTGTATATGTTACAGTCACGCGTTAATTCAGCAAATGTATACATTCACTAATCAATGTGTGCACACACTGACGCGATTGGCTAAAGTATTCACAAGAAATGAAATTTATCATTTCACTAGTAGATGTATACATTTTCGCTCTGATTTAGCGAAAGTATGCTCGGACTATTTGTCGAATTTTTCGGTATTCGAGTATTCGAATACTTCAGTTGCTCAATTATTTGGCGAATATAATTCGAATATCCAAGTATTCGAATACTGATGTATTCGAATAGTATGGTGTGAATTATAAATTAAGTTGTTTAGGTTCATTTGTCAGGGTAATGAAATCTTGTAAGCTAATTTTGACCCACTTCATACCATACTATTCGAACACATCAGTATTAATAATAACATTTGAATACTCAAATATTCGAAATTTATTCGTAGCATTCGAATACTCGTAAAATATTCGAATATTAAATTATTCGAATAGTCCCAGCCCTCACAGACAAAAATACTTCAAACTGAATCCAATCGGATCAGTGTGTGCATACATTGACTAGTGAATGTATACATTCGCTGAATTTAACGCTTCGACTGTAACATGAAGAGAAGGGGTCAAAAGAAAATTGAGGCTGTTAACGGTAAAAAAGATAAGATAGTTACATTAAAAATAATCACAGTATTACCTCCACAATTGAACCTAGGTCGGGATCTGTCAGTTTCAACCACGGAATCGGGTAATCTATTCAGCTGGGCTTTATTCTCAGCCAAGGCGTATGAGGATGGCTGAGAATGGCCGAGAGGGCACGCGATAGTGGCAAGCTATAAATTACAATGCCCTAGGGTAAAGGACCCAATTACTGACACCTAACCAATTACTGTCACCTTAAGCTATTTTACTTAAAATAACGAATAAATAAACTATAGTATATAATCTATAGTATAGATTTTAGGTTGAATTACATAATTCTTTTCGTATATGACTTTACAACGTTTATTTATTCGATATTTGAAGTAAAATAGTTTAAGGTGACAGTAATTGGTTAGGTGTCAGTAATTGGGTCCTTTACCCTATCACTCATTCTCAGTCCCCCTCACTCGCCGCAGCAACTACAAAAGAAGTTGTGGGGATGGTGGATTATCATTTGTGGAATCTCAAAACGTATCACTTGTGGTGGTAGTACTATATATCTCCAAAATATCCCATAGATTGGGGAGTTGCCAAAATAAGCCAGTGACCCTAATATAATACTTAAAGCCCAATATTAATTTGGTTATACAGGTATATAAAAATATAAGTTTTGAACTTTCTTTTGACCACCATTGTACACGTACAGAGTAGGGTGACTCTTATTTACTCTTGGTGAAATTTTTTTCAAAATTTTCCCACCTCCGCCCCCAAATAGTTCCAAATAATAAAAAAGAAATCTGTGTAAAATTTGAGCTCAACCGGATAACGAGAAAAGGTGTCCCTGGGCCCTTGAACATTTAAATAATTATTTAATAGCTCACAAAGTCGATTTTATCTAATATCCTGCAAGTTATTGATTACATCAAAAAAATATGTCAAGAAGCACCTTTTATGTTTTATTGCTTTTTTTCGTGCGACAAACGGTTTTCGAAAAACTAAAAAAAACATTTCTGTTTTTCAAATTTTAAAAGTTTAAATCCTTCTCGAACACTTTATTTGTGAAGGCGAAAAAAATTGCAATTTTTATTTTCGAGGAATATTTTTAAACATTTAAGGGGTGGCATATACCGAGATATTGTAAAAAGATAAAAAAATTTTTTAATACTTTTAGTGTTTGGTATGTCATGAATGTTTCTTGAAAATTGGGGACCGAAATTCGCAGAAATATCGAAGATATAGACATCAGAAGCGAGGTATTCAAATGCATTTTTCCCGAAATCATGATTTTCAAACATGTTACCCACGATTACTCAAAAACTATTCAACCGATTTACTTTAAACTTTGCATGGCTATATGATACACTATTACTCAGTTTTTTGACAGCCCGGATTTTGTAACTGATTTATAGTTTCCTTTTTATTGCCTAAAAAGTGCAAGATTTTATGTCCGATTTTTTTTAAATTTTGAAAATTCAAATGTATCTTGAACATTTCTTATTTATGAAGACTAAAAGAAATGTGTATTTTCTATTTTTAACCCTAAAGGTTAATGCTGTTTCTGTCACCAATGAGCATACTTCTAATGTCTATCTCGAGACGCGGTAGCGTCTCAACGCCAAGTACATGAAAGACACCCTGTATATGTCGTCTGTCGCTACCGCTATCATTTACTCGTCGCCCGGCTAATACAACCTAACCTGAAACTTATTTCATTAATATCTCATCGCGCCTGCAATATTTTCTAAATTTAAAGGCATTTTTCTCATCGCATATAAGCTTTCGAATAAAACCAAATTGAATAAAATCGGTCCACGCATGACAGAGATATCGTAATATCGTCTCATGGATCAGTCCGAAACGGTAAGATTTTTCTCCTGATTCTTCTTCTCCAGTCAAAAGTTTAGTCAACATAATACGTATATACGCGTTACACGCACACCTTCAGCCAAAACGAAACTAACCATGTTTCGTTCTTCGTTCGTCGACTCTCGGGATTATTCGGCAGGGATCGTCGTCCATCATTGTACATACATATATATATTGAATTATATTTGATAACCTACCAAGTGGTAAGTGTCAAATCAAATAAAGTAAGTTGTCCGAATTTGAAATGTCACGAGTTTTTACACTAAATAGGAGACTGAATTATTGTCTTAATTAACAAGGTAAGTCGCCAAAATTTTTTTAATAGATTTCTTATGTAGAGTCGCAGACTTGGAAGTTGTCCGGAGATGGTTCGACAGAGAAGCATCTCCTTTCACATAAGTTTCTGGAAATTTGCACCATGCATGTACAAAATAATATATATTGTAACAAATTGTATTGCATTTAAATTGTCAGATATTTTTATACCAGCAATTTAGAGTTTTTACGTAAAGCTTATATTATAGAAATGAAGGGGACACACAAGACTTGGATAAAAATGAAGGCCACAAGCTTGGCCACGAAATGTTAAATATGCATACATATTTTTCTTCGAAAGATGTTAATTGTGGTTGTTATTACACTCCAATGTTAAATACGTTCAGCGCCATGAGCTGCTTCGCGCACCATGTATTGTACACAAAGTACTATAGATATACATATACATCGGCAATGCGGTGCACATGTTTTTTTTTCGTAGTTAAACTTACATAGAATTAATCCTTAATTCTGTGCCGTGATAATTTGTAAGTTATAATATTAAAAATCATCTGAAGTCATTCCGTATGTAAATTATCTTTGTAAAAAGAATTGAGATCCCCATAAAAAACTTCGAAAAAGTCAAAAATTACGCCAAGTACATGAAATCAAATAAATCACAAAAAATAGAAAATAATAATTACAAAATAAAAAAAAGATAAAAACACTTGGCGCTGCGAAACCGAAAAAATGTTAATTGTCTCAGTATTAATAATTTACAATTATTTAGCGCCAAGTATTTTGAATAAAATATTTATTCGTATTAAAATATTTATTTGTATAAAAATATATCTGCTTAATATTATTTAATACATTTTTTTCTTTGTATAAATCAGGCTTGGGAATTAAGTGAATGCAGTGGTCGATTTTCAGAGGCAACGCCTCCTTTCGCCCGCCGCGCGTTTGACCCCCGCGGTGGCCCAGCAGCTTGGAGCGCCTCAGGCCCGTACCACGTGAACCGCGCGTGGCGTATTAGGGCGACATTGTATCAATAGGTTTCAACATCGTCCCAGAGAGAAAGGAGGTGTCGCCTCTGAAAATCGGCCGCTGCGTTCACTTAATTCCCAAGCCTGGTATAAATAGCCATTATGAGTAATGGAATTTTAGCTGTGTATTTGTAGTTGTGTCATCTTAAGCGCAGTTGGAAAGCATTTTTATGTACTTGCAGCTCATTTTGATTTCACATCTTTTTTTATTTCGTAATTATGTAGGATCACGGAAAAAAGGGAGCCTCGGACGCGGGACTCGAACCCGCGATTTTCAGATTTGTTGCGCGCTGGCCAGCCGCCTTAGCCACCTCGGCTACCGCCGACTCCCCGATCTTAGTCATTCCCGTGTCCTTTCTTAACGTGGTGGTGGGGGTTCCTGATCTCCACAATTATTATTATCTTCTATTTTTTGTGATTTATTTGATTTCATGTATTTGGCGTATTTTTTTTTACTTTTTTGAAGTTTTTTATGGGGATACTCTATACCTTCGATATTTTTGCAAATTTCGGTCCCTAATTTTCAGGAAACATTCATGACATATTAAACACTGAAAATAAGGAAAAATTTTTTTTTATCTTTTTTGCATATCTCGGTATATGATCCATCTTAAATGTTTAAAAAATAGTCCTCAAAAATAAAAATGACAATTTTTTTTCTTCACCTTTATAAATAAACAGGGTTCGAGAATTAAGGGGTCATTCCGGTTAGCGCACCGATAAATTCAGTGATATTCAGGAATTTATTACAACGAAAATAATTATAGTAATGGAATAAAACTTTTTTCTATTTATTAAACTACATTTCTACAGTAAATAAAAAACAAAAAAGTAATAAAATTATTTCTTTTACAATGCTTTTGAAAGCGATTTAATGATATGGTTAAAAAATCATGCCTCGCTCGTAAAGGCGATTTCAGCTGTTAGACTTATCTGAACCCAAAAATCCAAACAGATTCTTGATCAGTGTGACTGTACCTATCGCTCAGACTATAATTAGTGATTTATCTTCAAAATTAGCAAAATAGCGGGCCAAATTGCAAGAAAAATTTTGCTATTTTCGATTTTAAAAGTAGGTTACACGCAATGAAAATAATCCCTGCGAGAGTCATAGGTGTGCAGAATAAGCAGTATTAGCAGATTTTATCTTCACGATGTGAAAAAATGACGTTTCGGGGAAAACGTGTTCAAAGCTTTCATCTATAGAGGCCGAACCTCTGGGCTCCCTACAAAATGGCTCTTTAGAAGCTAAAATAATCAGAATTTGTCGATGAAAATTTAACAATATATTCTTGGTGATATGTACTTTCGGAAAATGTTAAAACAAAAAATCGAATTTTCAACCCGTCTAATCGGAATGACCCCGTAATCTTTCAAAATTTGAAAAAAAAATTTTTTGTTTTTTGGACTTTTTTCGAAAACAGTTTGTCACGCGGGAAAAAGTAACACAACATAAAAGATGCACCCTGTCTGGATCTACAACTTTTGCTTGACATATTTTTTGGGTAAACTTGCCGATGAACTGGGACCTTGCCGATTTCGATGAGCTTCACATATGTTGCAAAACTCGGCATTTTGAGTAACTTTTTCCTTTGACAAAATTGGCGGTCGGCCTTAGTTTCCGAAATATTCGCAGGGAAACTTTCGCTATTATACAATCGTACTCTACGTATACGTGCACACCCGCGACAGTGTGTGCAGCACCACGCTGTCGGCGGTTGTCTTCTGTTTGTATAAACACTGCGCAGCAACGTGTAGCATGCGTATCTAACGGGTGCACGCGCGGTGTCGCAGCAGCAAGAAAAGTAGTCCAACTTAAACTGAATTGCAGGATACTAACAGTACATTGTACTTTTAATCTTTTATTATAATACAAAAATGTATTTATTCTGACGAGGTGCTACAGCCTACGTCTTCAGGATCGTTGTATAAATGTTCTTGAAATATTGCCATTTCCTGAAAAAATGTCTATTCTCTCGTAACGATCATGCGCCCTCTTAAATAAATATTCGCATAAATACGAGGAAAGATCTTCTTTACTTCCGTATTTCGAAATATGTCCCCGAACCTCCCTCCATGTCCTCTCTATTGACTGTGTATTGGCTTCTATATAAATGCAATTGTAGAAAATTAAGTGTTATGGGCTTTTCACAACGTGGGCTTTGAATTATATTTTTAAAAATGTTTCTCATAATTGAGAAATCTGTGCACTTCTCCTCAGAATCTATTCTGCGTACAAAATCAACGAACGAGCTCATGTTGCTGCATTACCGTTTACAGATAAACTCGAAGCAGAGCGTCAGCATTGAACCACCGCTCATCTACTGTTTCTCCATATACAGATTCCTTTAAACATTTTGGCGGCCCCAGTTCATCGGCAAGTTTACCGAAATCTGTTTCAAAGCCGACGGTATTAGTATTGGTTGGGACTAGATTAGGGCAGGGGGCGCGCGCCCGCGAGCGCCTTGTTGTGTTAGTAACGTCTGTATAGGTAGATTTCAATGTACTATGCCGAATGTTTTTTTATTAATATCTCAGAAACTAACAAATACCCGCAGCTGAAAATTTATATTAGAGGTTCTCTCCCCCTCCCACCCAACCCCTGAAAATTTCAGTTCATTCCGTTGGTTGGGTCATACCGTAGTACAGCCAAAAGTTTAAAGGGAAGTGTTCAGAATAATGACCTTGACAACAATAGCGATATTGACCCCATCGTGTGATACTTGTAACCGCAGTCTCATTTTGAACATTGCCAAAGTCACATCGGTTCGCTACCATGCTTTACGCGCCCGCGGGCGGGCGCGCGCCCCCGCCTTAATCTAGCCTCAACCAATACTAATACCGTCGGCTATGAAACAGATTTCAATAGGTATATTATGCCGAAAGTTTTTTATTAATATCTCCAAATCTAATGTTGTTCAGAATGACGACCTTGACAAAATATGTGAAGATCATCGAAATCGGCGAGGGTCTAATTAATCAGCAAGTTTACCGAACCGTTTAGTTTACCCTCTATGTAAGTCGTCTGCGGTCACCGCGACGTACAGTGAGTGTCACTCAAAATCGTACACCGTAACGCGTGTCAGATTATCGGTTGAAAAATATTGTTACCATAGATGTAAGATGAAGGTTTTTTTAGGAATAAACACACTAACATAATTGTATTCAATATATACTGATTACAAATAAAAAGCTTTAATCGTAATAACAAAATTATACATATTTGGAAGTAATGTACAGAAAATGCCAGTCACTGAAAATCGTACATGTTGGTACACCTGTAAAAAGTACGGGAATAACCCGATTTTCTTTTATGTAACAGTTGGCTATGCTTTCTTTATACCTGCTGTCAAATGTTTTGTGTAACTAAAAGTCGCAAATTAGTGCACAATGGGTAAAATGAATTAAAATGAAGCAAACCACTCTTGAAGAACGGGAATTGGTTATTTACCATTATAAAAATGGAAAAAGCCTAAATAAAATAGCTGAAATTATTAATCGGAAAAGGAGTACTATACAGTATATAATTAAAAGATATAATGAATGTGATCGCGTATTAAACAAAGTAAGGAATGAAACAAATAAGAAATTGAATACGCGAGATGAGCGGTGGATTATGAAAATTGTGAAAGATAATCCGAGGATTAGTGCACCAAAATTAACTGCCGAAGTAGAAAAGTATTTAGGCAAAAAAGTAAGTAATTCCACTGTCAGAAGGATTATTAGAAACAATAATTATCATGGACGAATTGCATGAAACAAGCCGTACATCAGCCGGCAAAATAGGAGAAAACGAAGAGAATTCGCAAGAGAATATATAAAAAAATATTCTGATTTTTGGAAGGACGTTATTTTTACAGACGAATCTAAATTCAATATTTTTTCATCGGATGGAAAAATACATGTATAGCGAAAGTGTAACGAAGAGATGAAGACACAAAATCTTCGGCCAACGGTGAAGTTTGGAGGAGGATGCCAAATGGTCTGGGGTTGCATCTCAGCCACTGGTGTAGGTAATTTAGTATTTATAGATGGAAAGATGGGCAAATGGGGGTATTTAAACATTAAAAAACAATGTAAAGTAAAGTGCAGAAAAAATGGGTATTTTAAATACTTTCAAATTTTATGCCGATAATGACCCCAAACATACTTCCTACATAGCGAAGAGTTGAGTACTGTATAATTGTCCAAAAATGATACAAACGCCGCCACAATCATCAGATATCAATGTTATAGAACATGTGTGGCATGAACTGGAAAAAAAGTTAGATTACGCTGCGTTTCTAATAAACAACAATTGAGGTCTGCACTGCAAGAAGAGTGGGCAACTATTTCGAAGGAATTTTGCGAAAAATTGGTGCGATCGGTTTCACGACGATTACAAGCAGTCGAAAATAATCGTGGATACCCCACAAAATATTGAAATGCACTTTCGTTTTTTTTCTATTAACGATAATAACATATTTTTGTACATGTACGATTTTCAGTGACTGACATTTTCTGTACATTATTTCCAAACTTCTACATAATTTTGTTATTACGAATAAAGCTTTTTATTTGCAATCAGTACATATTGAATACAATTATGTTAGTGTGTTTATTCCTAAAAAACCTTCATTTTACATCTATGGTAACAATATTTTTCAACCGATAATCTGGCACACGTTACGCAGGGAGTCGAGACCGAAGCAGAAACCGAAATTCAGACCGGTCACATATCGGTCAAGTAACCAGTAACAGTAACGAAAGTGGAGAGATTTCTGACGGTAGTAGCGAGAGGTTGCTAAAGGGAACCGAAGCTCCTGACCAATTGCACTTCGGTCGGGAATCGGGGACCGTAGTTCTGAGACGAACGGGGACCGGTCGGTAGATCGGTCACTACTTAATGTATGAAGCGGTCCGCCGACTGGTTAGGGCTCCGGCTCGGTTTAGTTCGGGTGGGTTCGGTTCAGTTCGACCTAGCTGAATAGGCTGGGAAGGTATGTATGCTGTTCCTTTCGCTCTCATTGTTTGTCTCTCTCGTGACGGGATTTGTGAAAGCAGACTGTTGCAGTTATGTGTTACTCTGACACTGTCAGTCCCAAACTGCGCCGATGTACCGAGGCATTGTTGTATTTGAAACACTACATTAAGAAGATCCAAAAGTGATCGAATTAGCGTGAAATGACCTGTAGAAAAGAATCCCCGTCCAAGTTAGAAATTATCTGCAACTCAGGAAACAATTTCGCTTTTTTAAGGGAGTACACGGTGCGTTTCTGTAAGATGTTTAAAACGCTTTCATTTGACGACCCTTGAGCTTTCATAGGGAAGAACAACTCGGTTGTCGAGAACGCCTAATCCTAAAATAAAAGCAACTCTTCGTAGTTTACCACACCATTCTTAACATGGAAAATGGAGTCCTAGCTTCGTTAAAAATTTCAAATTATTTTCAATAATTGCTATTTTACTCAGGGCTTTATGGTCGCGATTTAGCCACTCGTAAACTGCACTTTATTGTTATACCATAGACCCTCATTCGCCAACGAAAGGACGCATTCTGAAATTTTGTCCATGGATCATTCCAAGATTTTATTTTCTCTAGGGCGAGGACAAAACACCCTGTATTTGCGTTGAACCATAATATTATATGCAACAGGGACTTTTGGGTATACTTAACCCCTATTGAAGTTCAAACAAACGCAATTAAAGAAACTCTTCCGCAGGCATAAATGACACGATTATGGGGATACGAGACCAGTCGATTTTATGTTCTGACCTGATTGAAGTAATACGGGGGTTCGGGTGGTATGGTAAACCGTCCGCAATAGTGCAGCGCGCGGCTCGCTTACCTGAAACGGGGCGCACCGCTGCCTTCGAACATACCATCCTACGAAAAACCTTTTTTTGTAGACAGTAGCTTAGAAAGATGATCATACTTATTCAGAATTTAAAAACTTACCATGTGGCAGGCAAAATTGGGAAAATAAGAATTTGCCTACATTTTTTGACGTTACAAAAATGAATTTCTTAAAATATTATGTGAATAGGCAAAATAATCTAAATTAAAAAAGAAAAAAATGAATGCAATACGATAAATAGTGCCAAAGATAAAAGTTCATAAGTATAGCGTAGTTTCAAAAAGGGATATGCAAAAAGTAATCAAATCACAACTGTGGTTCTGAAACAAATTCGGAACCATCAAAATAATAATTAGCTCCCTCTAATTTCACATCGACTATGTACATCATGTTTCATTTTGATAAAAAATCCTGACATCGACGTCAAAAAGTGATCGAGTGGGGTGATCTTCCTGCTATGTTAGACGAAAAATAAAAACACATAGTATTGTGTTTGTAATATTGGAAACATTCCAAAAATTCCATTTCTCGTACAATATTCATAGATACATTATAAATGGTAACAATTTTATTAATATTAACTTTGGCGTTATCAGCGTGCAACCTTTTGAAAATTGAGTGTTGTTTCCAAAACAAATTGTTAATCCTTGATCTATCGTTAACTTTGTTTATTTATAACTAAACATTTTATTGATAAAAATATAAATTATTTCTGAAAATTATTTATAAAAATATTTCATTGCGACTATAAAAGTAATATTTCATTTATAAAAATATTTAAAGTAGATGTTTATAAAATTATCTATAAAATTTAATAAATTTAGAAAAAGACGTAAATGTATTTTTAAGAATTTATATATAAATTAAATTAATTGATTTTATTTATTATTATAAATTTGTTTTATTTATACTATGTATTGCGCTGTGAATTGCAAAAGATGCAAGGCCAGGTTACTAACGTGATAAAAAATAATTAAAATAACCTACTAATTAATTTTAGTCACGATTTGCGAATCGCAACAGGGATAGTAACAATTTGTTTCACAAATTTTAATCGGGGGTATTTCTATTTTCTTCCTATTTCTCATGATGTGATGAATTCTAGTTGCCCGCATTTTTATCTCTCCCGACTTTGCGTCAACCGTATTGCAATCGGTCGAGCCTCTCGGTTGACCGTTTTGCGAACCTCTCCATACATTAACTCCAACCTCTCCATAAATTAACGCGACCGTATTCCTGACCGGTCTAGACTTTCGGTTGACCGTAAGTCTGAGAAAAATTCTCTCTCGGTTATCGGTTGAGAGAACCGTAAATACCGTGTCGAACGTCTCAGTGACCCTGACCGCGACCGTAACCGAAATTCTATCGGTCTCGACTCCCTGACGTTACGGTGTACGATTTTGAGTGACACTCACTGTATATGCAGAAACAGTAGATAAGCGGCGGTCCCGAACTGACGCATATGCTGCCACAGTGGCATACATATATATGCAAAATTCAATGTAGTAGTAGCAACAGTTTTTCCTTAATATCTCTGAAACTAAGGGCGACCGCCAAACAGTTTAAAGGAAAATGTTGTTCAGAATAACGACCTTGACAACATATGTGATGCTCATCGAAATCGGCGAGGTCCCAGTTCATCGGCAAGTTTACCATTTTTTGATGTAATGAATAACTTAAAGGATATTATATAAAATCGGCTTTGTGACCTGTTAAATAATTATTTAAATGTTCATGGGCCTAGAGGCACATTTTCCCGTTATCCAATCGGGCTCAAACTTTACACAGATTTTTTTTTATTATTTGGGACTATTCTGGTGTGCCGCGAAGAAAATTTAAAAGTCGAAAATAAGAGTCACCCTAGTACATAATGTCCCGCCAACTTTGTCTACATATATGTATAGTGACTCCAAAATTTGTTCACGAAGCACTATTACGTATGTCGTATATGAATCCACATTATGTCGATTGTTTTATTACTTATAGTGGAATTGAAATGTCCACTTATGTGGACGAATCTGTGAGTGACTATATTTACGCCACTTCCAGTAATAAGGAATAATGTTATTTACAAAAGTTGTATGGCTTCAAGAGGGACATAATATGGTAGCAATAGTTTCTTTGCAGCAGGAGTAAGGAAGATTTGAAGGTTAACTTTTTCACGTAAGTCACGTCTAACAAGTTATGGAGTAGTTCGGCGGACCACCCGTCACAAAAATATGTTATAATTCAGATCGTTATATCTTTAAAACTCCATGCCGTACAGTACTCGCGTTTGGATATTCGTAAAGAGCGTGAAGTCCAATTTACGTATTGCACAATATATCACCCCCCCCCCCTGCTTCCATGGTACGGGGGAAATGAGACAATATTTTTAGATATTCCGTCACTTTGACTCACGATATCTCGGGAAGTGTGCGCGCAACACGAGTGTGCAAGGTATCATTGTAAAGCTCTTGTCCAGATCTATTCAAATGTAAAAACATTATATGGCAGTGATTTAAACTAACATTGGTAATTGTTCATAAAAGTGTACACCACACCGATTTTGATGAAATTTAAAAATGTTCAAAAAATGAACAGTCTGAACAAGTTTTCCCTACATATACATCCGCCGTTCGCCCTTAGTCTCTAAGACATTCGCGAAAAACTGCTGTTGCTATCCCAATGAATTCTGCGTAATACCTACGCGTCCGCAGTAGCGTATGCGTCAGCATGGGCACCGCCGCTTGTCTGCTGTTTCTATAAATATGTACAGGGTCATCCGTTAAAACCGCAACTTACACTCGCGCGAACAGGTAAATTTGGAAACACCGCCTCACGCATTCCACTACAACCATGCGCCGATACTTCCGGCATCTATGAGCCAATGATGAAAGTGTAGAGTCTTTTAGATGCCAGTAGAGAGCGCAGGGTGCTTTTGGCTTTCGCCAGAGAATATTAAATTTGACGTAGCATACGGGTAAGAGAACGGTAGCCATTATAAGAATGCAACCGCACCGATCCCGTTATCTACGTATGCAATAGTCCAGCAGCGATATTAGCCCAGAGTTGGGCAAAATGTAATCTAATTACACCTTACGAATTACGATTAAAATGTAATTGTGTAGTTGATTACACATTATTTTCTGTAATCGTTAATGTAGGTGGTTGACCACACTTTTATCAACTAGATAAATTAACTATTACAGAAAATAATGTGTAATCAACTACACAATTACAGTTTAATCTTAATTTTTAAGTTGTAATTAGATTACATTTTGCCCAACTCTGTATTAGACCACGCTGACGCGTTAGTGGCCCGGGTTGAACAATTTGGAGCTGTTTTCACATAACTTTTGAACTACAAAAGATACGGAATGTAATTTGCACCATAAAATGGGGACAAATTATCTCCTTCTAATGATGGAAAATTTACCAAATTTTACATTGACTTAATTTCTCTTTTTTCAATTTTTTGATCATAATTGTTGTGAAAAGCTTTTGCAAACTGTTTATTTAAATACTTTATATCACGCTCTTTTTAAAATTCATGGCGCCGATAAGCAATAGGCTAGTTATCGCTGTATCATTACTTTCACAAATTGAGTAATTAAATTTGTATTCGTATAATTTGTAATTGTATATAATTATATATTAGTTCTGCAGCCTCCGAATCTAATGCTCTGGTTTCCTTTTTCGTGATTTTATCCTCAATGTAGTGCATGCACTACAGATAGGAAGTAAGGGTTACTAATGGGATGTGTCACTGTTTCTAGCAGTCTTTGAATTTTTTCTACAAGTTTCGTGTCTGAATGTTTCAGCCCTTTAGTTATTAAACGCCACGCCTGTAGTGGCTTCTGTTTATGTCATCTTTTGTAATGGCACATGAAAATGCGCAGGTTGGATGCGCGTGATTATTATGTGCTCCCCTCCTCAAAGTGACAGAAAATGTAACCTATATGCTATAGCAGATTTCAAAAAGATACAGTTGCGGCGTAATAATAATATTTTGCAAGGATGTTAAGTCAAACAAAGTTGACAAATGTAGCGTAGAAGAACGAAATAGCCAATAAACATTTATCGTCATGTAGCATATAGGTTATATTTTCTGTCACTTCGAAGAGGGGACCACATAATAATCACGTGCATCCAGCTTTCACATTTTCACTAGACCGGGCGGTCGCATGGAAGGGTACCTTCCACAGTCTGCATTAGTGGTAGTTGGAATCAGAGACGGGCAAAAAATTATTTTAAATAAAAAATTGGTGGCGAATAAAAGGCAGAAATTTTAATCGAAACTCATCAAATATAAATAACCCGCAGTTATTTATTGGGAATAGAACATTAGTATGCGACACTAGCGGTCGGTATGCGAACTAGCAGTAATGGCCGACGCAAGTATACCATTTATTGCGGTCTACCAATTTTCACAGTATCGACGAACTGTATGTAGAAATAAATGTTGTGTAACAAATTGTAACACTATAATGAACAATTATTTCAATTTAAGTTTTCATAAAACTGCCAAAAAGTGGAGCACCCAAAATTGTTCACATTACATACTTTTACATATTCCAAAATTGTGTCTAAATGTATTGTCAACACTTTTACTGTAAGAAATAACTTTGAAATAAACTTTTATACTACTGGATCCATATAAACATATCGTAAAAGGTATACTTGCGTCGTCCATATTTGTTATGTTACACTAGCGCCACCGTTCCCGCGATGGTAGATTCCTTTGCCAATTATTCGAAGCGCCGTAAATAATGTTTTTATTCGACGGGTATTCGTCCGAAGCTTCGAATAATGTTCTCCATTTGATTTATATTCATATCCGAATGTTATTTCAAGCTTGGCGAGCCTTGAGCGCCTTTGATCGAAGCCGTCGGCTCCTCGAGCTTAGTGACATTGTATCGTTCACCCGTCTAATTTGCAGCGCGAGGTTGCTCGGAGATGTGTCATCGATTATGCAGAAACGGAATTTCTTTATTTTTCATCATTTCAATATGAAAGTGACAGCAATGGATTCCTTGCATTCTCCCGATTAAATTGACCAAAAAAATTAAATCGGACCACTTCTAACAAAACGGGATATCAATCCTGCAAAATAATTTTATACGTAATATCGTTAATTGTGGCAGTGAGAGCAAACAACGGACTAACTCACATTCCTTTCGAAATTGAGGCAGTAGCAATAACGTATTCCAACTTGGAACCATATTCTTCGGCCCGATGTACGCCACTATGGGATGACTTACGTTAATATCATCTTTTGAAACGATACGCCACTATGGTGGCTTTCACACGCAGGTGGCAAAAAATCAAGCCAACCCGGTCGTAGCCAAAATTTTTGAAATTGAGACGGGTACGAGACCAGTCGACACATTGTTTTCAAACCTCGTTACAGTAATCTGGGGTACGAGTGGTAAACCGATCATAAAAGCGGAGCGCGCGACTCGCTTACCTGAGCCGAGAAATTCCGAATAGCTCTTTGCGAGGTTAATTTGAAAGAGACCATCGTAAAATTCTCGAAGCTCGGGCATCGCTGCTATCCAGAGGTCGCTGGCAGCTCTGAGAAGTGTGCCTCCGTTTGAAAGTCGAATTTCGGTCACACTCGGGCTTCGTAGCGGGCAGACACCCGTTGCCTGGTTCAGAACGCGTTGCGTCACCGATCGTGGGGGGTCGTTCCAGCGCGAACGTCTTCAAATAATAATAACATGAATGGAGGGACGAAGTGGGAACTGATTCTTGCATAATTGATTTGGGGAAAATTTTAACATGTGAGCCATACGATTTGCCACATGGCCACCGTTTTTGTTCAAATACTTTGTTCATGTTCTTCTTATTTTTTTTTATGATTGTATCTCTAACGTAGATATGCGTAGATCGGACGTAAGGAGTAACTGAGAGAATGTGCCTTTGTTTGTAGCGGTCATTAAATTTTTTCCTACAATTTTTGTATCTGAATGTTTTAATCTTTTAGCTGCCTAACGCTACGCCTACACCGACTTCCGGTTATGTAATTTTATGGAACGATACGCCATTATTGTGGCTTTTACACGCAGATGGCGAAAAATCTCTCCGTACAGGGGTATAGCGCCACGGTCAACCCAGTCGTAGCTAAAATTTTTGAAATTGAGACGGGTACAAGACCAGTCGACACATTGTTTTCAAACCTCGTTACAGTAATCTGGGGTGCGAGTGGTAAGCCGGCCATAAAAGCGGAGCGCGCGGCTCGCTCACTTGAGACGGGGACCTCCGATTCACTAACAGCTGTTTGTGACGTTAATTTGAAAGGAACCATCCTAGAATTCACCTTATTTTATAGGTAGCGTTTCTAGGAATCGTTTATGTTTATATATGTATGAAAAAGGCATACGACTAATATCGTACAACAACCAGTTGCAACTTCGACTGTTATTCGAATGAGGTACTTCTGGGCTGTTATTTCAAAACCACCGTCTATTTTAAAAAGAGACACAAAAAATAATTTTATTCAACAATTGATACTTTTATTTTAAAAGTATTAACCACTTTTACAACATTGGAAGGAAGACTAAACTGTTCAAGATTTTCAGGAACATCTTAATTCGAATAAAGGTCGAAGAAAATTCGAAACTCTCGTCGGGAATTTGAAGAGAATCTCGAGGTATAGAGATCTCCCCCGTATTTTGTCAGCCCGCTCCGAAGCTCCGGTTTCCAAGCCCCCCGATGACTGAGTACTACGAACCACCCGATAGCCCAACTCCCGGTCACGTCGTCGGTCGCGCGTTCTTAGAGTTCTTAGCTCAACTGTGTCATTGAGAGTTTCTGGGACCAAATTTATTATATTGCAATATCCTTCCAAACTGCTAATATTTATTAATTAAAACGAGGCATAAATCCTTTGGTAACTGTAGTTAACAAAATGCGACTTCGCAACAAATTTAGCAATTCAAGTTTAACCGTTTTTTCGTCGATGTTTTCAACATCTTTTAATTGAAAATATATGTAGTGCTTGTCGCCGATTTAACTACGCTTCCCGACGACGTACTACTTTTAAAAAAATCTCACATTTAACGGCTAATTGCGATCATGTGTGAAATTGTGAGCGATTTGGGGCCGTTGGTTGCTGCTGGCCCTGAAAAAAGGGCCGATGATTAATAATTTAAAAATGTTGCTGGAAGTGACCACCGTTGTGCCTTAGACAGGCTTGTGTCCTCTTCACCTTGTTTTCGAACACTCGATTCAACGTTTCCGGTGTAACGTTGGCGATCGAAGCGGTGATGTTGTCCCGCAACTGCTCGATGGTGCCCGGATTAGTGGCGTACACCTCGCCCTTCAAGATACCCAACAAAAAGAAATCCGGAGGCGTCAGATCTGGCGATCGTGGCGGCCACAAACCCTGAGAAATTACCCGTTCGCCAAAAAATTCCTCCAGCATTGCCATCGTTGATCCTGCCGTGTGTGCTGGTGCCCAGTCCTGTTGGAAACAGCGACCCCCTTCCCTCGGGTTCCAACAGGGAAATAAACTGAAACAAAAGGTCTTGATACTTACCTGCCGTTATGGTGGTGTCGAAGAAGAGTGGTTCAATGACTCGCTTACGCGATATTGCACACCAGACACCAATCTTCGCCGAATGAAGGGGCTTTTCCCGGACTTCCCTCCTATCGCCTCAATTCTCTATCTCTAAATAAACCGCTCTATTCTCAACATTTTTGAGTTCTCTCTGTACAAATAGAATATAAAAATATAATAATTCAATATAAAAAGAAAAAATATAAAAATATAAAAAGAAAAATATAAAATAAAAAATATAAAAAGAAAAAATATAATAATAATAATTTAATTTATTGCCCACTTTCGTGTTACAATTTAACGATCATGTACTCTTTCCATGTCAGTCCCGTGATTGTGTCAGTGTAAGTCCTACCCTTCTAATGTTTCCTGCTGTGTCTAAACAATTTTTTTCTATTTTACAAGTGTTTCGTAATCTATTCTATGTTACATAATCTTCTTTTATCACTTTCCTGTTCTTCTCATCTTTTCCTTCTCCCTATTATCTCCTGTAGAGGAGCCAAGTTTTTCCCTTCTCCTCTAATTACCTCTGCCCAATTCCTACCACTCTCTCCACTTACTTCACATGCTTCAATCGCGTGTTTCACCGTTTCTTCCTCTTTCTTACATACCCTTTCTTCTTTCATTAGCCAATATTTGCATGCCCTTGTTTCACTACCCTATATGAATCTTCCTATCCTTTCTAATTCTCCTCTCCTTTTTTCATTTTTCCCCCATAAGCATTTTGGCTTATCTCCTGGTTTCCTTGCCACCTCTCTTAATTCTCTTAGGAACGTTGACCCTTTTACTTTCATCTCTCTTTCTTGTTCTTGAATGCCTTTTACTTATCTGCTCTATTTTTGATCCACACTTCTTCCCCATTTAATCTTCTTCTTTTTCATCCTTCATTTGACCATCCTCTCGGTTCCAAGAATTTGATTCTCATTCTTTTCCTTTTCATTACTTCATTTCCTCTCATTAGTCTTCTCACACATTTATATCTTATCGATCCTTCTTCGGAGTTTATTAGTCTCACTTCAAACTTCATTGTCCTTACTCCCATTTTAATTGCTATGCCACCTCTTCCTGTAACCAGACCTACAATCCCCGGTGCAATAAGACACTCACCAAATAGGACCCACAGACCCGATGAGACTTCGTCATCCTCCCAGAATTCTACATGCTGGAAGAACCGATGCCAATGCGCCCGATACTCCCTAATTGCCTCCATATAGGCAATGCTGATACAACCCAGCGGGCGGGGCACTGGAAACGCTAGAGGAATTATTCGAATAGAACAATAAATTTACACAACATGATGCACAAACAAACCCCACTCGCACGTACAACTAAACCAAACATGACTTCCCGCGGCACGTTCAAAATAACTGACAACATATTCGTTCTGCAGATCACAACGAAATAAGAACTGCTCAAGAAAATCGAGTCCCATATGCCCTCACTTCTCACTTCTACTCAAGTCCGGACAAAGAAGATGAACTGTCCTACGTTAGCAAAAAAATTTATCTCGCGCACGCCCAAGGAAAGACTTCGCGACTAACAAAAAAAAAAAAACAAATCACCGATTACACCTCGACATTATAATTTTACAGGATTTTCGTAGAATAAAACGATGATATTACCCGCAGGAGGAACAACCCCCGTCACAGATTTCACTATAAAAGAATTCCAACACCACCCCGGCATTTACTTCGAAAACCTAGGCGATCTACAGATTTATTGAGATACCTGGAAGTTAGTATTACACGTAAACATATCTTACATCTACCAACGCGAAGCGAACCTTCAAATTGCACAATATGATATATTTGCGCAATGTAAAAAACCTTCTACCGACAACTTACAAAAATTATATAAAACATTCGCCACGAAAATCCAAGACGAGGTAGACCGTGTCGCCAAACTCCTTACCTACGCCCAGCAAACTAAAAGCTCAGCACAAAAACAGCGTCGTGGATAAATAGATGGATTAGGTTATATATGAAAATCACTCTTCGGGCTAATCGATTCCAAAGATAGAAAAAAAATCAATGATTAAATAGACCTTTTAAAAATACAGGATAACAGATTAAAAAATGCAATCAAGGGACAAATGCAAATTGTAAGTGCCAACACCCGAACTTCTCAACGAGACTATGCACGACATATGAGACAGCGAAAACGCACTCTTAAATGCGACTTGGCAAATTCAATACTTACTCCAACAGACAATTGACATTACTAAATTTCGAGAGACAGTAAACGAACACCTCATACTAAAAAAACAGCGTAGCGGAAGCACTATTGCATGACACGCAAGACTTGTTAGAATTCATTATGGATATACAGAAAGGAGTCCTAAGCCCACGGTTAATAACACCAGCACAAATCATAACGGACCTCACTTCCGCACTCGCACATATTCCGAAAGGACTAGACTTCCCAATCGGAATAAAATTAAAAAACATGCACGCCCTGTACGAAATCCTTACGTTCACCGCATTTTCGGATACCAAATTAATTACTGTAGTACTAGATATTCCATTGTTAAACGCGAAAAAAATTCAAATTGAGCAAGATGCACCTGGTACCCACGAAGATAAACGAATCGTTCTACGCGTATAGAACCCCTCGACTCATACGTGGTACTTGACACCTCGGTGCAAGATTATATACATCTAAGCAAACAAGGTCTAGCAAAATGTAAGACAATAAACGATCTGTACCTCTGCACCACTAATCACCCAATGTTCAATGCGATACCATACGGACCGTGCGAAGTACAGTTGTACACAAAATTAACAGAAACCTCAAACAATTGTAAAATGCGAATTATGACACTGAATCACACCTTTCAGATAGAATTACAACAAACAGGCACGTGGATTTATATCGCGCCGAAACCGATACAACTAGCAGTAACTTGCGACGACAAGAGCACAAATATGTATAGCATTAAGGATTCTTGTATAATAACAAAAAGAAACATATATACAATCCCTACAGCCAAATTCACAATAGAAACTAGAAAACAATACGAAATAGAAAAAACATGGTACAACTTACCTGGCTACAATTTTGTCATTAGATGAAATTACACTTCCACAGACCACTGTAAATTCGTACGGCAACACAAATTTCAAGTTTAAAAGGATAATCAAACATCCGGAAGAATTAAATAAAGTTAGCAAACAAATTAGAAGACTTACAAAAGCGATTTAGAAAAACCCGAAATTATACCAACCGAGTATCACTATAGCTTCCTTACACTATCCGCAATAACGGGATTTATCACATGAGGACCTATACCTAAAGTTGCAAAGTAGAATGCCTTCCCTATTGCTGCTCTATTCTATAATGTATTTGGGTGAACGCGGATTGTTCGTCGCCCTTTATACTGTAATTATTATTATCGTGCGTGTTTTGAATCGTGTAAGAGCCTATCCACAGCAGGTGTTAGTTTTTGACCACCCACGTCTTAGCGTTTCATCATGCAGTAGCACTTGGTCTCCGATTTTAAAAGACCTATTCGCGATTTTCCTGTCGTAGTATTGGAATTAAAATTAAAATAAATTTAATATAATATTGAAATTTATATAAATCCAATAATGATTAATTTTCAATTAATAAAATTACAGAAAATATTGTTAAAAATAAACTTACTTCATAAGAAACTGACTGTGAAATTGACCCAATCGCTCCTAATCTATATTGAATAATTAGAATTTGATGCCCAACCAACAATTATCACAGGGTAAACACCTATTCCTAATAAATATAAAATTCCAATTTTTATTGAATATAGCAAAAACAAAAAATTTATAAATTAACTCCTTTCGTACAAAAATTTATTAGATAAATATAGATACAAACCGATCTGGCTCACATCGATCTGAACTCAAATCATGTAAGATATTAAAAGTCGAACAGACTTAAAATTTAAACTCCTGCATTTAAATTATATTTTAATTCAACATCGAGGTCGCAATAATCATCATAAATATAGGTAACCAAACAAAGGTGATAAACAGAACATGGAAGAAAGGGGACTTTCCGGAAGAATGGAAAGAAGGAATAGTAATCCCTGTGTTATTAAAAAAAGGGGGGGGGGAAAGGGAAATGATTAAGAACTATAGGGGCATCACTTAAATGGACACGGATTGTAAGATATACGCGGACATTCTAAGGAGAAGATTAGAAGAACAAATGGAAATTTGGAAAAGACTTTAAGAAGTAGGAGTAGGCGAACAACTAAGAATAAGGATACAGGAAATGTACAACAGAACTATATGCACTTTACGAGTGACGAAGGAACTGATAGAAAAGTTTTTCTAACAGGAAAGGGTGCTAGACAAGGGTGCCCGTTAAGCTCGACACTTTTCAATGTCGCATTTGCAGACCTGAAAAAAGAAATGAGCAAAGAACAGGAAGGAGGAGTCGTAATAGGTAGAAGGAAAATTTGGACAATTTCATACGTGGATGATGTTGTGTTAATGGCAAATAATGCACAGGGACTGAAGAATATGATAAAGAGATTCGAGAGATACATAAAGAAGAAAGGCTTGGAGTTGAATGTGTAAAAGTCTAAGATAATGATATGCAGGAAAGCAGGAGGAAGAAGAAAAGAGGAAAGACTCCGTTTGAATGAAGAGGAAAGAGTAAGAGAACTGGAATATTTAGGTTATACAGTGAGAGGGAGAGAACAACGAGGATAAACACCATATTAAGAAGGTAGTTAAGAAAGCGAATATGATACTAGGAAAAGTATGGGGGATTGGAGAAAGATTATTCAGAGATGACTTTGAAAGAAGAATGAAACTGTTTGATGAGCTAGTTAGAAGTACCGTGGCGTATGGAGCAGAGATATGGGGATGGAGAAGGTATGAGTATATTAGAAAAATTGCAGGCGAAATACATACGGTAGATAATGAAATTGGAGAGATCAACACCAACATACTGGCTGTTAAAAGAAACAGGAAGAGGTGGCATAGCAATTAAAATGGGAGTAAGGACAATGAAGTTTGAAGTGAGACTAATAAACTCCGAAGAAGGATCGATAAGATATAAATGTGTGAGAAGACTAATGAGAGGAAATGAAGTAATGAAAAGGAAAAGAATGAGAATCAAATTCTTGGAACCGAGAGGATGGTCAAATGAAGGATGAAAAAGAAGAAGATTAAATGGGGAAGAAGTGTGGATCAAAAATAGAGCAGATAAGTAAAAGGCATTCAAGAACAAGAAAGAGAGATGAAAGTAAAAGGGTCAACGTTCCTAAGAGAATTAAGAGAGGTGGCAAGGAAACCAGGAGATAAGCCAAAATGCTTATGGGGGAAAAATGAAAAAAGGAGAGGAGAATTAGAAAGGATAGGAAGATTCATATAGGGTAGTGAAACAAGGGCATGCAAATATTGGCTAATGAAAGAAGAAAGGGTATGTAAGAAAGAGGAAGAAACGGTGAAACACGCGATTGAAGCATGTGAAGTAAGTGGAGAGAGTGGTAGGAATTGGGCAGAGGTAATTAGAGGAGAAGGGAAAAACTTGGCTCCTCTACAGGAGATAATAGGGAGAAGGAAAAGATGAGAAGAACAGGAAAGTGATAAAAGAAGATTATGTAACATAGAATAGATTACGAAACACTTGTATAATAGAAAAAAATTGTTAAGACACAGCAGGAAACATTAGAAGGGTAGGACTTACACTGACACAATCACGGGACTGAAATGGAAAGAGTACATGATCGTTAAATTGTAACACGAAAGTAGGCAATAAATTAAATTATTATTATTATTATATTTTTCTTTTTATATTTTTTATTTTATATTTTTATATTTTTTCTTTTTATATTTTTTATTTTATATTTTTATATTTTTTCTTTTTATATTTTTTATTTTATATTTTTATATTTTTTCTTTTTATATTTTTTATTTTATATTTTTATATTTTTTCTTTTTATATTTTTTATTTTATATTTTTATATTTTTTCTTTTTATATTTTTTATTTTATATTTTTATATTTTTTCTTTTTATATTTTTTATTTTATATTTTTATATTTTTTCTTTTTATATTGAATTTTTATATTTTTATATTCTATTTGTACAGAGAGAATTCAAAAATGTTGAGAATAGAGCGGTTTATTTAGAGATAGAGAATTGAGGCGATAGGAGGGAAATCCGGGAAAAGCCCCTTCATTCGGCGAAGATTGGTGTCTGGTGTGCAATATCGCGTAAGCGAGTCATTGAACCACTCTTCTTCGACACCACCATAACGGCAGGTAAGTATCAAGACCTTTTGTTTCAGTTTATTTCCCTGTTGGAACCCGAGGGAAGGGGGTCGCTGGTTCCAACAGGACTGGGCACCAGCACACACGGCAGGGTCAACGATGGCAATGCTGGAGGAATTTTTTGGCGAACGGGTAATTTCTCAGGGTTTGTGGCCGCCACGATCGCCAGATCTGACGCCTCCGGATTTCTTTTTGTTGGGTATCTTGAAGGGCGAGGTGTACGCCACTAATCCGGGCACCATCGAGCAGTTGCGGGACAACATCACCGCTTCGATCGCCAACGTTACACCGGAAACGTTGAATCGAGTGTTCGAAAACAAGGTGAAGAGGACACAAGCCTGTCTAAGGCACAACGGTGGTCACTTCCAGCAACATTTTTAAATTATTAATCATCGGCCCTTTTTCAGGGCCAGCAGCAACCAACGGCCCCAAATCGCTCACAATTTCACACATGATCGCAATTAGCCGTTAAATGTGAGATTTTTTTAAAAGTAGTACGTCGTCGGGAAGCGTAGTTAAATCGGCGACAAGCACTACATATATTTTCAATTAAAAGATGTTGAAAACATCGACGAAAAAACGGTTAAACTTGAATTGCTAAATTTGTTGCGAAGTCGCATTTTGTTAACTACAGTTACCAAAGGATTTATGCCTCGTTTTAATTAATAAATATTAGCAGTTTGGAAGGATATTGCAATATAATAAATTTGGTCCCAGAAACTCTCAATGACACAGTTGAGCTAAGAACTCTAAGAACGCGCGACCGACGACGTGACCGGGAGTTGGGCTATCGGGTGGTTCGTAGTACTCAGTCATCGGGGGGCTTGGAAACCGGAGCTTCGGAGCGGGCTGACAAAATACGGGGGAGATCTCTATACCTCGAGATTCTCTTCAAATTCCCGACGAGAGTTTCGAATTTTCTTCGACCTTTATTCGAATTAAGATGTTCCTGAAAATCTTGAACAGTTTAGTCTTCCTTCCAATGTTGTAAAAGTGGTTAATACTTTTAAAATAAAAGTATCAATTGTTGAATAAAATTATTTTTTGTGTCTCTTTTTAAAATAGACGGTGGTTTTGAAATAACAGCCCAGAAGTACCTCATTCGAATAACAGTCGAAGTTGCAACTGGTTGTTGTACGATATTAGTCGTATGCCTTTTTCATACATATATAAACATAAACGATTCCTAGAAACGCTACCTATAAAATAAGGTGAATTCTAGGATGGTTCCTTTCAAATTAACGTCACAAACAGCTGTTAGTGAATCGGAGGTCCCCGTCTCAAGTGAGCGAGCCGCGCGCTCCGCTTTTATGGCCGGCTTACCACTCGCACCCCAGATTACTGTAACGAGGTTTGAAAACAATGTGTCGACTGGTCTTGTACCCGTCTCAATTTCAAAAATTTTAGCTACGACTGGGTTGACCGTGGCGCTATACCCCTGTACGGAGAGATTTTTCGCCATCTGCGTGTAAAAGCCACAATAATGGCGTATCGTTCCATAAAATTACATAACCGGAAGTCGGTGTAGGCGTAGCGTTAGGCAGCTAAAAGATTAAAACATTCAGATACAAAAATTGTAGGAAAAAATTTAATGACCGCTACAAACAAAGGCACATTCTCTCAGTTACTCCTTACGTCCGATCTACGCATATCTACGTTAGAGATACAATCATAAAAAAAAATAAGAAGAACATGAACAAAGTATTTGAACAAAAACGGTGGCCATGTGGCAAATCGTATGGCTCACATGTTAAAATTTTCCCCAAATCAATTATGCAAGAATCAGTTCCCACTTCGTCCCTCCATTCATGTTATTATTATTTGAAGACGTTCGCGCTGGAACGACCCCCCACGATCGGTGAAGCAACGCGTTCTGAACCAGGCAATGGGTGTCTGCCCGCTACGAAGCCCGAGTGTGACCGAAATTCGACTTTCAAACGCAGGCACACTTCTCAGAGCTGCCAGCGACCGCTGGATAGCAGCGATGCCCGAGCTACGAGAATTTTACGATGGTCTCTTTCAAATTAACGTCGCAAAGAGCTATTCGGAATTTCCCGGCTCAGGTAAGCGAGTCGCGCGCTCCGCTTTTATGATCGGTTTACCACTCGTACCCCAGATTACTGTAACGAGGTTTGAAAACAATGTGTCGACTGGTCTCGTACCCGTCTCAATTTAAAAAATTTTGGCTACGACAGGGTTGGCTTGATTTTTCGCCACCTGCGTGTGAAAGCCACCATAGTGGCGTATCGTTTCAAAAGATGATATTAACGTAAGTCATCCCATAGTGGCGTACATCGGACCGAAGAATATGGTTCCAAGTTGGAATACGTTATTGCTACTGCCTCAATTTCGAAAGGAATGTGAGTTAGTCCGTTGTTTGTTCTCACTGCCACTGTGACAGCAGAAAATCTCCCTCATAAATCGCTCCACAACTCCATCAAAATTCCTCAATTCAAGTCTTACCCCTTTTCCCCAATCACTGATCACCTTGACGATGTACCTTAGCGGTCCCCATCTCCAGATGATCTAATTTCAAATCCCCTTCCCCTCTTCGGCCTTCGAGGCGCGAACTCCTTCCACGTTTAAACCTTAGACAAGTCCCTCACTAAAAACTCGCTCATCTCGAGACTATGTCTCACCCCCCCCCCCCCTCCTTTTACAACAAACGTATTCAAACCTCCACTTTTCAAACCCCAATCAAAACCCTCCAAACCCATCCAACGGGTGGAGTACCCCTTTTCAAAGCCCCGAAAGAGCCGCCGAAATACGCAATAACGACACATATTTTACGCATGAATCATCAATACGCGCCGATTACATAACACATATTGTAAGCATGAGTCATCACGCATACCGCAAAATCCCCGCATACCTGACATTCCACCGCTTTGTATAAATACCAGCGCCGCATGGACCACACACAGTCAGTCACAGTCAGTCACAGTCAGTTAGTTCGGGAACATCTGTTACGCCAAAGTCTCTATTATAAAAGTACAGTGTATAATATAAAATTTCGCTTCAGTGCAACGTCCCCAATAGGGTTACCAAACCTTCTACATCACTGTAAGCATTTATCAATTTATCTTATTGTAAAACACTAACGCTATCGTCTTCTATTATTTTCATTTACTTATGCTTATCTATACTTATATCATTTGATTTTGCTCACGCTTATTGCTTATGTTATTTCCTTATGCTTATGCTATTTGCTTTATATTCTTTGCTCACGCTTATTGCATTTATATCATTTAGCTTCTTACTCTTATTGCTTTATATTGTATTCTTTCGCTTAAGTTATTTGCTTATATTATCTTCTCTTCTTACGCTTATCGCTTTAAATCGTTTCATTGCTTATATTACCGCCTAATTATATTATTGCCTAAGCTTATTGCCTTATGTTAACCTGTTTATAACCAACTCTAACACTTCTTATGTTTATCTTATCTTATGCGTAATATTATTATCATTGATCATCGTTATATAAATGTCTTGTGCTAATGCTTAATGTCCAACGCATTGTTATAATACGTTTACCGCCATTGCTTCAGTAGTGCATGGCTTATTCACACGCGTTCCAATAAATAACGCTTTTGTTTTACCCGACATTGGAATTCTTGTAATTATCCTTCGAATACCTAGAATCGTTACGAGCCATAGCAACAGCTGATCTCTCTTCGCGAACACCGGGAGTTCTTATCAGTGTTTACAAGCTTACTTTCGCTTAGGGTCCCGCATGCCCAATGCTACACCTATTGAAAAGAACTACGACGCGTGTCTTTTATTGCAATGCAGTAGTTAAGCCAATTATAAAGCCATAAATACAAACCACAAGAGTTCTAACGGGTGTCACTCTGGTGAGCGATAACTCCCTAACCTTCCCTGGTCGATTTATGCTGCGAAGCTGGCCTTCGTGCTGAACGCCTGAACTCCCCAGAGCTGCGAAGCTGGCCTTCGTGCCTAAATACCAGCCACCCCTCAGAGCTGCGAAGCTGGCCTTCGTGTCTGAGCTCCTAAACTCCCCAGAGCTGCGAAGCTGGCCTTCGTGTCTGAGCTCCTAAACTCCCCAGAGCTGCGAAGCTGGCCTTCGTGCCTGAACACCTTCCACCCCTCAGAGCTGCGAAGCGGGCCTTCGTGTCTGAACTCCTAAACTCCTCAGAGCTGCGAAGCTGGCCTTCGTGTCTGAGCTCCTAAACACCCCTCAGAGCTGCGAAGCTGGCCTTCGTGTCTGAGCTCCTAAACACCCCTCAGAGCTGCGAAGCTGGCCTTCGTGTCTGAGCTCCTTTCACCCCTCAGAGCTGCGAAGCTGGCCTTCGCGCCTGAGCTCCTAAACCTTCGTGCTCAACCTCCCAATATTCCCCAACCTTGTCACAGCCCTTACTTCCGCCACCCAGGACGTGACACCACAATTAACGATATTACGTATAAAATTATTTTGCAGGATTGAAATCCCGTTTTGTTAGAAGTGGTCCGATTTAATTTTTTTGGTCAATTTATT
Source organism: Andrena hattorfiana (assembly GCA_944738655.2). NCBI lineage: Eukaryota > Metazoa > Arthropoda > Insecta > Hymenoptera > Andrenidae > Andrena > Andrena hattorfiana. Next base: position 42,334,451 of record OX122891.2, read on the forward strand.
CGGGAGAATGCAAGGAATCCATTGCTGTCACTTTCATATTGATATGATGAAAAATAAAGAAATTCCGTTTCTGCATAATCGATGACACATCTCCGAGCAACCTCGCGCTGCAAATTAGGCGGGTGAACGATACAATGTCGCTAAGCTCGAGGAGCCAACGGCTTCGATCAAAGGCGCTGAAGGTTCGCCAAGCTTGAAATAACATTCGGATATGAATATAAATGAAATGGAGAACATTATTCGAAGCTTCGGACGAATTCTCGTCGAATAAAAACATTATTTGCGGGGCTTCGAATAATAAATAACTCCGGGTTATTTATATTTGATGAGTTTCGATTAAAATTTCTGCCTTTTATTCGCCACCAATTTTTTATTTAACACTCTAGGTACGGGGATAATTTAAACTAAACGTAGAATTTTTTTGAACGTTAAAATAATCTATTTTATACTTCGGATTTGGAAACTACTCGGTTAGAATGCTGAGAATGTGAAAATCATTGATTTATGGTATGGGACGTAGGAGTCCCACCCGGACTTACGGGTAATTTTTTGAACATTGATCGGAAATATAGAAAACAACATAAATATGTACTTAAATGATTTTTTTTTATGTGGGAAATCATGTTTGAGCAGTAAGTAGTAATGAAAAATAATGTTACAATTTTTAATATTTATTCTGTTTTTTTATGGTAATCGTAAACACAACTATTGTTTTTGTTAGAACACAGTTATACATTACACATTTCGCAAAATGAAAACGGTTTATTTAGAATGCAAAGTGTGCATCTTTGTCTACATTCGCTAAATAATGGAAAATGATGTAATGAATCAAATCTTGTCTTCTGTAGATATCTGCTTGCGAGTTTTGGAAATTTTGGTAGTCCTATTCGAAAAGATGCCACTTCGGCGTCCACGTAGTTTTTTGCCACAATAAAATAAACTTTGAATAATTTATTTTCTGAAATCTTTTAATTTTAAAATTTGTGTTGAGATTTATGGAGAACAAAGTGATGGTTTGCTTTATTTTGCTTTTTATATAACAACCACGCATTCATTATACATAACTCACGTAAATAGAAAAAGATAGGCAGATACCACCATCTACTCTTGAAACATGATCTATACAGACTCACAAGAGCATTGTTCTTATCGACGCCCCGACATCTTGTTGCTGTAGTAACGATAAATAACATAAACACTAATAAAAATATGTAATTACACACGATGTAACAAATAATATAGAATAGTACGAATATTTAAAGAAATATGAATGACATATAAGTACTTAACAATTTTCATAAATATTTACTCCTAAGTCCCGGTGGGACATACACGTCCCATAACTTTAACCTGAAAGCCCCTATATATAATGTAAATTGAGTGCAGTGCCCATGCAGTAATTTGTCAATTAGGACTCACTTTTACTATATACATGCTTATTTTACTATAAAAAGTTCTTTTACTTACTTTAATTTATAAAAATAGTCGACAAATTGCAACAGGCACAGATCACGATCCATAGCGTCGACTAGATTCACTTGTTTATAATAGTAAAAAGTTTAATTTCGGGTTCTGATGCTACAAACAGTTTCATCCCTGCCTACTAAAGGTCACTACACCTATCAAATCTCGATCATATTGATAGAACGTAAATAAAAATGCGTTAGTCTGAATGGGACTCTGGAGTCCCACTCGTCCCTAGAGGGTTAAAATAATTTTTTGCCCATCTCTGATTCCAACTACCACTAATGCAGACTGGGGAAGGTACCCTTCCATGCGACCGCCCGGTCTAGTGAAAATGTGAAAGCTGGATGCACGTGATTATCATGTGGTCCCCTCTTCGAAGTGACAGAAAATATAACCTATATGCTACATGACGATAAATGTTTATTGGCTATTTCGTTCTTCTACGCTACATTTGTCAACTTTGTCTGACTTAACATCCTTGCAAAATATTATTATTACGCCGCAACTGTATCTTTATGAAATCTGCTGTAGCATATAGGTTATATTTTCTGTCACTTTGAGGAGGGGAGCACATAATAATCACACGCATCCAACCTGCGCATTTTCATGTGCCATTACAAAAGATGACATAAACAGAAGCCACTACAGGCGTGGCGTTTAATAACTAAAGGGCTAAAACATTCAGACACGAAACTTGTAGAAAAAATTCAAAGACTGCTAGAAACAGCGACACATCCCATTAGTTACCCCTTACTTCCTATCTGTAGTGCATGCACTACATTGAGGATAAAATCACGAAAAAGGAAACCAGAGCATTAGATTCTGAGGCTACAGAACTAATATATAATTATATACAAATAAAAATTATACGAATACAAATTTAATTACTCAATTTGTGAAAGTAATGATACAGCGATAACTAGCCTATTGCTTATCGGCGCCATGAATTTTAAAAAGAGCATGATGTAAAGTATTTAAATAAACAGTTTGCAAAAGCTTTTCGCAACAATTATGGTCAAAAAATTGAAAAAAGAGAAATTAAGTCAATGTAAAATTTGGTAAATTTTCCATCATTAGAAGGAGATAATTTGTCCCCATTTTATGGTGCAAATTGCATTCCGTATCTTTTGTAGTTCAAAAGTTATGTGAAAACAGCTCCAAATTGTTCAACCCGGGCCACTAACGCGTCAGCGTGGTCTAATACAGAGTTGGGCAAAATGTAATCTAATTACAACTTAAAAATTAAGATTAAACTGTAATTGTGTGGTTGATTACACATTATTTTCTGTAATGGTTAATTTATCTAGTTGATAAAAGTGTGGTCAACCACCTACATTAACGATTACAGAAAATAATGTGTAATCAACTACACAATTACATTTTAATCGTAATTCGTAAGGTGTAATTAGATTACATTTTGCCCAACTCTGGGCCAATATCGCTGCTGGATCATTGCATACGTAAATAACGGGATCGGCGCAATTGCATTCTTATAATGGCTACCGTTCTCTTACCCGTCTGCTACGTCAAATTTAATATTCTCTGGCGAAAGCCAAAAGCACCCTACGCTCTCTACTGGCATCTAAAAGACTACTCTTTCATCATTGGCTCATAGATGCCGGAAGTATCGGCGCATGGTTGTAGTGGAATGCGTCCGTGAGGCGGTGTTGCCAAATTTACCTGTTCGGATGACCCTGTACATCGCAATGGTGAAAAACAAAACAAATGATGAAGCTGATGAAGTTTTCCACATATTCCAAGTTCAACTAAAGTTATTTGCGAATTCCTCTAGAACTGAATGCCGGTAACATTTATAGGAAAAAGTTATTCAGAATCATGCCCCCGACAATATATTTCAGGGCTTCGAAATCTGTGAAGTGTACCCTTTTATGCACAATTACGCTGATATGATTAAAAATTATTTTCGTGTGAATTCTTTAGCACATTCAATATTGTCTCCTTATGGGCTCGCTGGTCGGGACCGGCGTTGAGCCCGTATCGTGAACAAAGCTCTAATTCCGAGAGTTCATTTCTCGCTTCTTTCTGGCCGAAGGAGGGAGCGTGATGGAATGCTTTGCGAGCGCGGTGGGCATGCGCGATGGGCGTGAGCGCTCGAATGGAATCATGACTGTTCGACGCATGCGCGCCACGGTCAGATAGCCAGGCACGGCACGAGTCTTTTTTGCGCCCTAGGCGAGCTTGCCAAATTCCGCCATTTATTATAATACATTTAGACTTCCGTTTCCGGACGCGTATGTGGAAGGTGTGTAGAAGTGAGTGGTGTTAGCGGGTGAAGGAAAGTGTGGGGAAGTGGCGAGAAAGAGTGGAGAGTGTGTGTGTGGAAGGTGAGGGGGAGAAGTCTGAAGGGAAAGGGCTATTGGTAAGAGGGCTGGGGGTGAGAATAGGGGATAAGAGACGGTTTGGAGGTTAGGTGGAAGGTGAGAGAAGTGTGGCGGGAAAGAGAGACATAAGAAAGTGGAGACACCTGGCGGAGAGGAAAGCAATTAGAAGGGATAGAAGGCGCGAAATTTGAACGGAGAAAGTGAAGGAAGTGGGATGATTAAGGGAAAGGATTGCAGGGCAGGGGGGGATGAGGGCGGGAGAAAGATGCAAGTCGAGGGAATGGGGGGGAGGACGGGAAAGGTGGGGGGAAGGGGAAAGGGAAGGGAAAGAACGAAGAAAGGGTCAGGAGGGACAGCACAAGCAGTGTAGAGAGTAGTGTAGGGAGCTTGGACAACTACTGGGGAAAAAAGAGCGAGAGGGAGGAGGAGGAAGGGCGGTGGGAGAGGGGGGGAGGGGAGGTTTTAAAAGGAGTGGAAAAACGGCGAGATCGCCAGAAGGGGGGAAGCTGATGGGTAGGAAGCTGGGGGGGGGGGTGGATGGGTTGGAAGGGATGATAAGGGAGTTGGTGAGGGCGATAAGTGAGATGAAAGGGGAAATGAGGGAAATGAAGGAAGAATTGAGAGAGGAGAGGGAGGAAAGAAGAAGAGTGGAAGAGGAATGGAGAGGGGAAAGGAGGAAGTGGGAGGAGTGGATGAAGGAGGAGAGGACAAAAAGAGAGGAGTTGGAAGTAAAAGTGGAGAGGCTGGAGGAAAGGGGAAAGAGGATGGGAGAGGTGGTAGAGAAGGTAGGGAAGTGGGAAAAGCAGGGAATGGGAGGGGGAGGTAAGGAGGTGATGAATGAAGAGCAAGTGGAGGAATGGAGGCTTAGGATCAGAAGGATGGAGGTGAAACAAGACAGACAAAAAGGAGAGAGAGCGTAGAAGGAACAACGTGGTGATAAGGGGAATAGGGTTAGAGGGAAGGGATGTGGAGGAGGAGGTAAAGAAGCTTTGCGGCAGGATGGGATTGGAGGAGGGAGAAATTAAGGAGGTGGTCAGGATAGGGAGAGCAAGAGGGGATGGCTTCGGGATGGTATTGGTGAAGCTCGCGGGAAGGGAGGAGAAGAGGAGGGTGATGGAGGCAAGAAAGAAAATGAAGGGTGGAAGGGAGAGGATTGAGGATGATCTAACGGAGGAGGAGAGGAGGAGAAAGTGGAAAATAGAAAGAGAGGCTCAGAGTGAGAGAGAGAAGGGGAAGGTGGTGCAAATAGGATATATGAAGATGTGGGTGAATGGTAAGGTGAGAAAATGGGATGAGGTGGGGGAGAAATGGATAGAGGAGCAGGGAAACGGAGGGGGGCGAGAGGGAGATTAGAGGGGGGAGAGGGAGATGGAAAATGTAGGGTGGCTTTCTGGAATGTGGCGGGACTAAGAAATAAGGATTGGGAGTTTTGGAAAGGATTGGAGGAATGGGAGGTGGTAGTGTTATGTGAAACGTGGGTGGAGGAACGGGATTGGGAATATGTAAGGAGTAGACTACCAAAGGGATACGTGTGGTGGAAGCAGTGGGCGAAGAGAGAAAATAAAAAAGGGAGGGCGATGGAGGGGATGGTGATGGGGGTAAGAAAGGAGGTGGAAACTGGGGAACAGGAAGGAGGGGAGAAGGAAGGGATAATGGTGAAAAAGGTGTTGTTGGGGGGGGGTGGAGGGTGGTAGGAGTCTATGTTAATAGAGATTTGCAGAGGAAACTGGAGGAATTGGAAGAGTGGGTGGAGGGGAGGGAGGAGGGAGTTAGGGTGGTAATAGGGGGGGACTTTAACGCGAGGACAGGAAGGGAAGGGGGACGGAGCTGGGGGGGGGAGAAGAGGATGGGGAGGGAAGTAGAGAGGAAAGCAGGAGATCGAAAGATAGTGAGTTAAATGGAGAGGGCAGGAGACTGTGTAGATTCTTGGAGGAGAGGGGGTGGGGAATTTTGAACGGAAACGTAGAGGGGGATGAGGATGGAGAGTGGACGTACACGGGAGGGAGAGGGAACTCAGTTATAGATTATATAGTAGGGAATGAGGACACAAGGGAGGGGGTGGAAAGGATGGAAGTGGGTGATAGGGTTGAATCGGACCATCACCTGGTGGTGGTGTGACTGAGGGGAAGGGGGGGGGGGAGGGAGAAAAAAGGTGTGGGTAGGAGGTTGGGGAGGGGAGTCTGGACAGAGGAAGGGAGGGAGAAGTTTGTAAAGAGGTTCGGAAAGAGGGAGGGAGGGGATAGAGGAATACAAGAGGAATGGAGAGAGCTAAGAGATAGGATAACGGGAGCTCTGGAGAAGGGGTGGAAGGGAGGGGAGAGGGCAGGAAAGGGGGGTGGTGGGACGGGGAGTGTCGGGAGAAAAAAAGATCAGTAAGGAGAGAGCTGAGAAGATGGAGAAAGGAGGGAGGAGATGGGTTAGGGTATAGAGAGAGAAAAAGAGAATATGGGAGATTGTGTGAGGAGAAGAGGAGGAGGGAGGTGGAGAGGTGGGAAAAAGAGGTGGAGGGGATCAGGACGGAAGAGCAGGTTTGGAAAGTGGTAAATAGGGAAAGGAGAAAGAGGAGGAGAGTGGAGGAAGGAATAAGAATGGAGGAGTGGAAAGAGTATTTCAAGGGGTTATTAGGAGGGGTAGAGTGGAGGGTGAGGAAAGGGGGTGAGAGAAAGGGAAGGGAGGATGAAGAGGAGGATTTAAGGATTGAGGAGGTGAGGAGGGTGGTAAGGAGTTTGAAGGAGGGTAAGGCGGGAGGGGGGGACGGCATAACCAACGAGGTTTGGAAGTACGGGGGGGGAAGAGGTAGAAGAATGGCTGTGGGATGTATGCAGAAGGGTGTGGAGGGGGGAAGGGTGGGTTGAAGAGTGGAGGGAAGGAGTGGTAGTGCCGGTGCTGAAGAAAGGGAGTGGGAAAAACGTGGGGGACTATCGGGGCATTACGTTGACGCAGACGGCATATAAAATCTATGCGTCGGTGCTGGCGGAGAGACTGAGGGAGGAGGTGGAGGAAAAAGGGTTACTACCACCGAGTCAGGCCGGCTTCAGGAAGGGAAGGGGGGCAATGGATAATATATATGCGTTGAACTACATGATAAACAGGCAGGTCAACAGGAAGGGGAAGAAAATGATAATTTTCTTTATAGACCTGAAGGCGGCCTTTGACTCGGTGGATAGGGAGGTACTAGTAAAGGAGATGAGGAAGAGAGGGGTGAGGGAGGGGTTGGTAAAAAGGTGTGAGGAGGTGTTGAAGGAAACAGTATGTAGGGTGAGAGTAGGGGAGGAGGAAGGGAAGGTGTTCTGGACGGCTAGAGGAGTGAGGCAGGGGTGCCCGCTTAGTCCGAGTATGTTCACCCTGATGTTAGCGGACTTAGACGAAGAGCTGGAAAAAGGAGGATGGGGTGGGGTGAGATTGGGGGGGAAGAAGGTGTATACCCTGGCGTATGCGGACGATATCGCGGTGATGGCGGAGGATGAGGAAGGGATGAAGGGGATGTTGGGAAAGTTGGAAAAGTATATGGATGGGAAGGGGTTGCAGTTGAATGTGGAGAAATCGAAAGTGATGAGGTGCAGGAGGGGTGGAGGTAGATGGAAAAAGGTGGGTTGGAGGTGGAAGGGAAAGGAGCTGGCGGAGGTGAGAGAATTTAAGTATCTGGGGTATACTCTGATGGGAAATGGAGGGCAAGAGGCTCATATAAGAGAAAGAGTGAGGAAAGCAGCGGCTGTGATGGGGCAACTGTGGGGGATTGGTAAGAGGAGATTTGGAAAGGATTGGGGAAAAAGGGTGTGGTTGTTTGATAGGTTGGTGTGGGCAACGTTAAGTTATGGGGTGGAAATTTGGGGCTGGAAAAGTAGGGAGAAGGTGGAGGGGTTACAGGACAGGTTTTTAAGATGGGTTTTGGGGGTTGAATGGTGTACGCCGGGGTATTTGGTTAGGGAAAAGTTGCAGCGGGAGATGTTGAAGGGAAGGGCGGGGATGAGGGCGTGGGAGTATGAGAGGAAGCTGGAGGGGCAAGGGGGGAGGTGGCAAGGATGTGCTGGGAGGAGATTAAGGGGAGGGCAAGGAGATGGGGGGTCCTGGGAGGATGGGAAGAGGAGAGGAAGGGGTTTTATGAGGAGAGGGGATGGACAGTGGAGGGAGTGGAAAGGATGAGAGGTGGGGGAGAAATGAGGGGGGAAGAGCTGGTAAGTGTGGAGAAGAGGTTGCAGGAGGGGGATAGGTGGGAAAGGATTCGGGAAGCGAGGTATAATAGGTGGTATGGGGCGGTAAAGGGGGTGGGGGTTCCGGGATACTTAAAGAAGGGGTGGGGGGAGAGCAGATGGAGGAGGGTGGCTAGGTTCAGGTTGGGGAGTGAGATGAGGGGGGGGGAGGTATTGGGAGGATGAGGAGAAAAGGAGATGTAGGGTTTGCGGGTGGGGGGAGGAAACATGGGAACATGTATGGGAGGAATGTACGGGGTGGGGAGAGGGAAGGGGTTGGCAGGAGATGATGGGGAAAGTGTTGGGGGATGATGGAGAGGGGGAAAGGTGGATGAGGAGGGTGGAAGAGTGGAGGGGGGTGCAAGATGGAGGAATGAATGGGTAAGAAATGAGAGTGAGAGGATGCGTGCGGAAGCGGGGGTCCGGAGGGGGGAAGAAGGAGCGGGAGGAGAGGGCGCGGCGGTGGCGAGCGAGCGAGCGGGCGGATAGATGTAAGGATTAGTTGTAAGGAGTAGTTTTTAAGGAATAGAATAAGGCTGCGAGGAAATAATGAATTGTAATCCCCAAGGGGGCACAATAAAGTGTACATATATATAATACATTTAATTCAACTTCTTCATGACCTTACTCTTAATTTTTACTCGTAGTTTAAAACCGTTGTAATATAATTTGTAGTATTTCATTTAAAAATTTATGTTCAACAATGCCAACAATGAAAAGGCCATTTTGCATCTCTTGTCAACCTTGCGCAATAGCAGTTGCCTAATTTTGCAGAGTAAAGTCATTATAAGCAAAAAAGACTTGAGCCGGGCCTACGTCAAGATTTTGCGAAAGTAGTATAGCAAGAAGAGTTAAAACCCAAATTTGAGTTTCAAGGCTGCAGGAAATCCAACGCGGCGGCGCGGGCGAGCGCGCGGGCTGCGGCGGCGGACGGTGGTGGAGGGTATAGCGCGAGAGCAGATATCGAATCAATCGATACCGAATCAATATCGAACCGCGGGATGAATTGCTAACTCTGGAGCGTGGTACCGAGTACAGTCGGTAAGGAGGGAAATATTAATTTTAAGATATTAATATAAATGAAAAAATAGAATCTCGGGCAACGGGGATCGAACCCAAGACCTCCGCGGTACTAGTCAGCCGCCTATCCAACTGCCCCAACGCTCACTCTCTGACATTAGCTTTTTCCGAATGGTACATATACCGAGCGTCACATGCCATGAGCCTTTGCCAAACGCCAAAGCATAATAATTATCGGATGATGTCGGGCAATATCGGGAGAGATCGACGTTTTACAAACCGCATATTCGGGGGACGGGAAAGAGAGAGAGCATTACTTAGTGGCACAATCACAGTTATTTTAAAGCTAAATTCGGGGAGGGAAAGAGACAGCACATAGTGATACAAAAGCAAGCATTCTGAAGCTAACAAGTTTTAAAGCTAATAGTATTTCAAACATCGCTGCGTATCGGGCGATCGCGAGTAATGTGAATCCTCTGGAGCAGTCGTGCGAGATGACGTCATTTAGCAGCGCGAAGAAGGCGCGAATCATAGAAAGAATTATGTAGCGTCAGCAGAAAATTTTTTTTCCACATCAACATTTTTTCCCAACGCAGAGAAATAATAATTTTAATCCCCTCCCACACCGATCTGTCGAACCAATATGTAGCAAACAGACAGACACTGCAAAGCTAAAAATTTTTCAATATGTTTTTTCAATCTTAACATCGCAGCGTATCGCGCGATTACGTGTAATTTGAATCCCCCGTGATGGGACCGCCGTGGAAGATGACATTTGGTGGCGTGAAGAACGTACGAATCATAGAAAGAAATATGTGGTTTCAGCAGAAATTGGTGAGGAGAGAAGGAGGAAGACGGGTAAATAAACAGATTGTAATATGTGTAAAATGATTATATATTGTTACATTAATTAAAAAAATAGAAATATTATAAAGAAAAAATATAAAAATAGAATATAAATAGTGTCTGGGCAGAACCCCCCCTCTCTCTTATTCCCGCCCGCTCCCCCCTCCCTCCCCGCCCCTCTCACTCTCTCTCTCTCTCTCTCTATCATTCTCTTTTTCTCTTTTTTACATCAATCGCAAGACAATTTAAACATTCTCGAACAGCTGATGGACTTCCTATTTACTTTTCGCGACATCATACATACATACATACTTCTCCACACAACACCTCACATACACTCATATACACTCACGCTCTCGTGACCGCACCGAGTGCTCAGTTACACAGAATAGTAGTATCTCGTCATTATTCGCCAAAACTGTTACGAATCTATTGTATCGCCTCAATTCTCTATCTCTAAATGAACCGCTCTATTCTCAACATTTTTGAGTTCTCTCTGTACAAATAGAATATAAAAATATACAAATACAATATAAAACGAAAAAATATAAAAATATAAAAATATAAAATACAAAAGAAAAAATATAAAATACAATATAAAAAGAAAAAATATAATAATAATAATAATTTAATTTATTGCCCACTTTCGTGTTACAATTTAACGATCATATACTCTTTCCATTTCAGTCCCATGATTGTGTCAGAATAAGTCCTACCGTTCTAATGTTTCCTGCTGTGTCTTAAAAATAAGATAAAAAATTTTTTATCTATACCAATATGCAGCATTAGCAGAATTCCCCCCCCCCCCCCCTCCCACCCCAAACGCAGAGAACACGTTCAGAGTGGTACGACACGCGTTCGATGCAAGTTCAGAGTGGTACGACAGACGTTCGATACACGATCACAGTGGTACGACAGATGTTCAATGCACTAGGTTGGTATAATTCCGGGTTTTTCTAAATCGTTTTTGTAAGTCTTCTAATTTGTTTGCTAACTTTATTTAATTCTTCCGGATGTTTGATTATCCTTTTAAACTTGAAATTTGTGTTTCCGTACGAATTTACAGTGGTCTGTGGAAATGTAATTTCATCTAATGACAAAATTGTGGCCAGGTAAATAGTACCATGTTTTTTCTATACCGTATTGTTTTCTAGTTTCTATTGTGAATTTGGCTGTAAGGATTGTATATTTGTTTCTTATTGTTATTATACCAGAATTGTAGGATCACGGAAAAAAGGGAGCCTCGGACGCGGGACTCGAACCCGCGATCTTCACGTTCGTTGCGCGCTGGCCAGCCGCCTTAGCCACCTCGGCTACCGCCGACTCCCCGATCTTAGTTATTCCCGTGTGCCTTCTTAACGTGGTGGTGGGGGTTCCTGATCTCCACACTCGGCCCCCCTGCGACGACATTCGTCCTCGAATGTCATTGTCGCAGAACTTCCTTCGTGTGTATGTCATTTATTTTTCGCGCCGCTGACACACCTTTTACGACCATGGTGTCTATTATTTTACGTCTCAGACAAAGACCTTCGTGTCTATTATTTTACGTCTCAGACAAAGACCTTCGTGTCTATTATTTTACGTCTCAGACAAAGACCTTCGTGTCTATTATTTTACGTCTCAGACAAAGACCTTAAACGGCTTCATGTGTCGATTGATGCTCCCCCCATCCCGGACGAGCCCCCAAATGTAGGATCACGGAAAAAAGGGAGCCTCGGACGCGGGACTCGAACCCGCGATCTTCACGTTCGTTGCGCGCTGGCCAGCCGCCTTAGCCACCTCGGCTACCGCCGACTCCCCGATCTTAGTTATTCCCGTGTGCCTTCTTAACGTGGTGGTGGGGGTTCCTGATCTCCACAGAATCCTTAATGCTATACATATTTGTGCTCTTGTTTCGGCGCGAAATAAATCCACGGGCCTGGTTGTTGTAATTCTATCTGAAACGTGTGATTCAGTGTCATAATTCGCATTTTACAATTGTTTGAGGTTTCTGTTAATTTTGTGTACAACTGTACTTCGCACGGTCCGTATGGTATCGCATTGAGTCGAGGGGTTCTATACGCGTAGAACGATTCGTTTATCTTGATGGGCACCAGGTGCACCTTGCTCAATTTGAATTTTTATCGCGTTTAACAATGGAATATCTAGTACTACAGTAATTAATTTGGTATCCGAAAATGCGGTGAACGTAAGGATTTCGTACCGGGCGTGCACGTTTTTTAATTTTATTCCGATTGGGAAGTCCAGTCCTTTCGGAATATACGTTATGATTTGTGTTGGTGTTATTAACCGTGGGCTTAGGACTCCTTTCTTTATATCCATAATGATTTCTAACAAGTCTTGCGTGTCATGCAATAGTGTTTCCGCGACGCTGTTTATTAGTATGATGTGTTCGTCTACTGTCTCTCGAAATTTAGTAATGTCAATTGTCTGTTGGAGTAAGTATTGAATTTGCCAAGTCGCATTTAAGAGTGCGTTTTCGCTGTCTCATATGTCGTGTATAGTCTCGTTGAGAAGTTCGGGTGTTGGCTCTTACAATTTGCATTTGTCCCTTGATTGCATTTTTAATCTGTTATCCTGTATTTTTAAAAGGTCTATTTAATCATTGATTTTTTTTCTATCTTTGGAATCGATTAGCCCGAAGAGTGATTTTCATATGTAACCTAATCCATCTATTTATCCACGACGCTGTTTTTGTGCTGAGCTTTTAGTTTGCTGGACGTAGGTAAGGAGTTTGGCGACACGGTCTACCTCGTCTTGGATTTTCGTGGCGAATGTTTTATATAATTTTTGTAAGTTGTCGGTAGAAGGTTTTTTACATTGCGCAAATATATCATATTGTGCAATTTGAAGGTTCGCTTCGCGTTGGTAGATGTAAGATATGTCTACGTGTAATACTAACTTCCAGATATCTCAATAAATCTGTAGATCGCCTAGGTTTTCGAAGTAAATGCCGGGGTGGTGTTGGAATTCTTTTATAGTGAAATCTGTGTCGGGGGTTGTTCCTCCTGCGGGTAGTATCATCGCTTTATAGGACGAAAATCCTGTAAAATTATAATGTCGAGGTGTAATCGGTGATTCGTTTTTTTTGTTAGTCGCGAAGTCTTTCCTTGTGCGTGCGCGAGATAATTTTTTTTTGCTAACGTAGGACAGTTCATCTTCTTTGTCTGGACTTGTGTAGAAGTGAGAAGTGAGGGCATATGGGACTCGATTTTCTTGAGCAGTTCTTGTTTCGTTGTGATCTGCAGAACGAATATGTTGTCAGTTATTTTGAACGTGCCGCGGGAAATCATGTTTGGTTTAGTTGTACGTGCGAGTGGGGTTTGTTTGTGCATCATGTTGTGTAAATTTATTGTTCTATTTATCCGAATAATTCCTCTAGCGTTTCCAGTGCCCCGCCCCGCTGGGTTGTATCAGCATTGCCTGTATGGAGGCAATTAGGGAGTATCGGGCGCATTGGCATCGGTTCTTCCAGCATGTAGAATTCTGGGAGGATGACGAAGACTCATGGGATCTGAGGGTCCTATTTGGTGAGTGTCTTATTGCACCGGGGATTATAGGTCTGGTTATTGTTTCTATTTCCGTGCGTGTGGTAATAGTCTTGCAATTGGTTTTTTTGTGTCGAACGTCATGGGGACATCTTCGTTGGGTCTGCCCCACGGCCTCGACTGTGGTCGCTATTGGAGGCCGACCGTACACTACGTGGCTAGGACGACGACGCCTAGTTGTGCGCTTATTTACCATCTTTTTTCAATAAATTACTTTTCTTAGTCTTGTCCTTATATAATTGTTAGTGTATAGTTACTTTCCTTCAAAACTGCGACCATTCCCCTATTAATGCCCTATTCTATAATGTGTTTGTATGAACGCGGATTGTTCGTCGCCCTTTACACTGTAATTATTATTATCGTGCGTGTTTTGAATCGTGTAAGAGCCTATCCACGCAGGTGTTAGTTTTTGACCGCCCACGTCTTAGCGTCTCATCGTGCAGTAGCACTTGGTCTCCGATTTTAAAAGACCTATCCGCGATTTTGCTGTCGTAGTATTAGAATTAAAATTAAAATAAATGTAATATAATATTGAAATTTATATAAATCCAATAAAGATTAATTTTCAATTATTAAAATTACAGAATATATTGTTAAAAATAAACTTACTTCATAAGAAACTGACTGGGGGGAACCACGTGACGTGCGCGAGAAGAAAACGTGTATAAGCAGACAGGCGAAAGAAATAGACGAAAAGTGTGGCAAAACTCCGCAGAAAATAACGAGGCCGGGTGGAAAACACGGGGAGAAGACAAGGTTCCGGTGGACAGTGCAATCGACAGTAATAAAGTGTCGAAAGGTGAAATAAAAGGTGAGGAAGAGAAGGTGTGAAACGAGTGCACGAAGTATAAGATACGTGGCAAGGATAAGTGACACCTACGGGAGTGGAAGAAGTAAGAAGACAAAACGGAGACAGCAGTAGGTAAAGAAGAGCAGAGACTCTAATGAACCGAGAAGGCGAAGGCGGGGAAGTGCAAAAGGAAACGAGAAGAAGGGGAAGACCATCGTTGGCAGAACAGCTGGGAAGAAGTAGAGCGGGCAGCGAAGGCTCGATACTGGACTCGTTCAAGAGGAAACGGGAGGGCGAGGAGGAGCAGGAGAGGTTAAGGGCCGAAAAGGAAATAGAGGAAGAATTCCTAAAAGCAAGAAAAGTAGGTAGGTCGCCGCCGACGAAGAAAACTGAGGTAGTTATAGGAACTGCGGAAACGCCGGTCTGCCAGGAGACAGAACAGGACAGAGAAATGGATCAATTAGACAAATTGATGGAAGTAGTGTTGGCAGTTAAGAATGAATTGGAAGAGCTGAGAAAAGATAATAGAGAGCTGAGGGACGAGTGGAAGAGGAGGGACGAGATATGGGAAAAGGAAAGAAAGGAAATGAGAGGTAGAATAGAAGTACTGGAGGCCAAGAAGGATCAGGCAGAGAGGCTGACAGAAAGACTGGAGGGGCTAGAAACGAAGGAAGAGGCTAGAGAAAAAAGAGAGAAAAGAAATAATATTACCCTAAGGGGAGAGGATTTACCGCGTAAAGAGACGCCGAAGGATACGGTGGAGTATGTGTTAAGGCATGAATTGCAGGTAGAAGCAGAAATCGAGGAAGCCTACTGGGTAGGAATGGGAGAGAAGAGGGGGCTACTGATAACGAAGTTAAAAAGCTGGCAACAGAAAAGAGCAGTAATGCTAAAGAAGAGTACACTGAAAGATAAGAGGCTGTCTATTGACAATGACCTAACGAAAAAGGAAAGGGAGATAAAAAAAAATATTCAAGACATTGCCAAAGCGGAAAGGGAGCAAGGGGCAAAGGTGAAAGTTGGATACAGGAAAGTAAAAATCAACGATAAGACATTTATTTGGAAAGAGGATGGTGGGCTGAAGGAAGTAAATTTTTGGAGTCGGCAAAGTTCTGTGAACCTCTAAATTATTGGAGGATCACAGAGCTTACAAGGACAACCAACGCGCGTCAAAAGGCAGTACCAACACCCGTTCCCCGCGCGCCTGCGGATGCAGATATGCGGGGAGAGGGGGTACACAGATTTGGGAAAGGAATAAGAAGTCAAAGAGAGATAGATACATTTAAAATAGGCTACTGGAATGTAGCAGGATTATTCCGCAAAGACAAACAGTTTTGGGATTTCTTAAAAGATTTCGATGTAATAGGATTAGTAGAAACGTGGATTGAAGAGAAACAATGGGATGGATTGAAAGATAAATTGCCACAAGAATTTTCATGGAAATGTAAATATGCCACTAGAGAGAGAAAAAAAGGGAGAGCGATAGGCGGAATTATCACAGGTGTAAGAAAGGGCATAGAAGAGGAGGAATCGAACGCAGGAACGGAACGTATTCAAGAGAGAAGAATCAGGATACAAAATGAAAAATGGAGAATAATAAGTGTACAGCAGAGATATGAAGGAGACGAAAGAAGAACTAGACCAGATAATAGAGGAGAGGGAGGTGGAGAAACTAATAATCGGAGGAGATTTCAATGCGAGAATTGGACAGGAAGGGGGCGATTTTAGAATAGAAGAAAAGCATGACATAAGGAGATCAAAAGACAAAGTTAAAAACACGGAGGGAAAGTTGTTATTAGAGATGGTGGAGGAAAGAGGATGGAATATTCTGAACGGAAATATGGAGGGAGATGAGAAAGGAGAGTACACATACACGGGGCCGAGAGGCAGCACGGTAATTGATTATATAATAACAAATGTCGAGGCGAAAGAAGATATCAAGAAATTCACAGTGGAAGCTAGAGTTGAGTCAGACTATATGCCTCTGATAGCAGAACTATATAGGGGAAATAAAATGAGAGAACGAGAGGGAGATCAGAAGGGGAGGTGGAGAGAGAGAAGAGTCTGGACAGAGGAAGGAAAGAGAGAGTTTCAAATGGAATTAAACAAAATAAACTTTAATAGGACAGAGGTGAATGAAATGGTAGAAGAAATGGTAGGAAAAATAAATAATGCAGTACGGAAAGAAGAAGTAAAAATAAAGAAATGGAAATTGGGCAGCTTTAAGTGGTGGAATTCGAACTGTACAAAAAAGAAAAGAGAAGCCAGGAAAGCACTGAGGAACTGGAGAAGGGGCAAAGGAGACAAAGAAGACTATCAGAAAAAAAGAAGGGAGTACAAAAAAGTGTGTGAAGAAAGGAGAAGGGAATTACAAGAAAATATAGAAAACGAGATAATGCAATTAAAGGGAGAAAATCAAATATGGGAATATATAAATAAACAAAGAAAGAAAAGAATAAGGATCTCCAATAAAACAGATTTAAAAGAATGGAAGGATCATTTTAAAACATTGCTAGAAGGCGTCGACTGTGAAAAAGAAGTAGGAGAGTTGGAAGAAATAGACAACACGGAAGGAGAAGAGGAAGAGGAAATAACAGAAGCAGAAGTAAAAGAACAAATCAGGAAACTAAAAAAAAAGAAAGCAGCAGGGGAAGACAAAATAGAAAATGAAGCCTGGATTTACGGTAACGTGAAAATGGTAAAAAGGATCACAGAAATTTTCAATAAAGTGTGGAAGGGAGAAGGTGAGGTGGAAAGAAGGGGTGATTTCACCAATATTCAAAAAAGGAGATAGAGAAAGGGTAAACAACTACCGGGGGATAACGATCCTAAATACAGCGTACAAAATATATGCTATGGTCCTAGAAAAAAGATTAAAAGAAGAATTGGAAAAGAACCACATAATACCAGAAACGCAAGCAGGATTCAGGAGCGGTAGGTCGACAACAGATAACATTTTTATTCTGAACTATGTAGCTAACAGAGAAATACAGAAAAAAGGGGGGAAGGTGTATACGTTTTTCGCGGACCTAAGCGCTGCATTTGACAACGTGGATAGAGTAAAACTTCAGAACATAATGAAGAGAAAGGAAATAAGTAAACGCTTGAGAATGAGAATCAGAGAAATTTACAAAGAAACAAGAAATACAATAACAGTAAACGGAGAAATGTCATCCAAATTCTGGACAACAAAAGGGGTAGTACAGGGATGCCCACTGAGTCCAACGTTATTTACAATATATGTAGCGGACTTGGAGGAAACCATGAGGAAAAACCAAGCAGGAGGAGTTAGAGTAGGAAAAGAAAAAATCTGGACTCTAGCATATGCGGATGATATAGCGTTACTAGCAAATGAACCAAAGGATCTTAAGGACATGATACGAAGATTCGGAAAATACCTGGAAAGGATAGGGTTGCAACTGAACGCACAGAAATCTAAGGTGCTGATTTTCCATAAAGGAAGAGGAAAGAAGAAGAGAGAAGAATGGGGTTGGCAGGGGCACAGTCTGGAAGAAGTAAAGGAGTTCAAATACTTAGGGTATAATTTTCAGAAAAACCGGGGGCAAAGAGATGCATATAAGGGAAGTCATAAAGAAAGCTAGAATAGCAATGGCGCAGATATGGGGAATAGGACAAAGAATGTTCAAGAACAATTTTGAGAGAAGAAGTATCTTGCTGTACGCGTCAGAAAGTTGGGGATGGATGAAAGCAGAAAAGGTAGAGAAGATACAGGAGAAATACATAAGGTGGACTTTAGGTCTGGATTCAATACACCAGCATATTTAATTTTGGAGGAAACAAAAACGGACAAAGTAAGGATAGAAGCGGGGAAAAGAGCAATAAAATATGAGGAGAAAGCGAAACGGCTGAACAAGAATAAAATAGTACAAGAATTCTGGAGGGAAATAGACGTGAAGCAAGCAGAGAAAAAGTCGAAGTGGGAGGAAATGAGAGATGCATACTATATGCAGAAAATGATGGATATCCAAGAAATGGAAATAGAAAGAAGGCGAGGAAGAGAGTTCGCTGAGGAACTAGAGCAAAGGGACAGGGCAGAGCAGGTTCAATGGCAATACGACAGAATACAAGGAGGCAGATTCAACGCACATTACACAGAAATGAGGGATGACCAGACAGCAAATTACCTAAATGGAAACTACAGAGGCACAGACCAAAGAATGATTGCAAGGTTCAGATGTGGAAACGAAGAGCGGGGAAGCAAGTACTGGAAGGAGGAAAGAGACACAGTATGCAGACTATGCAATGGGGCTAGAGAGACGCTGGGTCACATGTTACAAGACTGTAAGGAGCTGAAAAGAGAGAATTCAACGATCAGAGGGATTCTAAAGGGAGAAGAAGAAGGAGCAGAGTGGATGCGAATGGTTCTGGAAAAAAGGAGCAGAAAAGAAGAACAAAAAATGAAGGAAGAAATCAAAACGAAAGAGCATTCTTGAGTTAAGAGTCCTAGAAACACTTACACACATAACACATGTAACCCTATTTTGAGGCCGAAAGGAAAAAAATAAACCTATTTACTACTACATGAGAAACTGTCTGTGAAATTGACCCAATCGTGCCTAATATTGAATAATTAGAATTTGAAGCCCAACCAACAATTATCACAGGGTAAACACCTATTCCTAATAAATATAAAATTCCAATTTTTATTGAATACAGCAAATACAAAAAATTTATAAATTAAGTCCTTTCGTACAAAAATTTATTAGATAAATACAGATACAAACCGATCTGGCTCACATCGATCTGAACTCAAATCATGTAAGATATTAAAAGTCGAACAGACTTAAAATTTAAACTCCTGCATTTAAATTATATCTTAATTCAACATCGAGGTCGCAATAATCTTCAATTATAGGTAATCAATATCAAATATAGGTAATCAAACGAAGGTGATAAACAGAACATGGAAGAAAGGGGACTTAACGGAAGAATGGAAAGAAGGAATAGTAATCCCTGTGTTATTAAAAAAAAAAGGGAGGAAAGGGAAATGATTAAGAACTATAGGGGCATCACTTAGATGGACACGGATTGTAAGATATACGCGGACATTCTAAGGAGAAGATTAGAAGAACAAATGGAAATTTGGAAAAGACTTTAAGAAGAAGGAGTAGGCGAACAACTAAGAATAAGGATACAGGAAATGTACAACAGAACTATATGCACTTTACGAGTGACGAAGGAACTGATAGAAAAGTTTTTCTAACAGGAAAGGGTGCTAGACAAGGGTGCCCGTTAAGCTCGACACTTTTCAATGTCGCAATTGCAGACCTGAAAAAAGAAATGAGCAAAGAACAGGAAGGAGGAGTCGTAATAGGTAGAAGGAAAATTTGGACAATTTCATACGTGGATGATGTTGTGTTAAAGGCAAATAATGCACAGGGACTGAAGAATATGATAAAGAGATTCGAGAGATACATAAAGAAGAAAGGCTTGGAGTTGAATGTGTAAAAGTCTAAGATAATGATATGCAGGAAAGCAGGAGGAAGAAGAAAAGAGGAAAGACTCCGTTGGAATGAAGAGGAAAGAGTAAGAGAACTGGAATATTTAGGTTACACAGTGAGAGGGAGAGAACAACGAGGATAAACACCATATTAAGAAGGTAGTTAGGAAAGCGAATATGATACTAGGAAAAGTATGGGGGGATAGGGGAAAGATTATTCAGAGATGACTTTGAAAGAAGAATGAAACTGTTTGATGCGCTAGTTAGAAGTACCGTGGCGTATGGAGCAGAGATATGGGGATGGAGAAGGTATGAGGATATTAGAAAAATTGCAGGCGAAATACATACGGTAGATAATGAAATTGGAGAGATCAACACCAACATACTGGCTGTTAAAAGAAACAGGAAGAGGTGGCATAGCAATTAAAATGGGAGTAAGGACAATGAAGTTTGAAGTGAGACTAATAAACTCCGAAGAAGGATCGATAAGATATAAATGTGTGAGAAGACTAATGAGAGGAAATGAAGTAATGAAAAGGAAAAGAATGAGAATCAAATTCTTGGAACCGAGAGGATGGTCAAATGAAGGATGAAAAAGAAGAAGATTAAATGGGGAAGAAGTGTGGATCAAAAATAGGGCAGATAAGTAAAAGGCATTCAAGAACAAGAAAGAGAGATGAAAGTAAAAGGGTCAACGTTCTTAAGAGAATTAAGAGAGGTGGCAAGGAAACCAGGAGATAAGCCAAAATGCTTATGGGGGAAAAATGAAAAAAGGAGAGGAGAATTAGAAAGGATAGGAAGATTCATATAGGGTAGTGAAACAAGGGCATGCAAATATTGGCTAATGAAAGAAGAAAGGGTATGTAAGAAAGCGGAAGAAACGGTGAAACACGCGATTGAAGCATGTGAAGTAAGTGGAGAGAGTGGTAGGAATTGGGCAGAGGTAATTAGAGGAGAAGGGAAAAACTTGGCTACTCTACAGGAGATAATAGGGAGAAGGAAAAGATGAGAAGAACAGGAAAGTGATAAAAGAAGATTATGTAACATAGAATAGATTACGAAACACTTGTAAAATAGAAAAAAATTGTTAAGACACAGCAGGAAACATTAGAAGGGTAGGACTTACACTGACACAATCACGGGACTGAAATGGAAAGAGTACATGATCGTTAAATTGTAACACGAAAGTGGGCAATAAATTAAATTATTATTATTATATTTTTTCTTTTTATATTTTTTATTTTATATTTTTCTTTTTATATTTTTATATTTTTTCTTTTTATATTGAATTATTATATTTTTATATTCTATTTGTACAGAGAGAACTCAAAAATGTTGAGAATAGAGCGGTTTATTTAGAGATAGAGAATTGAGGCGATAGGAGGGAAGTCCGGGAAAAGCCCCTTCATTCGGCGAAGATTGGTGTCTGGTGTGCAATATCGCGTAAGCGAGTCATTGAACCACTCTTCTTCGACACCACCATAACGGCAGGTAAGTATCAAGACCTTTTGTTTCAGTTTATTTCCCTGTTGGAACCCGAGGGAAGGGGGTCGCTGTTTCCAACAGGACTGGGCACCAGCACACACGGCAGGATCAACGATGGCAATGCTGGAGGAATTTTTTGGCGAACGGGTAATTTCTCAGGGTTTGTGGCCGCCACGATCGCCAGATCTGACGCCTCCGGATTTCTTTTTGTTGGGTATCTTGAAGGGCGAGGTGTACGCCACTAATCCGGGCACCATCGAGCAGTTGCGGGACAACATCACCGCTTCGATCGCCAACGTTACACCGGAAACGTTGAATCGAGTGTTCGAAAACAAGGTGAAGAGGACACAAGCCTGTCTAAGGCACAACGGTGGTCACTTCCAGCAACATTTTTAAATTATTAATCATCGGCCCTTTTTTCAGGGCCAGCAGCAACCAACGGCCCCAAATCGCTCACAATTTCACACATGATCGCAATTAGCCGTTAAATGTGAGATTTTTTTAAAAGTAGTACGTCGTCGGGAAGCGTAGTTAAATCGGCTACAAGCACTAGATATATTTTCAATTAAAAGATGCATCGTTGAAAACATCGACGAAAAAACGGTCAAACTTGAAATGCTAAATCTGTTGCGAACTCGCATTTTGTTAACTACACTTACCAAAGGATTTATGCCTCGTTTTAATTAGTTAATATTAGCATTTTGGAAGGATATTGCAATACAATAAATTTGGCCCCAGAAACTCTCAATGACACAGTTGAGCTAAGAACTCTAAAAACGCGCGACCGACGACGTGACCGGGAGTTGGGCTATCGGGTGGTTCGTAGCACTCAGTCATCGGGGGGCTTGGAAACCGGAGCTTCGGAGCGGGCTGACAAAATACGGGCGAGATCTCTATACCTCGAGATTCTCTTCAAATTCCCGACGAGAGTTTCGAATGACGAGATACTACTGTTCTGTGTAACTGAGCACTCGGGGCGGTCACGAGAGCGTGAGTGTATATGAGTGTATGTGAGGTGTTGTGGGGAAGAGTATGTATGTATGTATGATGTCGCGAAAAGTAAATACGAAGTCCATCAGCTGTTCGAGAATGTTCAAATTGTCTTGCGATTGATGTAAAAAAGAGAAAAAGAGAAAAAGAGAATGAGAAAGAAAGAGAAACTGATAGATAGAGAGAGAGAGAGAGAGAGAGAGAGAGAGAGAGAGAGAGACAGAGAGAGAGAGAGGGGAGAGAGAGAGAGAGAGAGAGGGAGAGAGAGAGAGAGAGAGAGAGGGTTCTGCCGAGACACTATTCATATTCTATTTTTATACTTTTTCTTTTTTATATTTCTATATTTTAATTAATGTAACAATACATAATCATTTTACACATATTACAATCTATTTATTTACCCGTCTTCCTCCTTCTCTCCTCACCAATTTCTGTTGAAACCACATATTTCTTTCTATGATTCGTACGTTCTTCACGCCACCAAATGTCATCTTCCACGGCGGTCCCATCACGGGGGATTCAAATTACACGTAATCGCGCGATACGCTGCGATGTTAAGATTGAAAAAACATATTGAAAAATTTTTAGCTTTGCAGTGTCTGTCTGTTTGCTACATATTGGTTCGACAGATCGGTGTGGGAGGGGATTAAAATTATTATTTCTCTGCGTTGGGAAAAAATGTCTGTTGATGTGGAAAAAAATTTTCTGCTGACGCTACATAATTCTTTCTATGATTCGCGCCTTCTTCGCGCTGCCAAATGACGTCATCTCGCACGACTGCTCCAGAGGATTCACATTACTCGCAATCGCCCGATACGCTGCGATGTTTGAAATATTGTCGGCTTTAGAATGTCTGTTTGCTACGTATTGGTTCGTTAGATTGTTGATTAAAAAATTATTATTTCTCTGCGTTTGGGAAAAAAATGTCTGTATGTCTGTTGGTATGGGAAAAAATTCAGCTGATATCGCATAATTCTAAGATTCGACGTTTCCAAAATGTTATATTTCGTTCGCGGTTTCTTCGCGCCGCCAAATGACATCATCTCGATCAGCTTTCCCAGAGGATTCAAATTACGCGTAATCGCGCGATACGCTGCGACGTTCGAAATACTGTTAGCTTTAAAACTTGTTAGCTTCAGAATGCTTGCGATTGTACCACTATGTATTGCTGTCTCTTTCCCTCCCCGAATTTAGCTTTAAAATAACTATGATTGTGCCACTAAGTAATGCTCTCTCTCTTTCCCGTCCCCCGAATATGCGGTTTGTAAAACGTCGTTCGCTCTCGACATTGCCCGACATCATCCGATAATTATTATGCTTTGGCGTTTGGCAACAGCTCATGACATGTGACGCTCGGTGTATGTACCATTCGAAAAAGACTAATGTCAGAGAGTGGGCGTTGGGGGAGTTGGATAGGCGGCTGGCTCGTACCGCGGAGGTCTTGTGTTCGAGCCCCGTCGCCCGAGATTCTGTTTTTCCATTTATATTAATATCTT
The DNA here is from genome assembly GCA_944738655.2 of Andrena hattorfiana. Classification (NCBI taxonomy): domain Eukaryota; kingdom Metazoa; phylum Arthropoda; class Insecta; order Hymenoptera; family Andrenidae; genus Andrena; species Andrena hattorfiana. The sequence goes on from OX122891.2 coordinate 42,358,086, forward strand.
AAAATTAATATTTCCCTCCTTACCGACTGTAGTCGGTACCACGCTCCAGAGTTAGCAATTCATCCCGCGGTCCGATATTGATTCGGTATCGATTGATTCAAATTTGGGTTGGAACTCTCCTTGCTATACTACTTGCGAAGCGGTTCCTGTGCTCACCGTCAGCGCTTACAACCATCGTGCACGCAAAGGACGGAGTATCACGGCGTCCGAAAGACGGAGCGAGACAAAACATCAACGCGTCGTCTGTCTCGTACCGCCCTCACTCGCTCCTCGTTCCATCTCGCTCTCGCCTTCGCCGGACAAGAGCGAGACAGAAATGGTGGGGGATAGCGAAAGCCCGTATCGTGTACACCAGTCCTGAACGGCTGAATGCCCGCCGGGCAAAAATTTTCGGGCGTGTACGGAAAGAGCATCGTGAAGCAACCCACCTTATAGTGAATTCGGACGGTAGCACTGGTGCGCACTGAGTGCGACTTTTAGCCAATTGGAAGCATGGACATAGGAATATAGGGACGGAGGAATCGTTGCGGGGGGTGATCTCCTTGCGAGAGAGGCGACGAGGTAACATACGCCTTCTTTCTATTGGCTGCTGCTTCGCACAAGCGCAGTGATGTGTAATGATGAACGTTTGTCGCGTCCAGGGATCGGCGGGCTTCAGTTACCGCTTATGGAGGGGGAAACACCTACAGGAACGGTGGTTATGTATCATGAAAGAGCATGCGTAGAATGCAACCAATCAAATCCAGGCAGATGAAGGTGCACCGCCCCCCCCCCCCCATCAAATACATATCACTCCCCTCGCCTAAAGTCGCAACTATTCCTCCGTCCCTATATACCTATTCCATGATTGGAAGCGAGAAAACTCGCACTCAGTGCGCACTAGTGTAGGTTGCTGAATCCGCTATTACAGTTTACACGCATACTACGGCAGCTATTGGCCACAGGGTGGGGGAACTGCTCACGGCGTCGCTCTGCGCTTTGCTCACGAGCAATCGAGAGCGCTCTTATCCGCCACAGCCTAGCTGTGCACGCCTGGTGTACACCAAACCGAGCCCATAAGGAGACAATACTGTACATAATGACACATTTCATATCATAGGGCAAGCGAGAGCGCAATACAATCGTGCAAAGTATCATTTTAAAGCTCTTGACGAGCTCTATGCAAATATATAAAGAACATATCACACTGGTTTAAACTAGAACGTGCGTTGTATGCACGGTCGCTATCGCCACCATTCCTTGGAATTCTTCGGTGGAGAGTGAGAGAGCCTAAGAGCGAGCGAGAGGAGACTCTTTCCTTCTTTGTCGTACGCTCACGAGTTCTCTCACTCGCGTAACGTATGTATAAGTTTTAAGTTCGCCGCCAGCCCCGAGCGCGATACCTATGATTTTCGTGTGAACAGGCTAACATTTTCGACAACGCCGCGAAATTCGCAGTGTGAACGCACGTAGAAGTGGACAAATACCCAACATTATTTGTAAAAGCCACATTTCTTATCATAGACCTGTATTGATTATAACAAATTAAAAAAAGCGCTTTGAAACCATACTTGAGTAGCTCATTTCAACTTTCCGATCTGCAAGTCGTAGTCCTACGCTCAAAACTGACGGCTCAAATCGAGCCTATCGAATTTTGATGCTCAAATCCGATAGGGTAGTGAAATTCTTAGAATGAATGTACTAAGGTACATTTATCCTAAAACTCGTGGTTTCCTATTACTTATATTATTCCAATCATAAGATTGGAAAATACATAAGTATTTCAGGTAGCAAAAGTAGTATTTAACCCTAACTTGGCGGATAAGGGATCCATTTAGACTGTGTGTGTTACTTATTATTAGTATTATTTCTTGAAGAAGCTATTTTAAATAATAACGAGATCAGAATCTAGTATAAAAGCTTATTCTGAAGTGAGTATGACTGAAATTATCAGTGGAAATAGACACTGCATCAGATATACAACCAACCCGTATCCGCCGTTCAAGTCATACTAGTTTTCAACTGGTTCGTACTAGTTACACCTTAGTTCCCTGTTTAAACTCCCCATAAATATGTCACAAGGTACAATTAAAAATGAAAATACCTTTGTGTTTGTTCTTTCGTCGCGGTTCCAATCCTGTTGCCACGAATCGGACGGTACAAGCGGTTCCGTTTTCCTTGGAATCGATTGATCCTTCGACATTTCACGTGCTAGTTCCATATCCTCTTTAGTTGCATACTCCACGTGAAGCCTCTTTGGGTTCGAAACAGGCCAAGATATACCGTGCAACGCCTGCCTTGTTTCAAATGCCTGATCTTCATTGACATACTGAAATAATTAAATTAATGTGAAACCCTATGATGCTTTTTAATTATTATACTAATACTCCAGTTACAACGAAACGTGTGGAATACAGTTCACTAAATCTTAAACAGTACAAACAATGGTTAGATAAGAACATTTAACACTTTCTTATGTTATTAGTGTTTTCCGTATCAAGATTGAAAAACTTTCAGCGAAGTGATTTAATCAAGCTATTATACGTACCTCTACGAAACACTTGGACTTGATTCTGTCCATCCAAAATCCGTTTTCAACGATCACGCCAGTACGTGATAGAAGCTCTTTAATTTGATTCAGGGTGAAAGGGCGAACCAAATTTTTGATCAGAAGGATGTTTGTGGGCTTCGTAGCTGGCGGGCTTGGCGACTTTACATGCGGTGTTTCCTTCACAATTGATATCTTCCGTCGCGCTGCTACAAAACATAATTCGGACAGTGAAGACGTCGAATACTTTAGTCAAACATTAAAGGATTCGTGTACCTATATGATTGCCGATTTTTCCATCACCTTTCTTCGCAGCGCCGTTTTTTTGCGTAACACTCTCATCGCCGGATCTGTTATCGTTTACTCCGTCGCTAGAATTATGCCATTTTTCGCCAGTCCGATAGCGATCTCTGTCTTCATCGTCATCCTTCGAGAGGCGAACCTCGTTTATCGACAATGGCCTCGCTCCTGGCACCAATGCCTGCAAAATATAGCCGCAAAAAACCATGGAATTTCAAGAAACTATAATGTTCGGTTCGATTATGCGTAATTAATACAGCTCAATTGAAGATCTCTAAAAGTACAAATACATTGTAAAAATATTTGTGTTTAATTGTATATCAATATTTATATAATGTCTTTAAGATTATAGATTGTTATAAATTTTCTCTAATCGGACAAGTTTTAAAATTTGCAAGGAGATGTATTACTTTAAGTGAATCCGTAGAAATTGAAAAAGCAGGTGCAGTGTCAGTGGATAATGCAGTGCCCCATCGACGTTTTCTTGGAATACATTTTGATTCTTGTTCGGCATTATCATGATTTTCCTGTGAAATATGATTAAGAGCTTAACTTATGACATAATGTTTATGTAATCTTGGGAACCTTTCAAGACTAGTCGAAATATATGATAACAAACCTTGTTTGGAATAGAGGACTTGTTATTTGCATTTGCATCACTCTCTTCTCTTTTCATATCATTCTTCTCTGTTAAGATTCGCATGGAACTGAAACACAATTGTGAAGAACTGTAACAAATAACTTATCGATAAAACCATTACTGAATCGTTCCGTAACTTATACTTACAATGATCTCTTCAAGTTTACTTTTACGGGTTTATGAGTCACCACCTGAGCTGCTACTGATGCACAGTATTCAGATTTTTCATTTAAACTGTCCAATTTCTGTTTATTTCCTTCATTACGCTCCATTTCCACCTGTACATTGTTCAGCACAGAACTATTTCTTGCTTTCGGTGACTCTGAATGATCTTTCCCTTCATCGGAATCCTTCGGGGTTATTTTCTCTTCTTGTATGTAAGGACCAATTTCTATGTCTCTCTTAGTAGAAGGTTCATCCTCAGAATCTGGCGTATCGGAATTGGACGAATCTCGATATTTACTTCGATGCTTTCTACGACTGGCACATGATATCCTGCCACTGGTTCTGTTACTCTTAGTATGAACTTCATCATTTGACTCAGACGACGAGTTTATATCAGCAATTTTTTCCTGTTCATCGTCATCTTCGTCACTGCTCATTTCTTTTTTAATATTTTCAATGCTAGCCTCTTTGCTAAACGCTTTCGTTGATTTCGCGCTGTCATCTCCCACAGATGTTTCTTCCTTTGGTATAACATTTGTCTCCTCGGACGAGTGGTTGCCGTTTGAACTAGGAGCCAATACAGTTGTACTACTTGACTTATTGGGTTCACTATCAGCGTTTTCGTTGGGGAAATTTGCCTCATTTGATTCACCTTGCTGATCTATGTTTGGTTTATCATCAGACAAGTTGGCTGAAGTGGTTTCAGGCAGGATCTCCTTGCTATCACTTACCTCTTCGTTGGAGTCCTGACCTGGGTATGAAGAGGAGGGATCGTTCGGCTGTTCAGCACTACTGAGCATTCTTATACAAGAAACCAGTTGCTCGCCTGCCGAGTCAGCCTCCTCTGCAACTCCCTCACCACTTTCCTGCCACTTGTTCGATTTTTTCCTACTTAACGAAGCATCAGGCGATGCTTCTGGCATGTTATGTTGTCTGCACAACTTCAGCTTCTGTATCTCGCCAGGTGAAGCATCAGCTCTTGCAACTTTCCAAACTGATGGTCCACCATTGTCACCTTCTTGATCTTTTTGCGGCTTTGCCTCGATATCTGCTTCGACAGTTGAAACTATTTCGTTCTGTTCTACTATCGTGTGTAATTCCACTTCCATTGTCTGATGTGCTGACACAGTTGATTTCTTCTCCATTTCCCTGCTGCTGACACTTTTCGTTGGCTCATCAACATTTTCTTGCTCTGGCGATGTTGAAGAAGTACGCTTCGTGCGTCTACGTGTCGACTTTCTGGTTGGCTTTTCAACTTCCTTCTCCGGAGTCCCTTTCGCTTTATTTCTTTCGCTTTTACGCCTCATACCTATAATAAACAATTTAACCTTATTGAAAATTTAAGTTACATATACAATAGGAATAAAATTTAATAATATAAGGTATGAGAAAGTGAAAGAATATTTAATATTCATATATGTACAACTACTTTTAATGTAAATCAAAGAATGCAAAATAAGAATCTTTGTTATCTTACTTAGATAGTATCTCTAAAAACTTTGTTATAACATCTATATGAAATAGATATGTAAATTAAAGTAGCAGAGATCGAATAGAAATATTAGCCTTAAAGAAACATATGAAACTGATTGTTAGTTAAGTAGTATATATATATATATCTATTTCCTTTTGCTCAAAGTTTAAATGTCCAATGAACTGTTTATATCGTTAGGGACCTATTATTATGTTAAATATCCAAGTGTTTCACTATTCATATTAAAAACACATTCATATCTTACATACACTCCCTTTATATAACTTATCCAAAGTATCTAAGACATCTTTTTGAGACATGTTAAAAAATCAAATGATATATATTAAAGATATATATACCATATTACAAGATTCAAATCACAAATAAACTATAAAAACTAACATGAGTTTACTGTAAAACTTTACTTTTACTAACACTTTATTGTATACAACAATACTTCTGATCAACACAATATATACCTTGCAGAAAAAAATAGATCTTTATAAATAAAGAAAATATCACATTCACAGAAAAAAGAAACAAATATCTGATCTTCCTAAGCATAAATATGATGATTAGTATAGTCCACCTATATAAATATGCATTGTATAGCCCCTTAATGACTCTTTCAAATATTATTTTATTAATTATCAAATGACTGTTCAAATAAAAAGTAACAAATATTTCAAACCATGCAGGCAAAAAAGGTTACCATATACAATGAATAATTTTCACGTACATCGTTCCATTTAACTTAAATACTCGGTTCAAATAGTTATACCTACTCAATAAATATTTACTCAAAAGTGCTCGAACAATAGCCAAGTTTGATTTGTGGTTACCTGAGAAATGCGCGGGCGTCCCGCTAAAAGTAACGCGTAACCACTTACTCGATAACTGTGTTTCGTCCTTTAGCAAGAAGTCTGTTGGGTGCGCTACGCCTCACGGAACTTTTATTGACACATAAATATTAAATTTCAATCGAAACAACGTTTCAAATGACGCTTCTAACAATCGGTCGTACCACCGTCCTCCATTGAACACAACCGTTTCACATCGTATCAGATAGAGTTCGTCAGGGTTCGTAAATGACCTGGACGTTGTCGCATCAAGTCACATCAAGTGCGTTCGTTTAACGGCCGTTTTCTTCACCTACAGTACTCTTTCAGTTACTTCCAAAAAGTTAATCCCTCATTGGAGAATATGTCAATTTCTTTAATGCAATCGTTTGTGCATCGTTTGTACATCATTGTTCATTAGTTTATATTATTTGTTCATCAATTGCCGATTTATAATAAATTAAACAAATTTGGCTGAAATTTTTTTTATTTATCTAGCCCCTCATTATATTTTTTCTCATTACTCATCAATAATTTCATATGGAATCGATCGTTCGTCGTTTGTACATCTTTCTTCACTTATTTTTATTACTTGTACATAAACAAACCAATTGTCTTTTAATTAACATTTTTAATGAATATCTATTGCGTCATCACTAGACCCCACAACGGCGCATGCGCGTGAATGAGTAAAGAGGATATACCTCGTCTAGGGACTTTATATGCTATATGACAATAAATGTTTCGTGGCTATTACTTTCTTTTACGCTACATTTGTGAACATTTTATAAATTTTTATAAACACGAAAATTCATGCTAAATTTAGCGATAACCTCATCAAGCACAAAAATCTGTGAACATGAAAATTGATACTAAAATCAATTAGAGTCTAATAAAACGCATGAATTTGGTAAACATAAACAAATTAATTTAACAAAATACTATTTCGATGAAATATACTAAAAAAATGACGTTACGAATGGAAATTTTATTTTTCTAACCACGAATAATTACATTTCTCGGTTTCATAAAAATATCGTTACGGCGTAACAATTATGTTTTGGAAGGATGTTGAGTTATAAAATGTTCACAAATACGGTGTAAAAGAAGACTGGCAATTAATAAACATTTATTGTCATATAGCATGTGGTCCCCTCCTCGAAGTGACAGAAAATATAACATACATATATGCTACATGACAATAAATGTTTATTGGATATTTCGTTCCTTTGCGTCACATTTGTCAACTTTTTATGACTCAACATTCTTTCAAAATATTATTATTACGCCGCAACGGTATCTTTATGAAATCGGGTATAGGATATAGGTTATATTTTCTATCACTTCGAGGAGCGGATTTTCTGTCGTCGAAATGACAGTAAATGTAACCTATATGCTACATGCAATAAATGTTTATTGAATATTGCCTTCTTTTACACCGTGTTTGTGAACATTTTATAACTCAACATCCTTCCAAAACATTGTTGTTACGCCGTAACTATATTTTTATGAAACCGAGAAATGTAATTATACGTGGTTAGAAAATCAAATTTCCATTCGTAACGTCATATTCTGAGTATATTTCATCGAAATAGTATTTCGTTAAATTAATTTGTTTATGTTTACCAAATTCATGCGTTTTATTCTTAGAGCATATAAACATGGAGGAAGCATGCAATAGAAAATGTAGACGGCGATAGAAAGAGAATGATGTACATGGGGGACACCCCTTCTCTTTCTAGCGCCAACGCTTTTTTATGTTAGAAAGAGAGAGGGTGTCCCTCATGTATATTTTTCTCTTTCTACCGCCCTCTACATTTTCGCCCATTGCATGCTTCCTCCATGTTTATATACTCTAAGCGTTTTATTAGACTACTTAATTGATTTTAGTATCAATTTTCATGTTCACAGATTTTTGTGCTTGATGAGGTTATCGCTAGATTTAGCATGAATTTTCGTGGTCATAAAAATTTATAAAATGTTCACAAATGTAGCGTAAAAAAAAGAAATATACACTGTTGCGTGATCACGCGAACGTAGCCACGAAAATGTATGTAATCGATAGATAAATCAGGAGCGAAATTTGAAAGTAGATGTGTGTGTGATTGAGAAAGCATTATTAAGGATGTGCGATGCGGGTGGCATACGTGGGAAAGATCTTGGGCAGAGCTCGAAAACAGGAAGAGGACACCAATTAACAGACCCCGAAACGAATCGCGAGTTTCTTCTAAGTCACGTAATCTTTTGAGAAGGCCTTGTCCTTTGTTAGTCTTTAGGAGTGTCGATTGACTCCAGAAGTGTTGGCGACGTTGAGAAAGTCATAAATTTCCTTCAAGGGTTGTTTTCTCGATCCTCGGAGTAGAGTCTACTGTCTCTTCCCACGTGGGCACCCCGCTGTGTAACGGAAAAGCGCGCTTCCACCGAGTTTCCACCACCACCCGAAGACGGAGGGAAAGATGGACGCCGATTCTCGGGGGCGTACGGACATCCGAAGGACGGCCTACCGCTTGGATCTGATGCATCCTCCATCCTGATTGGACTACGAACATCTATGGGAGGACTAGGAGGATTCGGCCAACGACTTCAGCGAGGACCTCGGAGGATCTTTTGAAATGCTACATTCATTCCGTTTTTAACCAGCTTCCCGAACAGTTCAAATAAAAGTCCAAAGTTTAACTTAGCAATAGTTCTTGTACAGTGTTTTATTTGAAACTCCCGCACTCCGACGAGCAGAGCGGTTCAGCGCTCCACGGGCACCAACCCGCGTTCTGATTTTAAAATCTACCGTTAAAATACGCAACAAAATTGGTGACAGCGGTGGGATTTTGAAAGAAAATGAACGCGTTAATTTCACAAACATTTTTTGAGTGATAAACTTTGCCGGCTCGTGAGTGTGTGATATATACAGTCTGCACTTCTAGAACTGTGATTTTCGTAGACTCGTGAATTGACATTGATAAGCAGCAGTTTATAATTGTGTACTCAACGTGAAAGTGCAACCTCTCTCCCTTAGGTTTTTGCACGGTTTCCCTGGGGGCAAGGGTGAATGCCGGAGATGGGTGGTTTCAGCGGCCGTGCTCGCTAATCCTGGAATCGCAAGCACCTGTTGGTATCGAAGTACACATACTGCTGATAATTACGAGCTCATATCCATAATTCCGACGGACGAGAGGAGAAATCTACCCGAGGAGCCAAGGAGCCAACGCATTCGGTGGATCAGGGAAATCATTTTCCAGGGAAAGGATCGGTGAGGGATCACCTGAGGATTGGAATTGGAACACCTATACATCAAGTTAGGATTAGTGAACTATACGTGACATCATAGAAGTGTAATCTTAGTGTATTTCTGGAATATTAGCTGACTTTTATACAGCACCTTGTTCGTAAGTTTTAATTGTAAGAGTTTATAATTATAAGAAACTATATCTTACTTGATAAGCATAGCTTAGATTTTCAAAATGCCGCCGTACAGGATCCGATTTGTAAAGGCTATACGAAACAGTAGGGCTGACTTGAGTGGTAGTGGCGCGTTTGAGGTAGAAGATTTAGTAACAGAGTTACCCGCACCGGAGTCTTCTTCAACCGTGTTACAGTCGAATGAATTGAGCGTAATATCCGCGCAAACTCCTATTCGCAGAGTCAATTTGTCTCTCCTCGATAATGAATCAACTCCCTCAGATGATTCAAATGCCGTGGAAATTATGGAGTTACCCTCTGATTCCTCGGAGACTTTATTTATGTCAATGACCTTTGCCGCTGGTTTGATTCCCCGCTTTGATGGAAAGTCCTGTTCAATAACTAAGTTTATTAACCAGTGTAGACTCGCGGATTCACGAATTAAGCCCGGAAATAGGATTAACTTACTCGCTTTGATCCGCAATAAAATCGAAGGGCATACAGATCAGCTCATATCTAACAGCAATGCCCCGACTACGTTGGACGAATTGATCGACTTGTTAAAATCCGCTTTTACTCGGTCTTTTGATGTTGATCGCGTTCTGGAGGAGTTAAAGAATTTACGTCAAAAGGATAGTGAGAGCATTGATAGTTACGGGGCTAGGGTGAATGAAATTTTAAATCGGGGTACGGAAGCAGCTAATGAGAAATTTGAGACAGAACAGGCTAAAGGTGTCAAAAATTTATTGAATCATACAGCTATAACGGGTTTTAAGAGAGGGCTACATAATCGTAGTATTAGATCCTTAATGATACGGGAGAAGGCGGATAGTTTAGGAATAGCTATAGATGTCGCGTCTGAGATAGAGAGGGAGTTTGAATATGAGAAACGGACCATCGTCCATTAGTTTGGCTAAATAATGCGTAGGATCCCACTTCTAAAATTATGAGATGGAGAATTAAGTTAAATGAGTACGATTACAACATTGTGCATGAATTTGGTAGAGTAAACTCCAATGCAGATACATTGTCGCGCAATCCAACTGTACCTACTCAGTCATGCTTCCAATTCCCAATTGAATCCTTCACTGACAGATGAAATTCCTAATTCTTATTCGAGGCGTCTGGAAGAGGTACTCGTCTGCGCATACGAGTCATCGATTGCAGATTCCGAAGTGAACAAGAAGAATGACAGATTTCACGAGTACAATAATAAAGTAATGGTGGCTTCTGTTTTCCTGGCGCGCGGGAAGGCAGAAGCTGGGGAGAATGAGGTCACAGGTGAATTACTGAGAAATTTTAATGTTAATGAAGATAATACGGATTATGAGGGGTCACTCCAGCTGGACACTATGAATCAGCTTCCATTCGGACATTTGTTGGACGGTGAGACCGAACCCCCGGCAGCCGCTTCAGATTCTGTTGGAAGTGGTCCATGTTCAGTAAAGGTGCCTGCGCTCTGTCCGGCCCTTCAGGAGACATCGCAGGGCCTGCGGTATCTTGAATCGTGGCAGAGACGTGGGGAGTCTGTTAGTTTCCCAGCTTGTGCTGTGGTAGAGGCTTTGATGCCGGATATTTTCTCGACTAATGTCGTGGCAGAGGCTGACGAGCCTGATGATTTCTCGACTTATGTCGTGGCAGAGGCTGTTGGGCCTGGTAAAATAGCGACCAAGACCGCACGGAGGACTCTCGGTAGAATGACCTCAATAAAATGATCTTAATAGAATCTGTGAACGATTAATAACCTTCAGTAGAGTTTCGGTGTTTGTTGTAAGTAGTAAGGCTAGGCGGGTTCCAACCCAGGTCCTCTGAGGGGAGCGCGGGGGCGGGGGAAGTGAGGGCGCGCGGGGGAGCGCGGCGGAGGGAAACCTGGGCGCGGGGCCTGCGGGGAGTGGAAGAGCGGTTGCGCGCGCATGAGCCGCGGAGTTGGGGAAGCCGCAACCGCGGAGGGGATCAGTCCGGGCCGAGCAGCCGCGGAGACCTGGCCCACCGTCCTCGAAATTTTTCAAAGGGAGAGGCCCACCCCCGAAAAGTCTTTTTTCAGACCTTGACCCAACCCGAAAATTTTTCAGACCTAACCCAGGGAGGGGACGGCCCCCGAAATTTTTTTTCCAAACCAACATGCGTCGGAAATTGTTTAATAATTTATTTTTTATCCGAAATTGTTTCGGACGATGTCGGGAAAGATCGATGTTCTTTTCTTTTACGCACCGCGTCTTCGGGACGGAAAGAGAGAGAGCAATACTTCGTTATAAATCTAAATTCGGAGGGTGGGAAAGAGAGAGCATGACTTTTAAAGCTAAATTCGAGAGAAAGAGACGGCACTACATAGCGGTACAATCGCTTTCGTTCTAAAAATTTTCAAAATGATTTTAAATCTTAGCGTCGCAGCGTATCGCGCGATCGTGTGTAACTTGACTCCTCTGGAGCAGCCGCGTGCGATGACGTCATGTGGCGGCGCGAAGAATTATGCGACGTCAGCAAATCTTAAAATTATGTGGCGAGGAGAAAGACGGGTAAATAAATGGAGAAATAATATAGGTTTAAGAAATTTATTATAAAATTAAAAGAATACAATCTAACATTTTTTTTCCTACGAGCATGGGCTAGAATATCATTGATGGCGTATGCTAACAGTTCGCAATCTACAAGATAATCCTCGTCGTAATATTCGCTATCACGTATTATTTTAGCAGCGCTGCGCACAACTAATGTTTCACACGCAACATCGCTCTGCTGTAGCACGTTAACAAAAGTTTCAAATTTTACTCTCAGATCCTCTGCAGTTTGATGCAGGCGCGGATACACGTAGCTTATGCATGGCTCAAGATTACATAAAAATGATACTGTATTCAGTTTGAAATACAGTGAGTTATCAGCTCGCGTCATCTTTACAATCGATGAATTAAAGATCCGAAGAAATTCCACCATTAAATCATCAATCCACATCGAGTCTGGTTCAGAAAATTGTGCACGTTCTTCGATGGTTTCACAGCTGTCGAATAGCACATTCCATGTATGCCATGGTAATATAAGATGATTCCCACGATTATCGCCGAGAAGAACTTCAATATCAGCCATCGGTCCTACATTGATTCCAATTTCCAAATATTTGCTACCCACGGATGTTAACGCGTATCTTCTGACCATGATACGCGATCCTCGGCGCGGACTAAGAGAACAATCAAAGCTATGAAATTGTCCGCTCGTATCAGGAATACAATTTTGAAAATATGTGAAAATTAAGTCTTACCTGTCAAATGTATTATCCCCACATGGAGCTACGCCATCATCTCGCACGATCGGAACATAATAATTCATACGTTCAACGTTTCCTTCGACACTGGTACTGCACATTTTTTTTTTCAGAGCGCTATTTGTTCCGTCGAAAGTCACTGAGGGTACTGAGCGATTGATGAAATAGCATTCGGGAGATTGGCTTAAATAGCGGTGCAATTGGTTCTCCCACCACCGCATTTTATTCTAAAGCTTTTTCCATAATGTTTTTCAATCTTAAAGTCACAGCATATCGCACGATTGCATGTAATTTAATCCCCATCCTCAAGGATAAAAGTCTCGACACGTGTTGAATGTAATATAATACCTGTGGAAGCGCAGAATCTTAGAATTATGCGGTGTCAGCAGAAACTGTGTCGGATGATTTTGCGCGCTAATTCGTCATACGCGTGAATCATAGAAAGAATTATGCTGTATCGGCAGAAACTGTACAGAACCATGTTGGGACGGATCGTCGTTTTTTGCATGCGGTGCATTCGAGGGAGGGGGTACGCCAAAAGAGTTAGACAGAGATACCAAATCGTGGTATCAGTCATAAAAGCACGCTCCGAACTGCACAAAGTCTCAAATCGTTGCAACCTGTTGCGCGTAAAAGACGTTACATATACAGTCCATTTACAATCACTCCATTTACAATCATGGAATTCGCGCACGTAACACGTCAATTATTGGATCAATCTGCACGATTGATTTCACGGGAAGAGTACCTCGCGTGGGAAGAACGGTGCAACGAGTGTATCGAATCGTTGGAAGAACACAGCCGAGTGAAACGCCCGCGATTATCGATCGGTGTTCAACAATCGCTGATTGCTCGAATCGCACGACTCAAAGGACTGAAACATTCGTTGCGCGGCCGTTTCGTGCGTGATGGTGCCGGACATTCGAGCGCAAGACTTTTGTGGCGCGAAATAGACACTGCGTTCGATAGCCGCGTGTTAACTGGTGCTGTGCTCAATTCGAACTATATCGAGCCGCGCAACTTCCTCCAGGATGCGGCGACCATTGTGTTGGAGCACGTGCGGGGCGCTTTGAGGAAACGTCGAAACCTCAAAGTGAACACTGTATTCAACGGCGAATTTGTGGCGGGTGATAAACATGCTTGCAAAACCATCAACACCCGGAACTGCGAACTCTTCGGCACATCTGATCTGCAGGAGTGGTACCAGCGATGCGTCGTCGAACCCACCCTGGCATCGCTGGAAGAGTTCCAGGAACGCGACAGCGGATGGGCATTGACGCGAATCCTCAACCTGACCGTCAATGTCAATAAGTACAATCCGCTGCGCGCGGGGTGCCACCACAAGTTGCCACAGGATTTATTGTTGAAGAATGCAACGATCAGTGTGCAATCCCCGGACAATGCGTGTTTCGCGTGGGCAGTGGTCGCCGCTCTTCATCCTGCGGAAAGACATCCCGAGCGCCCAAGTTCATATCTGCCCTGGAGCAAATTGGGAAGTTTGAGCGGCAGAACGAAATCTCGATCAACGTGTACGCCTGCGAGGCGGAGAAGATGAAGACGATCTTTCCGCTGCGTCTCACCAGCCAAAAGAGCGATCGGCACGTCAACCTGCTCTACATACCGAATGATGGAGATGTAGGACACTTTGTATGGATCAAGAACTTGTTCCGGCTGGTGAGCGCACAGCTGAGCAAGAAGAAGGCAAAGAAATTCATCTGCGATCGGTACGTATAGAAACATATGAAATGTTAAAATGTCTCGCGAAACAAATTAAATAAAAAAATTTTGGGGTTTACAGATGCATGCACTACTTCGGATCCGCCGAGAAGTTGGAGCTTCATTCGCTGGACTGTGGCAAGATGAACGACTGCGCCATCCTGCTGCCCAGCGAAGATAACAACTTGCTCAGCTTCAACAACCACGACAGGAAGGAGCGGCTCCCCTTCGTGGTGTACGCCGATCTGGAGTGCATCATCGAGAAAACAGAGGACAGCCACCGAATGGGCGATGATAATAAATTACACACGTATCAACACCACGAAGTTCATAGTATAGCCTATTACATGCATTGCTCGTACGATACATCGCTATCGGTGTATCGATGTCGCCGCGACGCGGATTGCGTTTCATGGTTCGTCGATGAACTAAAAAATTTTGCAAATTTCGCCAAACCCATCCTGACCAGCAATGTTCCCATGCTTGATTTAACTACCGAACAGTTGACGGCATTTCGCGATGCAACACATTGTCATATTTGCGAAGAACCATTCGAGGCTATCGATGTACGAGTCCGCGATCATTGTCATCTATCCGGGCGGTTTAGAGGTCCAGCACATTCGGAGTGCAATTTAAATTATAAAAATGCGTTTTACATCCCCATAGTTTTTCATAATTTATCAGGCTACGATTCACATTTTATTATCGAGGAAATAGCTACCGCTTTCGAAGGTCACGTCGACGTATTACCCATAACTAAAGAAAAGTATATTTCTTCCACAAAAAATGTCGAAGATACGGCTGACTCAGACTCACGAAATTGTATTAAATTGCGATTCATCGATTCGTACAAATTTCTCAACACCAGTCTCGACAAATTAGCATCTTTTCTTAGCACAGATCAATTAAAAATTTTACGATCCAAGTTTGAAACATTATCCGTCGAGGATTTCAATTTACTGACGCGAAAGGGTGTCTTTCCGTACGAATACCTTGATTGCGCGAACAAGCTGCAGGACCCATGCTTACCACCGCGCGAATCATTCTACAGTTCGTTAACGGGTGAGACTGTATCCGAGAGTGATTACGCGCACGCCGAGACTGTCTGGCAGCGTTTCGGCATTAGAACCTTGGGCGAATACAGCGATTTGTATTTGAAAACAGATGTCTTGTTATTGGCAGATATTTTTGAAAATTTTCGCGAAAGTTGCATCAAGAGTTACGGACTAGATTCGGCGCATTATTATACTTTACCCGGTTTCACATGGGATGCCATGCTAAAACATACCAAAATTACATTCGAATTGCTCACCGACGTCGATATGGTCATGTTTATCGAACGCGGTATACGTGGGGGTTTAAGTCAATGTTCCGGAAGATACGCACATGCCAATAACAAGTACATGCCATCTTACGACGCATCGGAAGAGTCATCGTACTCGATGTACTTTGACGTGAACAATTTGTATGGATGGGCAATGTGTCAACCCCTGCCACACACCAAATTTCAATGGGTCGAAGATGTTGCAAGTTTTAACGTGTCTTCGATCCCGGTCGATTCGCCCACGGGGTACATTCCCGAGGTAGATCTGGAATATCCACAAAGTCTGCACGACGGTCACGCCGATCTACCGTTCTGCCCGACGCGTGCCAAACCACCTGGCAGCAGGCAGGACAAGTTACTCCCGACGGTATACGATAAGCAGCGTTATGTTATTCATTATCGCAACCTGCAGCAGTGCACGCGTCACGGTCTTCGTATTACAAAGATACATCGCGTGCTTCAATTCGCTCAATCCTCCTGGCTCCGTGATTACATCGAGCTCAATACACGGTTTAGAACAAGCGCGACAAATGATTTTGAAAAAAAATTGTACAAATTGATGAACAACGCTGTATTTGGTAAAACTATGGAAAATGTACGAAATCATGTAGATGTAAAACTTTTGACACATTGGGAAGGGCGATATGACGCGGAGGCAATGATCGCGAAACCGAATTTCCACAGCCGAAGTGTTTTTTCGGAAAATTTAATAGCTGTTGAATTGCGAAAACTCGAGGTGAAATTCAACAAACAGATATACGTGGGTATGTGCATTCTGGACATATCAAAAATTTGTTTGTATGAATTTCATCACGAGTACATGTCTCCCCTGCGCGGACCAAATTGTAAAATTCCATACACAGACACAGACAGCCTCATTTATCACATTCGATGCGAAGATATATACGAGTCCATGAAACACAATATCGATAGATTCGACACAAGCGATTATCCTATCGACAATTCATATAATATGCCGTGCGTAAATAGAAGGTTCCAGGGCTGATGAAGGACGAAAATAACGGCGCGATAATGACCGAATTCGTAGGTCTTAGAGCGAAAATGTATGCAGTTCGCGTAGACGGCAAAAAAGATACAAAAAAGGCGAAAGGCGTCAAGACCAACGTCATAGCCAGAACGATAACTTTCGACGACTACGCGCAGTGTTTGCACAGGGAGATCGAAATGGTTCGCAGACAATCGTGCATACGGTCTAAATTGCACGAAGTGTACACCATTTCGGAATCTAAAATCGCTCTAAGTCCGTACGACGACAAACGACATATCGTACCCGATTCGACCAACACTCTGCCCTGGGGACATTATAAAATACCATTGTAAAAAACTATTGTATTTATTATAAATAGTGGAATTGTGTAATATAAAATTGTTCACTCATGCATAGAAATTATAAATGGTGGAATTAATGTGTAAAAATAAAAAAAATTGTTCACTCATTTACATATATATATATATATATATATATATATATATGTAAATGAGTGAACAATTTTTTTTATTTTTACACATTAATTCCACCATTTATAATTAATATATATATATATATATATCATTGTATTTATTGAATCATGTATTATTATGTTACAATACATTATTTTTATTTATCCAAGTATTGTGTGATTTATCAAACCCCAGCCACTTGACGTATACCTTATCCCCCTTCCTACGCAACACTTTTTCCACCAGATATACATCAGGATCGGTGACGCGTTGCAGCTCGTGTTCATAGAATCCTCCGGCAACAGGTTTTGCACAGGAATCGACGAGCAGATACGTCGCGGGATTAGTTGCCTGTACTTTGGCTATCTTGAACACCTCCGTTGTCCAATTCGGCGTATAGCCTTTATCGAAGATGGTTTTAAATTTGCTCACGCGCACAAACTCGCCCAACTTGAATCTCGCCGGAGCAGCGATCTTTATGTTGCTGTATACGGTGGATAGCAGCTTGTCGGCGATCGCAGCAGTAACATCGCAAGGACGCATTCCGATGGTTCTATGTTTTCGTGCGTTATACTCTGCGAGAAGACGCGATAGCGAATCGATCCATCTGTAGGTTCCATTGAGCGTAAACATTTTCCACATATTGTTCTTCAAAGTTCGATTGAAACGTTCTACGACGGAGGCCTTCATCACCGAATACGTCGAATAATGATTAATATCATGTTTTGTCAAGAGTTTCTGCACATCGGCGTTGTAAAATTCTTTTCCTTGATCGGTTTGCAAATTTTTCGGATATCGATCTCTAAATATCTTTGCAAACGCTTTAGTCACCTCAGCACCACTTTTAGTCTTGAGCGGCACCGCCCATGCATACTTGCTCAACACATCGATAACGGTGAGTATGTAGTGGTGGCCTTGGTTGAATCGCGAGTATGGACGCATTTCTACAACGTCAGCTTGCCACAGATCGTCGTATCCATGCACTATGACGCGCCTCCGCGGGAAATGTCTTCGAGCTGGAGCATGCAATTCCTCAACAAGTTGTCGCTTCTTGGGACCATGGTTTTCTTTACTCTTGGATTTCGATACTGGCTGCATGTTTGATCGCAGAGGTGTCTTTGACACGAATGATGCGATAATTATCGTGTACATGCATTATGTGCTCCCAATCGGCCCGGGGACATGTTCAGCCGCCTCGCATGATTCTCCTTCGCAGCGCTGCTGTGGGATTGAATTTGACGCCTGCGATATCTTTTTAACGCTGTTTTGCAACGTCAGCATATCTCTTTGAAACACGACCAGCTTCCTCTCTAATTCTTCCTGCTGCTCTCTCAAAAGTTTAATGCTCTTTTCCATGTATAGTTTATTGACGGCATCGCTGTCAGCCACCGGCTGAGCTACGCGTCGTATCTTGCATGATTTTGCATCAAAGTCGGCACCGTCCACACAAAGAGCGTTATCTCGCATATAATTTCGAAGCATGCCGCTCCATTTGTAATAGTCCATTCTAGCTGCTCCACTCTTCTCGAGCGATACTCCAAATTTGTTGATCGGCATCTCGATGCATACAGTGCAAATCATCGACGTGTGGTTTAATTTATAATGAGGCCTACCTCGCGGAGTTCCTCGATAATCGATAGAATTTCGGGATCGTGGGAGTTGTTACCCGCCTGACGCGACGCTTCAAGCAAACGCAATCGATCCACCAACTCGTTGGGATCGTCCCAGTGCACGTAATCGATCTTGTTGTCGTTTACCATCATCGCTAGCGGTGTCCTTAGACCTTTTCCTGCTTTACTCGTTGATGCGCGGGGGACTAGTGGTGCAATTACATGTTTGTACTTGTATCCCTTGTTACCCAATATGGGTTTTTGAGCACAATGACTGCGTCTGTAGGCATTCGTCGCCAGCAGTATACTTTTGTATTTTTGTTTATCAGCATCGGTGTACAGGGCATCGTCGGGAATTCTCTTGAAAATCAGTTCGTAAAGGCCGGGCGTTCCTTTGTATTTTACACCACCGATGATTATATTATCATCCTTGTCCATATCGAAAGCCTTATCTCCAAGCATCGTTCCACTATTGCCAAAGTATACGCCGTACACATAGTCAATTGTTGTATCCTTATCCATACTTAGGATGGCGCTCATGTATTCTTGCCCCAGCGGACCGAAATGGTTGCGAAACGTTTCTTGTGCCTCGGATGTTTGAAGTTGCTGTCTAATAGATGTTACAAACGACTCATCTGGACTAGTTTCGAAAACGTCGTCATCAATGGTTGTGAGCGATTGTACATCGGTATTTATTGGTGTGGGAGGAACCGAGGAATCGTTTTGTCGTTTTCGCTTCGATTGAACTGGTGTGGAGGTTATGAGTGAATATTCCGATGATGTGTGTCGTTTCTTCTTTGTCTTGCGCGATGTGCTCCATTTCGACTGGATTTTTGTTTTAGGCGTTAATGTTTCATTCTCTTCAACGTCTATGCTCGTCAGCGGTGATGTGTCAGCTTCTGCCGCTGTGGTATTTTCCACGATATGTTTCAAGGGTTCGACGATAGGTTTAAAGTATCTCTCCAACGCGATATCTTCCTCCATCTTGCCAGACTTCAAAGCCTGATGTTTCTTGCGAATGGCTTCGCTGGTTTTTGCAATTTCCTTCGCTATTTTCTCACGATCCTTAATCTCCAGACTATCGATATCAATCATCATTGTGCAGCAGACGTTGCTTTCCCACCGGCAGGTTGATGACAATTGACCATCTCACGGTACGGCGAACTCGTTAAATCCCTTTCGATAACGTCCACTGGACATCGCGCTATCCTTGTCTATTACCACGAAACCATACTCTCGTTGCCAACAATTACGACACAAAGCGCAGAAATCCTCGTAAGACATATCAGTATTTACATGATCGTTGTACACATGTTTCAAGTTGGTACCATCCTGCTTAAACAGAATCAACAGATTGGCATTGTCGCGTATAAGATGTTTGGGAATCTTTGCATACGTCTGACAGAGATAGAAGCAGTCAACGTTCGAGTGGCGCCCCATTGCAAAGTATTCCCTTATCGTATCTTGCTTGTCGCATGCCACGTCATCAAAGATAAAAATGGAATTCGGAAGCGATTCGCTCGGTGGGATGACATCACTGTTATTCGAAAACGTAAAGTAGCCAATTTCATCTATCGGGGTCAATAAATTCTTCAAATACTGGTCTTTCGGCTGTTGCAACGACTTGGAATACACATACACGTTCTCGAAGCGGACACCGTGAGGACTTTCCAACAAGCTCACCAACACGTTGGTCTTTCCACAATTTGATGGGCCACAAATGAGACACCGTATAGTGTTTGGTAGCATGCTACCATGTTTGCGCTTTGTTTTCGAGGGCATCACTCGTGATTTATCGTCAAAATTTGTCACGCGTATCGTCACAGGCTGTCGCACGAATCGCATCCTCTCCGCAAACTGCGAAAAATAATTTTGATACATCGAAGCGGTGACGCGTTCTATTTATAGGTCCGCGCCGAAGCAAAACAGCTCAGTGTTCAAAATACTTCTGGTCCTGTCGGATAATTGTGATATTCGAGACTTAACCTCTGAACAGTTGAAATATATACCAAAGATTATTCTACTGCGAGAGTTCGAGAGATACATTGATCAGTTGTGGGACAGACTCCCCGAGCATATAACAGCCGATTCCGAGGTTCAGCAGTATCGTCGGTGTCTGGAACATTATAATCGCCCTTGGCAGCGAACGCATATCGATGGTCCAGCACCATTGATTAAAAACTGTAGCGAATGTCGCCGATGCGAGTGCAGAAAGGTTGTGGTTTGTTAAATCGGGCGATAAACGCGCTACCTATCGAATTACATATCCCGGGATACCAGTTTTGCGGCCCAGGAACTCATCTGGCAAAACGATTGGCTAGAGGTGATCAAGGCATCAATCCGTTGGACGCAGCGTGTCGCGAACACGATATTGCATATTCACGTAGCAACGACCTCGGCGAAAGGCACGCGGCAGATAACGTACTCGCTGACAAAGCGCGAAAACGCATCGTTGCGCGTGACTCGACTCTGGGCGAAAGAGGTGTTGCTACAGCTATTTGGGCAGCTATGAAGGCCAAGACGAAAATCGGAATGGGGATGAAAGCAAAATTGCGCAAAAGGATTCCAAAGAGAGCACCGAAAAAGCGGATTCTTCCGATAGCAAAACGGGGTGGTATATTACCACTTCTCCCGCTGCTAGGTGTTCTCGGATCGTTAGCTGGTGGAGCGGCGGGGATAGCCAAGGCGGTAAACGATAATAAGGTGGCGCAACATCAGCTGCAGGAAATGCAACGTCATAATCGCTCCATGGAAGGTCGTGGACTTTATCTCGCACCATACAAGCGCGGACAGGGAATATCGAAACGAAAAAAAAAAAACGTCGAAAAGAAAATAAAAATGCCCGCGGGCGTAACTACCGACGCGCAATTGGAGGAGTTTGCAAAACGTATGCGTATTCCATTCTTTAGAGGTGTTTTTATGCGTAACGCGCTACCAGCCGGAGGAGTACGTCGAAACGAGAGCGGTATCGTAAATTTGGACAATGTCGAGGGGCCGGGGACTCATTGGGTGGCGTATGCGAAGAGAGGGTGTCGAGCTATATATTTCGACAGCTTTGGAAATCTTCAACCGCCTAAGGAATTGGTACAATATCTGGACAAAGATGTCGTGAAAATCGAATACAATCGAACGGCTTATCAGAAGTACGATCAGAGCAATTGTGGACAACTATGTCTACGCTTTCTACAAACGATTGGCATCAAATTTAAGGATTGACTTCCCACCACTCTGATTCAGTACCAGTCCAGTCGTACAGCTCGGAATATGTCGTTAACATTCACTCTAACCGGCAAGAGTAGCACCCTCGCGGTAAGCTACTTTCCACCCATAGATTTGAGCGACGATGATTACGAGCTTGGTCTACCTTTGAAACTTATCACACGATACCAAACATCGACTCGAGCAACGATAAATTCTACTTTGTCGTAAACTATGACATCAACAATAGCATCGACACCACTCATGAATACATTACGATTCCACACGGCTCCTACGAACTAGACGCTATCGCCAAGTATTTGAAGCAGCGATTACTCGAGCGGTATCCTCAAAATCTCGGTGGCACCGATGTCGGTGACAACGATGTGTATCCTATAGTGTTGCGCCCCAACAACAACACCATGAAAAGCGAGCTGTACTGCTCGTTCGTCATAGACTTTACAAAGTCCAATAACATTGGATCGCTACTGGGATTCTCAACGAATCGGGTATTAGAACCTGGACGGTGGCATGAATCGGACGATCCAATTAATATCATGAACGTGAACATTATTCGCGTAGAATGCAGCGTGACCGCTGGCGCGTACAACAATGAGAAGCGCGTACATACGATACATGAATTTTCTCCGAGAGTCCCACCAGGATATAAGATATCGGAAACGCCCGCGCAGATCATTTACCTTCCAATCACCGCACGGGTCATTACGGATCTAACGATACGCGTTGTGGATCAAGACGGACGGTTGCTCGATTTTCGAGGTGAAGAGATTACCATCAGATTGCACGTACGACGGCGACGACGATAATACGTGTGACGTGATCGAAAGAGATGCTTGTGCTGAACGACTCCAGAAACCCGTTTCTTCCAAACGAAATTGTATACAACAACAACAACAACAACAACAACAACAACTGCAACAGCTCTGATTATACTAAAAAGAAGAGGCTCAGTGCTGCGAACATTGCATTTTTGAAATCATTGGGATTCATTGTGCACAGTTAAGTTGAAAAAAAAATGGTTGACATTCTAAGCATTGGAGGGAAGCCGACGTTTGACGATCGCATCGTCAAGCTCGAGACTCACACATACAACCCATATGTCAACTCAACGTTTGGATACAGCGATGAAATAAGAATACCCATACAGCAGCAGGATTTATACACATTGCCGTGTGAAAGTTTCCTCTACGTGGAGGGAAAATTGAAGATAAACAAGCCAAACGATACATTAACGGTGGCGTTGGGAAATAATTGCATGGCGTTCTTATTCGATGAGATTCGATACGAGCTGAATGGCGTGGAGATTGATCGCAACAGAAACATTGGGATAACTAGCACGCTTAAAAACTATGTATCGTTGACATCTAGCGAAGACAAAAATATGGAGAATGCTGGATGGGGCTTGAAACGACGCGATGGGTCAATATTGAAAAATCATTTCAATTTTTGCATCCCGCTAAAATATTTGCTGGGATTTTGTGAGAACTACAAACGCATTATTATTAATGCGCGTCACGAATTGATTTTAATACGATCGCGCAACGACAATAATGCTCTAATAGGATCGCCGATGCTGGAACCAGAAATTGAATTACTTAAAGTGCAATGGCGGATGCCTCATGTGACGTTAAATGACGTTAATAAGCTATCGTTGCTACATGCTTTGGAACGTGGGCAAAACCTGAGCATTTGTTTTCAATCGTGGGATCTGTACGAGTATCCTCTCTTACAGAGCACGACCAAGCATTCATGGGCCGTGAAGGCATCTGCACAGCTGGAGAAGCCGCGAGTTATTATCCTTGCTCTACAGACTGGTCGAAGGAATGTGATGAGCGAAGATGTTACTAGGTTCAACAACTGCAAATTGACCAATGTAAAACTTTTTCTCAACTCGGAATTTTACCCATACGATGACAGGAACTTGGACTTTGACAAGAATAAGCATGCCATCTTGTATCATATGTATACGCAATTCCATAAATCGTATTATGGACATAGTTGCAACGAGGCATTATTCACCGTGGCCGAATTTTTACAATTTGGTCCCCTCGTGGTGATTGATTGCTCGCGACAAAATGAGTCGATCAAGAATGGCACGGTGGACGTGCGCATAGAATTCGAGTGTAAAGGGAATGTGCCGATAAATACTACGGCCTACTGTCTGATTCTACACGATCGGGTGGTTGAATACAATCCGCTGACAAACGTGGTGCGCGAAATCAATTAAATTGCCACGCCCTCTCCTGTGTCAAATTCCTACCAAAAGAAAATTTCATCGTGAAAATCGAGATGCTTTACGAGAAAAAGTGCATTCTCCCATCTGTCTTGGAAGCGAGCGGACCTCTAAATCGTATCGATAATGACCGTGCCAACATTTGTTGACCTGCAAGGGTTCATCGTCGATGGAAGATTTGTTGTCAAGGAAGTGGCTGTCCTACGAATGGGAACGATTCTCTCGCACTATATTTTTGGGAGTTCGATGCCGCAATATCTTCTTACGAAATCCGACAAATCGAGCATTCGGTGGTTGGCGGTAAAACATCATGGACTACGGTGGGACGATGGAGACGTTCCATACTGTATGGCCAAACGGCTAATTACGAAAGCTGTAGCTGATGCGATCGATGAAGAAGATGGCGCATCCCATATCGTATACGTAAAAGGGTTGCAAAAACGCGACTGGCTTGTGGATTTCCTCGATGAAGATACGAGAATGGACGTGGTCATCGAGACGCTGGACATTGACTACGAGGATATCAAATCTCTAAATAAGCTAAATGTAATTAATACTCTGCGATGTGGCAGACACGCAAAGCACTGTGCCATGCAAAATGTATTTAAAATATTCAACTGGTGGTCTAAACGCCAGAGAGAAATGCTTAAATAAAATATAATCAATTTTAATGTATAAAATGTTTTCCTTAACCCTCTCCAACCTAATCTCCTGCACATGATGTATGCTAGATTAAGACGGTAGTTATAATTACGTAGAAGTGGTATGATACACGTTCAAAGTGGTATGATAGACGTTGAAAGTTACCATACACGTGCAATACATGATCAAAGTGGTACCATACACGATCAAAGTGGTTCGATTCATGTTGAAAGTGGTTCGATTCATGTTGAAAGTGGTTCGATTCATGTTCGATTCATGTTCGATTGATGTTCGATTCATGTTCAAAGTGGTTCGATTGATGTTGAAAGTGGTTCGATTGATGTTGAAAGTGGTTCGATTGATGTTCGATTGTGGTTGAAAGTGGTTCAATTGATGTTGAAAGTGGTTCGATTGATGTTGAAAGTGGTTCGATTCATGTTCGATTGATGTTGAAAGTGGTACGTTTGATGTTCAAAGTGGTTTGATTCATGTTCAAAGTGGTTCGATTCATGTTCGATTCATGTTCGATTCATGTTGAAAGTGGTTCGATTGATGTTTGATTGATGTTGAAAGTGGTTCGATTGATGTTCGATTGATGTTGAAAGTGGTTCGATTCATGTTCGATTCATGTTCGATTCATGTTGAAAGTGGTTCGATTGATGATCAAAGTGGTACCATACACGATCAAAGTGGTTCGATTCATGTTCGATTGATGTTCGATTCATGTTGAAAGTGGTTCGATTCATGTTGAAAGTGGTTCGATTGATGTTCGATTGATGTTCGATTCATGTTGAAAGTGGTATGATCTAGTCGAATAATGTGTCCAAAGAAAAAAAAAGGGGAAAGAAGATGCGTGTGAATAAGGAGAGGATGGTCAGCGAAAATGCAGGTGGCCTGTGACGAAGATGGCGAAGAACAACAGCATCTTACTTTTGCAAAGCTACGCACTTCTCGATTTCATGATAGGAGTTTATACGCGAGAGCTTGGAGATGCAGCGAGACCAGTTGTCTTCAAATCTTTGAAGGCGTTGGTTGATTTACAAGTGTGAACATTTTTTTTTGTGTAACAATGGGATTGGAGAGGATCGCCCCGGAGTGTGACCCCGAGGTATGTACTTTTAAATATTTTTATATTTATCGCGTTTAATCGTTGAAATCGAGCGAGATCGAATCAGACGTTCATATCAATATTGAATCGTGGGGCTCCTATGTTCTAGCGTTCGCCACCACCATCGCCTGTGTGGTCGAGCGACTGGGGGTCGCCGCAGCCGTCGCGGCAACCGTCGCCGCCGCCACCGTCACCGCAGCCGTCGCCGCCACCGTCGCCGTCGTCGTCGTCGTCGTCGTCGTTGTCGTCGTCGTCGCCACCGCCGCCGCCGCAGTCACCGCCTCCTCCTCCACATGTATGTAATAATACTTTGCATTGTTATGTGTGTTTGATATTTATTATGTTTGATGTGTCAAAATTATATCGACGTTTGTGTCTATGTTCTAGGATATTCCACTATCTATATTGAGGGCATGGCTGGCGGGCCTGGAGGCCCGTGCGCTCCAGGTTGCACCCCGAGGGGTGCAGATGCGGCGGTCGGGGCCGGCATATGGGGCCGCGCGGCTGCGGCCATATGCAGTGCCGCGGCGGCCAATGGTTCGGCTGCCGGCTGCAGTTCGATGGGCACCATACGATATTCCACACCCTCCATCGCCACCATCGCCCCCAACACCACCATCGCCACCATCACCCCCATCACCACCACCATAATTTTATATTTTTTATTTTTTATTTTTTATTTTTTATATATTATTTTTTATATATTATTTTTTATTATATTCTTTTTTTATATTCTATTTTATATTGTATTTTTATATTCTTTTTTCTATTTTTATATTTTATATTCTTTTATTATTATATTCTTTTATATTGTATTTTTTTTATATTTTTTCTTTTTTATTTTATATTCTATTTTATATTTTATATTTTATATTCTTTTATTATTATATTCTTTTATATTGTATTCTTTTTATTATGTTTTTTTTTATTATATTCTTTTATTTTCTTTTCTTTTATTATTATATTCTTTTATATTTTTATATTCTTTTAATTTTATAATAAATTTCTTAAACCTATATTATTTCTCCATTTATTTACCCGTCTTTCTCCTCGCCACATAATTTTAAGATTTGCTGACGTCGCATAATTCTTCGCGCCGCCACGTGACGTCATCGCACGCGGCTGCTCCAGAGGAGTCAAGTTACACACGATCGCGCGATACGCTGCGACGCTAAGATTTAAAATCATTTTGAAAATTTTTAGAACGAAAGCGATTGTACCGCTATGTAGTGCCGTCTCTTTCTCTCGAATTTAGCTTTAAAAGTCATGCTCTCTCTTTCCCACCCTCCGAATTTAGATTTATAACGAAGTATTGCTCTCTCTCTTTCCGTCCCGAAGACGCGGTGCGTAAAAGAAAAGAACATCGATCTTTCCCGACATCGTCCGAAACAATTTCGGATAAAAAATAAATTATTAAACAATTTCCGACGCATGTTGGTTTGGAAAAAAAATTTCGGGGGCCGTCCCCTCCCTGGGTTAGGTCTGAAAAATTTTCGGCGTGGGCCAAAATCTGAAAAAGACTTTTCGGGGGTGGGCCTCTCCCTTTGAAAAATTTCGAGGACGGTGGGTCAGGTCTCCGCGGCTGCTCGGCCCGGACTGATCCCCTCCGCGGTTGCGGCTTCCCCCACTCCGCGGCTCGTGCGCGCGCAACCGCTCTTCCACTCCCCGCAGGCCCCGCGCCCAGGTTTCCCTCCGCCGCGATCCCCCGCGCGCCCTCACTTCCCCCCGTCCCCGCGCTCCCCTCAGAGGACCTGGGTTGGAACCCGCCTAGCCTTACTACTGTTGTAATCACGCGAGAGTCATGAAGTGTATTTTCCATGAATAAAGAAAGGTGAATGATCATGTGAACTCGCGTGAGTGTTTTCATGGCGCCGTGCGTCGTTTATTACGACCGCCCGTGTGCACCGCTCCTTTGATTATACAGCCTCTTCGCATTAGTGGCTGTGCCTTCACGTTCCACGCCAGATATGTGTGTGTGCGTGCATATGTGTGCTCATCTATCGTCCTTTATATAGCCCCAGGGATTCTAAGAGAGTCGTCGTTAACGGTGATGTCATTGGCACATCGAGGCACTACGTTCTTCGAAACGCTGAAGATCCAAGGGTACGTTGCGCTGTGCGGGATGATAAATATTACACATACAGGATCGGGTTGATGTATTCCCCGTCGTTGCGTGTCCTCGCTAGCCATCCTTCTATGGCCACGTTCCGTCGAATCCAAATGTGCAAACATCCGATGAGATGCTCATGCTTTTAACGTTCCTGTACTCAAGTCCTCGTTGGCGTGGCTGTTTCGAAATTGTCGAATTGAAAGGCACTGATGTCACGAAAGGAGACTCTTCAGAGGTGTAGGAAGGTGTTTGATCGTCTCATCTTTGTTGAAAAATCAAGTTCAGAAGTTTGTAAAACCTAATGAAAGTAATTTTTGATTATTAATGTAAACGCTGACAGATGGATAACTTACCATTTTCCATTTCCTACTATAGTTTGAGTAAAAGACAATTTTGTATATGTAGGAATAATTTTGCCCATGTTATGCCACACAGTTGTGATGCTGGGGCATTCCTTGATGACAAGTGCTTCATATTTATTTTACTTTTTCTTGTTTAAGAAGCTTCTTGGCAAGATCTAGATTTTGGTCATGTGGAATCTTTGTTAGTTTCTTGACTGCTAAGACTGTTAGCATTTCAAAGGATTTAGATAGTTTTGATATTTTGGAATGAATTTTATAGGGAATTTGCACAGAGATTGATTGGGATGATTGGATCAGATTTGGGATATTTTCTTATAACACCTCTGTGCATGAAGCCACTGGTTTCACTCCCTATGAGCTTGTTTTCGGTGTAAAGGCCATTATTCCCACTGAATTTGCGAAGCAGGAAGTTCCACGAACTTTCATCGAATATTTAGATCAACTTTTCATGAAATTCACTATCACTCAGGCTACAGCGGCAGTTAACCTTGAAAAAGCAAAAGAAAGGAGTAAGCAGTATTATGATAAGAATGTTAATCCTCGTCAATTCTGTATAAATGATCATGTATACTTATTTAAAGAACCTAAAACATCCAAATTCGACTCAAGTTGGATGGGTCCTTATAAGATTATTCAAATATATGATGATTTAACGATAGAAATAGCATTATCAGCGAATAAATCTAAGATAGTTCATGCGAACAAACTTAAACTAGCATGTATAAGACCGGATATTACTGATTCGGAAGATTAATGTTAATATTATATGTGTGGTTATTTTATAATTCTGTATTCTTTTTCTTCAGTATCTATGGTCGACTTGGTTGATGTGTAATTCAAAATTTTATTCTGCAAGTACGGTTATTCTGTTAATTTGTATGTGTTAGATGTATTGTGGCATTATATTATGAGTTGTGATTATTTTATATCGAATAAGGATTATAGCGTTTTTGGATGAAGTATTTAGACAAGTTTAGTTAGGGTATTAAATTACTACTGGATATTAGCTATGCGTTACATTATAATCAATTTAATATTACCTATTTAGTAATAGAATAATGATGTCTTACTACTGTAAAATGTTGTGATATAACTATCATTCTTCAACTCATGCTTCCTGCGGGACAACGGGTGGACCGAGTAGCTCGTTTACCGCGGGGCTGGCGCGGGTGAGGAGAGGCGAAGTTATAATCACATATGTAAAGTACGTATTCATTCAATTTTCGCATACTTAAGTTAATATTGATGTATTGTTTTCATTTCAAAAAGTTGTTTCCATTGGAAACACCTTTTCTATATGGAGGGAGGTGTTGCGTGATCACGCGAACGTAGCCACGGAAATGTATGTAATCGATAGATAAATCAGGAGCGAAATTTGAAAGTAGATTGTGAAAGTAGAGTGTGTGATTGAGAAAGCATTATTAAGGATGTGCGATGCGGGTGGCATACGTGGGAAAAATCTTGGGCAGAGCTCGAAAACAGGAAGAGGACACCAATTAACAGACCCAGAAACGAATCGCGAGTTTCTTCTAAGTCACGTAATCTTTTGAGAAGGCCTTGTCCTTTGTTAGTCTTTAGGAGTGTCGATTGACTCCAGAAGTGTTGGCGACGTTGAGAAAGTCATAAATTTCCTTCAAGGGTTGTTTTCTCGATCCTCGGAGTAGAGTCTACTGTCTCTTCCCACGTGGGCACCCCGCTGTGTAACGGAAAAGCGCGCTTCCACCGAGTTTCCACCACCACCCGAAGACGGAGGGAAAGATGGACGCCGATTCGCGGGGGCGTACGGACATCCGAAGGACGGCCTACCGCTTGGATCTGATGCATCCTCCATCCTGATTGGACTACGAGGATCTATGGGAGGACTAGGAGGATTCGGCCAACGACTTCAGCGAGGACCTCGGAGGATCTTTTGAAATGCTACATTCATTCCGTTTTTAACCAGCTTCCCGAACAGTTCAAATAAAAGTCCAAAGTTTAACTTAGCAATAGTTCTTGTACAGTGTTTTATTTGAAACTCCCGCACTCCGACGAGCAGAGCGGTTCAGCGCTCCACGGGCACCAACCCGCGTTCTGATTTTAAAATCTACCGTTAAAATACGCAACAACACGAAACATTCATTGTCATATAGCATATAAAGTCCCTAGACGAGGTATACTGTTGCGAGTTGCGATCCTCGCTCTAGCGGCGTTCAGCGCAAGCTTCTAAAGTGCGAAGTTTAAACAGGATAGAGTTAAGGATGAACTCTATCACATTAGAAATCTATCTCCGCATCCTTCCTTATCGCTCGAAAAACAATGTACTGATAAAGAAAAGAGGAACGAACGTAAGAAGAAGCCTGTTTCTTCTCCTCGCATTTTGATTTCCGACGTTGTTACGATTAGACGTGTCGCAATAAATCTTATCCCAATCATTCTCCAAATATCCTTGTCGTCTTGTTTCTCGTTTATATTACATCTAAATCATTCTATAATTTAATTAATTCATTGCAGTTCAGTTCTATAAGTTTTATTGCGTTCTAAGTGTTTACTACAAAACATTTCGTTCATTTTAACTTCACGCGTTTGCGAGCAGAGCTCTTCAGGGCTCCACGGACGCCGGACCTCACAGAAACTCCCTTAAGCCAGAGGTGTAAGATGCGAAGATTTCCGACTGCAGCGCCGCCTGTGGTGGAGTAAGGAATCTCAGCTTGTGATATCTCCGCTCTATAGAATAATATTCTTTGGTAGTTTCGTGCTATGCAAGATGCGAAGAATTTAAGATTTTCTACTTCAGCGCTCCGCTTGTACATTGTTGGTACTACATTACGCGGGCTTTTTTGGCGGGATACCGTAACGGACATACGCGAACGTAGAGTAACCGTCATTCGTAGTGCTGTGTACAGTGCGTGTGGTTGGTTATAAATATTTAACATTTCAGCTGGTGATCGTCCATCTTTTGAAGGCATCAACTAAACAAGTAAGTATTTTTTTTCATTAATTTATATACTTTCCTCTTCTTTTTTTTATTTATCTTTTTCCTCTGTCTGTTTTTCTGGTTTTTTTCATGAATTCTCCTACAGCGAAACGCAAATATATTCCGAGGACTTTTCTTCGACAATGGTTAGAGCGCGATGATTTTAAACCTTGGCTACAACGCGTTTTTAACGACGACTCCAAATTTCATTGTTCCGCGTGTTGTAAAAATTATATGATTAATAGCGGGTTATCAGAAATAAAAAATCATTTTGGTACAAAATCACACGCCGAGAACGTTTCTAAATTATCCGAACGTAACAGTGCTGCTTTTGATGATTTTGATGTGAGTGATAGTCCTGAAAATATTCTCGAGAAGATTCAGATTGCTGAAATTGCTTTGTGCGCTTGTTTTGTCGAGCACAATATTCCATTTCACATTAGTGCTTATTTAATTGGCCTTCTGAAGGTTATATTTCCAGATTCATATATAGTCAGTAAATTAATCTTAGTAGGTAAGCTATGAGAGTTCTGGGACTGCGTGGCGAGGGGGTGAGGCGGGGCGGGGGGTACCGCGCTCTTGGACGCGATGGGTGAGGGGGTGAGGCGGGGCGGGGGGGTACCGCGCTCTTCCGCGAGATGGGTGAGGGGGTGAGGCGGGGAGGGGGGGTACCGCGCTCTTCCGCGAGATGGGTGAGGGGGTGAGGCGGGGAGGGTGTACCGCGCTCTTGGACGCGATGGGTGAGGGGGGTGAGGCTGGGAGGGGGGTACCGCGCTCTTCCGCGACATGGGTGAGGGGGTGAGGCGGGGAGGGGGTACCGCGTTCGTGGGCGAGGGGATGACATCACAGGGGAAGGGGGATTTCAAAATTTTCAAAATGGCGTCGCGCGCGCAGGTCGAGTTCGTGGGCGAGGGGGATGACGTCACAGGGGAAGGGGGATTTCAAAATTTTCAAAATGGCGTCCGCCGCCGCGCAATCTCCGTACACGTGCGGGGATCGGTGCGCAGGCGCGAAAGATAAGGCGCGAAAGGATGTAACGCGGATGCTGTAATTCGACACCGATAACTATTAGAGATTAATTAACCTAAATAGCCCAACCGTCTCACGAAAGAATGCAACGTCGCCCTCGTATAAACATCCGCCGACGAAATGTAATTCGACACCCTCAGAGCGATAATTATTCGGGTATCGCCCAACGTATTTTGAATGAAATAACTATTCAAGATCGATTCATAATACGGCAAGAAGTCTTCCGAAAGATAAGGAATCATGACGCGCGACAGGATGTAACGCGTCGAGGCGCGTACGTGCGTGCTCCGCAGATGCTGTAATTCGACACCCTCTGACACAGCGCGAAGCGATAACTATGCGAGATTTATTAATCTAAACGGTACAGCTGCCCCATGATCATCATGTAAGAATGGGGGGGCATTGCGTTCGCGTAAACATCCGCCTACGAAAACATAGAGCGATAATTATTCGAGTTTCGTTTCGAATATTCCAAAGATTAGGACCACCGTGACGGATGCGAATGCCCTTATCGCGAACGGAGGAATCCGATACACGTGGTAACGCAACGAGTTAGTGCGACTTTACGTTACTCGATCGAGGTGCATGACAGAAAGAGCGATAGCGATAGAGAGAGAGAGAGAGAGAGAGAGAGAGAGAGAGAGAGAGAATTCGATGATCATCGCCATCAATGCTGCAATATATTCATACATTGACGTGCACGCGTACGTGAATCTGTATAAAAGCAACGTTTAAATGAATCGTTACAGGTATTAACGTGAAAATCATCCATTTATTAAAACATATATGCGTACTATAGTGGTACATGATTTACATCGCGCAACATGGATTGCATTCCTAACGCTAACAATTCGCAATCGATCAAAGAATGTCGTTCAAAGTGATCGCTTTCGGAAATTAATTTTACATAATCTGTTGGTGCGGTAGCGCTACGTAGAACGTTTACGAACGCGGTATATTTACTAGCTACAGCGTACATATTTTCGGTCAACCAAGTGAACATATGATCGATGCAATGTTCATACGCGAACAGTTTTCGCATCGTGACTTCCGTCATGTATAAGGTAACGCGATTATCGGTGATTTTGACGAGTTGATCATTGTGCATGCGCGTGAATTCGATTCGCAAATGATCAATTTCGATGTGGGTCTGGGGTGTTGTTACGTTGTCGCGTAATTTTTGAAGAATGTCAGTCATATTTTGCAGTAGGAGCTTCCACGTAGACATTGAGAAGCTCAACTCGCCACCTTTATTGTCGACTATGGTGATCTCGACGCGACACGAATCCATGCCAATGCGAATTCCTATCGTGAGCCGTTTATACGATGTTGAGGTCAACGGGTAATCCCGCCCCAGGATTCGCACGATTGATGGTTTTGGCGTTTTCGTTGTTTTTGACGTTGCGGTTCTAGAACTGTAAGAAACGTATACACGGAATTAATACTCGGTTCGCTTGCGTTTACAGTGAAAGAAGTAAGTGAATGAACTAAGTGAAAAGTGAAAAGTGGAAAGTGTATAATAACGCGTACGTACCTCATATTGGACTGTTGATGATGAGGATGTTCATGTTGCCGGCGTTTATTGGGGTCATCACCATTGATGGCGGATGCGTAGGATGAATCGTCGAAGCTACGTTTATACATCTTGATATGCACTATGTACGATTATACCGATCGACGAAGAAATTGACGCGAACGATACTTGTTAGTACTCGAGCGAACGTGGTGTAATGACGTTCACAGGACTGACCAACATTGCTTTTATACAGATTCACGTACACGTACACACACCAATGTGCAAGAGAATATTGTATCAATGATTGCGATGATCATGGTTGTGTTACGATACAAACATCAATACGAATAGTGCGCGATAAATTCAAATGGTGTGCGCGGCAGATTCAAATAGTGTACGCGCTAAATTCAAGATGCACACGTGTCGCAGAAGATTCGAAGACGATTCGCGGTGCGAACCATAAAAATGCACTATAAGCTGGAATAATTAGTATCAAATCATCGAAGAAGAAGAAACTGTGATACGGACGCTCCCACCACACCTACTCCGCGACTACCCCTACCCTGCAACGTGCAGGGCTGGCCCTCTAGTCTAGAGAACCGAAATGCATATAAGGGCATCGACCGCCACCGCACGAGCTAGTGTGTTTCATAACCGTTTCACAATCATTTTATAAGAAGCATTTTTAAAAAAAAAAAACATGTCTGCCTACGATTATGTTCGATCACCAGTGACGCGTGGGATGAATGCCGCTATGATGCAGCGATGCATCGTAAGTATAGTTGTGTAAATTGAATTGGTGCGCGTATTTCATTCGACGATATTATATTGAAGTTGTGCGTTTGTTACAGAAAAGGCATGGGGAGATAGAACGTGCGTGGCAGGAGGAGCGGGATGAGGTGCTCCGAATAATCGTAAGTATGGTTTTTTTTTTTTTTTGTTTATGTAAATTGAATTGGTGCGCGCATTCAATTAGGCGGTCTTCTAACGAAGTTGTACATTTGTTATAGCACGAGCGTGATACTGTCATGCGGGCGTGGCGCGTGGAACGGCGGGAGTTGATTAGCCTTCTCGTAAGTGATGTTTCAGAGAAATTATATTGTTTCGCGTACACCAATAAACAATGTTTTAGTCGATTCATGTGTTTGTTACAGCACGAACGAGAAAACGTAATGGCGGATTGGTCCGCGGAATACCTAGGGACGGTCGGACGCCTCGTAAGTGATGTTTCGCAAAAAAAAAAAAAAAAAATTGTATTGATACGCATACATTAATCGACGTTGTTTTAATCGATTCGCACGTTTGTTTCAGCGTCGAGAAGACATCGAGGCGCACGCGCGGGATGGAGACCTCGACGTCATCATCCAGCTACTCGTAAGTGACGTTTCGTAAAAAATTATATTGGTGCGTGCACATCATTCGACGATGTTTTAATCGAGTCATGTGTGTTTTGTTTCAGCGGCGCGAATACCCGACGAGGAAAGATGGACGGGTCTGTCGCGAGTTGCGACAAAAAATTCAGAATGCTAGGCGTACGTGGCGGGAAGATACGACGGACATAGAATTCCTGGCATTCGAGGGAGATTTTTGGTATTTGCCTCGCCTATTTAATGAGTGAGTATAACTGAATTTTAATTGTTTGGTGTATCGCGCGCTATTATCAATGTTTTATACGATAATAATTTGGTGCTTTTTTTTCTGTGTGTTGCAGGACGTAACATCACGCAAGAATTTTTTTTTAAAATATTTTTTATCAATTTATTTTAGAATAATTTAAAATAAATATATATATATTTTTTTTTATTCAAAACATTGTGTGTTTTATTAATGTACATCCATCCATGCATACTTAAATTATAAAATCAGTATTTGCGTAAAAAATAACGTTCGTATGGGAGGGATCTTCTTGCTCGCGGGTAGAGGAATCGGTCACCGTTGTCATTGCTCTCATCGCCGCTGCCGTTCCCATTGCTATAGAAAACAAAAAAAAAAAAAAAAATTGTTACATATTCGTTTCTCTACATATAACGCGTAAAGTAGATGCAATGCGTGCGTATGACTCACATTAGGTGCCGCCACGTATATAATTCCATACTTTATGGACATTCTCCAGCGCGCAAACACCGCCGTCGTTGTGAAACGCGCATCGTGAGGTATTCGTTGAAGCCATCGACTTCAGGTTAGGAACATTGGGATCCACGGTGTCAGGCGTGATACCACAATAATCATCGTCAACGTCGTAGCCACCATCGTCCTCAACGGTTCGAGCGTTGGTTATCTTTTTCCCCTTCGGCTTGTACACATCGCAGATATCCTCGACGATTATGTCCGGCAGTAGTTGCAGCATCCAGGTTTTCTTTTCCGCACCTTTCACGATGGCGAAGTCGATGTTCGCGAGTGCGCTGGTGATCAGTTCCGGAAGTTTCCAGTATGGAACGCAGCCATCAGACCAGCGGAGACCGTGATGATGCTTCGCGAGCCAGGACGCTTGACATTTCTCGAACGAGTTCAGATGATTCCAGAAGTATGGCGGCTCGAAGATCCAGTGGCTGATCGTCGACGTTTCATCGATATTGCTGCTTGTGCGAATCGCGATCTCTTTCACGACGAAATCACGTTCGGTTTTGAAACCTTGCATGTCGACAACGGCGAACATCGTTATTCGTTATTCGTATAAGTAGTAGTAGTAGTAGTAGTAGTAGTAGTAGTAGCGTCGGTGACGAATCAGTAACTGCGAACTTTGACATCTACATCATCGTTTTAAAACAGTAGCAGTATCCGCAGTAGTAGTAGTAGTATTAGTAGTAGCAATAATAATCGTTCACGCACGCACACTATATTAGTTTGCGTACCACGTTGGTTAAAGGGTTGTATTCGACTATACGATCGTGTATCATCAAACAGTAAGCGGTAGTATTAGCGGGAACATTTTCTTTGAATTCGAAATCTATTCGCACGTCCACCGTGGCGCTCTTCAACGACTCGTTTTGCCTAGAACAATCTATGACCGCGATAGGCGCGTATTTACGGAATTCGATCGCGTTCAGCAACGGTTCTCCGTGACCATAGTACGATCGACCGAATTTCGCGTACATGTCGTACAGGAGCGCGTATTTATTCTTATCGAAATCCAAGTTTAAGTCGTCGTACGGATACGACTCGGAATTTAGATACAGTCGAACGTTCGTGAGATGGTTCGGGTCGAATTCACCCGCGCATTTATTCGGGTTATTCTTTCGATCGGTTTGCGTGGCGAATAGCACGAATCGAGGTTTCTCGATTTGCGACGTAGCTTTTACGGTCCACGTGTGTTTCGTTGTCGCTTGCAGTAACGGGTACTCGTGCAAGCTCCACGATCGGAAACTCATCGCGATCGGCCGGCCGCTTTCCAGGATACGCAGCATCGACAGTTTATTCACTTCCTCCAAAACGACGTGGGGCATACGCCACTGCACCTTGCGTATCTCAAGTTTCGGCCACGCAGTGGCGGAGGTGCAGTGCATCGCGTTCGAATCTACTCGCGATCGTATAAGGATCAGCTCGTGCCGCGCGTTCATCACGATGTGTTTGTAATCCTCGCAGAATCCTAACAACACGTTCAGGGGTACGCAGAAATTGAAAGCGCCCGAATGAAAAATGTCGTTATCGTAATCGATGGCATAATTCCAACCAGCATTCGCGAGCACTTTGCTTCTATCGGCCGACAACGAAACGTAATTTTTCAACGTGGTAGTGATTCCTGGATTTCGGCAACGATCGATCTCGACACCGTTCAATTCGTATCGAATCTCATCGAACATGAACGCGACGCAATTATTGTCTAGAACAGCGGTCGCAGACGTTGTCGGACCTGCCGCGTTCTGCGCCGTCAACGTGCCACGACCTTCGATGTAGAGAAAACTTTCGCACGGAAGCGTGTACAGATCTTGCTGCTGTATGGGTATTCTTATCTCGTCGCTATTGTCGAACGTCGTGTTGGCGTACGGATTATACGTGTGTAACTCGATCTTCGTGATACGATTGTCGAATGTTGGCGTATTCGCCACATCCAGAATAATCGACATCGTGGCTGCGTGTCTAATAGGCAACGATGAATCCTAGCGATCGTAGGAAACGTGCGTTTCGGCGAGTCAACGGCTTGCTTCTCCTTATGGATCCTCTTCTTATCGTTCCACCCGTCTTTATTCTTCTACTTTCACCTATCGATAAAGGGTCGCGCCGATGACGCGAGACAGAGACGTCGGGAGTAGCAGCGACAGCGGCGAATGATGATTCGTACGTGTGATCTAACACTAACATACTACACACGCGCGCATACACGTGCGGTCACACTAGCCTATCGCGCGGACGTCGTTGAACGTGCAAACGAATCGTTATTTCTTCGCCGCGAAAATCTATAGGACGATCGTATTGATCGACGATGCGCAGCGTTAGATCGTGTATCGCTCGTGCGACGATCGG
This sequence comes from Andrena hattorfiana, assembly GCA_944738655.2. Taxonomy (NCBI): domain Eukaryota; kingdom Metazoa; phylum Arthropoda; class Insecta; order Hymenoptera; family Andrenidae; genus Andrena; species Andrena hattorfiana. Next base: position 42,396,427 of record OX122891.2, read on the forward strand.
CAGGTAAATGACGTGTCGCGGAGTTTCCGATATCTTATATCCCGGCGGCACGCGAGGTGAAAATTCGTGGATAGTGTGTACCGGTTTATCGTTGCTGTACGCGCCGGTAGTTACGTTGCACGTTACTCTGATCACGTTAACGTTTATAATATTCACGGGTACGTCGGACTCGTGCCAGATTCTCGGTATTAAGACACGATTCGGGGAAAATCCTAACAACGAGCCTACATTGTTGGGTTTCGTAAAGTCTACGAAGAACGAACAGTACATCTCGCTTTTCATGGTGTTGTTGTTAGCTTGTAGCATTAGAGGGTACTTGTCGTCATCGTCGTTCCCGTTGTTACCGCGTTTTCGAGGATATCGATCGAGTAATCGCTGCTTCAGATACTCGGCGATAGCGTCTAATTCGTAGGAACCGTGGGGGATCGTAATGTATTCATGAGCGACGTCGACGATGGACTTGTTTTCGGTGTCATAGTTCACGATGAAATAGAATTTATCGTTGCTCGAGTCGATGTTCGGTATCGTGTGAAACGTCTCCAAGTCCGCGAGTCCTAATTCGTATTGACCATCGCTCAAATCTATCGGTGGAAAATAGTTTACCGTGAGCGCGCTGCTGCGACCCGTTAACGTGAGCGTGAACGACATATCATAGATTACACTCGCGAGACGGAGGGAGGGGAAGTGACGCGCGCGTACGAATACTCGGCAATTTATCGATATTATGTGTCTTTATTAAAGAAAATATGGATTACCATTACGCATGGATACATTGTAACATAATCTCAGCACACACCGTTATTATTATTATTATTATTAGTACGTATGCCATAATTCCATAGACTTTTGCTGTAAAAATTGCATGCATAAGCGACCGCAATTCATCTCGTCGAAACGTTGAAAGCGGTTGTGATTGTACGTGATCGTTGTACCGCGTCCGAAATAGTGGATCAATTCCGTTGGTGGTCGCAGATTCCCAAAACTATCAAAGTACTGTACTCGTGGTCCACGTTTCGCGTACGCGACCCAATGCGTACCGTCGCCTCGATTCTCGTCCAGATTCGCGATACCGCATTCGTTGGTTCGTACGCGCGTGGGAAGCGTGTCGCGCATAAACACCCCTCGAAAGAACGGAATGCTGGCGCACTCGCGCTCTAATTGCAGGTTCGTCATAGGTTGTTGGATTATCGCCGCCACCGGCGCCACGCGCCTACTCGATCGGCGTTTTTTTTTTTCTTCGTTTGCACTCGTCGTTGGCGCCGCCGTCTCGGGTTCAAGCCCGCGCCACGCTTGTACGGTGTCAGATGCATTCCTCGCCCTTCCATCGCCCGATGATGACGCAACGTCTCTTCCAGCTGTTTTCGAGACGCCTTCGAATCGTTCACCGCTTTGGTTATACCAGCCGCTCCACCGGCCAATGCCCCGATAGCTGATAAAGCGGGCAGCACGAACGGGAGAAATTGAAGAAAGCCACCGCGTTTCGCCACTCGTAGATTACGATGTCGTCGTCGTCGTCGAGGATGTTTCCTTCCAGACTTTCTATGTTTACGTTTCGTCCTTCTCGTACCCATGCCGAGTTTGGTCTTAGCCTTCATCGTTGCCCACACTCCAGTCGCTACGGCTTTTTCACCAAAGGTCGCGTCGTTCGCGAATACTCGTTCTCGCGCTCGTTCGGCTAACGCACGATCCGCCTCGTGTCGCCCCTCTAAATCCTTTCGACGAGAGTACGCGATATCGTGGTCCCGACACGCTGCGTCCAGGGGATTCACACCTTCGTCGCCACGAGCCAATCGCTTTAGCAAACGCGTTCCCGGTCCGCAGAACTGATAACCCGGAACGTGTAGTTCGAACGGGAGACGGTTTATGATACCGTTCACGAGACCCGATCCAGTCTTATTCTTTTTCAGATTCTTCTCCCTCTTCTGATTCTTGCCTAATTCGTGACACGTCGCAGTCGTTGACGCTATCATATACGTTAGAATAATTACGATAGCTACTGTAATAATAATAATAATAATAATAATGAACGCGTACGCACGCTTAGCCGATCACAACGATAGTGACCTGCGCGACGCGTGCCACGAATATAAATAGTCGTGCTTCGTCTGACGCGCGCGAGTATCTGAGAAACACCGCGAACATGCGATTCGCGAAACAGTCGAACGTTATTCGCGTAACCGCGAATCGAATGCTCGAAGACGATGGGGATGCGAGTCGAGCGAACAGACACGGCCCGTTGCTGCCGAACAGCGTGCGAGGTGTGATTTGTGGACCGTCAGGGTGTGGAAAAACGAACGTGCTTTTAAGTATGCTAGAGAGTCCGAACGGTTTGCGTTTCGAGAACGTGTACGTGTACTCGAAATCGTTGCATCAGCCAAAGTATCGTTATCTCGAGCAGGTGTTGTCGTTGGTCGACGGAATCGAATACTTTCCTTACTCGGACAACACCGAGATCGTTCCACCGAGAGACGCTCGGCCCGATTCGATCTTCGTGTTCGACGACGTGGCGTGCGACGAACAGAACGCGATACGCGAATACTTCTCTATGGGTCGTCACTCGAACGTGGATTGCTTTTATTTGTGTCAGTCGTACGCTAGAATACCTAAACATTTGATCAGGGACAACACGAATTTTCTCATACTTTTCAAACAAGACGGTACGAACTTGCGCCGCGTGTACAACGATCACGTGAACACAGACATGACGTTCGAGTCGTTCAACGACTTGTGCGCGAGATGTTGGCGTCGACGGTATGATTTCTTGGTGATCGATAAGGATAGTTCCATGTACGAAGGTCGGTATCGAAGAGGATTTAACGAGTTTGTCGTAGCTCGAGGACATCAGTAAACCGCGAATCGTTCATCGAGCAACACGAAATGTCTAACGAACCGACGACGTCGATAACCACGAGCAACGTCGACGCGAAGCATTCGCGAAAACTTCGCCAACGTCATCGACGAGAAGGAACGATACATCAAAATGGTACGAAACGCCGGGCCGCGGACGCAAAGGTGGAAATCGCCAAAGTCAGCGACGTTATACGTAAAAAGTGCTTGGCCCTCAAAATTGGAAAAATGGATACGGAAGCGGCTGTGGATGCGAGCACGCGTCCCATCGTTGAACCGTTGAAACGATTGATCGAGAACGCGTCCGCGTCGAAAACGCACTCAACGCCTCGATCGCGACCCGTGAATAGGAAACACGAATACGATCGATGACAATCATCGAAGAGATTTCGACCCGTCACTCCGTCGATAATCAAGGAACATCCGAATAACCTTCCAAATTCTAGTGACGACGACGATAACACCGACATCGATAACAACAACGACAACGATAACATCAACAACAACAACAACAACAACAACAACAACAACAATGACAACGACAACGACAACAACGATGTTGACGAAGTTGTCGATGATGTTATTGATGATGATGATGATGATGTTGATGATGATGATGTTGATGATATCGTCGATGAAGACGATGAAAAAATTCCTGATGATGAGACGTCGGTAAAGGCTTACGATTTGGATATGGTGCGTAAACCCGTCGATGATATCGAAGTGTATATACGGAACGCCAAAGGACCCTTGTCGCGACAATACCTACGACTGTTCTTCACCGACAACAGGAGACTAATCGATGATGTGTACGGCGTATACTTGGGACCCGACGAAGATCTAATGATCGGCGATTCAGTGCTCACCATCGATGCGGACGGCGATGACATTCACGTGAACGGAACGCGATACCCGGGGACTCGGGGTTTGTACGAATTGTTGTTCATGCGAGAACCCAACCAGCAGACGTGCACGGACGCTGATTTTCGCTCGTACCGACGCATCTTGTTGTCGACGAGCGCGCATAAGCAAAACCATTCGCCGAGCAAGCGCACGCTGGGTAACAGGGGGTACAAGTATAAGAAAATCATATCCCAGGTGATCGGTGGGGTGCGAACATCGAGTGTCAGACGCGTTAGGGGCAACGTAGGCGGCGCGGGCGACGCGGGCGGTGCGGGCACGCGACAAGGTCGAGGATTACCCATCGACGAATCGATGACGGTCACCGATAACGCGATCGATTACGTGTACTGGGACGATCCGAACGAATTGGTCGATAGGCTTGGATTGCTCGTAGCATCGCGCGCGGCAGGTCACACGGGTCACGATAACGAAATCGCATCCATCGTGGAGGAACTTCGCGAGGACGGGCGCATCTTAAATTGAACGATCCGATGATCGTCGCGTCAGTAGCGTTCGCGCGCACGCATCGTTATGTCGGTGAACAAGTTTGGCACCTCGTTACGCAATAACAACAATAACAACAACAACAACAACAATAACAACGAAGCGACGATGACAATGACGAGACTATTGTTCTCGGCGGACGAACGCTTTACCCAAAAAATCGAAACGGCTATCGCGAGCGCGCGACTGGACGCCGAGTATCAACGATCTCAACTCGAGACGCGAGTACAACGAACGATTACGGATATCGTTAACGCGCAATTGTCTCGACTAGAGGATGATTTAAATAACGCGATGGAACGACGGTTCGATCACTTGAAAGACAGACTCGACGAGTTGACGACGTCGGCAACGACGCCGACTGCGATAACAACCACGGATATATACAAACGAAAGGAGCCGCGAAAAGCGAACGAGGGTCTACGGCGACGATGACGATGATCAATGATGCTGACAATATCGACTACGACTTCGAAACGACTAATAACGAACGATCGCGAAATACGTGCACCGATTGCGTTTTACGTACGCTCGAGGAACTGATACTAATTCTAACGTCTTTGGAACGTCGCGATCATTCCCAACCACCCGCGAAGCATGAACAAGGAGCGAGTACAACTAGTGAACGAATTACACGCCCCGGCTAGACGGAATTTCCCACGGCGTAGCGTCGTGATTCGCGGCTACGATGATTTGTGGCAGGCCGATTTGGTGGAGATGCGTCCGTACGCGAAGCAAAATCGAGGATATCACTACATACTAACGATCATCGATGCGTTCAGCAAGTACGCGTGGGTCGTACCCGTGAAAACGAAAAGTGGACGCGACGTGACCGCGGCGTTCGCGACTGTGTTGCGACAGAGCGCTAGATGTCCGCGAAATTTACAAACCGACATGGGTAAGGAGTTTTACAACGCGGAGTTTCAACGATGCGCGAAGACACGCGGGATCAACCACTACTCCACGCACAGCGTGATGAAAGCGTCGATCGTCGAACGTTTCAATCGCACGCTGAAAAACCTCATGTGGAAACAATTCTCCTTGAACGCGTCCTATCGTTGGATCGACCTGTTACCTACGCTCGTACGCACCTACAATCATCGCAAGCATCGAACGATCAACGCCCGACCCGTTGACGTAACCCCCGCGACGCGTTTGTCGTTCGCCGCGAATGAACCACTCTCCCCCTCCGCAACGGAAGGCTTTCGACGACGCGCGAAATTCAACGTCGGCGACAGGGTACGCGTGAGCAAGTTCAAGACCCTCTTCGAGAAGGGATACACTCCGAACTGGTCGACCGAGGTGTTCGAAATCGTAACCGTACAAAGAACGTTCCCGGTGACGTACATTCTGCGCGATTCCGCGGGAGAGCCGATCTCGGGTGGATTCTACGAATACGAACTACATTCGGTCGCGAATCCGGACGTCTATCTGGTCGAGAAGATTATTCGTCGCAAGGGAAACCAGGTGTACGTTAAGTGGCTCGGATTCGATTCGTCGCGGAACTCGTGGATACGCGACAAGGATATTCTCTGATTCGTTATCGTGCTTGATGTTACTGGAACAAATAAATGAATGAATGAATAAATACATATATATATATATATATACATACATTGTTCGTTTATTTACATCCTCCTCCGCATCCTCCTCCTCCTCCTCCTCCTCATTCTTCTTCGCCACATATATACGTATAATTTATCTTAATAAAGAAGGAAAAAAAATATATATACGTATAAAATACAATTTTGCTTATATTCTACGCTATACATATATTACATATTTATAAATATATAAATAACATGTACAAAAGAAACGTATATACATATGGACATGCAAACATACAAACATACAAACATGCAAACATGCAAACATACTATACAATGGGATTCTCGAGGGACTCGTCGGGCTCAAGCTCGAGACGTTCGTGAGTCTTGAGCTCGGGGATTCGATAATGACCCCACGGAAGGGTGCTGACCCAATCGACTAAAATACACCGCTTGTCGTCAAACGGACTGAGAGCGTTCTTTTCCTCACTCACGGTATATACACTGTGCTCTTTGGAGCGTATATTGTTCTGTCGAACCGATTTCTCGGTGAGATCGCGAAGACAACGAACGTAATCGTCGAATTGTACATGATTCGCGACCACGTGTCTCCGCACACCCTTCACTTTTTTCGTCTCACTCGTAGACCCCACTGTAGCGTTAAACGTTCTAGTCGCGTACATCTTAGATCGTAGCCCGACGAACTCTGTCATCAAGGCACCGTTGTTCTCATCTTTCATGAGTCCCGGCACCTTTTTGTTTACGCGCGGCATACCGTACGGATTGTCCACCGCGTAATCACTCGTGTCGAATCGGGCTACGTCACGCTTCATCGATTCGTACGCATCCTCGCATTCCACGCTATACATTAAACTATCGGTGTCGGTGTACAGGACCTTACACCGATCACCGAACCTCGCACGCATATACGTATAATGAAATTCGTACAGGCATTCTTTCGATACGTCCAGTACACTCATTCCCACGTATATCGGCTTGTCGAACTTCACTCTGAGTTTTCGCATTTCGATGGCCACTAACTGCTCGGAGAAGATCGTGCGACTGTGAAAGTTCGGTTTCGCGATCAGCGCTTCCGCGCCGTAACGACCGTCCCACCGAGTCACCAGTCGCACGTCTACGCGATTCCGCACATTCTCCATTGTTTTACCGTACACCGCATTGTTCATTAATTTGAATAGAGTCTTTTGAAATTCGCTAGTGGCTCGCGTCCTCAAATCGGTGTTCAATCGAATGTAGTCGCGCAACCAATACGACTGATCGAATCGCAACACCCGATGAATTCGCGTCACGCGTAAACCGTGTCGCACGCACTGTTTCAGGTAGCGATAGTGGATGACGTATCGCTCCTTATCGTCGAGCGTGGCAAGCAGCTTGGTCTGTTTACCGTGTGGCGCGTGCTCGCGCACCGGGCAGAATGGAAGGTCGGCGTGCGCGTCGTGAATCTCCTTGGGATATTCGATGTCCACCTCCAACAGGTATCCCTCGGATTCTTCGACTCCCTCGCCGTCGGGCAGGGATGACACGTCAAGGGCGGCCACCTCCGCATCGTCCAGCCATCGAAACCCTTCTCGCGGCATAGCCTGCGACATTGCCCAGCCGTACAAGTTGTTGACGTCGAAGTACATCAGATACGTTGACGCCTTCGACTTGTCGTACATCCCCGTCGGTAGGTGCTTGTTGTTGGCACGCGCGTACCTGTGCGAGCACTGACTCAGACCGCCGCGTATGCCACGCTCCACGAACAGTAACATGTCCACGTCCGTCAGAAGCTCTAATCGTACGCCGGTGTACTTGAGCATCACGTCCCACGTGAAACTCGGTAGCGTAAAATAATGCGCGGGATCTAGATCGTAACTCGCGATACAGTCTGTGCGGAAACTTTCGAACACGTCGGCGAGTAACAACACATCTGTTTTCAAGTACAAATCACTGTACTCGCCCAATGTCTGTACGCGAAAAGTATTCCACACGTTCGCGGCGTGCGCGTAATCAGGCTCCGACGCGTCGCGATCGTTCAGCCGGTTATAGAACGCTTCGCGGGACGGTAAACACGTATCGTTCAGTTTGGTGTACGACGTCACGTAGTCGTACGGGAAGACGCCCTTCCTGGTCAGGAGATCGAACTGCTCGTCCGACAGGGATTGAAACTGGTGCCGTAGAATCGCGAGTCGTTCTCTGCCAAGGTCCGAAGCGAGTTTCTCCAGACTCGCGGCCAAAAACTTCAGCGAATCGATGAATCGAAACTTCAATCCCCGCTTCCAATCGTTGTTCTCGGCGTCGATTCCCTTGACGTGTTTGGTGAACGATATGTACCGCTCCTTCGTCACCGGCAGCAGGTCGATCTGTCCCTCGAACGCGGACGCCAACTCCTTGATCACGAAATGCGCGTCGTAGCCTGATAAATTGTGGAACACTACCGGTATCGTGTACGATCTTTGGTACTGCAAGTTACACGACACGTGGGCCGCGCCTCGGTACTCGCCCGTCGAGTGGCAATGGTCGCGCACTTTTTTGTCCGTTTCGACGAAAGGTTGCCCGCACACGTGACACACGATCGCGTTATTAAAACTATCCCATTGTTGACTCGTCAACGAGTTCATTGGATTCGCGTTCCGCAACCACGAATACGCAATGTTCGCAAAGTCTCGAAGTTCTTGCACGAACCACTTCACGCACTCGGATTCGTGACGATACGCGCGATAACGGCACAGAGACGCGTCGGTGGAACAATGGATGTAATATCCCACGCTGTACGCTCTATGCTGTTGGTACGTGTACGTCCGACTCCGCTCCGCAGGCTCGACGTCCTCCAGCATGCATTCGAAGTCCGCGTAAACGATGAATGGCGCTCGTTCCTTATTTTTAAAGTTCTTGAACTGCAACCATTTATCCTCCACGGACGGCAATTCGACGGCGCACTCGTTCAGACGCTGGCAGTCCACGTTATGCTTGGTCAATTGCACGTTCGAATGGAAGAAGCTGAGACATCTGCAACGATAATAGTATTAATAATAATAAACATAATAATCAATAATACATCGATCGAAATATACCATATTTTACTCACCTTTCGCAAACGAATACTTGTCCATTGTGTTTGCCGAGCTGCTTCGAAATCAGTCTCGACATGCTCCGAATGCATGTGAAATGGTATCGTTGGGGCTCGTTGGGGTCCTGCACCAGTAGGAGGTTCGCGTGTCTCTCTCGCTTGTCCTCGGTCAAACGCAGAGGCACGCAGCTTCCGTCGGACCACGCGTACACATTTACTGACACATCGTTCATCCTCTCGAACTTCGTCAGCTGGTCCAACGTTACGGGAAGAGTCATACCGTCCGTGCGAAGTACCGCCGAGTAGTGTTGGTACGATGAATCCCTACTCACGTTCGTAGCAGCAACAGCAGGGTACAAACTGGCGACGACAGCCCACAAGAAGCACGCATTGTCCCCGCTCTTTACGTTAACCACAGCTTTTTTCAGGACGACGGCGCGCGGGAGCGGTACGTCGCAACCGCCTCGAAGTGGATTGTGCTTATTAATATTCACTAGAATATTTAGCACAGCCCTTAGGGTCCATCCACTGTCACGATCTTGAAACTCCTCGAGCATCACTAGCGTCGGAGCGACCACGTGCTTCGAGTACCACTCGCGCACATTCGAAGTCATTAACAGTACGCGATTTCGCGTACCGAAACTTTTCTGGTCCGTATTCTCACCCAACGTAAACTCCGCGTTCAAGTTTGTATTCACGGCCACACCAGAATGTTCCCTGATAGCGTCTGTCACGCGCGATAGCACCATTCGTCGGGCACCCTCTAAAAATCGACGCGGATCGACGTAGCCCACGTTAATGACCGCACCAGTCGAAATACGATTGCGAAACGCGGTTTCCACGTCCTCCCATACGACTTTAGGTGCCGTCGATCGAGCCGAAACCCCACACCCTACTCGCGAAAACCGTGTCCGCACGATCGTACGTAATGTCTTCGTACGCGCGATTAGCGATGCCAGACGCTGCTTCGATGTCACCGACACTCCTTCGCCGCACTGATACTCGATGATGAGTCGTAAGCACGCGTCGCACCGATCCATCCAGTCTCTGAATTCCGTAATCGTGCGTAAAAGCGTTGACATTCGATAAAGAACATTGAACGTATCCATGAATACCTCCATGTTTACTTCTGCCTCTTCGATATTCAATGTTCAATATTCAATTAAAAGGCGCGCACGATCAGGCACGAGTGGTTGATTCGACTCTTCCACGTGATGCGGTTCTGATCCGGATATCGAAAACTCAGAGGAAGAATAAGGCGTGACAAGTGTTGTCGCACAATAGGAATCGGATGCTCGTCCAAAAATCGTGATAATTCGCGACACAAGAATGTATTCACGGTAATCGTTGATGTTCGAGGGCACAACACTTCGTATACTACGACTACCCCATTCTCGATGTCGTGTAGCAGTGTTAACGGTGTACACGCGATCGCGGTAAAATACCTCATTCGTTGTCGAGACACATCCCTGTCACCGACGATGCAATATAATGTACATTTACGTACAGTACTATATTGCGCGATATGACGTAGTAGTTGACGTTGCTCGGGTGAGAATCGCATAAATCCAGCTTGAAAGATCCTACCCCACGATGACTCGCATAATGAGGGCACGCTTAACTCGCCGTGGATTTTATGTCTCTCGATTTCAAGTGTTTGATCCTTCAACTGTGGCATCGTGGATAATGGGTACGCGTTCCCTTCATCGTCGGAAGATGATGACGCAAGCAATGCGTCTCGCGCGTCCAATTCGTCGAGTATCCGCGCTATTATATTCCGAACGTGTGTTCGAGCTATTTCGATGGTATTTTTAAATAACGATAAACGTTGATGCGTGTTTTGCGATATTCGTTGGGTGTTCAAGTACTCGTTGAGGCAATGTAAATAGTCACTACACGCTATTAGCCACTCACTGCACCGCTCTTCGGTAGTCAGTACTGGAATCCACTCCGTCAACAACTCGTACGAATTTACGAATATGTCCATGTCTCGCGACACTTTTTGCACGTAACGATTATTCGAGATCTTTATTGAACGACTGCGCGACTCTGATTGAATGTACTAATCACCTACCCTAGTCGAGATTCATGAGTCGTTATCGCCTCGAATTCTTTTCTTCGAACTCTCTCACCATCAACGTCTCAATCAGGTGACGTGATGTAGCGCTTGCTCGATGCGTTGCCACGCGTATTGAATTGCAGCTTTCATGATAATGGTGTTTACACCCATCACGGTGGTCTCAGTTTTTAAAATACGTTGGGTGATGCCCGAATAATTATCGCGCTATACTTTCGCATGTGCGATCATGGATCAGCATCCTTAAAATCAGTTCTCAAATGATACTACAGCGATCAAGACGTACGTTACCGCGAGAAACGTTTTAACAATTTATCACATCTAAGTCGACTGTAATTGCATCAAAGTGTTGTAAGTGAAAGTGCTTTGAAGTAGATCGCTTTTGAAGGAAACTGCTTTTGAAAGAGATTGCTTGTGGAGGATATCGTCAGTCGTTCAACGCACGAGAAATACAATCGATTAATACCGTAAGTTTCCATTACCATATTTTAGTGAATCGTTGTGTCAGCAACTTTGAGAATTATAAGAAAAATTGGTTTCAGATTATGTCATTGCCCCAGCAATCGAATCGTCCAGCTGCCGCTGCGATCTCCGACTCCGCTGTGCTGCCTATACATGACTCCAACCCCAAAATATATGTTGCGTGTCGGAATGTTGCGGTTCAAACCGAAGAAATTCGTGGTGAAGAACTTCATGAGGCGAAAGTTGTTCACGATGGCGACATCTTTTTAAAAGTGTTTTACAATGCTAATGGTATATACGGCGAGATGCCGGCTGACAACTACGGCAGCGAGCGATATTGGTTAAATAGGCATGCGCGGCAAAAGACATTCTTTTTAGATGTTAGTGATGATGATGATGATGATGATGATTGTGAGGACAATGATTATAATAATATATATCAACTGAACAGTTTGATGGATCCAAAAAGTGTAGTTTGGCGGAAATGTGTCAATGCGAAACAGATTGACTTCGACGCTGTTTTTGCGAATGCGGTATCGGGGCTTCAGGCTCGCGATATTGCAATTCAGACTGCCCCCGAGCAAGTTTGCGATGATTCGTTTTATACCGACGAGGATCTATTTAATGAAATCGTCGACAATGCTATTTTTACCGACGACGATAGTGCCCTATTCGCTGACGATGTAGTCGAGTGGGAAAATTAAATCGAATAAATTACTAAATCTTAAAAATCTTAATATTAATATGTCAGGTTTACTCGCCAATCTTCCACGTTCCCTGTGAAATCTTTCGGCAGCGGCGGATGTTTATACTAGGGCGACGTTGCATTCTTTCGTGAGACGGTTGGGCTATTTAGATAAATCAATCTCGAATAATTATCGCTCTGAGGGTGTCGAATTACATTTCGTCGGCGGATGTTTATACGAGGGCGACGTTGCATTCTTTCGTGAGACGGTTGGGCTATTTAGGTTAATTAATCTCTAATAGTTATCGGTGTCGAATTACAGCATCCGCGTTACATCCTTTCGCGCCTTATCTTTCGCGCCTGCGCACCGATCCCCGCACGTGTACGGAGATTGCGCGGCGGCGGACGCCATTTTGAAAATTTTGAAATCCCCCTTCCCCTGTGACGTCATCCCCCTCGCCCACGAACTCGACCTGCGCGCGCGACGCCATTTTGAAAATTTTGAAATCCCCCTTCCCCTGTGATGTCATCCCCTCGCCCACGAACGCGGTACCCCCTCCCCGCCTCACCCCCTCACCCATGTCGCGGAAGAGCGCGGTACCCCCCCTCCCAGCCTCACCCCCCTCACCCATCGCGTCCAAGAGCGCGGTACACCCTCCCCGCCTCACCCCCTCACCCATCTCGCGGAAGAGCGCGGTACCCCCCCTCCCCGCCTCACCCCCTCACCCATCTCGCGGAAGAGCGCGGTACCCCCCGCCCCGCCTCACCCCCTCACCCATCGCGTCCAAGAGCGCGGTACCCCCCCGCCCCGCCTCACCCCCTCGCCACGCAGTCCCAGAACTCTCATAGCTTACCTACTAATCTTGAGCCGCTTAAAATGCAACAAAATTATTACAAACGTGCTTTCTAAATTAGAAGTAAGTAGAATTATTGAAAGTGCTCGACATCATAAATTTTCTATATTTGTTGACGAAAGCACAGATATTTCTAACGTAAAATGGCTCACTTTTTTAATTAAATAAGTAAGTTCGGAAACTTCTGCAGCTTTTACAGAATTATTAGAATTATTAAAATTAGACGCCATAGATTGCTCTGCAGAAGGTTTATTTTCAGCATTTGAGAAAGCATTGCACAAAAAGCAAATTCCTGTGCAGAATGTAATTGGCCGCACATGTGACAATGCATCAGTGATGATCGGGCGCTTTTTCTCATTTTGTTCAAAACTTAAAACGAGGTGTCCTTCATTAATAACAGTCAATTGTATTTGCCATTCCGCGGCATTAGTATCTAGTAAAGCATGATCAGAAATCCCAAGTTATATTGAAAAATTTATTCGACATTTAACAGTTTATATTAATAGTAGCGCCAAACGGTCGGCAAATTTTGCTAATTTTCAAGAATTTGTTAATAATAAGTCAAAAAAAATTTTAAAATTGTGCGATACGCGTTGGCTAGCCATGCACGCTTGCGTAGCACGCATTCTGGAATGTTGGGATTCGTTAAATCTTTTTTTTATTTCGGAAGTATTTGAAAATCAAAAAAACGATACGGCTGATAATCTACTTTGTGATATAAAAAAAATAGAAATAAAAGCTTATCTTTTGTTTCTTAAATATATTTTAAATTATTTCAATTCCTTCAACGCGTTTTTTCAAACCCGCAGGACAGCCGTTCATTTATTATATTCTAAATCTAGACTTTTGTTTCAAGAATTGTGCGGACATATTTTAAAACCAGAATATTCAACAATAAACGACTCGATGTTTCACATAGATTTTTTTTCCGGTAACAATTTGTTAGACTTGAAGGACATTTGCCTCGGGTTTGAGTGTGAACATTATTTGAAGGATCATGTCGATGATAATACTTTGCCCCAGGAAACGTTTCTTGAAATTAAAAAATTTTGCTTAGCTTTTTACATTAGAGCCATTACCGAGACAATAAAACGTTTCCCTTTAAAAGATACATTTTTAGGCAGTTTGCAAGTTTTTGATTTTAAATTAGCACTTTTTGATAGTAATAGAGACTGTACCTTGAAAAATTTAATTTACGTTGCACAAAAATTAGGATCTTTTGACCACTTAAAATTAAAAGAAGAATGGAATAAGTTGTATTATACTTTCGACAAAGTGCAATGTCAAGAATTGTCCCAGCTGTGCTTTGATGACATATAGGTCCAAATTAATTCTGCAAGTGATAAAGATAACAATCTTCCCAAAGATAACTGATAAGTAGAACTTATCATTCCCAGTCTTGAAACAACTCGTGAATGTTGTAAGGAGTCTTCCTCACACAAATGCAGAAGCAGAAAGAATTTTCTCTATTCTGACCGATGTCAAAACTTGTAAAAGAAGTAAACTTAGTCATGATTCTATAAATTCCATTGCCGTGATTAAAACAGCTTTTAAAGCCCGCGGAGAAACTAGTTCTACAATTTCGATTGGCCCAAATCATTTTACATTAATGTGAAGTAATAATTTATATTCGTAGCCATTAGTTTCGTTTTTATTCAAATTTTTAATAATATTTTGGAATTAAATTTGTGTTTGTGGTTTATATTTGCAATCGTTTCGCTTTCTATCTAAACGTTATCTTTTTTTCATTCTTGCTTGATATCTATTCATTTAATATTTCTCAACCGATTTTTTCCTCTTTTCAAAGGTATGACATGCTTAATCACTTAGGGACAAGTTTTTCATCTTTATAATGTTTAATTTTGTTTGACTTTAGATATCTTAAAAGTTTCTTCAATAAAATGTCTTTAATATATTATTCAAGTAAAATTCGTAAACTCTTCTCAGAATCTTATATATGTATAAATACTGTTTCTATATGTTCATTACTTCTCATATTTTTGCATTCCTTAATTTTTTGAATATTATTTCATTTCATTTCTTCTCATACCTGATGAACTCTTTTTGAATTCAAGATATTACTTTTAGTCATTCTTTTTGATTTCTCCCCAAGTACATGGAATTTTAAATGAATGTTTTTAAAATTGTGTCGCAACTATTGATGCTGCGTGAACTTTTCCTTCCTCCCTACTGTGATATTGTGGACAAAGCATGTGACACCATTTTTTCCCTCCCTATGCGTCTCTGCCTTGTCGTGGTGGGTGGGCTTACGGTACGCCTTATATTTTACATATTACCTTATAATTTTTGGTAATGTTGTGTGATGCATCATGGGCATGCAATGACTCTCTCAGAGATGTTTTATTCAAGTTATTGCAGTTAGATATGTATTTTGTGAAATGCATGGACGTACTTAACTAAAAGATGACGCTCGTTTGCAATTATTTTAACAGTATTGTGATGTCCCACTATTTTTCGCGCGGTTCTATTCTAAAGTCTCCCTCATAAATCGCTCCATAACTCCATCAAAATCCATCAAACTCAAATCGTACCCCTTTTCCCCAAATCACTGATCACCTTGGCGATGTACCTTAGCGGTCCCCATCTCAAGATGGTCAACTACGACCTCCAAATCCCCTCTTCGCCTTACGTGGCATGACCACTTCCCTCCTATTTAAATTTAAACAAGTCCCTCGTCCCAAAAACTCTCTTATCTCGAGACCACGTCTCACCCCCTCTTTACGACTCATCGAGTCAAGCCACTCTCACCCCTTTCCCGTCAAAACGCCTAAAATCCACCTAATGGGTCTTATCAATAGCTTAACAGAATCTTGGAAACCAATTGCGACGCATATTTCACGCATGATTCATAAACATAGTCTAAATATAGACATTTATAAAAACCCCGGAAGTCCTATTGCGACGCATATTTCGTAAATATGTCAAGGTGCATACCGCGCACACCCTTCATACCTGACATTCTTGTAAACCCTATAAATACGAGGAACCGCGAGACCGGAACACACTCTTCTAAGGAAATACTTCCGCAGAACAACCATAAAAACAGCGAATCAAGTGCACAAAAGCTTTATATTTAAATTCAGTGTTCTACTGCAACTACCGTAAGAAATTATAATTACCTTTATTGTTATACGGCATATCACCTTCATATATATTATTTTGTATTGTTAACGCTTATTACATTTCATATTATTATTCTTGTATTAACGCTTATTGCTTTATATTATCATTTTGTATCGTTAACGCTTATTGCATTTCATATTATTATTCTTGTATTAACGCTTATTGCTTTATATTATCATTTTGTATCGTTAACGCTTATTGCATTTCATATTATTTTGATTCATATTATTATTTCGCTAACGCTCATTGTCTCATATTGTTAGCGTAGCAAATTCCTATTACTTTACATACTATATTCTTTGGGTTATACACATGTATTGCATATTCATACACATATATTGCTGTTGATTACTATTTATATAAATGTTATGTGCTAATGCTTAATGTCTGACGCATTATTATGTTAACCATGCTAATATATTGATAGTGCACCACTCGTGCTCAAAGTAATAAAGTCCTTGGCTTTAAATCACGCTTCGAATTATTATGAATATCCTTTGGTTACGAAAGCTCCAAATCTAAACAGGCTACTGCAACAGCTGATTTCAGTTCGTGAACGCGAGAGTTCTTACAGTGTTTACAAACATATATTTGCATGGGCCGTGTACACCCATATGTCTAGACATATTTCGCGGAAATATTACGTGTGACTTCCTATATAAATGCAACGGTAAATCCAATTAAAAAGCCAAAACAAACAAAGTGCTCTAACGGGCGTCACCTCCGGAGTGATTACCATTTAAACTTTCCCTGGTCGTTCAGTGCTACGAATCTGGCATTCGCGCCTGAATCCTAACTCTCCGCAGTGCCACGAATCTGGCATTCGCGCCTGAATCCTAACTCTCCGCAGTGCCACGAATCTGGCATTCGCACCTGCATTCCCTCAAACTATTCAGTGCCACGAATCTGACATTCGCGCCTGAATCCAAACTCTCTGCAGTGCCAGGAATCTGGCATTCGCGCCCGCGTTCCCTTCAATAATTCCCCGTCTATGCCATCGTCCCCAACGACCTCCACCCGGGACGTGACAGTATGTACAAATATTACATATGATATTAGATTATATTGTAATAATTTTTTTTAGTTACAAAATAGTCCTGGTATGACTGACATCCACAACAGCAGTAACAGAACAAAAACCGAGCACAATAAATGGTTACGAAAATGCAATGGAAAAGCATATTGTACAATTTGTAAAAGTAATTTTAAACTTAATAACATTCCGCGGCACTCAAAATCCAAAAATCATGTGCGTAAATTATTGAATATTGGAAAAGTGAATTTGCATTTACCTGATTACATATCAAAATGTACCCAAGACAAAAATTTGAAAAAATCACTCAATCGTATAAAAAAAAAGTTCAGCAGATTGTTGATAGTGAAACTTCAAGAATTTGATATATTGGATGCAAATAGCATTAAAAATATGTATGGAATAGTTTTATACGACAAATTATTTGAACTGATTAGAAATAATTACTTTCATATAACTAAACAACGTATTTGC
The DNA here is from genome assembly GCA_944738655.2 of Andrena hattorfiana. Taxonomy (NCBI): domain Eukaryota; kingdom Metazoa; phylum Arthropoda; class Insecta; order Hymenoptera; family Andrenidae; genus Andrena; species Andrena hattorfiana. The sequence goes on from OX122891.2 coordinate 42,414,027, forward strand.
AATGACGTCCATAAAACAAAATATTTTATCAATGCTACAACTCTTTCATTACATTCATTTGTTAGGTACGAAATCGTAATTGGTATTTGTGATATAAACGACGATTGCATTTCGAACGATACATTGCAACAAATTTTGAAATGTTTATATGGACATAATCTTTTATGGGAAAACGTTGTTGGGTTATTAGTACTAAATAATACGTGTATGTCAGAACAGTTGCGTACAATATACCCGAATCATCCAACGAACATAATGAATATTTGTTTCCAAAAGTCTTGTAAATTACACCACAATGCAAATATTTCTGATTTATTTATTGCACTAAGCGTTGAAAAAGTTTTATATGAAACAGATAGAAAATGTGGATATCCAATTCTTGAATTTGCTTCTAATTTTAAAAAAATTAATTTGAGCTTGCTAGAAATTGAATGGCGACAACTGTATTCTTATTTCGATGAAAGTGAAAAAGCGAAATATAAGCGTTTACATTGCGATAAAATGTGGAAAGAAATTTGTTCAAAGAAGAACACAAACAATGATTACGAATTCCCTACATTAAGACAAGTATTACAGATCATTTTCTGCTTTCCTCAATGCACAGGCTGTTAAAAAAGTAATGGTCATCGCTTATAGGGATGAAACTAGACCTTTGGATCGGTGCCATCAGTGAACATTTGTAAAAAAAAGCGGGCCGCAAAATTGTTTACAAAATTGAAAATTAACGTTAATTTTTTTTACATCAACGTATTCTACTCGACGCGTAGAGAAAAAGTCTAATAGAAACCATGTGCCGGAAATGTACCGTTTCGGAGCTATTAAATTGTTAACATTTCGGTAAATTGAGTGTGTTGTCGCACTCACACCACGTTGCGGTGCGTGAAAAATAAAGTGAAAGATGTTTCGCTTTCTCACTCATTCCCGTTTCCTCTAACTCGCGTTCACGTCTTTCCCTAAAAAATAGATATAGTACATATGTATGTTATAAATGTGATATGTGAAACTAAACCTTCACTTCATAAGCCCTATCGCTTCATCCTATCATACTGTTATTTACTTTTGCATCACATATTGTATATAACTATACATATAGATACATACTTATATAATACATCGAAAAAATTATTGTCAAGCTGATTATCCCATAATTAGTGATGGGACTGATACCAATACTATTGATGATATTCAATCAATTCGATACCAAAGTACTCAATAGGAAGTATCAATACGCAGCGAAATTTTCGGTACTTGGTATCAACTATCGATACCGATTCTTCTTCAACCGATACCATATCAATACTATACCGAATCAAAATCGGTTTGATACTTTACAATAGTATCGATATTCGTTTGATACGTTACGAAATTATTGATACTTGTTTGATACCTTACGAAATTATCGATACTTGTTTGATACTGTACGTACTTCTCGTTATTTATTTGATTATTCTGTGATCAGATGGCAAACCTGTTATGATATCTATTGGATATATAAATATATAATACCTGCTGCATGCTTGTACGAAAGTATCGGTTTCGATTTGCAATTTAGTACTTCACGAAAATATTATTTATTACCAATGATGATTTGATAATATAACAATGAAGTAGGAGTAGGAATAAATATCATGAACTACCTATATAATTGAATTTTTATTACTAAATTATGTACATATACATTATTCCTTAATGTGTAGAAATTTGTGCATTATACAGTGTTATTAAGAAATAATATTTTGTTTACTTTATTATCCTACTCCTACTTCATTGTTATATTATCAAATGATCATTGGTAATAAATAATATTTTCGTGAAGTACTAAATTGCAAATCGAAACCGATACTTTCGAACAAGCATGAAGCAGATATTATATACATATTTTCAAGTAAATATCAAATAGATATCGACATTCCCACGTAGGTATCAAATAGGTCTCGATATTTACGTGTAGGTATCAAACAGGTATCGATATTCTCGTATAGGTATCAAATAGGTATCGATATTTTTGGCTAGGTATCAAACAGGTATCGATACATTCGCAATATGTAAGTATCAAAGAAGCATCGATTCCTTTTGATACCTTTGACTTTGATATGTATCAATACCAGATTGAAATTTGTAGAAAGGTATCGATACGTATTGATACGGTATCAGTCCCATCACTACCCATAATTAAACATAATTTATACAAATGACATTACAAAATAATTTAAGAGTATACATACTGTACGTATAAATTTAATAACTTTTAACATACCTTTATATGTACATATTTATTGATTTTTTTGTCTTCCATAGATGTTTAATAAATATAGAAAGGAAACAAAAAACCACACAGATGTGCATTAATTATTAATTATGTCAATTATTTTATACGAAAATTATAAGAAAATAAATTTTATTCAATTTTAATAAATTATTCTCTGTAATAATCGTAACTGTACAAGTAAGTATCGGTGCCCATAGCGTAAGCTAAAGCGTCTATCGTCAATGTCAACGGTTTATTGCCATTCGGATATTGCAAAATCCTACGTGTATCGTGAACGAAAATCCTTTATGAGCGAAAATAGGGAAAAAATTTATTTAACTTTTTTACGTAGTATTTAATTCCCTGTGAGATTCATTTAGAGAATCTTTTTAATTTTTACGAATAACGAATATTTATACTAAATAATACGAAAAATTATAGAACTATAAGAGGTAACTATCATTATTCATGAACCGATTGGGTTAAAAAATTAACCAGATTTTAAGACGAAAATATGAAATCTAAATATAAATTTATAATTATATTTAATTTATAATTAATTTATAATTTATAATTAATATATAATTTTATTAAAATCTATTGAGCCATTTAAACCCAATTGTGTTAACAAACATTCGAGATTTTGAAAATATCTATTTTTTTAATAGTCTCAGTGTGATCAGGAGATCCTAAAACGTGTATTTCCGCAATAATAATTTTTTCGAAATTTTTTTCGTTACAAGAATATCTAAGTCGGAAAGTGAAAATATCCGGGAAGCCAAAATCGCATTACGGTGGCTCGTGCCGCTTGCCAGCGACCAGGGTTGCCGTTTACCGTCCGAGGCCTGTAAGAGTGAAGGAGTCCGTGATAGGTACAGCATGAGTAAGTAAGACGAAAGATCGACGAACGGCAACCTTGCCGGCACTATACTTGAGCTTATTTTAGAAGGAACCCATTTCGCGCATGTAGAATGAGCTCATTGGTTCCGAGGGAGCGTTTGTTTGAGGTATAGCCAATCCCCATAAAAAAACTCCAAAAAAGTAAAAAAATTACGCCAAGTATATAAAAAATAAATCACAAAAAATAGAAGATAATAAAATAATAATACAAAGTAAAAAAAGATGTGAAATCAGAATGAGCTGCAAGGACATAAAGGTGCTTTCTAACGGCGCTTAAGATGACACAACTACATATACACAGCTAAAATGCTGTGTTCATACATTCCATTACTCATATCGCGAACATTTTTTAATTAACCCAACAAAAAGAATCTCATTTAAAAGCATTGTCGTAAATTAATAGCTTTACAAAATTAAGGATATACCAAAATTGCGCCAATTATAACAATGGCTATTTATACAAATAAGAAAATGTATTAAATAATATTAAGCAGATAAATTTTTATACAAATAAATATTTTAATACGAATAAATATTTTATTCAAATTACTTGGCGCTGCGAAACCGAAAAAAAGTTAATCGTCTTAGTAATAATTTACAATAACTCCCTTATAACCTAAAATATATATAAACATATACATATACATATTAGAAACGCAGTCAGATTTATTATATATATATTTATTTAATTCTAATATCATACGGAGCATATGCACACATTCACGAACGCACGCACAAGAAAGAAAGATATACATATACATATTAGAAACGCAGTCAGATTTATTCTATATATATTTATTTAATTCTAATATCATACGGAGTATATGCACACATTCACGAACGCACGCACAAGAAAGAAAGAAAAAGATTAATGCGATTTATACATATTTACAGTATTGTCTCCGAATGTGCTCGCTGGTCGGGACCGGCGTTGAGCTCCTATCGTGAACAGATCCCTAATTCCGAGTGTTCGTTTCTCGCTTCTTTCTGGCTGAAGGGGGGAAGGAGATGGAACGCCTTGCGTGCGCGGCGGGCGTGCGCGACGGGTGCGAGCACTTAAATGGAATCGTGACTGCTCGACGCATGCGCGCGACGGTCAGATAGCCAGGCACGGCACGAGTCTTTTTTGCACACTAGACGAACTTTTCAAATTACGCCCTTTATTATAATACATTTATTTGAGATTATTGATAACCTTACTCTGAATTTTTATTCGTAGTTTAATCCACTTATAGTACAACGTGTAATATTTAATTTTAAAGTTTATTTTCAACAATACCAGTAATGAAAATATACCTTTTTGCACCTCTTGTTGACTTTCCGCCCTAGGCAGTCGCCTAATTTTGCAGAGTAAAGTCATAAATAATCTCAAATAAATGTATTATAATAAAGGGCGCAATTTGACAAGTTCGCCTAGGGCGCAAAATAGACTTGAGCCGGGCCTGCGTCAAGATTTTGCGAAGCGGTTCCGGTGCTCACCGTAAGTGCTTGCGACCATCGCGCACGCAAAGGACGGAGTATCACGGCGCCCGAAAGACGGAGGGAGACAAAACATCAACGCGTCGTCTGTCTCGTACCGTCCTCGCTCGCTTTCAGTGGCTCTCGCTCGCTCTCGTTCCATCTCGCTCTTACCTTCGCCCGACAAGAGTGATACAAAAGTGGTGGGGATAGCGACAAGCACGTATCGTGTGCACCAAACCGAGCACATACGGAGACAATACTGTATTCAGTTTGGCAACACCAATTCGGGGAGCAGCGCCAAGTAATTTGAATAAAATATTTATTCGTATTAAAATATTTATTTGTATAAAAATTTATCTGCTTAATATTATTTAATACATTTTCTTATTTGTATAAATAGCCATTGTTATAATTGGCGCAATTTTTGTATATCTTTAATTTTGTAAAGCTATTAATTTACGACAATGCTTTTAAATGAGATTCTTTTTGTTGGGTTAATTAAAAAATGTTCGCGATATGAGTAATGGAATGTATGAACACAGCATTTTAGCTGTGTATATGTAGTTGTGTCATCTTAAGCGCCGTTAGAAAGCACCTTTATGTCCTTGCAGCTCATTCTGATTTCACATCTTTTTTTACTTTGTATTATTATTTTATTATCTTGTATTTTTTGTGATTTATTTTTTATGTACTTGGCGTAATTTTTTTTACATTTTTGAAGTTTTTTTATGGGGATCTCACTTCTTTTTACAAAGATTATAATGTACTAGACAGAGGGTTTTATTATATAACCCACCAAAATATTTTAAAACGCCGCCATAATTACCACAGATCAATCCCATATAGCATCTATGGGATTAATTGGATTATTATTATCTTCTATTTTTTGCGATTTATTTGATTTTTCATGTACTTGGCGTATTTTTTTACTTTTTTGAAGTTTTTTTATGGAGATCTCACTTCTTTTTACAAAGATAATTTGCATAGGGACTGACTTCGGATAATTTTTAATATTATAAATTACAAATTATCACGCGACCATGTGCACCGGATTGCCAATCTATATGCATTATATTATATGTATAGTACTTTGTGTACAATACATGGTGCGCGAAGCAGCTTATGGCGCTGAAAGCAGCCTTTGGCGCTGAACGTATTTAACATTGAAGTGTAATAACAACCACAATTAACACCTTTCGAAGAAAAATATGTATGCATTTTTAGTATTTCGTGGCCAAGCTTGTTTTTTTACTTGTAAATCATCAACGGATATCCACGTTGTGCCCTTACCTCTTACCATACTCGTGTAATGACCATCGGCAATACTTTTACCGTGGTGGAAAATCGCTGCCTTAAGTTTATAACAGTGATCTATCAATTGTATTTTAGTAGTAGGTATTGCTTTGATGTAGAAATTTTCCACTTTCGTTGTTGTTCCACTACTATCGTGATCGAACAAATGTAATTTTGCAATAAGAATTTGTTTGGAAGCAGTTATATCGATTTTCTTTATTGTGTTTGAATTTGAATTATCACAATTATTGCAAGGATCTTTCACATTTTTCCATCCTGTGAAATTGTATTTTATGATATCGTGAAATTCAAATGATTTTTTTTTTTAACATCTTGGGCAGTGCAAGATGTACGACACAATTTGTACTGATAGTAGTACATGTGTAATTACACTTTAAACATCTTAATACCGTTGTAATTTCGTGTTGTACTGCATTCTTAATAAGAATCTCATGATCACAAAGAGAGGTAATAAACTCAGCTGCATCATGTAGCTGATTGTTAGCGTATTTTTCTCCTGCAAATTGCTGTAATGATATTATATTTGGATTTTGATCCGATTTATATTGGTCCATAAAGACTTTTATAATATGATCATCTTTTTCAATCGAAAATAAGTTTTCTCTTATGGATGAACAATATAACATACATTGGATTGTGGCATTTGCATAACAAGACACACCATCAGAATTCAGGAGACCTCTTACGTAGTATTGCATGGTATCCACGATGTGATCATCAGTATTCTGACATTCGGATACATTATAATTAGGTACTGCCCAAACAGCATCACGAACTTTGGGAATGCGTTTTTTAGAAATTGAAATAGTCATAAGATCAGGTCTATATTTTTTTCGCAATCTATTGTACTCTATTATAGCCGATTCTTGTGCCTTTACGGAAGATGGATCATAATTGATAAGATGGAGTCCTTGTAATGTGGTCACCCGAGAAAGAGCAACGTAAATTTGTCCGCAAGTAAATATTGAATTACCTGCTTCTATGACAGCATTCTGCAATCTTAGTCCTTGACTTTTGTGAATAGTTATACCATAGCTGAGGCAAATCGGAAATTGTTTTCTAATAACGAACGCTCTATCCATTACTTCAAATTTAACACTTACTTGTTCTATCATATGTTCTTCCCCCGTGGGTAATATAATTTTCAATTTTTCAACATCATTATCAACACCTCGTGTAACTGAAACAAGTTTAGCAATGGTACCGTTGACAAGACCTAGTGTAACATCAATATTTCTTCTAATCATGATTTGCACTCCTGTTTTAACAATTACGACTCTTGCAAGTCCCGCCGTTCGGGAGCTATCATCGTCATTATTGTTTAGTACCTTTGACACCTTTTTTTTCAAGTACGGTGCACAATTCATTGTATCATGAGCAATCAAATGGATTTCTTCGGACGGAAATCGACTCAGCATTGCAGCGTTCAAAACATCACACTGTACACATGTGGGAAGTAAACACACCGTATTAGATCCAACATTAAGCATGTAATCACTTAATTCCTTTAATCGATCATTACAATTTGTCGCTTTGAAATTTAATTTCCTCGATTCTAAAAGCTTTGTATCCGTAACGGTCACTACTCCGGTGCGAATTCTCGACAGGATATCTCTGTAAATATTATCACCCTGCTGTCGCATGTTTATTGTCAATTCGTCATAGCTAAACAAGGCAGACCATAAATTATAAGAACCTAATCCTCCAACATTTTTCTCCATACTCTTATTGGATAATTGTATAAAAGCAGGTGCTTCGTGAACAGGAGGAAGTTGTAGTAAGTCACCAAATAGCAGAATAGGTATTTTTCCGAACCAAGCATCATCGGAATCTGCAGTATCAAATATTTCTGTAAGTCGTAGATGTATGTACAGGAAAGTTACGTTAGAAACCATCGAAATTTCATCGATGATTACTAGAGCAACATTTTTGAGTTGATCTCGTACAATTTGAAGAGCTGCATCGCTAAATTGCCTATTGGGAGTAGAACATTAGTATGCGACACTAGCGGTCGGTACGCGAGTTAGTAGTAATGGCCGACGCAAGTATACTATTTATTGGGGTCTACCAATTTTCACAGTATCGACGAACTGTATGCAGAAATAAATGTTGTGTAATGAATTGTAACGCTACAATGAACAATTATCTCAATTTAAGTTTTCATAAAAGTGCCAAAAAGTGGAGCAACTAAAATTGTTCACATTACATATTTTTACATATTTCAAAATTGTGTCTAAATGTATTGTCAACATTTTTACTGTAAGAAATAACTTTGAAATAAACTTTTATACTACTGGATCCATATAAACATATAAAAGGTATACTTGCGTCGTCCATATTTGTTATGCTACACTAGCGCCACCGTTCCCGCGGTGGTAGATTCCTTTGCCAATACTGGGCTGTATGCCCATGTTCTACAGGTAATTGAAATAATCGGTGTATGGTAAGACCTTCGATATTAAAAGCTGCGATTCCAGTAGGAGCAGTTACTGCTGTGTCTTTTCCGATACTCTGCTTGATCCAGTGCCTGATAGTTTTTATTAAAAAACTTTTCCCAGTGCCACCTTCTCCACTCACATAAAGTCTGAGAATATTATCGTTAGACGTCAAGGACATAGTAACTTTATCAAATATCCGCTTCTGATCATGGTTCAATTCCGAAATCATTTCTTGAAGATCACCACAGTCAAATTTGTTTTCTACGTCTTAAAAATCTTTCATGGCACTAAAAGTTTCAACGGGGACACACTCTAATGGGTGATCGCCTTGATCATTTTCTTCTTGTTCTACAGTATTCAACACGTTCTTTTCAATTTCTTCCTTTATATGATCACGGGCTTCTTGAATATCCGTTATTCGTTCGTGATACTGAACTGCTTCTGTCAATTGTGATTGTAGCGACAAAAAAGCTTCCGCATATGTGTTAAATCCATTTTTCAATTCGTCGGTGTTTCTCCAAGGTTGGAATAATAATAATAATGAGAAATAATAATTCTCAGGTTGGGTTTGAACATTGTACTTATAGTGATTGATAAGAAACCCTCTTTGCCTTTTTTTCAAAAACAAAGATTCACTGATTTCATAATATTCAGTTTTTTCAGACGGTCTAATTTTAGTAACATCATACCAAATAGCAAACTCGTACAGATGCATAGATTCTAATTCCTTAGGTCTGTTAGGGTAGTAATCATCAATAAGGGATGGACAAAATATGTATTTCAATTTCCTACTTCTCAGTATATTTACATCTATTCATCTAATAGTAGTACTGGAGTCAGTGCCATACAATAATAATCCTAAAAGAGTATCAGCACATTCAGGCGCTCCACATTCACTATGATTTAGCATACGCATTCCAAGGTTGCACAGCAGACTAGCCAATGACTTAGTAGAATTTATTGCTGCCATAGTGTCGGTAGCGTAACTTTTTTCCGGCTTTGATACGTACTTAGTACAGTAACATGTTACCAACCCTGTCTTTTCCCCAATATATTGTATATCCATGTTACCTCTCCAAACCGTGAGAACGGGTGCATTATAATCATTGATACGGACTTCCTTTATCGAACGTGGAAGATCATAGAGTCTACCTTTTGCTTTCAATTGTTTTCTAGCACCTATAGAAACAGCCACACCCCTTATTATCAAAGTATCTGTAAATGTACGTGGAAATGAAAATCTACATACTTTACAGAAGGAATTTTTAGTTTTTTTGTTGCGTAAACAGTAGCTATTGCATTTATGCATTTGATGTGCAATTACACGACTATATAATTCTGGCGACACATGTGGTGATGGCAATCTGCAAGTGACGTATTTCATAATAAATTCTGCTACACGTTCCTTCGAAGATTTATCGATTATAGGAGCATCTTCAATCCAAATTAAAAGATGAAAATGTTGTGATCCCCTGCTTTGATATTCTCTGCGCCAAAAGTAATGAGTGACCTTCCCAATCGGATTGTCGGGCGAACATATGAAATCCAGCATAGCATGGAATGCATTATCTATAAATCGAGCAGTTGGAACGGGATCAGAAGCAATGAGTTCGTTCGGGGACATTTTAGCCACCGATGGGCCGTTTACTTCACGAAGATATTGTATTAAATCTGTCCATAGCCACTCACTTGGACTGAGCGTGAGGAACCATGTAGCTGGTCCATAATGGTGTATCATACAGTTCAAATCATTTCTCGGTTTTCGCCAATACTGTGCTGTGTTACGTAATCTGGAATATATAGTGTTCAAATTCGTTTGTAGCTGATCTTTAGAGAGTTGCTCTAGAAAACCAGCAGCTGTGTATTTTTCACGTGGATTTACGACGTTCATTTTGTGAAAAATTCCAGCGTTCAATTGCCGCATATTGGTATCGTGTAATAAATGAAAAATATATTGCATGTTCAATCGAAATTGCGAATGCTTGGACATCAGTTTGGACTTAATGAATTCATGATCAGTCAAACGAACCAATCTGTCTTTATGCTGTCCGTTTACCCCATATGGATATAAATCTGGGAAACATTTCACATCTAATTGTTCAGCACGATGGCCCAACGGAATGTCATGAACTTTAAGCATTTGATAGAGTGCGGTAGCAGATTCATTAACCCTTTTGTCATACATTGGATAAATCGTAAACTGATCATAATATGAATCAGATTGCGACATTGGCGTCAATAATGCACGTTTGTTGTTTTCATCGATATTAAGTGTTTCACCTTCAACGTCCTCGATAGATTCGTTATTAACGTTATTATTATCATTGGTAACAACTTCTTCTTGAAATTCTGTATCTGGTAATTTGTCACTCAGCAATAAATCGTGTGATTGTGGTAAAACAATTTCTGAGTATAGAGAATTATTGGCTTTCAACCATACTAAGGCATTCCATACTTTCTTCAAGTCAACTAACTTTTCCCAAACTATTTTTGATTTTGTTGGAACGCCCCGCACCAATATGTATAATTCATGATTTTGATTTAAAGGTTCAGTCGAAGGACAAATTTTTTTCAAATTTTCCTCTAATGGCAAAGGAAGGTGAAATGTTCTCCCCTTTACTTTTGGAAACATATGTTTATGTGGCATATTTTTACGCATTACTGTATCCATTCTCACAATCGTTTGAAACGGTTTAGCTCTTTGAATGAGAATTCGTTCGTAATCGTTCAACACTGCTATTTCTGGAACTGAACGTACATCAAGCTTATTTAAAATACATTTGGGTGGTATGGAATCGTTGCGAATTTTATCGTGACAATATCGGCAAATAAAATGCATGTCACCAACTTTGTATCCAATATGATTTAACAATGTTTGCATTACATTTCCCTTATATGTTCTTTTAGAAATATCAAACTTAAGAACCTCTCTTTTAAAACAGAGTTTCTCGCAGGAAACACACGGAATGCGTGGTGTGTCCATAGACCGCTTTGTGAAAGCTCTAAATGCTAAATAATATCGAGATATAATCTCTTCTTCGTTCAAGCTTATGTCAGTATTATTTTTTTGTAACGCTTCAGCTTCTTTCCACGCTTGCAGTATTATTCGTTCAAGTGTTTCAAGGTCATTATCATTTAAGGCTTTGTCTAAATTATGTAACTGGTCTTTATAAATGCTCGCTATTTTGTATATCATTCTCGTCAAATGTCTTAAATCCGGAAAGTGAGGTGCCAAAATCTCAATGGCTAAAAAATTGGACTTACATAAATTAGGGTTTATGTAACAACCATGAGAATGACCAACTTTTTCAGCATGCACTTTATTTGAACAGCTACTGATATAGTTGTTCAACTTATGTATCTTTTTTAATGAGCATTCTAACAATCCTTTGAAGAAATCCTGTAAATTATTCAGAATTTCAACATCTTTTGTTTTACAAAGATAACTACAATGCCATGCTTTTGTCGTCTTCTTCGATTGCAATACAGGTAGAACGTTTATAGCTTTCTATGCCGAATTCAGTATGATTGATTCAGAACCGCTGAAAGGATGATATGGACTTTCCGCATAATATGATTCTGAAGAAGACGTATGTCTGGATTCTCCACACAAAGCATTAATCCTGTCCTCAATTTCTAAACATTCTGCTGCGCGCGTTAAGGGAACTTCCACTTTTTGTTTACAATCTTTCAACAGTTTCCTCATTTCCAAAATGTACTTTTGCCTAATATGAAAACACCATTTTATTATACGCTCAGCTTCCAACCTACTTGCTTCTCCAGACGGCATGTTAATAATTTTTGAAAGATTTCTAATATAAGTTTCTTTGTTATTTTTGGTTGCTATATTGTTATTTGTTACATCAATATAACGATACTTTTTTATTATTTGCAGAGCAGCACGACGTTTTGCTACTTTATTATAATCATCGTTTTTACGTATTTCATCATAACGTACCTTCCGCTTTTTGGAGATAACTTCTTTATTTAGGTGATAATATTTTTTTTTCTTTCCGCAATTCACTTCTTTATTTGCGTCATAATGCACTTTTGCCTTTTTGATTATACCTTCTTTATTTAGCTGATAATAATTTTTTCGCTTTCCGCATTTCACTTCTTTATTTCCGTCATAATGCACTTTTTTCTTTTTTATTATACGTTCTCTATTCAGCTCATAATAATTTTTTCGCTTTTCGCATGTCACTTCTTTATTTGCGTCATAATGCACTTTTTTCTTTTTTATTATTCCTTCTTTGTGTGCGTTATAATATTTATAATTATAAAATTTTATGCTTTCCTCCCCTTTTTTACAATCTTTGCCTTTTTTCATGTTACATTCCCCTTTCTTTGCTTTATAAACAGCTCTTCTTTTTAAATTAATTTCCTCTTTCTGCCTTTTATAATAATTAGACATGTATTCGTTCCTTTTACATGGTACGTATACATTGCTTTTTTTTTACTTCGAAACGAATGGTTGATCTGTCTGAATTATATTTTTGGTATGTGTAGTGACTTCTTTGTTACTTAGTGTTACATTTTGAACTGGGGATCTTTCTTTTTTTTCATTAGTAATATTACTTTGACCAATTTTAAATGGAGGATAATTTCCACAAGAGGGATCTTTATTATTAATTGTATTACCAATTGCAGATTCATATTCATATATACAACGTGTTAATTGTTGATCCTGAATGCATGGAAATTGTTCTATACGATTAGATTGAAACATTTGGATCAAATATTGACGCATCAACGCATGATTGTACGTTACTTTGTCTGGTAATATTTTGAATAATAACGAGACAGCAAATGCAATCGCAAAAACTCCGCAATCCCGACAGTTAGGTTGAGCTTGTACATGTGGAAATTCAATAAATTATTCGTCAATTGCACCGTCAAGTTTGTTCAAAAAAGGGTATAACTTCTCCAGAAAAATTTTATGATGACTATGCAACTTCTTGGAATTAAAAGAATCATAAATATAAACTCTTCTGTCATCATGTTTATAGAAGCTACAAACCCAGTTTGCCCCCAATGCCCCCCTGCATTGGTTTTAAAATCTTCGCTTTGGTGCAAAATCTGTATGTGATCCTGATTTTCAGGAACTGGTTGTATTGTACCAGGCAATTGAACTCTCCACGTCTCGCGTGGTTTATAATTAGAGTTAGCTTCTAATAATTTGTGAAAATATTCAATATGATCATCTGTTAACCATTCGCCTCTATTGATAATTTTCATAATTTTTAAATTAAGTGGCAAGAGTCTATTAACTATGGACATGATGAATTATAATTTTATATTTATATTTATAATAATATAAGGTAGAAATGTCCAATAAGTATGTTACGTAATTCAACAATTCAACAACGATTTATAACCAAGAATATTATTTTTATTGAATATCACGCTTCAGCAACTGAAATTACACTTTGTGATTACTAGTGTATTATTATGGAATTTAGGAATGCCTCGCATTAATTCAGCGCCTAAGCAGCTGAGAATTGCGGCGCATAAGCAGCCGATAGTTGCGGCGCATAAGCAGCCAAGAGTTTCGGCGCATAAGCAGCCGAGAGTTTTGAGGCATAAGCAGCCAAGACTATTAGAATATTAATTATTAAAAGTAAGAGGAATAAAAAAAGGAAAAGTGAAAGTGAAACAAAGAGAGGTTAGAACGTATGACAAAGTAAGAGAATAATAGAATAGAATGGGTAATCCAACGCTGGTTTTAAATCATTAAATATCCACGATCTGAAAATAATAATTTATAAATATATTAGCTTGATTAATTATTAGAAAATTTCAATTGGAGTAATGCAGTCTTACCTAAAACTCAGCTGATGAATATCATTTATATTTTTGACTAATGATAGATTTGATCACAATCAAAATATGAGTGAATAGTATGTTAACTTATATCTCAACACGCTTGTCAACTGGCCGTACGGTCGCACCATAGACCACGGTGTAATTGGAAGGTGTTCCAACAACATATTTTTATATATGGATTTGAACATGGACTATACGGAAAAGTGTGCTCCGGTCGCCGGCTTCGTTTTGTGTTTCGCGCGACCCTAGGCCCACATGCCCGTCGGTCAGAAGGAGTCCTCCTCATACCACGAAAATGTGCCGGTGGTCACGTCCCGCCGCCGTCGCGCGAGATTCTTCTTTACCCTCGCTTAACGCGTAATGCAATGTATGATCACAGACGAGGTATAGAATAGACCTATCAACCAATGTATTTTTCCACAGACGAGGTCTATACCTCGTCTGTGATTTTTCTGTCACCGGTTTGGGGGGTCCTAGGACCCCCTTACCATTTCAGTGTCGCATGCAACGTTACCGGTGAAGTCTCAAAACAGATTGTAACGCTACGCGTGGTAGGAATTAGAATTCAGCACGGGTAAAACAAGGTTATTTTTTGACAGTCGAAGCCTGCGATTTACAAATGTTTCTGTTAGAGTAACAATTTAAAAATCGTCTTATGAACATATTCCGTTCAACGGAAGAGAAAGGAGAATGAATATAAAACGATATCACATTCGCCTTTTAACTTTGCTGTCCTATTCCGGTTTATTTAACGCAAAACAAATTTCATTCGCCTGCAATAACGTAATTTGTAAAAACAGTGCTTTAATGTTTTTTAAGAGCATCTGTTGCTGAACCCCACCCATTCATCATGTGTTTGCGCATACATTAATGATGGTCTATATGATATAATACAGACATATAATAATAACAATAATAATAATAATAATAATAATAATAATATCTTTCTACTGTACTATATTATTTAAAAGGAACATATCGAACCCGTACACACCGATTTTGGTGGAATTTTGCAAGTGTGTAGAGTAGCTAAAAATATTCGATACATATTTTTTGAAGAAGGAATTCATTCTCCTCCATAACTATTAGAAAAATTCATTTGTTTATACTATATGTTCCGTCCTTAGACGGAATTTGGTATCTGGTGCCTTGAAGGAAGTGTTTATTTCAAGGCGCCAGTATTATTAAACAAGGCGCGACTTTTCTAAAGTGAGGCGCCAGTTTTCCTGGCGTGCAAGGGGTGTTTTCAAAGGCCTCATTATACTCCGGCGACAAGGACCTGTAGGGCCCGATGACGGGTCAGAGGTCCTCGTAGACGCCGGCCTCCCACGTCGCTGACTTTCCCACGGCGGATTTTCCCTTTCCCTAATTATCAGGGGAAAGCCTTATTGACACCATTGGTGGGAGTTATGCCGGATTGCACCAATAAAGTGGCAGGATTCGGCAAGACGAATTGAACTCCACTCTCACGCAGTTCACGTTGTGTCGCGTGCTGTTCTTCTAAACCAGTTGTCAAAAAACCTTGAGAGGGACAAGCTCAAGTCCACATTCAAGCATTGTATATATCCGCGTTTTGAGTTGTTGTTGCTGTAATCAGTATTATTAAAGTTAGTGCTAGGAGATACTGTTATACAGTTCTTTAAAATTTTCCTAGCCAGTTACAGTTCCCGTCGCCATTAGTTTGCCGCCGGGAAGCGTTGGTCTGATATGCAGAAAATGTCAGACGCGCACCTACATTCGCTAATAAATCAGTGAAGTACGGTCGAAACACTATATACTAACTGACGTTGACTGACTAATGTTAACTGATGTTCGGATGTTTCAGTAAGTTTATACACTATGTCCGATTTGTTTGTATATTATTTTTCACACGCTATTATTTTACTAACTATTGAAAAAGCAATAAATGTTTCATATGAAACTTTTTTTATTTGATCGAGGAAACTGAATAGTATAGGAGGAGAAAGGAGTACGGTATTTAGAATGCAAGAAGTGAATATATTTAAGGTTTGGAATACATAATGTGCTTGACACGACCGTCCTATGCGAGCGACTGCAGGAGACCAGAGATGGCCAAAAAATTATTTGAAATAAAAATTTGTGTACGAAATTTTTATTTCAAATAATTTGTTGGCCATCTCTGCATGAGATTGCCTTCGTCGGCCGCCGATCGTCTCGTTCTTTTGTCCATGTAGACGGGATCGACGTCGCATATCTGCCGCGTCCAACAATGCGTTTGCAGACTTCAGAATCTATTGTTCTGGTTTTCTCGACTTCAAAAAAATAAAAATGCGATAAAAAGTAAAAAATAATTTTGTCCCTTATTTAATCTATGACACTCAATTTTTTTAAGTCGGCGCCAGACTTACACAATGCAAATGATGAGGCACCGATATAAAAAAAATTGAGTGTCGTAGATTAAATAACGAACAAAATTATTTCTTACTTTTTAGTGCATTTTTATTTTTTTGAAGTCGGTTTTAATTATAATTTTCCATTTTATGCAACGATGCGCCATTATTGTGGCTTTTACACGCAGGAGGCGAAAAATCTCTCCGTGCAGGTGTATACCGCCGCGGTCAACCTTATCGTAGCTTAAAATTTTGAAATTCAAGACCATTATACTCATTCATCTCTTTCCTTCAGTGTCGGATCTGTATTCGTACTCAGAAAGTTAAAATTCGATGGCCACGACATTCTGGCCTTTTCACTGTACGCTCTCTTGAAATCGGTTGAACGGTAACGCGTACCTTTTTTTTTACAACCCTGAGGGGTTCTTAGGTAAAAGCTTTCAAACGATGCGGCTCGGGGGTCATAAACGCTAGAGTAGTGACATAAGGACAAAGTCAGCAATAGGCCATTCAGTAATCAGTATGCCAATTTCTATCATAGAAGTATCACAAATGGATTACTAGTATTTTTCTGATGAAAATGAAACCAAACTTGATAAAATCCTGATTATTTTTAATGACTGTAATGGAAAGTACTTGGAGTAGAGTAATTGAGGAAAGTAATGAAGAGTACCTGAATTCTACGTGGACTGACACGGAACTGCTATGTGTGCCCAGATCTTAACGTAAGCGATACCTACGCTCGTGTATTTACATCGTAGATGTTTTTTATAATTTTTAAATCCATTCAATAGTTAATAAGGACAGAGCCAATCAATTTGTAACGAAACGTAGGGATTTAGGGGCCTCGGATCCCAAAAACTACGAATATAAATTTTACAGAAACGTTTTCATTCATTATTTTCAATGATTTTTACGTGTCGTAGGATGGGCACCGTCTGTTTAGACACGCGCGATGTGCAGAGATTTGCGGGAATGTTAGTAATAGCGTCAATTTTTAATATTTTTCGGCGTACGACACGTGAAAATATTAGTTAAATGTTCCACTACATGTAAAATACTAACAATCAATTTCATCTTGCAATTTATAGTTTGAAATAGATTTTCAGAGAGAAATCCGGCGTAAGTCGTTGACAAACCGAGCCAAAGCATAGCTTAGCGAAAGCCCGCCCTCTATGTTAAATTCTCACTCTAAACAAGTCACATGTATACAAGCACGCATACATCTTTCAGTATTTCAACACATTTCAGAGTAGTTCTTGAGTTGGACGCTGTTCATGAACAGAGGTCGCTAAATTAAGTCCTCAAATTATGGGTCGGTAACACAGTTTGGGTGGTGACATGAAGTCCCATAAGGTGATAGGTCTATTCTATACCTCGTCTGTGGTATGATGATTTCGATAATTACTGGTATCGATATTTACTAAAAAGTGGGCTTTGATCGTCGAATGTTTTCCATGTATCTGGACTAGCTTCAATTCCTTGTGGTTCTTCTTCACCCGAAAGGACGCCACGTTATTTTCGAAGCTGCTTCCAAAAATGTAAGTAATAAAAATACGATTCATTTACTCATAGCAGAGTTATTGTTATTCATATACTCTAACCCGGTTAACTGTTAGCGTTAGTTTAATAATTCGTGATTCGTGACAATGAATAAATATATTCGTGACAATGAATAAATTCCCACGTTTTTTAGTGACAAATAAATCACACGAATAAATTTCTCGCGAAAGAAGCTACCAAATGTGCATTCCCACGAATAAAAATGTCGAATAAATTTCTCACGAATTAAACTAACGAATGTCCATGTAAGCTACAACATTTTAAAAGTCTTTGGTAGGCACTTTGACTATGTAATTTATCTTTTTTGCTAATAAATTGTTTTTAAATTTTTGTAGACCCCAAACAATGGAGGAGGAGCTTTTGTTTGGTAAGATTTAATAATTTTATTAACGATTAATGATAAACTTTCTGAAAAATTAACTTTCTAAAAATAAAAACATTTATACCAATTTATTTTTCCTGATCCAGACTATGAGGACGATTTATTTATAACGACGCCTTCACCGGCAGCGGGGCCTCCACCGGCAGCGGGGCATCCACTGGCAGCGGGGCATCCACCGGCAGCGGCGCCTCCACCGGCAGCGGGGCCTCCACCGGCAGCGAGGCCTCCACCGGCAGCGGGGCCTCCACCGGTAGCAGGGCCGCCACCAGGTCGAGGCCGCCAGTGGCCTACGTGTAAGTGTTTTTAAACGATTTTATACAGCTTCGATCTTCTGTTTGATTGTATGTTTGTTTGTATGGATCAAATCTGGCAACTCAAATTTAACCCACTTCCAACTATCCAATTGTCTTGAAACTTTGCAGGCGTGCGTAGTTTGGATGACAATACAATTAAAAAAAAAAAAAAATAAACCCCGAGCGGGTTAAATGGAAGTGGGTTAAATTTGAAGCTGAATTAAATCGTTTTATAAATCAATGATTTCTGTGATTTATTTAATTACCTTTTTAATTAAGTTTATTTAATTTATCATTTCAGATCGAGGCACCCGCGCTGGACGATCTCGGCGGCAAGATGAATTTATGAAATTCTTACTGAAATTGAGTGCCGTCGAGTATTCGTGGGGGAAGAGGAGGGGGCGGGGGGGGGAGGGGGGTCAGGGGTATAAAATAATACTAATAATAAATGTAAAAAATAAAAATTGATAAATTTATTTATAGATCACTTTATTGAATTTCTAAATTTTCTAACACTTGTCTGCGTGCTGTTAATTTGTATTCTTTCATTCAAAGTAACGAATGAAAATTAACTTTCTCTTTTTCACTTCGCTTCTTCGCCTTCTCCCCTTTTCTCTACATAAGTATATGTATTCCATATCGATTGAATTGATTTGATATGTGGTTACAGGTTGATTTCAAGTCGTTAGAATTTATGACAATTCAAATTTGGCCAACTTACCTTGTGTTTGAGACTGCATTTTGATTGCAATTCAATGGTATCAATGGTATACAACGATACATATTTGTAAAAACACGTGGCATCTCAAATTTTGACAACTTACCTTATTTGATTTGACACTCGTCAGGTTATAACCTGACTGAAAGCTGTCAAAATTTGGAGTAGATTGCATAGTGAAGATAGAGATTGACGAACGAAACATGTATTAGTTCGTTTTGGCTGAAGGTGTGCGTGTAACGCGTATATACGTATTATACTGACGAAAATTTTCTTGGAGAAGAAAAAAAAATCTTACCGTTTCCGACAGATCCATGAAACGATATTACGATATCTCTGTCATGCGTGGACCGATTTTATTGAATTTGGTCCTATTCGAAAGCTTATATGCGGTTTACATAAGAAAAATGCCTTTAAATTTAGGAAATATTGCAGGCGTGATGAGATATTAATGAAATAAGTTTCAGGTAAGGTTGGATTAGCTGGGTGGCGAGTAAATGATACATACAAATTTCCAGATATGAGAAAGGAGATGCTTCTCTGTCGAACCTTCTCCGGACAACTTCCAAGTCTGCGACTCTACATAAGAAATCTATTTATTATTACATAAAAACTTTAAATTGCTGGTATAAAAAAATATTTGGCAATTTAAATGCACTGCAATTTGTTACAATATATTTAGTGTAAAAACTCGTGACATTTCAAATTGGGACAACTTACTTTATTTGACACTTAGCACTTAGGTTATAAAATTCAAAATAGTATATATATATATATGTATGTATGTACAATGACGAACGGCGATTCCTGCCGAATGATCCCGAGAGTCGACGAACGAAACATGTGTTATTAGTGAAGGTGTGCGTGTAACGCGTATACGTATTATGTCGACAAAAATTTTGACTGGAGAAGAAGAATCAGAAGGAAAAGAAGAATCTTACCGTTTCCGACTGATCCATGAGGTGATATTACGATATCTCTGTCATGCGTGGACCGATTTTATTGAATTTGGTCGCATTCGAAAGCTTATATGCGGTTTACATAAGAAAAATGCCATTAAATTTAGAAAATATTGCAGGCGTGATGAGATATTAATGAAATAAGTTTCAGGTTAGGTTGGAATAGCCGGGCGACGAGTAAATGATAGCGGTAGCGACAGACGACATATACAGGGTGTCTTTCATGTACTTGGCGTCGAGACGCTACCGCGTCTCTAGAGCTCATCTGACGGCGGCGGGACGTGACCGGCGACCTATGTTCTTGGTACGATTAGGGCTCCCTCTGACCGACGGGCATATGGGGCTAGGGTCGCGCGTAAAGCCAAAAAAAAAAGGAAAACATAGCGGGCGATCGGAGCTCACGCATGTCATGGCGTTCAAAAATTCTTCCTGATTTCCTTGCATGTAAGTGTGCTTTATTATTATGAATGCATAATGAAACGAACATATTTTCAACGAATAGATTATTGTTATTTCATTACATGTGTAAAATAATAGTCTGCGCAGATTTTTGCTAACCTATGTCTTTATTCAAATGTGTATCTTTTTAGTATCAAGTCCCTTGGAAGGAAATTCAATTCTTCTCGTTAGTAGGAGAAGCAAAAGAGAAAATATTATATATTTGGTAAGCGATGTTTACATTTATTTATATATATATATATATATATATATATATATATATAATAATACGTATGATATTAGTTTAATGTTTATTACAAATTTTTCGTTTGTTACAGGTTGGAGTATTTAAAAAAAGAAGTAAAATACACTCGCTGAGCTGCTTTGCGCTACGCTGGGCGGCTTTGCGCTTTTGCAAGTATTAAATTTTTTATTAATTAAGCTTTACTGGCTGCATCGCGCCTTATCTTATATATTTCGGGTCAGGCATAATAACAGACACGCTGAGCCTCGCCCATTCCGTTATATGCGATTCTAATTGTACTGCGTCTGTATCGTATGTTGAAAAAAAAAGGAATAAAGACGACAATAATAATAATAATAATAATAATAATAATAATAATAATATATATATATATTATATAATATATATATAATATATATATATTATTATTATTGTATACATAAAATAGAATAGTGTAAACTAGAAAACTAGTATATTTAGGGTCAGGCATAATAACAGCCACGTTATATATAAAGACGATTTATTATTATTATTATTATTATTATTATATTGTATTATCGTATACAATAGAATATAGTGTATACTAGAAAACTAGATAAGTAAGCTTTACTGGCAGCATCGCGCTTTGTCTTATATTATATTTATATTTATTTATCGTATACAATAGAATACTGTATACTTTGAAAACTAGAAATATATAAATAAAAGTATAATTCGTCATGTCTGTAATTAATAGTATTAATATCTTACCACTCAGTTTTCATAATATGCAAATTATCATTAAAGGCGAATGATTAACAGATGATCATATCGAATAGTTTCATAAATTATTAGAAGTTAACTCTACTTATAAACCACGCGAGACATGGGGAATTCAATTGCCTGATACAATTCAACCAGTTCCTGAAAATCAGGATCACATACAGATTTTGCACAAATGCGATAATTTTGAAACCAATGCAGGGGGACATTGGGTTTGTAGCTTCTATAAACATCATGAAAGAAGAGTTTATATTTATGATTCTTTTAATACCTCGAAGTTGCATAGTCATCATAAAATTTTTCTGCAGAAGTTATACCCTTTTTTGAACAAACATGACGGTGCAATTGACGAAAAATTTATTGAATTTCCACGCGTACAATCTCAACCTAACTATCGGGATTGCGGAGTTTTTGCGATTGCATTTGCTGTCTCGTTATTATTCAATATATTACCAGACAAACTAAGGTACAAACATGCGTTGATGCGTCAACATTTGATCCAAATGTTTCAATCTAATCGTATGGAACATTTTCCATGCACTCAGGATCAACAATTAACACGTTG
Organism: Andrena hattorfiana; assembly: GCA_944738655.2. Taxonomy (NCBI): domain Eukaryota; kingdom Metazoa; phylum Arthropoda; class Insecta; order Hymenoptera; family Andrenidae; genus Andrena; species Andrena hattorfiana. The sequence continues at coordinate 42,436,489 of OX122891.2, forward strand.
TGTGCACGAATATGAATCTGCAATTGATAGTACAATTAATAAAAATTCTCCTTGTGGAAATGATCCTCTATTTAAAACCGGTCAAAGTGACATTACTAACGAAGAGGATGAAATATCCTCAGTTCAAAATGTACCACTTAGTGCCAAACAAGTTACTACACATACAAAACATATAATAATTCAGACAGATCCATTCGTTTCGCAGTCTAAAATCACCAATGTATACGTACCATGTAATAAGACAGAATACAAGTCTAATTATTATAAACGACATAAAGAGGAAATTAGTTTAAAAAGAAAAGCTATTTATAAAGCAAAGAAAGGGGAGTGTAACATAAATAAAGGCAAAGATTTTAAAAAAAGGGAGAAAGGCATAAAACTTTATAATTATGAATATTATAACGCACGAAGAGAAGGTATAATAAAAAATAAAAAAATGCAGTATGACGCAAATAAAGAAGTGAAATGCAGAAAAGGAAAAAATTATTATGAGCTAAATAGAGAAGGTATAATCAAAATGGCAAAAGTGTATTATGACGCAAATAAAGAAAGTATTGTTGCGGGCACCCTATGGATAGAATCCATGGCCCCCTGGTGCCCGCGACGAAGACAAGAGGACAGCGAGAAGAAGGCGATCGGACCGATCGCCTGTCAAGCTGTCATTCGAGAGTCAGCCGCCATTACAAGCAGACGTATCGATATTCACATTCCCCTGCCTAAGAGATTGTATTTCGTTACCTTTGTTCTTTTACAAATCCTGTTAATGTTCTGTTACTCTTGTTATACATTAAAGTCATATTATGTCGAACGCGAAACGTAACATTGGTGTCAGAAGTGACCCGAATCGACTGGCGACGCCACCCTACAGGAGCTGTTCACCAACCTCCAGCTAAGCATCGTGGGACAGATGCAGGAACATTGGAGGGACGACGAGGCCCGAACGAGGGAGAGGACCGGCGGACACAGGCGGCTTTCGAGGCGCGCATGTCAAACCTGGAAGAACGCATCCAGGTCGTATCCGCTTCATTACAAAATGGCCGCAATTCGGTTGGCAGCGGCGCGTGTCTTCGGGGTGGGGAGATGGCGCCTGTTGTAAATAGTGTTGTAAATAGTGTTTCACCGCCGGTTAACCCTACCCTTGTCGGTGCGCCCGCCGCTGCCCCTTTTTCGGAACCTCACGTACTCCGCCTGGGGTACGCTGTGAAACCGACAATTTTCGACGGAAAAACGTCGTGGGAAGAGTACAAAGTACAGCTCGAGACCATCGCGCGCGCTAATGGGTGGAATGACGAAAAAAAGGCTACAGCCTTGATCGCTTCCCTCGGGGGGTCAGCGAGGAGCGTCCTCACGACGCTCTCCGCTGCTCAATGCGAGAGTTTCACAGATTTGGTTTCCGCGCTCGAATTCCGCTACGGGGCGAAAAATCGGTCGAATTTGAACTAAGTACTGTTCCAGAGCCATCGGCAGCGGAGAGATGAGAGCAACTCCTCGCTGGCCACCAAAATTGAACGTTTGGCGCAGTCCGCTTTCGCCGATTGCCCGGCAGAAACCCGCGACAAACTCGCCGCGTCTCAGTTTGTAACAGCATTGTCGAGCTCTGTTATGCAGCGGGAACTGCGACTCGGCGGTTTTACGTCTTTAAGAGCCGCCGTGACCAGAGCTCTCGAAATCGAGGCCGTCGAGGCAATGTCTCGCAGCCCCGCGGCTGAATCGCGAGGACGGTACACGGAAAAGCGAAATGCTAAATCATCCAACAACACTTTTGAAAGGTACCCGGCGAAACAGCGGAGATTCGAGAAACTCGAGGACCGATCGGACGACCCGCCAAGGATACTAAAGTGCTGGCTTTGCGGAAAGATGGGCCACTTGTACAAGGACTGTTTCAAGGCCAAGAATGGTCAGACAGGAGCAGCTTCTACCAAGAAGCCCTACGAGGGAAACGGGAAGAGGACGGCGTAAGGGGGAGACGCCGGACCGTAAGGAACAGTCTCCAGGTCGTCAAGAGTGTGGTGATGCAGGAGGCGACTGGGCGTCAATGGAATCCGGAATACGAGATTTGCGTATGTGGAAAAATCAGTGGAAAACCTTGTAAAATTATCCTTCATACAGGTTCTTCTATCAACCTTCTGGCTAAAGAGCTGTGTGCGTCAAAGGACATTGTCCGAACAAAACTCGACATCCGCTCCACTACTGGAGAGAAAATGAAAGTGTTCGGCAAGAAGAGCCTGGAAGTCAGCGTTGGAGGACTTTCGAGCGTGGAAGAATTCTACGTCGTCTACATGGTGGAAGAGTGCATCTTGGGAGCGGTCTTCCTGAAGAAGCACCGTTGCAACATTGACCTATCCCGGAATGTGCTGTGCTTTCCCGGCAAACCGGAGATACGCCTTGGTGAGACGACCGCCGAGAAGAGAAAACAAGAAGAAGACAGGGAAACGGTCATCCCACACCATTTGGAAGATCTGTATACACGCTGCTCGTCAGGTTTGGCAGAAAGACAGAAAAAGCTATTTGCTGAATTACTTCGCGAATTTCAGGACGACGAACGGCGGAGCCGTCGCGGGATTCTTGACTTGAACCCCGACGGCTGAAAAGTCGAGGAGTCTCGACCGTCAGAAGAACCGGACCTCTCCGCCTGTCTCTGCCCAAGAAGAAGATGCGCCATCGAAGAAGAGGAAAGCCGTGCAAGAAAGAAATACACAAGTACGAAGACGCAAGTGGAGGGCAGAGACATGGAGATACGGATCCACGTACCCACGCCTTGCCCAGGGTTTTTGGGTGAAGACGAATGTCGAGGTGACGGTCTGAAGAGGCCACCCAGCGTTCTCCACTTTTCTGGACCAGGGTACTGCAGACGACGAAGAAGCTGCAGCGGTCGGTCCTCGAGAGGGGGGAGCAGTGTTGTGGGCACCCTATGGACAGAATCCATGGCCCCCTGGTGCCCACGACGAAGACAAGAGGACAGCGAGAAGAAGGCGATCGGACCGATCGCCTGTCAAGCTGTCATTCGAGAGTCAGCCGCCATTACAAGCAGACGTATCGATATTCACATTCCCCTGCCTAAGAGATTGTATTTCGTTACCTTTGTTCTTTTACCAATCCTGTTAATGTTCTGTTACTCTTGTTATACATTAAAGTCATATTATGTCGAACGCGAAACGTAACAGTATAATAAAAAAGAGAAAAGTGCATTATGACGCAAATAAAGAAGGTATAATAAAAAAGAAAAGGGTGCATTATGACGCAAATAAAGAAGTGAAATGCGGGAAGAGAAAAAATTATTATCAGCTAAATAAAGAAGGTATAATCAAAAAGGTAAAAGTGTATTATGACGCAAATACAGAAGTGAATTGTGAAAAGCAAAAAAATTATTATCAGCTAAAGAAAAAAGTTATCTCCAAAAAGCGGAAGGTATATTATGATGAAATACGTAAAAACGATGATTATAATAAAGTAGCAAAACGTCGGGGTGCTCTGCAAATAATAAAAAACTATCGTTATATTGCTGTAACAAATAACAATATAGCAACCAAAACTAACAAAGAAACTTATATTAGAAAACTTTCAAAAATTATTAGCATGCCGTCCGGAGAAGCAAGTAGTTTGGAAGCTGAGCGTATAATAAAATGGTGTTTTCATATTAGGCAAAAGTACATTTTGGAAATGAGGAAACTGTTGAAAGATTGTAAACAAAAAGTGGAAGTTTCCTTAACGCGCGCAGCAGAATGTTTAGAAGTTGAGGACAGGATTAATGCTTTGTGTGGAGAATCCAGACATACGTCTTCTTCAGAATCATATTATGCGGAAAGTTCATATCATCCTTTCAGCGGTTCTGAATCAATCATACTGAATTCGGCGGGGAAAGCTATAAACGTTCTACCTGTATTGCAATCGAAGATGACGGCAAAAGCATGGCATTGTAGTTATCTTTGTAAAACAAAAGATGTTGAAATTCTGAATAATTTACAGGATTTCTTGAAACGATTGTTAGAATGCTCATTAAAAAAGGTACATAAGTTGATCAACCATATCAGTAGCTGTTAACCATAAAGTGCATGCTGAAAAATTTGGTCATTCTCATGGTTGTTACATAAACCCTAAACTATGTAAGTCCAATTTTTTAGCCATTGAGATTTTGGCACCTCAATTTCCGGATTTGCGACATTTGAAGAGAATGATATACAAAATAGCGAGCATTTATAAAGACCAATTACATAATTTAGACAAAGCCTTAAACGATAATGACCTTGAAACACTTGAACGAATAACACTGCAAGCGCGGAAAGAAGCTGAAGCGTTACAAAAAAATAATACTGACATAAGCTTGAACGAAGAAGAGATTATATCTCGATATTATTTAGCATTTAGAGCTTTCACAAAGCGGTCTATGGACACACCACGCATTCCGTGTGTTTCCTGCGAGAAACTCTGTTTTAAAAGAGAGGTTCTTAAGTTTGATATTTCTAAAAGAACATATAAGGGAAATGTATTGCAAACATTGTTAAATCATATTGGATACAAAGTTGGTGACATGCATTTTATTTGCCGATATTGTCACGATAAAATTCGCAACGATTCCATACCACCAAAATGTATTTTAAATCAGCTTGATGTACGTTCAGTTCCAGAAATAGCAGTGTTGAACGATTACGAACGAATTCTCATTCAAAGAGCTAAACCGTTTCAAACGATTGTGAGAATGGATACAGTAACGCGTAAAAATATGCCACATAAACATATGTTTCCAAAAGGAAAGGGGAGAATATTTCACCTTCCTTTGCCATTACAAGAAAATTTTAAAAAAATCTGTCCTGCGACTGAACCTTTAAATCAAAATCATGAATTATACATATTGGTGCGGGGTGTTCCAACAAAATCTAAAATAGTTTCGGAAAAGCTAGTTGACTTGAAGAAAGTATGGAATGCCTTAGTATGGTTGAAAGCCAATAATTCTCTGTACTCAGAAATTGTTTTACCACAATCGTACGATTTATTGCTGAATGCCAAATTACCAGATACAGAATTTCAAGAAGAAGTTGTTGCCAATGATAATAATAACGAATCTATCGCGGACCTTGAAGGTGAAACACTTAATATCGATGAAAACAACAAACGTGCATTATTGACTCAAATGTCACAATCTGATTCATATTATGATCAGTTTACGATTTATCCAATGTATGACAAAAGAGTTAATGAATCTGCTACCGCACTCTATCAAATGCTTAAAGTTCATGACATTCCGTTAGGTCATCGTGCTGAACACTTAGATGTGAAATGTTTCCCAGATTTATATCCTTATGGGGTGAACGGACAGCATGAAGAAAGATTGGTTCGTTTGACTGATCATGAATTCATTAAGTCCAAACTGATGTCCAAACATTCGCAAATTCGATTGAACATGCAATATATTTTTCATTTATTACACGATACCAATATGCGCTTTCTAGAGCAACTCTCTAAAGATCAGTTACAAACGAACTTGAACACTATATTCTCCAGATTACGTAATACAGCATAATATTGGCGAAAACCGAGAAACGATTTGAACTGTATGATACACCATTATGGACCAGCTACATGGTTCCTCACGCTCAGTCCAAGAGAGTGGCTATGGACAGATTTAATACAATATCTTCGTGAAGTAAACGGCCCATCAGTGGCTAAAATGTCCCCGAACGAACTCATTGCTTTTGATGCCGTTTCAAATGCTCGATTTATAGATAATGCATTCCACGCTATGCTGGATTTCATTTGTTCGCCCGACAATCCGATTGGCAAGGTCACTCATTACTTTTGGCGCAGAGAATATCAAAGCAGGGGATCACAACATTTTCATCTTTTAATTTGGATTGAAGATGCTCCTGTAATCGACAAAGATTCGAAGGAAGATGTAGCACGATTCATTATGAAATACGTCACTTGCAGATTGCCATCACCGCATGTGTCGCCAGAATTATATAGTCGTGTAATTGCACATCAAATGCATAAATGCAATAGCTACTGTCTACGCAACAAAAAAACTAAAAATTCCTTCTGTAAGGTATGTAGATTTTCATTTCCACGTCCAGTTACAGATACTTTGATAATAAGGGATGTGGCTGTTTCTATAGGTGCTAGAAAACAATTGAAAGCAAAAGGTAGACTCTATGATCTTCCACGTTCAATAAAGGAAGTCCGTATCAATGATTATACTGCTCCCGTTCTCACGGTTTGGAGAGGTAACATGGATATACAATATATTGGGGAAAAGACAGGGTTGGTAACATGTTACTGTACTAAGTACGTGTCAAAGCCGGAAAAAAGTTACGCTACGGACACTATGGCAGCAATAAATTCTACTAAGTCATTGGCTAGTCTTCTGTGCAACCTTGGAATGCGCATGCTAAATCATAGGGAATGTGGAGCACCTGAATGCGCTGATACTCTTTTAGGATTATTATTGTATGGCACTGACTCCAGTACTACTATTAGATGGTTAGATGTGAATATACTGAGAAGTAGGAAATTGAAAACTCGCAAAGAGATTGAGGAGCTGGAAGGTGAATCCACAGACATATTTTGTCCATCCCTCATAGATGATCACTATCCTAACAGACCTAAGGAATTAGAATCTATGCATCTGTACGATTTTGCTATGTGGTATGACGTTACTAAAATTAGACCAACTGAAAAAATGGAATATTATGAAATCCGTGCATCTTTGTTTTTGAAAAAAAGGCAAAGAGGATATCTTATCAATCATTATAAGTACAATGATCAAACCAGTAGTAAGACTAGGAGAGTTCTAACCCAAATTTGAGTTTGAAGGCCATTTCCCCCACCCCTCCTCCGACCTTGAAACTCAAATTTGAGTTTTAAAAGTCGGCGGAAAATTCCCGCAGGCGGAGGGCGGCGCGCGGCGGATGACGTCATACAGATGGCGAAGTGGTGGGGGTATAGCGCGAGAGCAGAAGATATCAATCGATACCGAGAACCGCATCGAGGAGGAACCGCGGGTGAATTTTGCTGCTACTCTGGAGCGTGGTACCATCCACAGTCGGTAAGGAAGGAAATATTAATTTAAGATATTAAGAATAATCGAAAAACTGAATCTCGGGCGACGGGGCTCGAACCCAAGACCTCCGCCGCGTTACGAGTCAGCCGCCTAACCAACTCCCCCAACGCCCACTCTCTAACATTAGTCTTTAATGAATGGTACATATACCGAGCGTCACCAAGCATTATCCATTATTTTTTATCGGACGATGTCGGGCAATGTCGGGAAAGATCGGGAAAGATCGACGTTCTTTTCTTTTACGAACCACGTCTTCGGGACGGAAAGAGAGAGCAATACTTCGTTATAAATCTAAATTCGGAGGAGGGAGAGAGACATCACTACATAGCGGTACAATCGCAAATATTCTAAAATTTTTAACCAGCGATCTACCAAACCATTATGTAGCAAGCATTCTAAAACTAAACAGTATTCTAAAGCGTTCCGATTTAACGTCGCAGCGTGTCGCACGATCTCGCGTAATTCGAATCCTCTGGAGCAGCCGTACGGGATGACGTCATGTGGTGGCGCGAAGAAGGCGCGAATCATAGAAAGAATTATATGGCGTCAGCAGAAATTGGTGAGGTGAGAAGGAGGACGACGGATAAGTAAATAGAGAAATAATATGATTAAGAGATTTATTTAAAATTAAAAGAATATAAAAATATAAATAGAAATGTAATATAATTTAACATTTTTTTTCCTACGAGCATTAGCTAGAATATCATTGATGGCACATGCTACCAGTTCGCAATCTATAAGATAATCCTCGTCGTAATATTCGCCATCACGTATGATTTTAGCAGCAGGACGCGTATCTAATGTTTAGCAGGCAGCATCGCTCTGTTACAACACGTTAACAAAAGTTTTAAAGTTTTTCCTCACATCTTCTGCAGTTTGATGCAGCCGCGGATACACATATGTAGCTTATACATGGCTTAAGATTAAATAAAAATGATACTGTATTCAGTTTGAAATACAAAGACTTCTTATGTAGTGTCGTCTTTACAATTGGAGGCGAGAATCATAGAAATAATTATGCAGAGTCGATAGAAATTGGTGAGGAGTGAAGGAGGCAGACAGACAAGTAAATAGATTGTAATATATGTAAAATGATTATATATTGTTCCATTAATTAAAAAACAGAAATATAAAAAGAAAATATATAAAAATAGAATATAAATAGTGTCTCGGCAGAACCATCTCTCTCCCCCCCCCCCCTCTCTCTCTCTATCAATCTTTTTCTCTCTCCTTCTCTTTCCTTCTCTTTTTCTCTTTTTCTCTTCTTCACATAAATCGCAAGACAACTTGAACATTCTCGAACAGCTGATGGACTTCCTATTTACTTTTCGCGACATCATACATACATACTCTTCCCACAACACCTCGTATAAATTCATACACACTCGCGCTCTCGTGACCAACCCGAGTGCTCAGTTACACAGAACAGTAAATAACTCGACTATATTCGCCGAAACTGTTACGTATCTATTGTATCGCCTCAATTCTTTATCTCTAAATAAATCGCACTATTCTCAACATTTTTTAGTTCTCTCTATACAAATAGGATATCAAAATACAATATAAAAAGAAAAAATATAATAATAATAATAATAATAATAATAATAATTTAATTTAATTTATTGCCACTTTCGTGTTACAATTTAACGATCAAATAATCTTTCCATTTCATTCCCATGATTGTGTCAGTGTAAGTCCCACCCTTCTAATGTATCCTGTTGTCTCTTAACAATTTTTTCTATTTTGCAAGTGTTTCCTAATCTGTTCTATGTTATATAATCTTCTTTTATCACTATCTCCCGTTGAATAGCCAAGTTTTTCCCTTCTCCTCTAATTACCTCTGCACAATTCCTGCCACTCTCTCAACTTACTTCACATGTTTCAATCGCGTGTTTCACTGTTTCTTCCTCTTTCTTACATACCCTTTCTTCTTTCATTAGCCAATATTTGCGTGTTCTTGTTTCACTATCCTGTATGAATCTTCCTATCCTTTCTAATTCTCCTCTCCTTTTTTCATTTCCCCCCATAAGCATTTCGGCTTATCTTCTGGTTTCCTTGCCACCTCTTTTAATTCTCTTAGTAACTTTGACTCTTTTACTTTCATCTGTCTTTCTTGTTCTTGGATGACAATTACTTATCTGTTCTAATTTTTAATCCACACTTCTTCCCCATTGAATCTTCTTCTTTTCCATTCTTCGTTTGACCATCCTCTCCCTTCCAAGAATTTGATTCGCATTCTTTCCTTTTTTCGTTACTTCATTTCCTCTCATTAGTCTTCTCCCACATTCATATCGTATCGATCCTTCTTCCGAGTTTATTAGTGTCTCTTCAAACTTCATTACCCTTACTCCCATTTTAATTGCTATGCCATCTCTTCCTGTTTCTTTTAACAGCCAATATGTTGATGTTGATCTCTTCAATTTCATTATCCATCGTATGTATTTCGCCTGCAATTTTTCTATTTCCTCATACCTTCTCCATCCCCATATCGCTGCTCCATACGCCACGGTGTTTCTAACTAGCGCATCAAACAGTTTCATTCTTCTTTCAGTCATCTCTGAATAATCTTTCTCCAATCCCCCCATACTTCTCCTAGTATCATATTCGCTTCCCTAACTACCTTCTTAATATGGTGTTTATCCTCGTTGTTCTCTCCCTCTCGTTCTATAATCTAAATATTTCAGTTCTCTTACTCTTTCTTCTTCATTCCAACGGAATCTTTCCTATCTTCTTCTTCCTCCTGCTTTCCTGCATATCATTATCTTAGACTTTTACACATTTAACTCCAAGCCTTTCTTCTTTATGTATCTCTCGAATCTATTTATCATATTCTTAGGTCCCTGTGCATTATTTACTATTAACACATCACCCGCGTATGAAATTGTTAAAATTTTCCTTCTACCTATTACGACTCCTCCTTCCTGTTCTTTGCTCATTTCTTCTTTCCAGGTCTGCAAATGCGACATTGAAAAGTGTCAAGCTTAACGGGTACCCTTGTCTAACACCCTTTCCTGTTAAAAAAAACTTTCCTATCAGTTCCTTCTTCATTCCTAAAGCGCATATAGTTCTGTCGTGCATTTCCTGTATCCGTATTCTTAGTTGCTCGCCTACTCCTTCTTCATAAAGTCTTTTCCAAATTACTTCCCTTTCCAATCAATCAAATGCTCTCTTCATATCCGTGAAAAACAGATATAGTTTCCCTCTTTCTTTTGAGATTTCTATATCTATAACCATTTTAACTACCGCTATTGTGTCTACTGTTCCTCTCCTTCTCCTGAATTCCATATGCGTATCGTTTAATATCCCATTTTCCATTTGTTCTTCTAATTTTCTCCTTAGAATTTCCACGCATATCTTATAATCCGTGTCCATCTAAGTTATGCCCCTATAGTTCTTAACCATATCGCTTTCTCCTTTTTTTTTTTGAATACAGAACTTACTATTCCTTCTTTCCATTCTTCCGGAAAGTCCCCTTTCTTCCATGTTCTGTTTATCACCTTTGTTTGATTACCTATATTTATGAAGATGATTGCGACCTCGATGTTGAATTAAGATATAATTTAAATGCAGGAGTTTAAATTTTAAGTCTGTTCGACTTTTAATATCTTACATGATTTGAGTTGAAATCGACGTGAACCAGATCGGTTTCTATCTATATTTACCTAATAAATTTTTATACAAAAGGACTTAATTTGTAAATTATTTTTCATGGACGTCATGAAAAACGTCATGGGGACATCTTCGTTGGGCCTGATCCGCGGCCTCGACTGTGGTCGTTATTGGAGGCCGACTGCGCCCTACGTGGCTGGGACGACGACGCCTAGTTGTGCGCTTATTTACCATCTTTTTCAATAAATTACCTTTCTTAGTCTTATCCTTATATGTAATTGTTAGTGTATCGTTACTTTCCTTCAAAACTGTGACCATTTCCCTATTACTGCCCTATTCTATGAAGTGTTTGTCTGAACGCGGATTGTTCGTCGCCCTCTATACTGTAATTATTATCGTGCGTGTTTTGAATCGTGTTAGAGCCTATCCACGCAGGTGTTAGTTTTTGACCGCTCGCGTCTTGTCGTGCAGTAGCACTTGGTCTCCGATTTTAAAAGAACTATCCGCGATTTTCTTGTCGTAGTATTGGAATTAAAATTAAAATAAATTTAATATAATATTGGAATTTATATAAATCCAATAATGAATAATTTTCAATTAATAAAATTACAGAAAATATTGTTAAAAATAAACTTACTTCATAAGAAACTGACCCAATCGCTCCAAATATTGAATAATTAGAATTTGAAGCCAAACCAACAATTATCACAGGGTAAACACCTATTCTTAATGAACATAAAATTCCAATTTTTATTGAATATAGCAAAAATAATTTACAAATTAAGTCCTTTTGTATAAAAATTTATTAGGTAAATATAGATAGAAACCGATCTGATTCACGTCGATTTCAACTCAAATCATGTAAGATATTAAAAGTCGAACAGACTTAAAATTTAAACTCCTGCATTTAAATTATATCTTAATTCAACATCGAGGTCGCAATCATCTTCATAAATATAGGTAATCAAACAAAGGTGATAAACAGAACATGGAAGAAAGGGGACTTTCCGGAAGAATGGAAAGAAGGAATAGTAAGTTCTGTATTCAAAAAAAAAAAAGGAGAAAGCGATATGGTTAAGAACTATAGGGGCATAACTTAGATGGACACGGATTATAAGATATGCGTGGAAATTCTAAGGAGAAAATTAGAAGAACAAATGGAAAATGGGATATTAAACGATACGCATATGGAATTCAGGAGAAGGAGAGGAACAGTAGACACAATAGCGGTAGTTAAAATGGTTATAGATATAGAAATCTCAAAAGAAAGAGGGAAACTATATCTGTTTTTCACGGATATGAAGAGAGCATTTGATTGATTGGAAAGGGAAGTAATTTGGAAAAGACTTTATGAAGAAGGAGTAGGCGAGCAACTAAGAATACGGATACAGGAAATGCACGACAGAACTATATGCGCTTTAGGAATGAAGAAGGAACTGATAGGAAAGTTTTTTTTAACAGGAAAGGGTGTTAGACAAGGGTACCCGTTAAGCTTGACACTTTTCAATGTCGCATTTGCAGACCTGGAAAGAAGAAATGAGCAAAGAACAGGAAGGAGGAGTCGTAATAGGTAGAAGGAAAATTTTAACAATTTCATACGCGGGTGATGTGTTAATAGTAAATAATGCACAGGGACCTAAGAATATGATAAATAGATTCGAGAGATACATAAAGAAGAAAGGCTTGGAGTTAAATGTGTAAAGGTCTAAGATGATGATATGCAGGAAAGCAGGAGGAAGAAGAAAATAGGAAAGATTCCGTTGGAATGAAGAAGAAAGAGTAAGAGAACTGAAATATTTAGATTATAGAACGAGAGGGAGAGAACAACGAGGATAAACACCATATTAAGAAGGTAGTTAGGGAAGCGAATATGATACTAGGAGAAGTATGGGGGGATTGGAGAAAGATTATTCAGAGATGACTGAAAGAAGAATGAAACTGTTTGATGCGCTAGTTAGAAACACCGTGGCGTATGGAGCAGCGATATGGGGATGGAGAAGGTATGAGGAAATAGAAAAATTGCAGGCGAAATACATACGATGGATAATGAAATTGGAGAGATCAACATCAACATATTGGCTGTTAAAAGAAACAGGAAGAGATGGCATAGCAATTAAAATGGGAGTAAGGGTAATGAAGTTTGAAGAGACACTAATAAACTCGGAAGAAGGATCGATACGATATGAATGTGGGAGAAGACTAATGAGAGGAAATGAAGTAACGAAAAAAGGAAAGAATGCGAATCAAATTCTTGGAAGGGAGAGGATGGTCAAACGAAGAATGGAAAAGAAGAAGATTCAATGGGGAAGAAGTGTGGATTAAAAATTAGAACAGATAAGTAATTGTCATCCAAGAACAAGAAAGACAGATGAAAGTAAAAGAGTCAAAGTTACTAAGAGAATTAAAAGAGGTGGCAAGGAAACCAGGAGATAAGCCGAAATGCTTATGGGGGGAAATGAAAAAAGGAGAGGAGAATTAGAAAGGATAGGAAGATTCATACAGGATAGTGAAACAAGAACACGCAAATATTGGCTAATGAAAGAAGAAAGGGTATGTAAGAAAGAGGAAGAAACAGTGAAACACGCGATTGAAACATGTGAAGTAAGTTGAGAGAGTGGCAGGAATTGTGCAGAGGTAATTAGAGGAGAAGGGAAAAACTTGGCTATTCAACGGGAGATAGTGATAAAAGAAGATTATATAACATAGAACAGATTAGGAAACACTTGTAAAATAGAAAAAATTGTTAAGAGACAACAGGATACATTAGAAGGGTGGGACTTACACTGACACAATCATGGGAATGAAATGGAAAGATTATTTGATCGTTAAATTGTAACACGAAAGTGGCAATAAATTAAATTAAATTATTATTATTATTATTATTATTATTATTATATTTTTTCTTTTTATATTGTATTTTGATATCCTATTTGTATAGAGAGAACTAAAAAATGTTGAGAATAGTGCGATTTATTTAGAGATAAAGAATTGAGGCGATACAATAGATACGTAACAGTTTCGGCGAATATAGTCGAGTTATTTACTGTTCTGTGTAACTGAGCACTCGGGTTGGTCACGAGAGCGCGAGTGTGTATGAATTTATACGAGGTGTTGTGGGAAGAGTATGTATGTATGATGTCGCGAAAAGTAAATAGGAAGTCCATCAGCTGTTCGAGAATGTTCAAGTTGTCTTGCGATTTATGTGAAGAAGAGAAAAAGAGAAAAAGAGAAGGAAAGAGAAGGAGAGAGAAAAAGATTGATAGAGAGAGAGAGGGGGGGGGGGGGAGAGAGATGGTTCTGCCGAGACACTATTTATATTCTATTTTTATATATTTTCTTTTTATATTTCTGTTTTTTAATTAATGGAACAATATATAATCATTTTACATATATTACAATCTATTTACTTGTCTGTCTGCCTCCTTCACTCCTCACCAATTTCTATCGACTCTGCATAATTATTTCTATGATTCTCGCCTCCAATTGTAAAGACGACACTACATAAGAAGTCTTTGTATTTCAAACTGAATACAGTATCATTTTTATTTAATCTTAAGCCATGTATAAGCTACATATGTGTATCCGCGGCTGCATCAAACTGCAGAAGATGTGAGGAAAAACTTTAAAACTTTTGTTAACGTGTTGTAACAGAGCGATGCTGCCTGCTAAACATTAGATACGCGTCCTGCTGCTAAAATCATACGTGATGGCGAATATTACGACGAGGATTATCTTATAGATTGCGAACTGGTAGCATGTGCCATCAATGATATTCTAGCTAATGCTCGTAGGAAAAAAAATGTTAAATTATATTACATTTCTATTTATATTTTTATATTCTTTTAATTTTAAATAAATCTCTTAATCATATTATTTCTCTATTTACTTATCCGTCGTCCTCCTTCTCACCTCACCAATTTCTGCTGACGCCATATAATTCTTTCTATGATTCGCGCCTTCTTCGCGCCACCACATGACGTCATCCCGTACGGCTGCTCCAGAGGATTCGAATTACGCGAGATCGTGCGACACGCTGCGACGTTAAATCGGAACGCTTTAGAATACTGTTTAGTTTTAGAATGCTTGCTACATAATGGTTTGGTAGATCGCTGGTTAAAAATTTTAGAATATTTGCGATTGTACCGCTATGTAGTGATGTCTCTCTCCCTCCTCCGAATTTAGATTTATAACGAAGTATTGCTCTCTCTTTCCGTCCCGAAGACGTGGTTCGTAAAAGAAAAGAACGTCGATCTTTCCCGATCTTTCCCGACATTGCCCGACATCGTCCGATAAAAAATAATGGATTATGCTTGGTGACGCTCGGTATATGTACCATTCATTAAAGACTAATGTTAGAGAGTGGGCGTTGGGGGAGTTGGTTAGGCGGCTGACTCGTAACGCGGCGGAGGTCTTGGGTTCGAGCCCCGTCGCCCGAGATTCAGTTTTTCGATTATTCTTAATATCTTAAATTAATATTTCCTTCCTTACCGACTGTGGTTGGGTACCACGCTCCAGAGTAGCTGCACCACAGACCAGGTATAGAATAGACCTGCCAACCAATGTATTTTTCTGTCACCGGTTTGGGGGGTCCTAGGACCCCCTTACCATTTCAGTGTCGCATGCAACGTTACCGGTGAAGTCTCGAAACATCTTGTAACGCTACGCGTGGTAGGAATTAGAATTCAGCACGGGTAAAATAAGGTTATTTTTTGACAGTCGAAGCCCGCGATTTACAAATGTTTCTGTTAGAGTAACAATTTAAAAATCGTCTTATGAACATATTCCATTCAACGGAAGAGAAAGGAGGATGAATATAAAACGATATTACATTCGATTTTTAACTTTGCTGTCCTATTCCGGTTTATTTAACGCAAAACAAATTTCATTCGCTTGCAATAACGTAATTTGTAAAAACTGTGCTTTAATGTTTTTTAAGAGCATCTGTTGCTGAACCCCACCCATTCATCATGTGTTTGCGCATACATTAATGATAGTCTATATGATATAATACAGACATATAATAATAACAATAATAATAATAATAATAATAATATCTTTCTACTGTACTATATTATTTAAAAGGAACATATCGAACCCGTTCACACTGATTTTGGTGGAATTTTGCAAGTGTGCAGAGTAGCCAAAAATATTCGATACATATTTTTTGAAGAAGGAATTCATTCTCCTCCATAACTATTAGAAAAATTCATTTGTTTATACTATATACTAACTGACGTTGACTGACTAATGTTAACTGATGTTCGGATGTTTCAGTAAGTTTATACACTATGTCCGATTTATTTGTATATTATTTTTCACGCGCTATTATTTTACTAACTATTGAAAAAGCAATAAATGTTTCATATGAAACTTTTTTTATTTGATCGAGGAAACTGAATAGTATAGGAGGAGAAAGGAGTACGGTATTTAGAATGCAAGAAGTGAATACATTTAAGGTTTGGAATACATAATGTGCTCGACACGACCGTCCTATGCGAGCGACTACAGGAGACCAGAGATGGCCAACAAATTATTTGAAATAAAAATTTGTGTACGAAATTTTTATTTCAAATAATTTGTTGGCCATCTCTGCAGGAGATTGCCTTCGTCGGCCGCCCATCGTCTTGTTCTTTTGTCCATGTCGAGGGGATTGACGTCGCATTTCTGCCGCGTCCAACAATGCATTTGCAGACTTCAGAATCTATTGTTCTGGTTTCTCGACTTCAAAAAAATAAAAATGCGATAAAAAGTAAAAAATAATTTTGTCCCTTATTTAATCTATGACACTCAATTTTTTTAAGTCGGCGCCAGACTTACACAATGCAAATGATGATGCACCGATATAAAAAAAATTGAGTGTCGTAGATTAAATAACGAACAAAATTATTTCTTACTTTTTAGTGCATTTTTATTTTTTTGAAGTTGGTTTTAATGATAATTTTCCATTTTATTCAACGATGCGCCATTATTGTGGCTTTTACACGCAGGTGGCGAAAAATCTCTCCGTACGGGAGTATAGCGCCGCGGTCAACCCTGTCGTAGCTAAAAATTTTGAAATTGAGACGGGTACGAGACCAGTCGACATTGTTTTCAAACTTCATTACAGTAATCTGGGATGCGAGTGGTAAATCGGATTATAAAAGCGGAGCGCGCGGCTCGCTTCCCTGGGCCAGGAAATTCCCAATAGCTCTTTGCCACGTGAATTTGAAAGAGACCATCCCAAGATTTTCGAAACTCGGGGATTACTGCTGTCCAGCGGTCGCTGGCAGCTCTCCGAAAGCCGGGACGGCGCATGATTCTAGTGCAGAGATGGGCAAAAAATTATTTGAAATAAAAATTTGTGTACGAAATATTTACTTCAAATAATTTTTTGCCCATCTCTGCAGGAGACTGCCTTCGTCGGCCGCCGATTATCTCGTTCTTTTATCGATGTCGACGAGCTCGACGTCGCGGTTTCAGTCACGTCCAACAATGCGTTTGCAGACCTCAGAATCTATTGTTCTGGTTTTCTCGACTTCAAAAAAATAAAAATGCGATAAAAAGTAAAAAATAATTTTGTCCCTTATTTAATCTATGACACTCAATTTTTTTAAGTCGGCGCCAGACTTACACAATGCAAATGATGAGGCACCGATATAAAAAAAATTGAGTGTCGTAGATTAAATAACGAACAAAATTATTTCTTACTTTTTAGTGCATTTTTATTTTTTTGAAGTCGGTTTTAATTATAATTTTCCATTTTATGCAACGATGCGCCATTATTGTGGCTTTTACACGCAGGTGGTGAAAAATCTCTCCGTACGGGAGTATAGCGCCGCGGTCAACCCTGTCGTAGCTAAAAATTTTGAAATTGAGACGGGTACGAGACCAGTCGACATTGTTTTCAAACCTCATTACAGTAATCTGGGGTGAGTGGTAAACCGATCATAAAAGCGGAGCGCGCAGCTCGCTTACCTGGGCGAGAAAATTCCAAATAGCTCTTTGCCACGTGAATTTGAAAGAGACCATCCCAAAATTTTAGAAGCTCGGGGATCACTGCTGTCCAGCGGTCGCTGGCAGCTTTCCGAAGAGATTGCCTTCGTCGGCCGCCGACCATCTCGTTCTTTTGTCGATGTCGACGGGCTCGACGTCCCGGTTTCGGCCACGTCCAACAATGCGTTTGCAGACTTCAGAATCTGTTGTTCTGGTTTTCTTTCTCATAATTTTATCTTTAATGCAGTGTATGCATAGATACGACTTAAGGGGCAACTAATCAGACGTGTCTTTGATAGTAGCGGTGTTTTAATTTTTTTTCTAGAATTTTTGTGTCTGAATGTTTTAAACTTTTAGCTACTCAACGCCACGCTTATACCGGCTTCCATTAATACCATTTTTTTTTTTAATGATTCGCCATTATTGTGGCTTTTACACGCAGGAGGCGAAAAATCTCTCCGTGCAGGTGTATACCGCCGCGATCAACCTTATCGTAGCTTAAAATTTTGAAATTCAAGACCATTATACTCATTCATCTTTTTCCTTCAGTGTCGGATCTGTAATCGTACTCAGAATGTTAAAATTCGATGACCACGACATTCTGGCCTTTTCACTGTACGCTCTCTTGAAATCGGTTGAACGGTAACGCGTACCTTTTTTTACAACCCTAAGGGGTTCTTAGGTAAAAGCTTTCAAACGATGCGGGGGGGGGGGGGGTCATAAACGCTAGAGTAGTGACATAAGGACAAAGTCAGCGATAGGCCATTCAGTGATCAGTATGCCAATTTCTATCACAGAAGTATCACAAATGGATTACTAGTATTTTTCTGATGAAAATGACACCAAACTTGATAAAATCCTGATTATTTTTTATGACTGTAATGGAAAGTACTTGGAGTAAAGTAATTGAGGAACGTCATGAAGCATACCTGAATTCTACGTGAACTGACGCGGAACTGCTATGTGTGCCCAGATCTTAACGTAAGCGATACCTACGCTCGTGTATTTACATCGTAAATGTTTTTTTATAATTTTTAAATCCATTCAATAGTTAATAAGGGCAGAGCCAATCAATTTGTAACGAAACGTAGAGATTCAGGGGCCTCGGATCCCAAAAACTACGAATATAAATTTTAGAAAAACGTTTTAATTCATTATTTTCAATGATTTTTACGTGTCGTAGATGGGCACCGTCTATTTAGACACGCGCGATGTGCCGAGATTTGCGGGAATATTAGTAATAGCGTCAATTTTTAATATTTTTCGGCGTACGACACGTGAAATTATTAGTTAAATGTTCCACTACATGTAAAATACTAACAATCAATTTGATCTTGCAATTTATAGTTTGTATAAACTCTGAAGAAGTGCCATATTGCAGCGCCATATAGGCTCCTGATCACCGAAATAGATTTTCAGAGAGGAATCCCGCGTGAGTCGTTGACAAATCGAGCCACAGCGTAGCTTAGCGAAAGCCCGCCCTCTATGTTAAACTCTCGCTCTGAACAAGTCACATGTATACAAGGACGCATACATCTTTCAGTATTTCAATACATTTCAGAGTAGTGCTTGAGTTGGACGCTGTTCATGAACAGAGGTCGCTAAATTCAGTCCTCAAATTATGGGTCGGTAACACAGTTTGGGTGGTGACACGAAGTCCCATAAGGTGATAGGTCTATTCTATACCTCGTCTGTGGTAGCAGCAAAATTCACCCGCGGTTCCTCCTCGATGCGGTTCTCGGTATCGATTGATATCTTCTGCTCTCGCGCTATACCCCCACCACTTCGCCATCTGTATGACGTCATCCGCCGCGCGCCGCCCTCCGCCTGCGGGAATTTTCCGCCGACTTTTAAAACTCAAATTTGAGTTTCATGGTCGGAGGAGGGGTGGGGGAAATGGCCTTCAAACTCAAATTTGGGTTAGAACTCTCCTAGTCTTACTACTGGTTTGATCATTGTACTTATAATGATTGATAAGATATCCTCTTTGCCTTTTTTTCAAAAACAAAGATGCACGGATTTCATAATATTCCATTTTTTCAGTTGGTCTAATTTTAGTAACGTCATACCACATAGCAAAATCGTACAGATGCATAGATTCTAATTCCTTAGGTCTGTTAGGATAGTGATCATCTATGAGGGATGGACAAAATATGTCTGTGGATTCACCTTCCAGCTCCTCAATCTCTTTGCGAGTTTTCAATTTCCTACTTCTCAGTATATTCACATCTAACCATCTAATAGTAGTACTGGAGTCAGTGCCATACAATAATAATCCTAAAAGAGTATCAGCGCATTCAGGTGCTCCACATTCCCTATGATTTAGCATGCGCATTCCAAGGTTGCACAGAAGACTAGCCAATGACTTAGTAGAATTTATTGCTGCCATAGTGTCCGTAGCGTAACTTTTTTCCGGCTTTGACACGTACTTAGTACAGTAACATGTTACCAACCCTGTCTTTTCCCCAATATATTGTATATCCATGTTACCTCTCCAAACCGTGAGAACGGGAGCAGTATAATCATTGATACGGACTTCCTTTATTGAACGTGGAAGATCATAGAGTCTACCTTTTGCTTTCAATTGTTTTCTAGCACCTATAGAAACAGCCACATCCCTTATTATCAAAGTATCTGTAACTGGACGTGGAAATGAAAATCTACATACCTTACAGAAGGAATTTTTAGTTTTTTTGTTGCGTAGACAGTAGCTATTGCATTTATGCATTTGATGTGCAATTACACGACTATATAATTCTGGCGACACATGCGGTGATGGCAATCTGCAAGTGACGTATTTCATAATGAATCGTGCTACATCTTCCTTCGAATCTTTGTCGATTACAGGAGCATCTTCAATCCAAATTAAAAGATGAAAATGTTGTGATCCCCTGCTTTGATATTCTCTGCGCCAAAAGTAATGAGTGACCTTGCCAATCGGATTGTCGGGCGAACAAATGAAATCCAGCATAGCGTGGAATGCATTATCTATAAATCGAGCATTTGAAACGGCATCAAAAGCAATGAGTTCGTTCGGGGACATTTTAGCCACTGATGGGCCGTTTACTTCACGAAGATATTGTATTAAATCTGTCCATAGCCACTCTCTTGGACTGAGCGTGAGGAACCATGTAGCTGGTCCATAATGGTGTATCATACAGTTCAAATCGTTTCTCGGTTTTCGCCAATATTATGCTGTATTACGTAATCTGGAGAATATAGTGTTCAAGTTCGTTTGTAACTGATCTTTAGAGAGTTGCTCTAGAAAGCGCATATTGGTATCGTGTAATAAATGAAAAATATATTGCATGTTCAATCGAATTTGCGAATGTTTGGACATCAGTTTGGACTTAATGAATTCATGATCAGTCAAACGAACCAATCTTTCTTCATGCTGTCCGTTCACCCCATAAGGATATAAATCTGGGAAACATTTCACATCTAAGTGTTCAGCACGATGACCTAACGGAATGTCATGAACTTTAAGCATTTGATAGAGTGCGGTAGCAGATTCATTAACTCTTTTGTCATACATTGGATAAATCGTAAACTGATCATAATATGAATCAGATTGTGACATTTGAGTCAATAATGCACGTTTGTTGTTTTCATCGATATTAAGTGTTTCACCTTCAAGGTCCGCGATAGATTCGTTATTATTATCATTGGCAACAACTTCTTCTTGAAATTCTGTATCTGGTAATTTGGCATTCAGCAATAAATCGTACGATTGTGGTAAAACAATTTCTGAGTACAGAGAATTATTGGCTTTCAACCATACTAAGGCATTCCATACTTTCTTCAAGTCAACTAGCTTTTCCGAAACTATTTTAGATTTTGTTGGAACACCCCGCACCAATATGTATAATTCATGATTTTGATTTAAAGGTTCAGTCGCAGGACAGATTTTTTTACAATTTTCTTGTAATGGCAAAGGAAGGTGAAATGTTCTCCCCTTTCCTTTTGGAAACATATGTTTATGTGGCATATTTTTACGCGTTACTGTATCCATTCTCACAATCGTTTGAAACGGTTTAGCTCTTTGAATGAGAATTCGTTCGTAATCGTTCAACACTGCTATTTCTGGAACTGAACGTACATCAAGCTGATTTAAAATACATTTTGGTGGTATGGAATCGTTGCGAATTTTATCGTGACAATATCGGCAAATAAAATGCATGTCACCAACTTTGTATCCAATATGATTTAACAATGTTTGCAATACATTTCCCTTATATGTTCTTTTAGAAATATCAAAC
Source organism: Andrena hattorfiana (assembly GCA_944738655.2). Classification (NCBI taxonomy): domain Eukaryota; kingdom Metazoa; phylum Arthropoda; class Insecta; order Hymenoptera; family Andrenidae; genus Andrena; species Andrena hattorfiana. The sequence goes on from OX122891.2 coordinate 42,458,383, forward strand.
TTAAGAACCTCTCTTTTAAAACAGAGTTTCTCGCAGGAAACACACGGAATGCGTGGTGTGTCCATAGACCGCTTTGTGAAAGCTCTAAATGCTAAATAATATCGAGATATAATCTCTTCTTCGTTCAAGCTTATGTCAGTATTATTTTTTTGTAACGCTTCAGCTTCTTTCCGCGCTTGCAGTGTTATTCGTTCAAGTGTTTCAAGGTCATTATCGTTTAAGGCTTTGTCTAAATTATGTAATTGGTCTTTATAAATGCTCGCTATTTTGTATATCATTCTCTTCAAATGTCGCAAATCCGGAAATTGAGGTGCCAAAATCTCAATGGCTAAAAAATTGGACTTACATAGTTTAGGGTTTATGTAACAACCATGAGAATGACCAAATTTTTCAGCATGCACTTTATGGTTAACAGCTACTGATATGGTTGATCAACTTATGTACCTTTTTTAATGAGCATTCTAACAATCGTTTCAAGAAATCCTGTAAATTATTCAGAATTTCAACATCTTTTGTTTTACAAAGATAACTACAATGCCATGCTTTTGCCGTCATCTTCGATTGCAATACAGGTAGAACGTTTATAGCTTTCCCCGCCGAATTCAGTATGATTGATTCAGAACCGCTGAAAGGATGATATGAACTTTCCGCATAATATGATTCTGAAGAAGACGTATGTCTGGATTCTCCACACAAAGCATTAATCCTGTCCTCAACTTCTAAACATTCTGCTGCGCGCGTTAAGGAAACTTCCACTTTTTGTTTACAATCTTTCAACAGTTTCCTCATTTCCAAAATGTACTTTTGCCTAATATGAAAACACCATTTTATTATACGCTCAGCTTCCAAACTACTTGCTTCTCCGGACGGCATGCTAATAATTTTTGAAAGTTTTCTAATATAAGTTTCTTTGTTAGTTTTGGTTGCTATATTGTTATTTGTTACAGCAATATAACGATAGTTTTTTATTATTTGCAGAGCACCCCGACGTTTTGCTACTTTATTATAATCATCGTTTTTACGTATTTCATCATAATATACCTTCCGCTTTTTGGAGATAACTTTTTTCTTTAGCTGATAATAATTTTTTTGCTTTTCACAATTCACTTCTGTATTTGCGTCATAATACACTTTTACCTTTTTGATTATACCTTCTTTATTTAGCTGATAATAATTTTTTCTCTTCCCGCATTTCACTTCTTTATTTGCGTCATAATGCACCCTTTTCTTTTTTATTATACCTTCTTTATTTGCGTCATAATGCACTTTTCTCTTTTTTATTATACTGTTACGTTTCGCGTTCGACATAATATGACTTTAATGTATAACAAGAGTAACAGAACATTAACAGGATTGGTAAAAGAACAAAGGTAACGAAATACAATCTCTTAGGCAGGGGAATGTGAATATCGATACGTCTGCTTGTAATGGCGGCTGACTCTCGAATGACAGCTTGACAGGCGATCGGTCCGATCGCCTTCTTCTCGCTGTCCTCTTGTCTTCGTCGCGGGCACCAGGGGGCCATGGATTCTATCCATAAGCTGCCCGCAACAATACTTTCTTTATTTGCGTCATAATACACTTTTGCCATTTTGATTATACCTTCTCTATTTAGCTCATAATAATTTTTTCCTTTTCTGCATTTCACTTCTTTATTTGCGTCATACTGCATTTTTTTATTTTTTATTATACCTTCTTTTCGTGCGTTATAATATTCATAATTATAAAGTTTTATGCCTTTCTCCCTTATTTTAAAATCTTTGCCTTTATTTATGTTACACTCCCCTTTCTTTGCTTTATAAATAGCTTTTCTTTTTAAACTAATTTCCTCTTTATGTCGTTTATAATAATTAGACTTGTATTCTGTCTTATTACATGGTACGTATACATTGGTGATTTTAGACTGCGAAACGAATGGATCTGTCTGAATTATTATATGTTTTGTATGTGTAGTAACTTGTTTGGCACTAAGTGGTACATTTTAAACTGAGGATATTTCATCCTCTTCGTTAGTAATGTCACTTTGACCGGTTTTAAATAGAGGATCATTTCCACAAGGAGAATTTTTATTAATTGTACTATCAATTGCAGATTCATATTCGTGCACACAACGTGTTAATTGTTGATCCTGAGTGCATGGAAAATGTTCTATACGATTAGATTGAAACATTTGGATCAAATGTTGACGCATCAACGCATGTTTGTACCTTACTTTGACTGGTAATATATTGAATAATAACGAGACAGCAAATGCAATCGCAAAAACTCCGCAATCCCGACAGTTAGGTTGAGATTGTACACGTGGAAATTCAATAAATTTTTCAATTGCACCGTCATGTTTGTTCAAAAAAGGGTATAACTTCTGCAGAAAAATTTTATGATGACTATGCAACTTCGAGGTATTAAAAGAATCATAAATATAAACTCTTCTTTCATCATGTTTATAGAAGCTACAAACCCAATGTCCCTCTGCATTGGTTTCAAAATTATCGCATTTGTGCAAAATCTGTATGTGATCCTGATTTTCAGGAACTGGTTGAATTGTATCAGGCAATTGAATTCTCCATGTCTCGCGTGGTTTATAAGTAGAGTTAACTTCTGATAATTTATGAAACTATTCGATATGATCATCTGTTAATCATTCGCCTTTAATGATAATTTGCATATTATGAAAACTGAGTGGTAAGATATTAATACTATTAATTACAGACATGACGAATTATACTTTTATTTATATATTTCTAGTTTTCAAAGTATACAGTATTCTATTGTATACGATAAATAAATATAAATATAATATAAGACAAAGCGCGATGCTGCCAGTAAAGCTTACTTATCTAGTTTTCTAGTATACACTATATTCTATTGTATACGATAATACAATATAATAATAATAATAATAATAATAATAAATCGTCTTTATATATAACGTGGCTGTTATTATGCCTGACCCTAAATATACTAGTTTTCTAGTTTACACTATTCTATTTTATGTATACAATAATAATAATATATATATATTAATATATATATATTATTATTATTATTATTATTATTATTATTATTATTATTGTCGTCTTTATTCCTTTTTTTTCAACATACGATACAGACGCAGTACAATTAGAATCGCATATAACGGAATGGGCGAGGCTCAGCGTGTCTGTTATTATGCCTGACCCGAAATATATAAGATAAGGCGCGATGCAGCCAGTAAAGCTTAATTAATAAAAAATTTAATACTTGCAAAAGCGCAAAGCCGCCCAGCGTAGCGCAAAGCAGCTCAGCGAGTGTATTTTACTTCTTTTTTTAAATACTCCAACCTGTAACAAACGAAAAATTTGTAATAAACATTAAACTAATATCATACGTATTATTATATATATATATAAATAAATGTAAACATCGCTTACCAAATATATAATATTTTCTCTTTTGCTTCTCCTACTAACGAGAAGAATTGAATTTTCCTTCCAAGGGACTTGATACTAAAAAGATACACATTTGAATAAAGACATAGGTTAGCAAAAATCTGCGCAGACTATTATTTTACACATGTAATGAAACAACAATAATCTATTCGTTGAAAATATGTTCGTTTCATTATGCATTCATAATAATAAAGCACACTTACATGCAAGGAAATCAGGAAGAATTTTTGAACGCCATGACATGCGTGAGCTCCGATCGCCCGCTATGTTTTCCTTTTTTTTTTGGCTTTACGCGCGACCCTAGCCCCATATGCCCGTCGGTCAGAGGGAGCCCTAATCGTACCAAGAACATAGGTCGCCGGTCACGTCCCGCCGCCGTCAGATGAGCTCTAGAGACGCGGTAGCGTCTCGACGCCAAGTACATGAAAGACACCCTGTATGTGTCGTCTGTCGCTACCGCTATCATTTACTCGTCGCCCGGCTATTCCAACCTAACCTGAAACTTATTTCATTAATATCTCATCACGCCTGCAATATTTTCTAAATTTAATGGCATTTTTCTGATGTAAACCGCATATAAGCTTTCGAATGCGACCAAATTCAATAAAATCGGTCCACGCATGACAGAGATATCGTAATATCACCTCATGGATCAGTCGGAAACGGTAAGATTCTTCTTTTCCTTCTGATTCTTCTTTTCCAGTCAAAATTTTTGTCGACATAATACGTATACGCGTTACACGCACACCTTCACTAATAACACATGTTTCGTTCGTCGACTCTCGGGATCATTCGGCAGGAATCGCCGTTCGTCATTGTACATACATACATATATATATATACTATTTTGAATTTTATAACCTAAGTGCTAAGTGTCAAATAAAGTAAGTTGTCCCAATTTGAAATGTCACGAGTTTTTACACTAAATATATTGTAACAAATTGCAGTGCATTTAAATTGCCAAATATTTTTTTATACCAGCAATTTAAAGTTTTTATGTAATAATAAATAGATTTCTTATGTAGAGTCGCAGACTTGGAAGTTGTCCGGAGAAGGTTCGACAGAGAAGCATCTCCTTTCTCATATCTGGAAATTTGTATGTACCATGCATGTACAAAATAATATATATTGTAACAAATTGCATTGCATTTAAATTACCTAATATTTGTATTTGTATACCAGCAATTTAGAATTTTTATGTAAAGCTTATTATATTATAGAAATGAAGGGGACGCACAGGAATTCGATAAAAATGAAGGGGACGCACAGGCTTGGATAGTAGAATTGATGGGGACGCACAGGCTTGGATGGATAGAAATGAAGGGAATGCACAGACGTGGAGGTTGTCCGGAGAAGATTAGATAGAATTTTGGAAATTTGTCAAATAAGGTAAATCGACAAAATTTGTCAAAAGACATAGCATTAAGAATTATTAAGAAAATAGATTATGGTGGACTGCTTGCAATGTAGAGCAAGTCACATTAGTGAAGAAAACATACGCTGAAAACACATCTCCCTTAATGTTTTTCAATCTTTTGTGAAAGACATTCGTATTACTTTAATAATAAAATCCACAGTAGTTGCCACGCTATTCATTAATTCATTAATTTTTTAGATTTCCATTATTTCAATTTCAATTTACCAATAAACATATTAAATTAGTTTTATTCCAACACCAATAAATTGTGCATTAAAAATATCTCTTCGTTCATTTTCGCTGAATTATTACCATTGGCATTTAAATTTCCTGTAACAAGACTTTCTGCCATACGCTCTCACCTCCTTCGGACACATTATGTAGTCTCTACACTCACTATAACAAAAGGCCACTCTATTTCTATATAAGTAAGTTCTACTATAAGTTGTATATAACTAAAATGTGGCTTTATATATTTACAGATAATCGAATCAGAAGATTATGCAGTGTGATCTACGTCAGACTATGTACGCACAAATTTTCAGGTAGGATTTTGCATATGCAATTATTCATTCAATTATCTTGATATATGAGCACGTGTGATAATTTATAAATAATTAGTAAAAGTGTCCTATTTTTCAGTTAACGATGCAGACGAAGAGAATTATTTCAACAGCTGAAAGAGAAAGTAACCCTGCTGCACGAGCAAATGAAACAACCACATTTTTATGTATAAAAAATAATCAAAAATTTATTTTTATATTTTTATAAAGTTATATACGTTATTGGCGGCCGCCACGCCCCCGGTCCTCGCCACGGCCCCGGCCCCAGCCCCGGCCCCAGTCCCCGCCACTACTGCTCCGCAATGATGGTCCGGAGGGTGAGGGCCTGGGCCTTCATCATTTGTAGTGCGGCCCAGTTCTGCTCCCGGGCCCTCACCCTCCAACCGCTTCGGCGATGGCGTGCCACGTGCGGTCCTGTAATTAGTAGTAATAAACAATAAATTTATTAGTATTTAAATTTAGACTTATTTTCAAGCATTCTAAAAGCATATAACTTCTTAAAATGTGTATATATTTACTATCAGCCGTGGCCGGGCTCGCTGGTGGTGGTGGTGGTGGTGTTAGTGGCGGCGGCGGCGGCGGTGGCGGAGCCAGAGGCAGTGGCGGCTCCGCCATGTTCAAACTCGCCAATTCTGCGTCAATTTCTAAATAAATCAATTTCATCATTAAATGACTGGAAAAATAAATTTGAATAAATGTAAGTATATAAATTTTTATTATTTACCGTCCACAATGGCGCCTTCCACAATTTCCTACAAAAATTAATAAACAATTAATTAGCAAAAAAGATCAAGAGTTCATAAAAGCTGCGTATGATAGAAGAAAGTCATACATGTAGCGCAAGGGTACGTATTGTTCCATTGCAAATTGGAAATTAGGAAATTTAAAAATTTGAAAACTGAAATAGTGTATGATGCAAAATTATAAACATTTCATTACGTTACAAAATATGATATGATAGATATGTTTGATATTTATAATCGTTGGCGTTATAAGTTATTAGAATATGCTTCAACGTGTCTAATATCTTCTTGTTTTACTACTAGTTATAAGTGCGAATCGTTCACATAATAAAGTTAGATTTACGTTCAACTCAGATGTGTTTGATATTTATAATCGTTGATGTTATAAGTTATTAGAATATGCTTCAACGTGTCTAATATCTTCTTGTTTTACTACTACCCATACAGCACACTCCGTTGCAGGAGTATTGCAGGAACGTTGCTGCAATATTTCGTTATTGCAGGTTGCATTGCAATATTGCAAGAATGAAAGTACAATATTCCCGTGCAATATTTGATTGGCAACGTTCTTGCAATATTGCAGTAATATTACGCACACGTTGCCAGTGCAATGTTCCAATAGCAACGATCCTACAATATTTCTGCAATATTGCGCCCACATCGACGTGCAATGTTCCAGTGGTAATGATCCAACAATATTTCTGCAATATTGCGCCCACATCGACGTGCAATGTTCCAGTGGTAACGATCCTACAATATTTCTGCAATATTGCGCCCACATCGACGAGCAATGTTCCAGTGGTAACGATCCAACAATATTTCTGCAATATTGCGCGCACATCGACGTGCAATGTTCCAGTGGTAACGATCCTACAATATTTCTGCAATATTGCGCGCACATCGACGTGCAATGTTCCAGTGGTAACGATCCTACAATATTTTTGCAATATTGCGCGCACATCGACGTGCAATGTTCCAGTGGTAACGATCCTACAATATTTTTGCAATATTGCGCGCACATCGACGTGCAATGTTCCAGTGGTAACGATCCTACAATATTTTTGCAATATAGCGCGCACATCGACGTGCTATGTTCCAGTGGTAACGACCCTACAATATTTTTGCAATATTGCGTGCACCTCGATGTGCAATGATCCAATGGCAACGCCCCAGCAAAATTGCACCCACATTTCCGTGTAATATTGCAGTGGCAACGCTCCTGAAATACTGATATGTCCGGTTCACCTGATTTTAGAGTACAGCAATTTCAAATTTCTTTCAGCGGTAAAAAATTCTTTTTCGTTTCGTGGGGGAATACTACTGTATAGCATTGGTGCAGACAATTGGAGAAGTAGAGGATAGAGGAAAACAAGCCTTATTCATGTCACGTATAATTATATTCTGTGCAAAACATGAACTACAAACATATGAACAACATCATTATTTTATAAATATAGTACACAGTAAATAGATAATTATTTTCATAACAAGCAATAACATGATTTAATATGAAATTAAGGGTAAAATAAGCATTATGTCTATAGTAAAAAGTAAGAACTAAGTTCACTCATTCACTAATATAAATGAAATAACCGCGTGCAAAGTAAAAAGTAAGAACTAAGTTCACTCATTTACCAATATAAATGAAATAACCGCGCGCAAACACATTCATGCGTAGACACTCACACAAGTCTGTACATATATTATACACATATACGTGAATTATACTTATTATAACCGCACCCATTTCCTTAGAATTAATACAGCTAAGTAGACAATTACCCAGATAGCACACGATGTCTTAAAGACGTGCATTTTACTTCGGTTTTTGGTCTGAACGTGTTACGACCTTATTACGATATGTTTAAGACGTTTTTTTGCTATCTGGGCATTGTGCATACATCAAATTGTGGGTTAAGAGAGTAGGAAGTAAGAGAGTAATTTACTATAATATAGGTAATTACACAAAAATTACACTGTGTCTTCTTGAAACATTCTCAAACATGTATGCAAAATAGTAACTTCCTTGATCTATAATAATCTGATAGTTTTTTATCCTAAAAATCACATAAAAAGGATGCCTCACAGAGAAGAGAATACCTACTCCCTTAAGGGGGAAGCAGACTGTTATCACCTCATGAGAGCTCACGTGCTATCACGTTGACAAATTTGCGCGTGAAGATATTGTGATGTTACGTGATATGTAAGTATGAGATGACTTGAGTATGGTTCTGATACATTAAAATACCGTAAAAGGACAAGTAAATAAAACGACACTGCACACTTTTTGCCCGTGACGTGAGTTTATGTGACATCACGAGAACTCACATGATGTGATAACAGTCTCTTTCCGTCTTTAACCCTTTCAGTTCGGCGTATATTTCCGCGAAAGTGCTTTTAACTTTTCTTTTTTTTTTTTAAACTATCGGAGATGTCGACTAAAGTCGCCGCTAGGAACGGCGGCTCGTTCCGTGGCGCCGGATATATCCGGCACTCGTACACACAGGTCATCAGATGGATGCCGAATATATCCGGCGCTCGTACCGAAAGGGTTAATCATGCTTATGCCGCAATGGCATGACATACTCCTGGGTTCGGTTCCCTCTAATACTCCACATTTGACACATTATTTGTGATACCGGCCAATGATACAATCGTGTCCCGTTCGTAACAATAAAAACTTTCAGAAATGACGATGGACAGGGTTTTTCATATAGGTTATCATCGGCTACTTTGCATTTGTGGCCTATTATATTACATACCTCTTCTGTGCGTGTTTGGAATATATTTAAAATTCGAATAATCGTTCCGTCCTTCAGCATGAAACAATTATTTTTCATATCGTCGCAATTTATATAAAATCCCCGAGTTTGCAATATTTTATACTGGTTCACTGTTGCGTTTGTAAAAATGTGGATAAGTGGTCCATTGCGATGGGAACCTTTCAAACAAAATTTTTCCAAAACTGGGGATGTTGGGAACGCCTTGCCAATTGCTGCAATGGTTTCTCCGATTTTCTTAATAATTTTTTTAAACTTCCCAAAAAGTTTTCATATGGAAACGCACTAAAATTATCTAATACTCCAAATTTTCTTACATCATTGCAGAGATTGTAAATAATGAAGTAAATTATGCACATTATGAGAAATGTATTGTTCCCCATACACTTCATCGAAATGTTGCACGAAGTACTTCAGCAAATTTTCTGCATACTTAATATTGTCTTCAGTGTTAATTAGTGTAGGGCTGACTAATATAGTTACAGCCACGTGTAGAGTTAAAAAATGCTCGTAAACATTTTTTCGAAGTACACGCCGTAGTACAATGGGACCCGTATAAAGCAAAAATTATTAGAAATTTATATAGAAAAACTTATATAGAAATTCGGTAGCTTTCCAATATGACACTTCTATCAAACTTCTTGGTTTACGCGAAAATTCTCGCGGTATAGAATTTTCCACAAAGATTAACTCATCCGAAATGGAGTTTGTGGCTTGTCCACCAATGCTTACGGACAACGGTCCCTTCATCCACAACAATACAATTTTTTTCACAACCCCCAAACAAATCAAATGCATGAGTCTAGCGGCACGTTTGAAACTAGTCCAATATTTGGCAGTTTTAATAAAGAAGTTGTACCTCTATGGTACTCTTCGTCATTTTGCCGTACAAAATCTTCGTCTGTTCGAAGTTTAGCAGGGACTTCGGTACACGGAAAACAAGTCGTGTTATTAATCGATTTGCCACGAATTATACACTTCGAACAACTCGAGAACCCTGTATGGCCTTTTGTATATAATGCGAATGATTTGGCTGGAGCATCGCAGATAATTTTCGAAAAACTTATAGTAAATTTACTATTATTATACATGAACCCATTATTTATGTAATAGGTTACCTCATCGATGAATTTTCCCAGAAACTCGTTTAATGATTGTGGTTTCTTGTACCCATAGTATATACCAATTATCTGTATCCGTTTGAAAATATTATCCGCTACTAAAATAAGCCAAAAGCTATTGGAGGAGGCCCTTGATAAAGGCAAACCATCAATATTTAAGGACAGATTTATATGTTCTTTGGTAACATTCGCTTGAACGTACATTTCAGCATATGAATTAAGAATGTGCCCTACACCAAAATGTAGATAATCTCCTCCTTGTATTTTGGTACAATTAATTTGACGGGGAGTGTTTAGTAATGTCCTGGCATCCTTTGGAAGTAGGCATTCAGGCATGCATGATAGAAATATCCTCAAAAGTTCATTTATGGCTTTGTGAGTAATATTATTTTCCAGTGCCCAGTTTGACAAATCCGTTTTTAGTGATTTGCTGTCTGGTTCATTATAATCGACAACATTGTCTGACTCATCACTGAATGAGTTCTCATCAAATATACAATGATAATAATCATTATCTTGATCAACGAATTGATGAAGTTCTTCATCACTTTCATTGCTATCGGAGTTAGTGAAATTGTCATTATCAGTACATGATACTTCATCGCATGACTCGTAAACTTCCTGCGAACTATTGAGTTCATTGTCCGATTCACTATCACATTCTACGGAATGTGACTGTGCTGGATGCTGATTGATTGTTATTATCGATTCTGCATCAGTGCGTTGTCCGATTTCGTTCTCAGGTGATTGCCTTGAGTGATTACTTCTGCTCTCAACATCCCTTAAATAGTGTTGGACAATTCTTCTTTTATGTCGAATAGAACATAAACTGAAATCTTTCCTGATATGTTTTTTGTCCGCCATAATAACCTGAACATATTTCATACACGTGTGACGTCCCACTATTTTTCGCGCGGTCCTAATTAATGTCTTCCCTACTATCTATAAAATAGCAACTTCTAACCCTTTCCCCAACCTCCGGGTTGTTTGGACGATGTACCTTAGCGGTCCCCATCTCCAGATGATCAAATTTCAAATCCCCTTCCCCTCTTCGGCCTTCGAGGCGCGAACTCCTTCCACGTTTAAACCTTAGACAAGTCCCTCACTAAAAACTCGCTCATCTCGAGACCATGTCTCACCCCCCCCCCTCCTTTTACGACAAACGTATTCAAACCTCCACTTTTCAAACCCCAATCAAAACCCTCCAAACCCATCCAACGGGTGGAGTACCCCTTTTCAAAGCCCCGAAAAGAGCCGCCGAAATACGCAATAACGACACATATTTTACGCATGAATCATCAATACGCGCCGATTACATAACACATATTTTAAGCATGAGTCATCGCGCATACCGCAAATTCCCCGCATACCTGACATTCCATCGCTTTGTATAAATACCAGCGCCGCATGGACCACACACAGTCAGTTAGTTCGGGAACATCCGCTACGCCAGACTCTTTATTCTAAAGTACATTGTATACTATTAGACTTTCGCTTCAGTGCAACGTCCCCAATAGGGTTACCAAACCTTCTACATCACTGTAAGCATTTATCATTCTATCTTATTGTAAAACACTAACGTTATCGTTTTCTATTATTTTCATTTACTTATGCTTATCTATACTTATATCATTTGATTTTGCTCACGCTTATTGCTTTAAATTATTTCCTTTTGCTTATGTTATTTGCTTTATATTCTTTGCTCACGCTTATTGCTTTAAATTATTTCCTTTTGCTTATGTTATTTGCTTATATTATCTTCTTTGCTTACGCTTATCGCTTTATATCGTTTCATTGCTTATATTACCGCCTAATTATATTATTGCTTAAGCTTATTGCCTTATGTTAACCTGTTTATAACCAACTCTAACACTTCTTATGTTTATCTTATCTTATGCGTAATATTATTATCATTGATCATCGTTATATAAATGTCTTGTGCTAATGCTTAATGTCCAACGCATTGTTATAATACGTCTACCGCCATTGCTTCAGTAGTGCATGGCTTATTCGCACGCGTTCCAATAAATAACGCTTTTGTTTTACCCGACGTTTGAATTCTTGTAATATTCCTTCGACTACCTAGAATCATTACGAGCCACAGCAACAGCTGATCTCTCTTCGCGAACACCGGGAGTTCTTATCAGTGTTTACAAGCTTACTTTCGCTTAGGGTCCCGCATGTCCAAAGCTACACCTATTGAAAAGAACTACGACGCGTGTCTTTCTATTGCAATGCAGTAGTTAAGCCAATTATAGAGTCATAAATGCAAACCGCAAGAATTCTAACGGGTGTCACTCTGGTGAGCGATAACTCCCTAACCTTCCCTGGTCGATTTATGCTGCGAAGCTGGCCTTCGTGTCTGAGCTCCTAAACTCCCCAGAGCTGCGAAGCTGGCCTTCGTGCCTGAATACCATCCACCCCTCAGAGCTGCGAAGCTGGCCTTCGTGTCTGAGCTCCTAAACACCCCTCAGAGCTGCGAAGCTGGCCTTCGTGCCTGAGCTCCTAAACCCCTCAGAGCTGCGAAGCTGGCCTTCGTACCTGAGCTCCTAAACTCCCCAGAGCTGCGAAGCTGGCCTTCGTGCTCAACCTCCCAATATTCCCCAACTTTGTCACAGCCCTAACTTCCGCCACGCAGGACGTGACACACGAATGAAAGTTAATTATAACAATTTATTAAAAAGTATATACTCCAGACCATTATCTTAAGATGATCTACCAGTGGTACTTACCAGATGTTTACACGCAAATTAGTTTGATTTCCTACGCAGTGATGCCAGAATCTTTTTTACTTTTTCACTAAAAAATAATTGAGAATTTATTAAAAAAATTACACAGCAATCTAATATTGAATATGTATGATAGCGTTGTCTTTGTATGTACGTATTGTGATGTTATACTCTTACTTACCGATGATGATAATTATTTCGAGAAGATATTTAAAGTGTATTCGAAGAACAAATACTTAACACGCGAACAAAATAAAAAGAATCTAGCGAAAATATAAAAAAAAAACACGATAACTATAATATAATATAAGAATGTAAAAATAGGAATATATTTTAAAACACACAAAACTAACACGATAACTATATAATATAAGAATGTAAAAAAAAGGAATATATTTTAAAACACAAAACTAACACGATAACTATATAATATAAGAATGTAAAAAAAAGGAATATATTCTAAAACACACAAAATAACGCGAACTATAAAAATGCGGAAAAAACGTGAGATATTTGTTCTTCGAGGAATTACTTCGAACTAACGATGGATCGCATGCAGCATGTTGTGTTTTCCGTAGGGCGGAAAACACGGCCGGAGCGGAAGGAATAAGGGTATATGTGTGTGTAGGGACGCGGCGACACCAATGTGTGCAGAAGCGTATTAAGGGGATGTTTCTGTTTAGAGACCGCAAAAATAGGCAATGTTTAGGAATTAATTAAAGAAAAACTACTACAGACAATTTAATGCAACTTTTAACATAGAACATGTTATTGAAACAAAATTAACGTAGCGTCGACGATTCCGAGCCGCTAATGGCGCGCGAGAGAGAACCGAAGAGCGAGCGAGAGGGGACGAAAGAGTGGATACGACGTTACCGAGATTTCAATGCCAGTATAATATCATTATACTTTCAATTCATATGGAACCATTGAAATACAAATATTAATAATATCTTTTTCCCTGCATCTGCTTATACTTGCGAGATATAACGTTTCAAAATAAACCGTGGCACGTATTACACTTAGCTACAGTATACGTATTTGGGAAAACCCACGGTCCCCGGTAGTTACAGTCAGGGTCGACTTAGGCGGGGGTGCAACACGGTTTTAATTTAATTTTCTATTATAACTCGCGAACTGCAAGATCTATAATTTACGAAATGATTGTCCTAATTATAATAAGTAACTTTTGTTTGAAGACATTTTTTCTACCTCTTACAGTTCGCGAGTTATAACAGAAAGTTAAATTAAAACCGGGTTGCACCCCCGCCTAAGTCGACCCTGACTGTAACTGCCGGGGACCGTGGGTTTTCCCAAATACGTATACGTATCCACTCTTTCGTCCCCTCTCGCTCGCTCTTCGGTTCTCTCTCGCGCGCCATTAGCGGCTCGGAATCGTCGACGCTACGTTACTTCCGTTACAATAATATGTTCTATGTTAAAAGTTGCATTAAATTGTCTGTAGTAGTTTTTCTTTAATTAATTCCTAAACATTGCCTATTTTTGCGGTCTCTAAACAGAAACATCCCCTTAATACGCTTCTGCACACATTCGTGTCGCTGCGTCCCTACACACACATATACCCTTATTCTTATAGCTGCCCCCCTCTACTAGCCCCTGCTATGTCACTCGACTTCCGCTCCGGCCGTGTTTTCCGCCCTACGGACAACGCTACATGCGATGCATCGGTAGTTCGAAGTAATCCCTCAAAGAACAATTATCTCACGTTTTCACCGCGTTTTTATAGTTCGCGTTATTTTTTGCGTTTTTAAATATATTTCTTTTTTTACATTCTTATATTATATACTTAGTTATCGTGTTAGTTTTGTGCGTTTTTAAATATATTCCTTTTTTTACATTCTTATATTATATACTTAGATATCGTGTTAGTTTTGTGTGTTTTAAAATATATTCCTTTTTTTTCATTCTTATATTATATAGTTATCGTGTTAGTTTTATGTGTTTTAAAATATATTCCTATTTTTACATTTTTATATTATATTATAGTTATCGTGTTTTTTTTTATATTTTCGCTAGATTTTTTTTATTTTGTTCGCGTGTTAAATATTTGTTCTTCGAATATACTTTGAATATCTTCTCGAAATAATTTTCATCATCGGTAAGTAAGAGTGTGACATCACAATACGTACAGACAAAGACAACGCTGTCATACTGCAATATTCAATATTAGTCTGCTGTGTAATTTTTTTAATAAATTGCCAATTAATTTTTAGTGTGAAAATGGTAAAGAAATATTCCATCGTGGAGTTCAGTGATGGAGTGCAGGTGATCCCATCCTGCTGGATGGATGTGGATAAGAGTAAATGTATATGGCCGGGATATGTGAAAAGTTCTTACAAACTTAATAAACTTATTATTGAAGCAAATGATCCATCTTCGGAAGTTGACACACAGTGGGAAACTTGCACTATCGTCAAGTGGTTTGGGGCAACAGGCATTTTTTTCATTAAAGCAATATTGCTATATAAATTGAACCACAATAATATATTGCGTGACAAGGGAGAGAAGTAAGCGATTTCGACGAGCGTGAAGTTTGCTGCCCGAGCGCAGCGAGGCAAAATCGCGTCTCTCCCTTGTCACGCACTATATTTTTTTCAACATCTGCATGAAATGTGTGTTTTTAAAAGCCTGCTGAGCGATTCGCAAAAAAATATGGAATACTGTGCCCAATATGTTGATGACTTAAAATCTTTTTTTTTTCGTTAAAATAAAATAAAAAAACTGCTTCCGATAATGATTCTAATTTGTGGTTATCTCGACACTCCATAAACTTTTTGTATATCGTCTCGTACTTTTCTTTTCATTTTGATGGCAGCAAATTTTCTTCAATCGCTTTTGCAGCTTCTGCTACTTCGGCGGGCGTGTTGTATCCCGTATCGCTATCACTCTCATTATTACTCATTTTATCTTTTAATTCTATCTTTTAATAAAAAATGGTGCTGTGACAGTTGTAATATCAAGTTAAAACCCACATAATCGATAACGATTAGTCGAACAACTGCATCTTCATACCACAGGGTAACGCCAAACTCCAGTTTCCTTGGGAGTGTTATGGTCTCATTTAGTAACACCTGAATACAGCTTCGTGTTAGTCGATAAGTCGCGCCAAATTTGAAGTGTCGAGTGAAGCAATCGAAATTAAGAACAAAAACTTTGCAACGGCTACTACCAAGAAACGCTCGTTAAGTAATATTGATTAAATATTGGTTTTGGTTGCTTTGCTATTAAATCACCGACATCTTGTAAAACGCTCGTTCTTAATGTAGGGAGAACCAATCAAACAATCCGTTAGATAATTAATTAAGAAAGTATTTTTATAATTGGATAACTTTATTGACAAAAACATGTTACATAATCAATCCTAAACGACGGCATCTTTGTACATTCATTCGTTGATCAACGACCAAAGCTATTAGACGTATCTTTAATTTGTCTTTAAAATACAAACCAAAACCAAGTTACAACACGAACAAGTCTGAGTCAATTTATTGAACCTTATTATCACTGGAAGAAGCTGGAGGTTGACATCAAGAGGCGAACGTGAGCAGAGCGGATCAGCGCTCCAAGGGCAGCGAACCCATCCCCATCCGCATCCGCATCCGCATCCGCATCCTGAAATCCCTGCTACAACACGTAACAGATTTGGTGACAGCGGTGGGATACGCTAAATTTGCCGGCTCACAGGCGTGAGATTGAAGAGTCATCAGCCAGTTGGTGCAGCCCTCCTTCCTGGGTTTTTGGGCACGGTTTTCCCAGGAACAAGGGTGAATACCAGAGGAGAGTGGTTTCGGACGTCCGTGTCATTTTACCCGAAATCACACGCACTTGACCAGAGAGGAGAATCCATTCTAACAAAGCTGTTCGAAACAACGGAGCCGCCAGTTAACATCCATCCGTCGCTGTTTGGAGCTTCATCGAACAACATAGACATCAGAACTCACCGTACGCAGAACGGAGAATCCACGGGGGACCCAGCATTCACGCAGAACGGAGAATCCACGAGGGACCCAGCATTCACGCACAACGGAGAATCCACGAGGGAACCAGCATCCAAGGGATCTTTCCACGGAACCAGGAGCAGCTGAAGTAACGCAGTCGTCGCTGGACGTGCTAGCGGATCTTCGGAGCGGGGAAGTCGAGTCAACCAGCAGTCAATCGAGCGAGTCGAATTTATTTCGCTAATTTACGTCGTTGTACCTGTGAGTTCATATCAGATATATTTGTTAGTTTAAAATGCCGCCGTTCGCACGAAAATTTATAAACAACCGCAAGAAACGTCTGAGTAGTAGTAATTATTTCGTAGTGAAGGATGTGGTAGCAATACCTGACTTAAATGTCGGTTCTGCTTTCACATCTTTAGATGTAGTACCATTTCAGAATTCCACTCCCATGGAGTGTAGCATATCCGATTCGGGAAACAGTTCTGACACTCCTAACATAAATGTAATAAATCCATCGTATGGGCCGTTGGAAGGGGCGTCGCGTATGCCATTCAAAATGGTCGCTGATTTTATTCCTTACTTCGACGGGAAACCGGGATCTGTAAGCATGTTTATAAATCAGTGTAGATTAGCTGACTCTCTCGTAAAAAGGGAAGATAAACATTATTTACTGGCAATCATGCGCAACAAGATACAAATTCGCGATTACAATAGAATTGTTGGGGACGCGGTGCTGAATACGGTGGAGGAATTAGTTAATTTAATGAAAGTTGCGTATAAGGATAGTTTTAATGTCAAAGCCGCGTTGGATGATCTAAGGAACATAGAGCGTAAAAACGGGGAAAGCATAGAAGAGTTCGGTGCTAGAGTGCATGAAATTCTGAATAATGGGACAGAGATAGCTCAGGAAAAGTTAAACCCAGAACAGGCTAAGGGTGTCAAATCTGTACTGGAGGAAGAAGCAGTATCGGGATTTCTGGGAGGTTTACGTGACGATGCGATGATGATGTCTATTATTAATCAGGATGTAGAAGGATTAACAGCTGCTATTCGTTTAGCCACTAGGTGTGCTAGACAAAAGAAAAATGTGAGCAATAGCGTGAGCCACAGATTGTCCGCAAATAGGTCTACGGTGTTCACGGTAAATTCAAATGAAAACATTAGATGTTTTAATTGCAACGAATTTGGTCATTATCGGTCAGATTGCCAGATGGTACGCAATGACAAATATGTCCCTTCAACTCGTAATTTCAAAAGGTGTAATTACTGTAGGAAAACGGGTCACCTCGAGGCACAATGCTATAAACGGGGCTCTCAACCTTCACAAAACTCGTTTGCCTCCGCGACACCAGAGGATCCGCGTAACTCAATTCACGGTAGAGAACGGCGAGACTTTAATTCTAAAGAGAACCAGCGCTATTCACCTACTAGGGATGAACGGGGAAATTTTAAGTCGGGACAAAATCAACGCGATTCTTTCTCCGGGGCGGATCAGAGTGACCCAACATCTTTAAAAGCTCACCAAAATTTAAACTCGAAGGGGAGGCAGCAAAAAAGGCGCGGTGCAGACCAAACCCCTCATTGCACGCGCCGTGTCTATCGTGCCTGCCACAGATTCGATATAGTCGATGCTGCTCGACCTCCTGTTGTCTCCCTTGATAGCGATCGTTTTTCTCAGGGCTCCGCTAAATTCCTGGTGGACACCGGTTCGCAATTGAATCTAATAAAACGCGCAGGATTAGTCTCCGATTTATAAATTAATAGTGGAAGGGTCTATGAACTTACGGGTATTGGTGTAGGGATGATTAAAACGCAGGGCGAGGTTGTTGTTTTAATCCATAACACTCCCATCCATTTCCAAATAGTAAACGATGATTTCTCTCTTAAATGTGACGGGCTCCTAGGTATCTCATTTCTGCAAAAACAAGAGGCAACTATTGAATTTAAAGAAAATTTATTTGGTGTGTTGAAATTTGGTAAAGGAGAACCCTCCCTCGGTGTTAATTCCCCACTCGATTTAACCCCTCGAACTAGGACCTTAATCGCAGTACCTGCCAGAGGTGACAATCCTTCGGGTTATATACGGAGAATAGACGCCGGACCCGGTGTTTTAATAGGCGAATGTCTGGCTACTCAACGAAATGGCTCTGTAAAACTATACGCTATAAATACTACATGTGACCATATTGTCCTGACGGTACCTCCCATCGAGTTGGAAGAATTCGATTCTAAGCCCTATCCTGGTTTATCGCAAACAATCAATTCCGACCCCGACGTTGACAAATCCAAAGTTCGCGCTCAAAGATTAGCTGAGTTGATTAAGCTGCTCGAACTAGACCATTTAAACGAGATTGAGACGAGTAGTATTTTAGAAGTTATAAACAGATTCGTATACCAATTTTATCTTCCGATGGATAATTTAGGGTCTACTAACGTTACACAGCATACCATAATTACTACCAACGAAGTTCCAATTAAAACCAAACAGTACAGGTATCCTCTAGTCCACAAAGATGAGATAAATAAACAAGTAGATTCTTTACTAAGCAACAAAATAATACAGCCCTCATGTTCACCATATAATTCACCGGTATGGATAGTTCCGAAAAAATCTGACTCTTCGGGAAAACCTAAATAGCGAATGGTCATCGATTATCGAAAATTGAATGAAGTAACCGTGTCTGACGCCTACCCGTTACCCAATATTACTGAGATTTTAGATCAATTGGGAGGGGCTAAGTATTTTAGCACCTTAGACTTAGCCTCTGGGTTCCACCAGATACCCGTCGCCCGATATCTAAACCTAAAACTGCCTTTTCTACACCATACGGTCATTTTGAGTTCAATAGGATGCCGTTCGGTCTAAAGAATGCGCCCGCAACCTTTCAAAGAGTTAAGGATTTGATATTAACCGGGTTACAAGGTATCGAACTTTTCGTCTATATGGACGACATTGTCATCTACGCGGATTCACTTGAGGAACATAATCGGAAATTAAAAGTACTTTTAGCGCGATTACAAAATTCCGGGTTAACTTTACAGCCACAAAAATGCCGATTTTTACAAAAAGAGATAGTTTACCTGGGTCATGTAATTTCGAGCGCAGGGGTGAAACCGGATCCCGGAAAAATCTCAGCCGTAAAGCAATTTCCTATACCTAAAACAAAGAAAAATGTGAAACAATTCTTGGGACTCGTGGGCTATTATAGGAGATTCATCCTCAATATGGCTAAAATTGTCAAACCCCTGACTAGCTTACTAAAGAGAGATATTCCTTTTCGTTGGACCTCAGAAGTTCAAAGGTCTTTTGAACAGCTGAGGGATATAATTTGTTCGGAGCCACTGCTGCAGTACCCCGATCTCGCAAAACCTTTCCTCGTAACCACCGATGCTTCAAACTATGCTGTTGGTGCCGTGTTGAGTCAGGGACAAATTGGTAGTGATCTTCCTGTTTCTTATGCTTCTCGAACTCTTAACGCCGCTGAAATTAATTATTCTACAATCGAAAAGGAGCTGTTGGCTGTGTTATTTGGGGTAGAACATTTCCGACCTTACCTGTATGGTCAACAATTTACCTTGATTACCGATCATCGCCCTCTAGTATGGCTGCATAATGCTAAGGACCCCACATCCAAATTAATGAGATGGCGAATTCGTCTAAATGAGTATGATTATAATATAGTTTACAAACCGGGAAAAGCCAATTCTAATGCAGATGCACTCTCGCGAAACCCTGTTGATCCTTGCCAGAGCATCGTCCCTCGATCACCCAACGCACCAACTGACGATACGATCCATTCTGACTCTGTAGATCCGGAGAGGGTGCTTGTCTGTGCAGACATGACACCGTTTCCAGATTCTATGGCGGATGAAACAGACGACAAAAATACATGTAATGAAATAGAAGTAATGGTAGCATCTGTCTTCTTAGCGCGCGAGAAGACAGAAGCTGATAATTCTGAGGCATTGAGTTTACAAACTGATGTGTTAGAAACACTTACATTTGAAAGAGAATTTGAGAATTCTAGAGGGTTCTCCCAGTCGGACATGGTGTCGCCGTTTCGAACCTCCTGTCGGCAAACGTTGACTCCAAGCCTCTGGATCGCGCTTCAGGAGACTAGGGCGGTGGCCTGTGTTCGATATGAGCCCGGGGCTCGCAGTGCTCCTAAGAGACCCTGTGACTCGTCGACCCCTGCGGTGACTTGCATGGGGCTCCAGAGTGTTGATCGTCAAGGTAGAGGGGCACCTTGTTGTTATTGTTGTACTGTGAATGAAGAGACACGAAAAGAAGCTGTTATGCCTGGAATTGGAAATCCAGAGGCTGAATTACCGAACTGTTCTGCGATCAAAGCTGCACGGGAGTCTCTCATTGTAAAGACCTAAGTAGATTCTGAAATAAACGAGCCACCCAATATAGAGATTAGTGAAGTTATGGTTAATAATGCGAACATAAATAGACAAACAATTCACCTTTCCATTCTGCCAACCATCCGGTACGTAAAGGATCATTTATACATGCGGAAGGACAATCTTGCTCATTTTTTACCACTTAATGGCAATATTACTTCCGAAGTTACGACTGAGTTGTTGAGACGAAATAGATTTTCCTTGCAACAGATGCGACAATATCAGCTTGAGGTTGGCGATGCTATGGCACTTCCTAGTGATCAATTCTCTATCTTCCTTTTACTCTTCAAGGATAATTCTGCAGAACATTTAAATTTTGGTTATATAGAAGCTTCCCTAAGGGCACTTAAAAACCTCATGAGTTCATTAAAAACTTGGACCTTTAGTATTTCAAAAGATCTTGATAGTTTTAACGACCCTGAATGGGAACAGACAGAGGATTTATTTAAGCGAATTTTCACCGATTCTCAATTTTTAATTACCATATGCACTGGTGAAATTATAACACCAGACAAGTGTGGCCGTTTAAAGATAATCAAGGAATTTCACGAGTCTTCAGCCGGAGGTCATAGGGGTGTGGGGAAACTCCAGAAGTATGTCAGGGAGCATTACTATGGGCAGGGGATGATGAGGGAAATTTCAGAATTTGTCCGTTCTTGTCCCACCTGTCAGAGAGATAAGATTCATTCAATTAAAACTAAACAACCCATGTGCATCACAGACACGCCAATGCGAGCTTTCGAAAAGGTCCAAATGGACATTGTGGGGCCTCTACCTTTAACTAAAAACGGAAATAAATATCTACTTACCCTGCAGGATAACTTGACCAAATACTCTGATGCCATTCCGTTAGCTAATATAGAAGCAACAACTGCAGCAGTGGCCCTGGCCGAACAATTTATAAGTAGGTTTGGTTGTCCGAGGGTCATACTCACTGATCAGGGAAGAAATTTTGTCGGTCAGGTGATGAAAAGATTTTGTCAAATATTCTGGATACAAAGGATAACTTCCACTGCGTTCCACCCTCAGTCCTTAGGTTCCCTTGATAGAGCACATAGAGTTTTCGTTGATTATTTGAGGCATTATTGCACAAAAGGTGATTGGGATGACTGGATTCGATTCGGTATGTTTTCATACAATACTTCAGTCCATGAAGCCACAGGGTTTACACCACACGAATTGGTCTTTGGAGTGAGAGCGGTAATTCCGTCTGAGTTTGCCAAGGAAAGAATACCGCGCACCTTCGTCCAATACCTCGACGATCTTTTTATTAAAATCACCACTGCTCAGACACTTGCTGCCGAAAACTTGCAACGGGCTAAAGAGAGAAGCAAAAGATATTACGACCGTGAGGCAAACCCTCGTAAATTTAACGTAGGCGACGACGTGTACTTACTAAAAGAACCACGAACCAAACTAGATTGTCATTGGCTAGGTCCTTATAAAATTAGCAAAAAGATTAATGATTTAACCGTTGAGATAATGTTAAATTCTAATAAATTTAAAATTGTGCACACAAATAAATTAAAATTAGCATGTATAAGGCCGGGTACGTCAACCGAAGATATGTAGTTTTAAGATCTATGTGTTATAAATGTTCTTTGAGATTTTGAAGTTTTAATTGAATATTAAATTATATTAATTCTTGTTATTATGTTATGTTTAAATCTCATATTTTAATTAAATGCATTTGTAAGCGTACTATGATTTAAGGAATTATGAATCTAGAAAAGTTGTTTCATGAAAACAACTTTTCTCCGTAAGGGTGAAAGATTGTTATGGTCTCATCACAGACGAGGTATAGAATAGACCTATCACCTTATGGGACTTCATGTCACCACCCAAACTGTGTTACCGACCCATAATTTGAGGACTGAATTTAGCGACCTCTGTTCATGAACAGCGTCCAACTCAAGAACTACTCTGAAATGTGTTGAAATACTGAAATATGTGTGCGTGCTTATACTATGTATACACATGTGACTTGTTTAGAGTGAGAGTTTAACATAGAGGGCGGGCTTTCGCTAAGCTATGCTTTGGCTCGGTTTGTCCACGACTTACGCCGGATTTCTCTCTGAAAATCTATTTCAAACTATAAATTGCAAGATGAAATTGATTGTTAGTATTTTACATGTAGTGGAACATTTAACTAATATTTTCACGTGTCGTACGCCGAAAAATATTAAAAATTGACGCTATTACTAACATTACCGCAAATCTCTGCACATCGCGCGTGTCTAAACAGACGGTGCCCATCCTACGACACGTAAAAATCATTGAAAATAATGAATTAAAACGTTTCTGTAAAATTTATATTCGTAGTTTTTGGGATCCGAGGCCCCTAAATCCCTACGTTTCGTTACAAATTGATTGGCTCTGTCCTTATTAACTATTGAATGGATTTAAAAATTATAAAAAACATCTACGATGTAAATACACGAGCGTAGGTATCGCTTACGTTAAGATCTGGGCACACATAGCAGTTCCGTGTCAGTCCACGTAGAATTCAGGTACTCTTCATTACTTTCCTCAATTACTCTACTCCAAGTACTTTCCATTACAGTCATTAAAAATAATCAGGATTTTATCAAGTTTGGTTTCATTTTCATCAGAAAAATACTAGTAATCCATTTGTAATACTTCTATGATAGAAATTGGCATACTGATTACTGAATGGCTTATTGCTGACTTTGTCCTTATGTCACTACTCTAGCGTTTATGACCCCCGAGCCGCATCGTTTGAAAGCTTTTACCTAAGAACCCCTCAGGGTTGTAAAAAAAAAGGTACGCGTTACCGTTCAACTGATTTCAAGAGAGCGTACAGTGAAAAGGCCAGAATGTCGTGGCCATCGAATTTTAACTTTCCGAGTACGAATACAGATCCGACACTGAAGGAAAAAGATGAATGAGTATAATGGTCTTGAATTTCAAAATTTTAAGCTACGATAAGGTTGACCGCGGCGGTATACACCTGCACGGAGAGATTTTTCGCCTCCTGCGTGTAAAAGCCACAATAATGGCGCCTCATTCCAAAAAATGGTATTAATGGAAGCCGGTATAAGCGTGGCGTTGAGTAGCTAAAAGTTTAAAACATTCAGACTGTTCGCGAATGAGAAACCGCGATGAGAAAGAGTTTGCCGGGGAGGTTATGTTCGGAAGTCACAATGCACTTGTTTAAGTAAAAATGGTTTTGTCTTTATTATGAAAATAAACACTCGTTGAGTGTGTCACAAAATGAGTGGTGAGCAGAGCAATGAATCAGATAATGGTGAGAATTTAGGGTGATGATGAGAACCCACGCACACCGACCGCCACGTGGCCGAGCCTCGACCAAGATTCACAATCGATACGCGTGATGGGGATGAGAATTGAGCGTTGTTTGAATTGAGAGAATGATTGAGATAAGTGATAGATCGATAATGAGCGCGATGCACTTGAGCAATTCACCAGTTACGTGGAATGATTTTTGATTGAGAATTGCACGTCTTCCACAGTACGCTGTATGAACAAGATTGAAATCAAGATGTCTGATCGATTTCCGTTAGTCGTCTTCTCCAAAAATCTCTAGAGGGTCGATCGACGTGGGGAAATTTGATTGGAAGAGAGTTTTGTCGCTGACACATGATTGGTGTATCGATTGTGGATCGGGCTTGGCGCTCCGCTGCCCAGGAGGTGCTGCGGTGAGGTGGGTGTGGCGGAGATCTGAACTACATGAATCTCAAACATGCTCCCGGCCTCAACAGCTGGAAGAAGATGTTGATGATGAATCTGTAACATTCAAAATGGCCAGTTTGGCAATTGGCTTGGTTAAGGTGGTAGTGGCGGTCTTGAGTGTCACCACCCTGGTCAATCCATCCTTTCCTGGGTGAAGAGTGAGAACCCGAGCAAGTGGCCACTTGCTAGGGGGAAAGCGCTCATCGGTGATGAGCACTAGGGAGCCGACCTTGATGGCGTTGGATGGATGATGCCACTTCGAGATTGATAACTGCCGTTGCAGATAATGGGCTGACCATTGAGTCCAGAATTGATGAGTTTTTTGTTGCATGAGTTGCCACCGCGCTGCTGGTGAGATGGATGAGTGCTCCACAGAAGGTTCCGGTAGAGCTGAGAGCGGGTGGCCAATGAGGAAGTGAGCAGGAGTGAGCGCTGCGACATCTTCAGGATCGTCGCTGAGGGGCTCAAGAGGGCGTGAATTCAGCATAGCCTCAATTTGAGTGAGAAGTGTACTGAACACTTCGTAGGTGAGTGCTGTTTCACCCACGGTTCGCCGAAGATGGTGTTTGGTGGACTTCACCACAGCCTCCCATTTGCCTCCCATGTGTGGTGCGGCTGGGGGGTTGAAACACCAGCGAGTGTTGTCGTTGACCAACAGCTGAGCGAGAGATTGGCGATCTTGAGAGCCCTGAGTGAACATCCTCTTGAGCGTGGCATCAGCTTCGATGAAGTTGGTGCCACAATCTGAGTGGAGTGAGTGAGGGATTCCTCTCCGTGAGATGAAACGCCTGTACGTTGCGATGAAACCTTCTGTGGAGTAGTCGGTGACTAGCTCGAGATGAACAGCTGAGGTGGTGAGACAGACGAACACACAGATCCATCCCTTTTGAGTCTTGGCGCCTCGCCCTTTCCACGTCCTTAAGGTGATGGGACCAGCATAGTCCAGTCCAGTGTTGGTGAATGGGCGTGTGGGTGTGACTCGTGAAAGAGGTAGTTGGCCCATCAGTTGATGGGCACGGATCCCCCTTTGCCGAGCACACACGACACACCGCAGAATGTGAGATTTCACTGGAACTCGGCCACCGATGATCCAGTAGTTTTGTCTGATTTGAGCGAGCGTGAGTTGAGTCCCTCCATGGAGAGTTTGTCGATGAGCTTGATCTATAATCAGATCGGACAGACGTGAGCGACGAGGCAAAATTGCAGGATGCTTACTTCCATATGCAATGTGAGCGTTGTTGAGTCGGCCCCCGACCCGAATCACTCCTTCCTGGTCGATAAAGGCTGTGAGACGATTGAATGTGTGCGAGGCTGGCATTGTAGTGCCTGAGCTGAGAGCCCTTATTTCGTGTGTGAAATAAAGGGACTGCGTCGCTTTGATCCAGAAAATCCTGGCCCTCTCCAGATCCTCGGGCGATTGTGAGATGATTGGCAAGGAAATCGTTGACCTCCTCAGCCGTGATAAAATTCTGAAACAAACTGAAGTGATACGAAAGAGTTTGTTGAGTGATGAATATTTGTAAATGAGGTCCCAGTGGTATTCGAATTTTCGAATGTTGAGAAGATTTGAAATTCCAGGACGAGCTTCCAGCATGCTTGGACTGTCCTTCAATGTAGGTTGAGAGGGCCATGAGTCACTGGGTTGAGTGAGCCAAGATGGTCCCGTCCACCAAAGCTCATGGTGTTCAAGCTGATGTGTTGTTAAGCCTCGAGAGGCACAATCAGCTGGATTCGCTGTTCCAGGAACGTGTCTCCAATGTGCGTGTGGGGTGAGCTCTTGAATTTGGGAGACACGGTTCCGCACATAATCCTTCCAGCGTGATGCATGAGATTTGATCCATGATAATGATATTTGAGAATCCGTCCACAGATGAATTGTAGAGATGTTGAGCTGAAGAGTAGCTTGAACATACTTCGTGAGCTTTGCAAGCATTAAAGCTGCAGTGAGTTCGAGCCTTGGGATGGTGAGTTTCTTGAGTGGTGCTACCTTGGTTTTGGAGCACACGAGTGTCGACACTTTGTGAGCTGTGGACGGTGAGGTCACGATAATGTAAATTACCGCTGCCATGGCGAGCTGAGACGCATCAGAGTATCCATGTAATTCCACTGTAGAATTGGAGAAGGTGTTGAACCACCTTGGTATTGAGAGTCTGGCCAGACTTGTTAGATCTTCTCTGATGGTGAGCCAGTGAGCAGTGACTTGGGAAGGCAGTGGGTCATCCCAGTTGAGTTTGTGCAGCCACAATTCCTGCAAAAGTGCTTTTGCCCGAATGATGACTGGAGCTAAGAAGCCAAGTGGATCAAATATCTTTGCTACTTCAGAGAGAATGAGACGTTTTGTGAGTCTTGAATTGTTGATAGGTTTTGTTGAGAATGAGAAGTTGTCATTGAGAGCGTTCCATTGTAAACCGAGGATTTTGGTATTGCAGTCGTCAAGTGCTATGTACGAGTTACTAGCTCGTATTTCATGAGACATTGATTCAAGCAATGGAGGGTAGGTTGATTGCCACTTGGCAAGTGGAAAACCCCCCGCCTTGCACAGGTCATTTAATTGTTGAGCAATTGTGATGAGTGTCTCGCCTGTATCGGCGCCACCAAATATATCGTCGACGTATCTGGCATGAGTGATTGATGGTACTGCCAGGGGAAAACGATGTCCTTCGTCTTCGACCAACTGCAGTAGTGCTCTGACAGCAAGGAACGGCGCAGCCTTGGTTCCATACGTGACCGTGGTGAGTTTGTAGGGCACCTCCTTTGAATCCTCATCAATCCACAGTATCCTCTGGAGGTCCTGGTCGTCTTCGTGAACCTTGATTTGTCTGTACATTTTTGTCACGTCCGTGGCAAAGATGTACTTGTGCTGGCGAATCCACAGTAACACATCCGTAATGTTGAGTAGCAGATTCGCTCCTGTGTGCATGAGATCGTTGATCGAGTGCCCCGTTGATGTTGGGCTTGACCCATTGAAGACGACCCTCAACTTCGTAGTCTGGCTGTCGAGCTTGAGCACTCCATGATGTGGGAGATAGTAAACAGAATGAGTGTTAGGTGAGATTGAGGTAGCTCTTACCATATGATGGAGTTCCTCATATTCCTTCATGAACCCGTGGTAGAGGTTGCGATATTCAGTATCTCTGTTGAGCTTGTTGAGTGTTCGCTTCAGACAGGCATGGGCTGTCTGGTAGGAATTGCCTAATAAACTTCGCGGTGACTTGAGAGGGATGCGTACGATGTACCTTCCTGTTGAATCACGAGTGTGTGTCGCTCGAAGGTGATCCTCACACTCTTGTTCTTCAGGGGTGAGCTTTGAGGGCGCATCTGTCGGGAGCTCTTCTTGAAGCCAGAACTTTGCCAATAGATCTTGTATTGTTTTGTAGCTGTGCTGCATTACTGCAGCTGTGTGCGACGAGCTAATTTGAGACTGAGGTGTTCTAACTGGCCCAAGAACGAGCCACCCAAAGATTGAGAACTGGGCAATTGGCATTGAAGGGTCACCCTTGATGAGGTTAGGCTTTATGATTTTCCCATATGAGTCTGCACCAATAATTATGTCAATGGGCCCAGGTTTTAGAAAGTCTGGATCAGCTAACCTTAACCTGGTGAGATGTGGCCATTCTTGACGTGGTGCTTCAACGGATGGTAGACTGGATGTGAGAGTTCGCAGAACATGAGCTTGAGTGGAGACCGTAGAGGTGTCGTCATGTGAGCGTAGAGTGATAGTCACGACACCTCGAGTTTGAGTAGTCTTGTTGCCTCCAATGCCAAGAATTGAGATGGATGAGTGGGTTCGTTGAAGGTTGAGTTGAGTGATGAGCTCCTCCTTGATGAAGGTGAGCTCTGAGCCTGAGTCGATGAGTAGCCTCACTGGCAGTGAGGCCACTGGTTAGATGAGCTGTGCGTTAGCCGTAGCTAACAGGGTGAGCGTGTGTGAGGTAGCGTGGCAACCTGCGGCTGAGTGAGACAATAATGAGTGGGCATGACCTGTTGAGCTTGGAGGTGATGAGTTTGATGAGCATGAGCTGACGACTGCACCAACACTTCAGAAGTCATCGCTTTCTTCTGTTTTCTTCCCTTCAGTGTGAAGGGTAGGAGCTGCTGAGCTTGCTTCGGCCGTTTGAGTGGGTTGAACGTGAGATGAGCCTTGAGCTGATGACGGCTGAGAGGGGTGCAGCATCGTGTGGTGCTTTGCCTCACATGTTTTGCACCTGTGTGCAGATTTGCACGCCTCCGTCTGATGGCGACCACAGCAATTTTTGCACAAGGCATGTGCAACTATAAACTTGCGACGTTCAGTCGTGGATTTCTCCCGAAATCTGGGACACATCACTATAAAGTGGTCCTCAGAGCAACAGTCGCAAGGGAACTTTGTTGATTGTGCCTTCGCTGAAGGCTGAGAAGCGGGTTTAGCCTGCGTTGCAGGGTGAGCAGAGGACCTGCGCTGAGCTGAGCGTGTTGTGGAGGCGGCAGGGGCCGATGGCTTCTTTGTAGGGGACTCCATTTGCTCTAAGGCCCTACCCTTTCTTTCCACAAAGGCCAGTAGATCTTTATACCGAGGGCACTCTGCTGAACTGGCGAGAGAGGTTTCCCAGGCCTCTCTGGTGACCTTGTCGAGGCTGTTGGTTAAGATATGCACCATTAAGCAGTTGTGCATATCCTGATCCGCCTTCAACGCAGCCAACGTCTCATTTACTTCTGTCATGGTTGCTGCCAGGTCCTTGAGAGCAGTCGTTGACCGTGAGGTGATAGGATTGATCGTGAGCAGTTTGTCAAGCTGCTCCTTGATGAGAAGTCGCTTGTTAGAAAAGCGTTTATTGAGATATTCCCAACACGCTTGGAAGGATGAGCCCATGAGTGGAAACGCATTGACGCGTCTTGACGGCTCTCCTGTTAGGCTGGCCCTCAGGTAGTACAGGCAGTCAATTTCCATGAGCTGAGCGTCGTTTATTATTAGTGAGGTGAACAACTCACTAAATGCAGGCCACTCTACATAGTTCCCCGAGAACTTGGGGATGGCGAGCTCCGGTAACTTGGCAGCTCTACTCGTAGATGTTGTGGCCGTTGCGATTGGCGTGCTGGGTTGAGCAGAGCTCGCTTGAGTGGTGAGACGCCGGAGTGATCGCCTGAGCTCTGCCACGAGCTTCGTCTCTCGGGCTAGGAGGCCCGACGCGAAATACTCGTGGTCCAGGCACTTCACCGGCCAAAACTCCTCTAGATGTTCATGCTCCTTCAGGAACGCCGTGTGAAGCTCCTCGACGCTGTCGAGCAGCGACTGCACCTCGTTGGGAGTCGTCGATTCCAAGTCCTCCGGGACCTCTGACCGCAAGTCTTGCAAAGTTTGGAAGCGACAAGCCTGTGAGTGCGCCTTGATGATGAGCGGTGCCGGCGTCGTTAACGGTGACGAGGACCTCGTCCTGCCGGTGGCTTGCGCAGCTTTGTCCTGAGGAACCTGGAGCGTTGTTCTTGAGCTATGGGTTCCTGACGGATTTGGTGATGTCGATCTCGACTCGGGATTCGACGTGGTGGAGTTGTTCTCTGCGTCCGCCATGGTGAGCACTGAGAGTTGAGACTGAGCTGTTCGAACTGCAGTGCACTTCACACAGCTGATCCGGCTCGAAGGACCAAACAATGTTCGCGAATGAGAAACCGCGATGAGAAAGAGTTTGCCGGGGAGGTTATGTTCGGAAGTCACAATGCACTTGTTTAAGTAAAAATGGTTTTGTCTTTATTATGAAAATAAACACTCGTTGAGTGTGTCACAAAATGAGTGGTGAGCAGAGCAATGAATCAGATAATGGTGAGAATTTAGGGTGATGATGAGAACCCACGCACACCGACCGCCACGTGGCCGAGCCTCGACCAAGATTCACAATCGATACGCGTGATGGGGATGAGAATTGAGCGTTGTTTGAATTGAGAGAATGATTGAGATAAGTGATAGATCGATAATGAGCGCGATGCACTTGAGCAATTCACCAGTTACGTGGAATGATTTTTGATTGAGAATTGCACGTCTTCCACAGTACGCTGTATGAACAAGATTGAAATCAAGATGTCTGATCGATTTCCGTTAGTCGTCTTCTCCAAAAATCTCTAGAGGGTCGATCGACGTGGGGAAATTTGATTGGAAGAGAGTTTTGTCGCTGACACATGATTGGCGTATCGATTGTGGATCGGGCTTGGCGCTCCGCTGCCCAGGAGGTGCTGCGGTGAGGTGGGTGTGGCGGAGATCTGAACTACATGAATCTCAAACACAGACACAAAAATTCTAGGAAAAAAATTAAAACACCGCTACTATCAAAGACATGTCTGATTAGTTGCCCCTTAAGTCTTATCTATGCATACACTGCATTGAAGATAAAATTATGAAAAAGAAAACCAGAACAATAGATTCTGAGGTCTGCAAACGCATTGTTGGACGTGGCTGAAACCGCGACGTCGAGCCCGTCGACATCGACAAAAGAACGAGATGGTCGGCGGCCGACGAAGGCAATCTCTTCGGAGAGCTGCCAGCGACCGCTGAACAGCAGTGATCCCTGAGCTTCGAAAATTTTGGGATGGTCTCTTTCAAATTCACGTGGCAAATAGCTATTGGGAATTTCCCGGCCCAGGTAAGCGAGCCGCGCGCTCAGCTTTTATGATCCGATTTACCACTCGCAGCCCAGATTACTGTAATGAAGTTTGAAAACAATGTCGTCTGGTCTCGTACCCGTCTCAATTTCAAAACTTTTAGCTACGACAGGGTTGACCGCGGCGCTATACTCCCGTACGGAGAGATTTTTCACCACCTGCGTGTAAAAGCCACAATAATGGCGCATCGTTGCATAAAATGGAAAATTATAATTAAAACCGACTTCAAAAAAATAAAAATGCACTAAAAAGTAAGAAATAGTTTTGTTCGTTATTTAATCTACGACACTCAATTTTTTTTATATCGGTGCCTCATCATTTGTATTGTGTAAGTCTGGCGCCGACTTAAAAAAATTGAGTGTCATAGATTAAATAAGGGACAAAATTATTTTTTACTTTTTATCGCATTTTTATTTTTTTGAAGTCGAGAAAACCAGAACAATAGATTCTGAAGTCTGCAAACGCATTGTTGGACGCGGCAGATATGCGACGTCGATCCCGTCGACATGGACAAAAGAACGAGACGATCGGCGGCCGACGAAGGCAATCTCATGCAGAGATGGCCAACAAATTATTTGATATAAAAATTTCGTACACAAATTTTTATTTCAAATAATTTTTTGACCATCTCTGGTCTCCTGCAGTCGCTCGCATAGGACGGTCGTGTCGAGCACATTATGTATTCCAAACCTTAAATATATTCACTTCTTGCATTCTAAATACCGTACTCCTTTCTCCTCCTATACTATTCAGTTTCCTCGATCAAATAAAAAAAGTTTCATATGAAACATTTATTGCTTTTTCAATAGTTAGTAAAATAATAGCGTGTGAAAAATAATATACAAACAAATCGGACATAGTGTATAAACTTACTGAAACATCCGAACATCAGTTAACATTAGTCAGTCAACGTCAGTTAGTATATAGTATAAACAAATGAATTTTTCTAATAGTTATGGAGGAGAATGAATTCCTTCTTCAAAAAATATGTATCGAATATTTTTAGCTACTCTACACACTTGCAAAATTCCACCAAAATCGGTGTGTACGGGTTGGATACGTTCCTTTTAAATAATATAGTACAGTAGAAAGATATTATTATTATTATTATTATTGTTATTATTATGTCTGTATTATATCATATAGACCATCATTAATGTATGCGCAAACACATGATGAATGGGTGGGGTTCAGCAACAGATGCTCTTAAAAAACATTAAAGCACTGTTTTTACAAATTACGTTATTGCAGGCGAATGAAATTTGTTTTGCGTTAAATAAACCGGAATAGGACAGCAAAGTTAAAAGGCGAATGTGATATCGTTTTATATTCATTCTCCTTTCTCTTCCGTTGAACGGAATATGTTCATAAGACGATTTTTAATTTGTTACTCTAACAGAAACATTTGTAAATCGCGGGCTTCGACTGTAAAAAAATAACCTTGTTTTACCCGTGCTGAATTCTAATTCCTACCACGCGTAGCGTTACAATCTGTTTTGAGACTTCACCGGTAACGTTGCATGCGACACTGAAATGGTAAGGGGGTCCTAGAACCCCCCAAACCGGTGACAGAAAAATACATTGGTTGATAGGTCTATTCTATACCTCGTCTGTGGTCTCATTTAGTAACACCTGAATACAGCTTCGTGTTAGTCGATAAGTCGCGCCAAATTTGAAGTGTCGAGTGAAGCAATCGAAATTAAGAACAAAAACTTTGCAACGGCTACTACCAAGAAACGCTCGTTAAGTAATATTGATTAAATATTGGTTTTGGTTGCTTTGCTATTAAATCACCGACATCTTGTAAAACGCTCGTTCAACCAATCAAACAATCCGTTAGATAATTAATTAAGAATGTATTTTTATAATTGGATAACTTTATTAACAAAAACATATTACATAATCAATCCTAAACGACGGCATCTTTGTACATTCATTCGTTGATCAACGACCAAAGCTATTAGACGTATCTTTAATTTGTCTTTAAAATACAAACCAAAACCAAGTTACAACACGAACAAGTCTGAGTCAATTTATTGAACCTTATTATCACTGGAAGAAGCTGGAGGTTGACATCAAGAGGCGAACGTGAGCAGAGCGGATCAGCGCTCCAAGGGCAGCGAACCCATCCCCATCCGCATCCGCATCCGCATCCTGAAATCCCTGCTACAACACGTAACAGGAAGAAAGTAAAAAATTGCGAATACGCATGCGCGTAAAGTCTTTTTCCCTTGGGAGAAAAGGAGAAAACGCGAATACGTCTGAAATTCGTCATTTTGCTCCCGCTCAGTAGGCGTAAAAAAACACCCATTTTCATGTAGGTTTTGAAAAAATAACTTTAATGTGTTACGTATTATTAATGAATTATCTCTATCAGATACTTATCAGCGAGCAGTTGAGCAGAGGGACAACGCTATAGACACCTCCACTATTTTTGTCTCTGATGCGACTGTTTTTAACGAGGAAGAGCATAGAATGCAAATGAAGGAGCGCGGGAGGAAACATGCACGCGTTCGGGTGCTAAGCGCGGAACCGGGTGTTAGTGACGAGACAGAATCGCCATCGAAAAGGAAAAAAAAACAAAAAAAATGAGTTCCCTAATATTCCCTCACAATTACATTCGCAAGAAGGTATTTTTATATTATTCATTTATTATTTATTAAGAAAATAAATGTGGAGTAATATACTGTGTATCCCAAAATGTCGGGACTTCCCGGAACATGAAATATCGTGATGCAAAAAGACATCGAAAAGTCCTTTACCGTGCGCTGCCGCAAGCTCAGCTAACTCGCCTTTGTACTGCGCGACCCAGAAATTGCACCGCTAATATTCAAGTGTTTTTAATATCTCGAGAACGAAGCATCGGATCCGAAAACGGTATCCGGGCATTTTGATGTCTATTTGCATCAAGACCCGCATGAACAATGATCGGAGCATGGTATAATTATATGATGAATTGCAGATTTGAATGCACAGTATGTGGCATCAGAGGCACAGAGGTCTCCGGAACAAATAAGTGTATTAACAGTAGAAACACGCAAGTCTCCGGAACCAGCTGTAGTAGCAGCAGGATCAGCAGAGCAAGGAATTGCAGAAGGTCGATCAAGTACGTCTCCGCATGTACAGAATTACATTCAACCCAATGGGTTTTTACTAGGGTGGCTCTTATTTTCGAATTTTGAATTTTCTTCGGAGCACCCTCCAGAATAGTTCCAAATAATTAAAAAAAAATCAGTGTAAAGTTTGAGCTCGATCGGATAACGGGAAAGTGTGCCCCTGGGCCCTTAAACATTTAAATCATTATTTAACAGCTCGCGAAGTCGATTTTATATAATATCCTCCAAGTTATTGATTAAATAAAAAAATATGTCAAACAAAAGTTGTAGATCCGGACAAGGAGCATCTTTTATGTTGTATTACTTTTTCTCGTGCGACATACGGTTTTCGAAAAAAGTCCTCAAATTTTGAAAGTTTAAATGCTTCTAGAACACTTTTTATTTATGAAGGCGAACAAAAAAATTGAATTTTTATTTTCGAGGACTATTCTTTAAACATTTAAGGGGGGGGGGGTATATACAGAAATATGCGAAAATGATAAAAAAAAATTTTTAAATGCATTTTTCTCGAAATCATGATGTCTATATCTTCGATATTTTTGCGAATGTCGGTCCCAAATTTTCAGGAAACATTCATGACATATTGTTCGAGAAGTGAGCATTCTGGCGACATCTCCCAGGCCCAACGCTAATTAGGCAGAGGCAACGGCCTGCTTGCTCATGTGGAGCAGCGATCGCGGCCCCTTCCATCGACTCACGATCTATGGAAGGGGAAAGCTCTTCCTTCCAGGAAATCGACGGTGATTTCCTGGATCAGCACTCTGTTCGCGACTCTAAAACTAATAGCACGCACCCTTTACTAACGCTACGCGCTTCGATTGCTTTCGCTGCTTACGGGAGTTACTCATCTGCGGAGTAACTGCTGCTTCACGCTTACAAATTGCTTACGCACTTGCGTTTAACAATCTAATTATTAAGTTAAGTTTATGTAAATAGTCTGTGTAAAATATTAGTTTAATTTCGTGACCTTGTACATAATTCAAACACAATAACTCCTAACCACTTAAATTATAAAGTTTTGTGTTCCGTAGAAAGTCTTGACTTCTTTAGTATCGCTTACAATAGCTCCTAGCTTCCTAGCGTCGATCCGGCATAAGTTTTCTAACACATATGAAACACTGAAAATAAGAAAAAAAAATTTTATTCATTTTCGCATATTTCGGTACATGCCCCCCCCCCCTTTAATGTGTAAAGAATAGTCCTCGAAAATAAAAATTCTATTTTCTTGTTCGCCTTCATAAATAAAAAGTGTTCTAGAAGCATTTAAACTTTCAAAATTTGATTCATTTTTTCGAAAACCGTTTCTCGCACGAGAAAAAGTAATAGAACATAAAAGATGCTCCTTGTCCGGATCTACAACTTTTGTTTGACATATTTTTTTATTTAATCAATAACTTGATATTATATAAAATCGACTTCGCGAGCTGTTAAATAATTATTTAAATGTTAAAGGGTCCAGGGGCACCCTTTCCCGTTATCCGATCGAGCTCAAATTTTACATGGATTCTTTTTTTAATTATTTGGAACTATTCTGGAGGGTGCTCCGAAGAAAATCTTGAAAAAATTTTTTACAAAGAGTAAATAAGAGCCACCCTAGTTTTCACCCATTGACTACATATATAATCCTAAATGTGATTTTTGTTAAAGAATCACATATGTTAATTAACCTCTCTTATCTTTATTCAGACTATCAATCATTTATGAGGCAGAAGATAGCATTCATCTGTAAGACGCTAGATAGTATGAATGACCGATTGGAGAAAATGGAGCAGAGAAAATGTGTATCTAACACAAACATATGTGTTAGAAAGAATATTTCGGACGTAGAATTAGAACAGATCCACAATTGTCTGCCTGTGGAGGATGAGGAAAATTTGAAAAAGCTAGAAGAAAAGCTACAGGACGTGTCTGTTGTGACGTTCCACTACTTTTCGCGCGGTATTATTCTCAAAACTCTGTCATATATCTCAAAACAACTCCACCAAAGTCCCTCAAATTCAACTCTTACCCCCTTTTCCCCAATCGCTGATCACCTTGACGATGTACCTTAGCGGTCCCCATCTCAAGATGGTCGGTACGAAACCTCCTTCGCTTATTCGCCCTACGAGGCACCAATCCCTCCTTCATACTTGAATTTAAACAAGTCCTTCGTCCCAAAAACCTCTTAAATCGAGACCACGTCTCACTCCCCTCTTTACGACTCACCGAGTCCAAGCCATTCTACCCCTTTTCCTATTAAAACTCCCAAAATCCATTCGATGGGTTGAGCATATTATTCCACAGTCATAAAAACCCCGGAAGTATAATTACGACGAATATTTGGTGTACGTGACAGAAAATGCGTCTAATAATAGACGCACCTTTGTAAAAACCCCGGAAGTCCTACTGCGACTTATTCATTAAATAGGTCAAGGCCTGTACCGCGCGTACCCCCGCGACAAACATATAAATACGAGGGGACCGAGGCAAAAGTCCTCTTTCGACAGAAATCTTTCGACGAGATTACATTAAGAAGTTTATTTTTATTAAGTTCAGTGTTCATCACCATCGTAGATCTTCGTAAGCAATTACAATTACCATTTTTATATATCACTGCATATCACCATCATCCATATCATCTTGTCTTATTACTATTCTTTCTAATCATCATATTATTTGTATTACCAACGCTTATTGCATTTCATGATATTTTGTATTATTTCGCTTATTGCTTTATTATAATATTTTGTATTATTTCGCTTATTGCTTTATATCATTTCATTGGCTTATTTCCATGTGTTTCATGTTCATATTCTTATATTGACACATTTATATAAATGTTATGTGCAAATGCTTAATGTCTAACGCATTCTCATGTTAATATTGCTATAAACATAACCTGTGCATATATTCGGGTTTCAAGCCAATAAACCTCTTTGCTTAAATCACGCTTCGAACTATTGTGTATATTCTTCGGGTACAAAGACCCCAAAACCAAAACAAATTGCAGCAACAGCTGATCTCGGTTCGCGAACGCGAAAGTGCTTGCAGTGTTTACCAACGTTCTTTTGCACGGGCCGTGTACAGCCGTGTGCCTAGACGGATATCGCGGAAACATTGCGTGTAACTTCTTATATGAATGCAACGTTAAATCCAATTACCGGGCCAAACCAAAACAAGTGCCCTAACGGGTGTTCCCCGGATACCATTCGCCTTTAAACTTCCCTGGTCGATCAGTGTGCTGGATGCAAGATTCGCGCCTGACCTCCTTCCACCCTCAGTGTGAAGGATTAAAGATTCGCGCCTGACTCCTTTCTACCCACAGTGTGCTGGATTAAAGATTCGCGCCTGACTCCTTTCTATCCTCAGTGTGCTGGATTAAAGATTCGCGCCTGACTCCTTTCTACCCTCAGTGTGAAGGATTAAAGATTCGCGCCTGACTCCTTCTACCCTCAGTGTGCTGGATTAAAGATTCGCGCCTGACTCCTTCTTACCCTCAGTGTGAAGGATTAAAGATTCGCGCCTGACTCCTTCTACCCTCAGTGTGACGGATTTAAGTTTCGCGCCTGACCTCCTTCCACCCTCAGTGTGACGGATGCAAGATTCGCGCCTGACCTCCTTCTACCCTCAGTGTGACGGATTTAAGATTCGCGCCTAAAAGCTACCAACCCCAGTGTGTAGGATTTCACATTCTCGCCTGACTTTCTCCCCACATAGTCATCGTTCCCTAAAGACCTCCACCCGGGATGTGACATAATTTTTGGTGACAGCGGTGGGATGTTCGTCTACCGTTGATAGGAAACAGATTCTTTAACGCGGTACCCACAAGGTCCCGATATTAGGATGTACATTACACGGCCACAACAGATCGCGGTAGCCCATCGAGGCCGAGGGCTACAAAGCGCAACTGCACTTGTGCAAACATTAATTTGTGTGAAAGGTAGTTTAGCAACAACGAACCAGGGCGACGATATTTGCTTGTGCTGTTCCTGGTTGGACCCTGTGAATACGGTGATAGTATACATAATTCATTATTACCAAACGCCTTATTCGTTTTCCCCTTGCCCTCGGTGCAATAACGAAATATACCAAACTCGTCCTATAAGTAGGTGCGCCGTGTGCACGGAACACTACCTCCTCTCTAACGAAAGCAATGATCAATCCAATAACCCTGAAGATCTAGATTTTTGAACGACAACCTAACGTGACGTAATTCTGGTCGCCCAAGGTGGAACGTTTGTTCATTTCAGACAGGAAAAGATCTGTCGAGTACACAATACCCATAATATCTTTTAGCTAGCATGTGTGATCAACACCAAAGTCGAGACACACTATATTACCCGAGCCGTAGATTTAGAGACGTATTGTCAAATTCCAACGCATTGGTTTGTGTTTCTGGAGGAGTAGCTACGACCACGGAAGGCGTAGATATTTGCTTAAATTGCTTTAATTTGGACCCGGTGGAAGTGGACGAGATATACCAAGAACACTACCACCAACCTAACGATATATTTCTTGAGTGCCCTCGTTGCAGAAACCTTTTGCTCAAAGTGCGTCCCATAAATAGTAGTGCCGTGTGCACCGAGCATAGACGTCTCTCAAGTAGAAATTACAATAAATTTAACAGTAACTACCCGGGTAGAGAGCACGGTAGGCTGTAGGTAACGGCTGCCGGACGCCCAAAACATAAGAAATCTCTTAAGAAAATAGGAACAAAAGAAATTAAGTATGTCGGTGTACGGTGAAACCAATGATTCTTGCACAGTGGACCAAGACGCGGGGCCTTCCAATAGCGCTATAGAAATCGCGACCGTCGAAATAATGGAACGACTACAAGTATTACGCGAAAAACAAGCCGAGATTGAAAGTTTGCACGCGAAATTTGTAGTAAACCCAGAAACCAAAACGCATTCGGGCGTAGCCACCGGATCGTTCGACCCCACGTTTAAAGGTCTTTCCGATAAAATACCTAATATCGAAATGATGATGGAGAAACTTCTTGCACCCCCGCCAATTACAAATAATTTTGCCACGCCGGGTTCCTCCCGTTTTGATAGGAAATCGGTACTAAATCGTAATAATGTTCCGGAATCATTAAATCATAATAGAACACCGGACCGGGATCCATCACCCCAGATTACGTTAAAAGACGCCATAGAGCCCGTCCCGAATTTTAACGGGCATAATACACCCGTAGAGCAGTTCGCGAGAGCTTGCAATAGGGCTAAGGCTCTGGTTCCCCCGCAAGCCGAACCCCAACTAGCGAGGTTGTTGCGAAACAAGCTGCAAGACCATACATGCTTTGCCGTGGAGGATCGGGTCTTCGACTCCGTTAATGACCTAATTAAGCAACTTAAACGCACTTTTTCTACTGCCAAAACATTAGATCACTATCGTGGAGAGCTAGCAAACATCATTAAAGGAACTAACGAACACGTATTAGAGTACATATCGCGCGTTAAGGATCTGCGATTCGCTATTTTGGAAAAGGATAGAGAATATTACCGCGATTTCGCACGGAATCATCCCGAAGACCTAGATCGCATAACGTTAGATTCATTCATAGATGGGCTCCCGCCCCACATAAGGACAAGATTACTCCAACACCAATTCGAAACCCTCGAAGAAGCTTTCGACCTAGCTATTCTCGTAGATAAAAAGATCGATAGGGATCGTCTCAGGTTTTCCGAGCAAAAAGCCCCGAAATTGACATGCCAAATTTGCAATAAGACAGGACATGACGCACGATCCTGCCGTGGCAATCAAAATATTGCCTCGCAACCTTCCGATAGGTACCTTCCAAACCGCGTAACAGGATATAGGAATCAGGCACCCAATCCTCTGCTTCCCTACTGGGACAGAACTCGACCTCCTCCTGCTAGACCTACGGAAATACGTATCAGTGCGTACTGTAAGAAGCCTGGACACCT
This sequence comes from Andrena hattorfiana, assembly GCA_944738655.2. Lineage (NCBI taxonomy): Eukaryota > Metazoa > Arthropoda > Insecta > Hymenoptera > Andrenidae > Andrena > Andrena hattorfiana. The sequence continues at coordinate 42,498,899 of OX122891.2, forward strand.
GATCTCGGAATGCAGGAAACGCCTGTTCAACCGTAACGAACGAAACCCTGGAACCTTTCAAGAACGAGATTCGGGAAACGCTTCGCCCCTACGGTCAACTATGGATGCGTACCGTGGAATGGGCCAAGCGGGAGCGCGTCCAATAATAGTACAAGCGGAACCGTGAATGCCAAAACTAAGATCGCCACCGTACGGTTAGATACTGCTGGCGAAGCCCGGTCCGTAATTATCCAGTCCCCAGACTTTGAAATAGCACCGGAATTAATGATTGATACTGGCTCTGAAGTGAACTTAGTGAAAATTCACGCCGTAAAGCAATCTCGAGATATAGACATGAACAAACAGGTGCAACTTAGAGGTATCGCTAAAGACCTACACCCGGGACGTGACACTGTATTGAATAGTATGGTAAGTGACGTAAGAATAATAAATGTTCTAGTAGTATCATAAAGTAAAAAATTTAACTTTATATTAATTATTTTTGTATTCAACAGTTACTTTATCTTACTGCATTGCAACCATATAAAGGAAAATTACTTGAGTATTATAAATAGTATCAACATAGCTGTAATTTGTAAAATGCACCGCTCAACTGCACTTATACTATTGTACGGCGATGGGATTTTCTTCCACGTGCAGGGTGTCGCAAAATTGCGGGATTTCCCGTAACGTGCAATATCCTGATGCAAAAAGACATCGACAGGTCCTTTACCCTTTTCTGATCCGAGGCTTTGTTCTTGAAATATTAACACTTGAATATATTAGCGGTGCAACTACTGGACTGCTCAGTTTAAAGTCGAATCAACTGAGCGCGCAGCATCGTACGGTAAAGGACTTCTCGATGTCTTTTTGCATCACGATATTGAATGTTCCGGAAAGTCTCGACATTTTGGGACACCCTGTATTTGTTTGCTTTGGCGTTACAAGTTTTTACTTTTCATACAGTTTCGTTGTAAATACGCATGTACTGTATAACTTTCACTTTATTTTGGATAGCATGAAACATGAATAAGGTTCAATTATTGTAATGGTGCTTGTTATTTTTCATTGCTTCAATGCATTTTGTGATTGACGCTACCTGAATGTTGCTTTTAATGAAGCCATTTTCATGACTGAAATAATTTATTAATTTTTTTTTATAGATTGGATTACTGAAAAGGAGCAGCGGCAAAAACGTTGCGATGACAACGTCGTCAATATTAACAGAAATTTTAGGAACGAGTTTAGCGATGTCGTACAGCTGGCATGGAAAAAAATTGAAAAAACAATTTAAAGCTTTCGTGAATGTTCACAAATTAGTACTGAGTAAGTAACTTTATTATTTATCTCATTTCAGCACTTCAAATTGTGAAATAAATTTACCCGTATTATTCCAGGATCAGTACACGCTACATGCAGCGAGAGGGGCTACAAATGCTGCGATGCAGATATTATCATTGCGGGGGCTAAGTGGCTAGCCCAAGCAAAAACCCGGGCTACGCGTCGTTCCCAAAGTGAGAGTGACACAATCGAAAGTATTCCACTAATCGTAGAATCTTTTTTTTTTTTTTGTTGACGTGGTGGAAATCCCTTACGGATACCCCCAGCCCTCGGGGGAGGGCCAGGGGTTATGTGGGGCTTGCACCCACTAAAGCCACCACGGTGGATGTCCTCGGGGGCAGCGCTGCGCGCCTGAGGGGAGGGACTTTGGCGAGATCAAACTAGCGATACTTTCGCTTGCCCCCCCTCCTGCGCATGCTGCAGCGCCACCCTTACAGCCCCGGCAGACGTGTCGGGGTCATCCCTGGGGGAGTTATACCTCGCCCAGATTCCGCACCGACGACGCGCGACGGACCACACGTCCGCGTCGCCACGGGGGCCGCTGCTGCTAGGGCGAGCGGTGTCCCCCGACACCGCCACCCCACGGCCCCGCGATCGAGCTGCTTTCCGCCCGGCCCACTGATGTAGCGCGGGGCCGGGCGGGCGGGGCGACGGCATAAATGGCCGTAGGGGCCGCCCGCCTCGTGTGTGATGTTGACACACACACCAACAACGGAGGGCGGCTCAACTATCGGCCGCCGTCGCTCACCCCGGAGCCGCTAGATCGCACGGGGAGCGGCCTTTAGCTCCGCTCCCGAGGGGGGGAGGGCCCTCTGGATGTTGAGCGGGGCCCTCCCCTGTCCGCCCCTTCACACAGCCGCCGCGGCAACAGCGCGCTGCCACCGCGCCGCCGCGGCGGCTCACGCGGACGATAGGGTGGCCCAACAATTGACTTCGGGGCCACCCTCCTCCCACCAATCTCCCCCCTCATAGAGGGAGGTCAGGGCCGAGGGTAGCGATCCCTTGGCCCTCCATCCCCTCCCCCGACTTCTTCGGGGGAGGTACGCCGACGCGGCGGCCGGAGCCGCTTGACGGGGGGAGCGGGGCGACTCGCTAAGTCGCCACTCGGCCTCCCTCGGCTCCGGGTCATCTATGCCGTGCGCGTCGGCGGCCGGGAGGCCCGATGCGGCACGGGTGTCCTTCCCGCACTCTGTCCCTCTCCGCCTCTTCCTTCTCGAGCATGATTTGCTCGAGCAGCAGGGTTACCTTCTCTTTCAGCTGTTGGAATAATTCTCTTCGTCTGAATCGTTAACCGAAAAATAGGACACATTTACTAATTATTTATAAATTATCACACGTGCTCATATATCAAGATCATTGAATGAATAATTGCGTATGCAAAACCCTACCTGAAAATTTGTGCTTACATAGTCTGACGTAGATCACACTGCATCATATTCTGCTTCGATTATCTGTAAATATATAAAGCCACATTTTAGTTATATACAACTTAACGTAGAACTTACTTATATAGAAATTGTATAGAAATAGAGTGACTTTTTGCTATAGTAAGTGTAGAGACTACATAATGTGTCCGAAAGAGGTGAGAGCATATGGTAGAAAGTCTTGTTGCAAGAAAATATAAAAAATGCTAATGGTAATTTAGCGAAAATGAACGAAGAGATTCAATATTTTTATTGGTGTTGGTTTAGTATGTTTATTGGTAAATTGAAATATTGTTAATGTAAAACTGGTAAAGTTAATGAATAGCGTAGCAACTACTGTGGATTTTATTTATATATTAAAGTAATACGAATGTCTTTTACAAAGGATTGAAAAGTATCAAGGAAGATGTGTTATCAGCGTACTTTCTTCATTAATGTGACTTGCTTTACGTTGCAAGCAGACTGCCATAATTTTCTTAATTCTTAAATAATGCTATGCTAATTTGACAAATTTTGTCGATTTACCTTATTTGACGAATTTCCAGAAACTTGTGCGAAACAAAATGCTTCTCTGTCTCTATATCAGGGACAGAGATCTAACTCAGACCTTCTCCGGACAACTTCCAAGCCTGTGCATCCCCTTCATTTCTATCCAAGCTTGTGTGTCCCCTTCATTTCTAATCCAAGCCTGTGCGTCCACTTCATTTCTATCCAAGCCCGTGCGTCCCCTTCATTTCTAATAAGCTTTACATAAAAACTCTAATGTAAAAATAGTTTGCTGGTATAAAAACAATATATTATTTTGTACATGCATTGTATTAATTTCTAGAAACTTGTGCGAAAGAAGATGCTTCTCTGTCGAACCTTCTCCGGACAACTTTCAAGTCTGCGACTCTACATAAGAAATCTATTAAATCATTGCTATAAGCTTTACATAAAAACTTTAATGTAAAAATAGTTTGCTGGTATAAAAACAATATATTATTTTGTACATGCATTGTATAAATTTCTAGAAACTTGTGCGAAAGAAGATGCTTCTCTGTCGAACCTTCTCCGGACAACTTTCAAGTCTGCGACTCTACATAAGAAATCTATTAAAAAAATTTGGCGACTTACCTTGTTAATTGAGACAATAATTCAGTCTCCTATTTAGTGTAAAAACTCCTGACATTTCAAATTTGGACCACTTACATTATTTGACATTTGGCACTTAGCATATATATATGTACAATGACGGACGACCATCCCTGCCGAATGGTCCCGAGAGTCGACGAATCGACAAACGAAACATGTGTCAGTTTCGTTTTAGCTGAAGGTGTGCGTGTAACGCGTATACGTATTATGTCGACAAAATTTGGTTGGAGAATAAGAAGGAGAATCAGAAGAAATATCTTACCGTTTTCGACAGATGCATGAGACGATATTACGATATCTCTGTCATGCGTGGACCGATTTTATTGAATTTGGTCGCATTCGAAAGCTTACACGCGGTTTACATAAGAAAAATGCCATTAAATTTAGAAAATATCACAGGCGTGATGAGATATTAATGAAATAAGTGTCAGGTTAGGTTGGAATAGCCGGGCGACGAGTAAAGCCCGTCGCCCATTTCGCCGAAGCGAAGCGTGGCGACCAAAGCGAACTGTTCGTTGGCGCTGTTCTGTCATATAGGCGATGCGTGGTCGCTGCTGTTCTATCATATGAGCGATGCGTGGTCGCCGCGCTTCGCTTCGCGGCTCGTCGGCCTAGTGGGCGACGACCTTAAATGATAGCGGTGGCGACAGTCGACATATACAGGATGTCTTTCATGTACTTGGCGTCGAGACGCTACCGCGACTCCAGATATATCTGAAAACTCAAATTTAAACCAATTCCAACAATCCAATTCTCTTGAAACTTTGGAGGCGTGCGTAGTTCGGATGACAATACGATATTTTAAAAACCAAATAACCTCGAGGGGGTGAAAATTGTACCCAATCAGCAATAATCAATAAATATAACCCATAACCACACATCCAAACGACTTGAAATCACTCACTCGCGGTTTTACGAAAAAGACAAAAAGCCGCTGCGTTTGGGTCGCTAGTCGCATCACGAGTTCCGTAAATACACAATTTATATCGAGAAATGATTCATTATGAACGAATAGAGAGAAAAAGTAAAACATTGAAGGTGTTCTCAAACAGGAAAGGATGACTTTTGGCAGCATTAAAGATTGCAATGGAAAAATGTATAATTTCGAGGAGAAAAAAAATAATTGGGACATAGTATTATATTATTATAAATTAAACGAAATTAAATTAGGTGAGGAATAAGTATATAATTTTAATTGAACTATTTATTTGATATTTAAACGATATGAATATGAAATATAAACGATAATAATTATAATTTTAATTGAACTTTTTACAATTTGCAAAATACGGCCGCCACGGCTGCCACGGCCACGGCCATAGGTCTGGGCTTGCACCAAGTCCCGCAGGGTACCCGCCTGTGAGCGGAGGTTTACGGCCTGCGTCCGCATCGCCTGGAGGGTGGCCCAATGCTCTTGACGAGCTCGCACACTCCAGCCGCTCCACTTGTGGCGTTTTGTCGCATATCCTCCTGTAATTAGTAAACGTCAACAATTATATTATAATAATTTATAGATTTTTGGCACGCGCGGAAGAAAATGTTCGCCTCCCCTGATATAGGCTAAACCGAACAATTTTTATATTGTAAAAACATAAAAAGGCATTTAATTAAATTATTAAGAAATAATACCATCTGCCGTGGCCGGGCCCGGCATATTTTGATGCGGGGGACAGGGTGCTGGTCGCGGCGGAGGCGCCACAGATGCGGCTGGCAGCAGCGGCACCGTAGTTGCGGCTGCTAGCGGCATCCAAGCGGGTCAGTGATGCCAGAATCGTGGAACGCGGGACCAAACGCTTACCCCCACTATGGCCTACCATCGTCTCCTACTATGTCCTACCGTCGTCCCCCACTTTCTTCCCATCGCACTGCACACAAGCATATCCCTACCCCTGTCCGCGTGCTCGACAGCCCAACAGGCACCTCACACGGAGAGGAGTAAAAATATGCTTGTGTGCAGTGCGATGGGAAGAAAGTGGGGGACGACAGTAGGCCATAGTGGGAGACGACGGTAGGTCATAGTGGGGGTAACCGTTTTGTCCCGCGCAGTGATGCCAGATCGGGGACGGGTTCCCTCGAGAATTTCCCCCACCTCGCATGCACACTACGCCGGAGCTGCGTGTCCGTGAGCTCGGCGCTTCGAACAACGTCGGGAAGACGAGAGAGAAAACGAATGTGCGTCTTTCTCTCTCGCTCTTGAAACGCTGTGATCCATGGTGAGGTGCAAGCGACACGCGGCCGTGCGCGATCTTCTTGAGTGCCTCGAGATCCACTTTTCACTTTCTGACATATGTATAATACTCTTGTAATGAAAAAAATTTGAAAAAAGTTTTGTTACGGAAATCACATTTTAAGACCTCCTGATCACGTGTTGACTATTTAGAAAAGAGCTTTTTTTTAAATATCTCATATATTTGTTAACACGATTACGTTTAAACGGCAAAATGGATTTCAATGAAACTTTATATTTAAATTTTATATTCTTGTCTTAAGATCCGATTAGATCACGAAAAACGATAATTACCCGTTATGGTTCTTCGATTTTTCAGATATACAAACTAAATTCTACATAAAAAAAAGGTTAAATAAAGTTCTTCCGTAACTTCTTTAACAAAGAAAAATGTACATTCATAATTTCTTGTTTTCATTTTAAATATCCGTACTTTTTCTTCGAGCTATTTCTATTTTTCAAACCTTAAAATGATTTTTTTTAGTAAAAGATGAATATTTTGATACTGTAAATTGGTGAACTTTGTTAAAATTAGAATCCACTCTTGGCCAGTAGCATGGACGCTGTAGCAGCCTTCGATAAAAAATATTTTTTCAGAGTATGATCTAAAATCTAAAATCTAAACGTAATCACATTTCTCGCTAGATTTTTCGATAATTATATCAAGTTGCGACAAAGAATCACGCACTATTTACAAATTAATAACGCGCAGCGTGCACGCTACCGTTCGATGGAAACTACGGGAAAGTGGTGGTCTCTTCCATCGGGAAGAAAATGTAAACAATTGGTTATGCGAAGCTAACATCGCGATACATGTTGGACACTAAAATGTACAAAAACATTACAAAAATAGAAAAGAAAGGCAGCACGTAAATATATCAATTGGGTTCGATATATTGACGAAATGTAAGACTGAAATAATGCTACAATTGTTTATATTTCCAAAGGATAGAAAGCAAGCAGAGGAATTTACTATAATACATGCGACAGAATTTCGAGATAATTGTTGCATATAAAATGAATATAATTAAGAATATACATTTATTTGTACAATTATCTCGAAGTTCTCTCTATAAATCATATGTAGAGCAAGCACGCGAATTTATTGCAAGGATAAAACAAGAATTGCGCGAGGTAAATCGAACAACTATTTACATATTCGCGATGTCCAAAAATCGAATGAAATAGAAAATGGATGAAATTGATAATATTCTGGACATCACGAATTTGCATTACCCGAGGTAGAAGGTAAATCCGCGAGGCCATCAACGGCATGTAAACCTAAACTACTCTTTTGCTTCTTCGCAAAAGTTGCATATAAATTCTCAGATGACATGAGAGATAGATGTTTGTCATCTACCTCCATGGTCTGAGCTGTTTCCCCGTACGCCTTTAATGCCGATTTCGTTACGCAAATCGCATTGACGCTGGTCGAACAAAGTCGGTTTCGTTTCTTGTTCTTTATGTCGGGAAGCATGGAAAACACTCTTTCAGCATCGGCGTTTGAATTTAGAAGACATGCAAACATGGAAATTTAAATGAGCGTAGATCGTTTCGCGTTAACAACACCGTTTTCCACACATCATCAAAAGCTAATGTACAGAGCATCTGCTTGTCTGCATTTGCAAAATTCCGGTGCAATGTCGACCATTCTTTTTGTAACCCGTCTTCGTCGAAACCGCCCAATTTCTGAGCAATAAAGAGAACACTTTTGAAGGAAGTGTCTCTGTCATTATCTACTAATGCCAAATGAGGCTCAAAAACACATAACTTGCTCAGAAATTCGTTACCGATTGGCAATCGCTTACGAATTTCGTTTGCAGCCGTTATGTAAAACTTAATATAATTTTCTCGAACGGTTTGGACAACATCGGGTTTGCCTTCTGCAACTAACTGACCAAGAAAAGTGTCACAATCCGGACCTACATGAATACTATTAAATTCGATTTGATTATCGCCTCTTGAAAAATCTATTAATTTTACTAAATCCATGTGCTTCAAAAGCTGCGGTTTCAAAAATTTACGTAAAATATTGTACAAAAGAGTTTTGGCAGTATTTTGAAGCAAATGGATTCTTGTTTGTTGCGACTGAAAATATAAACTAAAGTCATTAAAATACTCTAGAACGTATTTAAAAAACAGAAGATATGCTTTTGCTTCTGGATTTTGCATGATGATAAGCAGATCTTCCCCAGACTTTGTCTTCTCACTTACGACCAATTCTTGCAGAAAGTGCAACACACTGTCCCAATTTTCTAAAAGTGTAACTACAGATGAGCAACGCGATAACCATCCCGTGGTACACAATTTTAAAATTTTGCGGTTAGTAGATTGAAAAACATTGCTGAAATTCGCGAAAAATGGCCGAGCGTTTGGGACTGCTATAAATGAATGTTGCGACTTTCCGTAATAATTTATTGCAGACCTCGGGAATGGTAGCGCATGCTGCATGTACTACCAATGCAGAGTGACATGGACACGGCATGGTGAAAAAGTTTTTACCGCGAATTTTTGCAAGTTTGGTCTTGAATGACGAGTGGCGCCCTGTCATGACAGAAGCGTTATCACATGACAAAGCAAGAATGTTTTCGAACGGAATTTGCTTTTTCCACATGGAGTTCCTAAATGAAGTAAATAGTTTATCGGCAGTACATTCTCGCGCGTCAAGATTAATTAATTCTACTAATTCCGTTCGAACATCCAAAGTCTCGGGTGTGACATACCGAACAATAAACGACATTCATTTCTCATTGGTAGAGTCGGATGTCTCTTCAATAAATACTGAAAACTTAGAATTCTGTAAAACATGATTAAGACGCTCTGTTTCTCGAGGACATAGAACGTTTGATATAATATTAGAACACTTTGTTCGACCACACGTTATACGTTCCAAAACATCAGGATCTTTCCCAACGTCTTGGAAAAATCTAAGAATCGCCTCTGTGGATTGATGCGAAATATTGTTCTTGGCAACTAATGCAACAAAACGAATTTCCGCGACTTTTTTTCGTTCATCAAATGACAAAGGCGATTCCTCGCATTGCGATCTGAAATCGTTCGATTTTCTCACATCCATTCCATTTTTTTCACAGTTTTTGATGTGGCACTTGGAATCCGCGTGACGTTGGATTTGCGACATCCCGCAAGCAAATGATTTTTTACAAACCGAACAGAAACACGAAAAAGGATCATCGGCGACCATATTCAACCAGGGCTTGAAATCCTTAAGCCATTGAGGCATAAAAATCTTTCTTGAGACCTTAGCATGCACAGTTATTCGCGGAATTTTTTGAGATGATAAATATTTATGTCTCGCTGATTCCGCATGCCTTTTAACGCTCGACGAGCCGCAAGAAAAAGTTTTCTCGCATGAAGAACAGTAGAATAGCACATTGCTTGACAAGGGAGAGGAGTAAGCGATTCTGATGAGCGTGAAGTATGTTGCCCGAGCGCAGCGAGGGCAGCAATTCACGCGAGGCGAAATCGCGTCTCTGCCTTGTCACGCATTATATTTTTTTCAACATCTGCATCAAAGGTGTTTTTGAAAAGCCTGCTGAGCGATTCGCAAAAAAATATGCATTTTCGATTGTTCATTTATTCTGTCGAAATTGATAAATACGTGTATTCTCGTCATTACTCATTTTATCTTTTAATTGTATCTTTAATAAGAAAGGGTGCTGTGACAGTTGTAATATACGATAAAACACACATGATCGATAACGATTAGTCGAACAACTGCATCTTCATACCACAGGGTAACGCCAAATTCCAGTTTTCTTGGGAGTAAAGTAAAAAATTGCGAATACGCATGCGCGTAAAGTCTTTTTCCCTTGGGAGAAAAGTATAACCGTGGATACGTCTGAAATTGGTCATTTTGCTCCGGCTCAGCAGGTGTAAAAAAACACACATTTTCATGCAGGTGTTGAAAAAAAGGCTTTTATCATTAGGTACTTCGCGAATCCACGATCGGAACTTCTCATTCGTTTCCCACAACGGCCGATAAACAGGAGTAGCTTTTTCACCTGTTTTCTCAAACGTTTCCATCGTACTTATCATGAAAAAATTGAAATATGTAGGAAAAATATTTTATACAAAGAAACAAGCAAATGCTAGCTTATAGAAAAGGGCAGATATAGGGGGCTACTAATTACACACTACACTTCCAACACGACAGATCCGAATTCACGAAATGAGAGAGACACAAAAAACATGCAGACAGCGCGAAACAAATAGTATCCACCACCTGATCTCTAATTCTACTGAAATGATGGTTAAATGTTGCGAAGCGCGACTGCGCGATCCTCCACGAAACGCATCGGACACGTAAACAAAGTATGCACTTGGGTTCGCGCGGATCTGACCGTCAAATGTACTTGACGAAAACGAGGCCCGAGTGAACCCTCGCAACGAGAAACGAAAAGAATACATAGGAAATCGTAAAATAGTAAGAAAAATTCAGGAAGGAGAAAAATCGAAGAAAAAGCTAAAAGAAATAACAGCAAGGCAACGGTGACAGTGCCGAACTGCCTCAGATGCATTTACCAGTTACCTTTCTCTCTTATTCTTGTACAATTCCTTTATACCGATTTACACATTTTAATATATAACATGTATCGCGATGTTAACTTTGCATAACGAATCATTTACATTTCCCTCCCGATGGAAGAGACCACCACTTTCCCGTAGTTTCCATCGAGCGGTAGCGTGCACGCTGCGCGTAATTAATTTGTAAATAGTGCGTGATTCTTTGTCGCAACTTGATATAATTATCGAAAAATCTAGCGAGAAATGTGATTACGTTTAGATTTTAGATTTTAGATCATACTCTGAAAAAATATTTTTTATCGAAGGCTGCTACAGCGTCCATGCTACTGGCCAAGAGTGGATTCTAATTTTAACAAAGTTCACCAATTTACAGTATCAAAATATTCATCTTTTACTAAAAAAAATCATTTTAAGGTTTGAAAAATAGAAATAGCTCGAAGAAAAAGTACGGATATTTAAAATGAAAACAAGAAATTATGAATGTACATTTTTCTTTGTTAAAGAAGTTACGGAAGAACTTTATTTAACCTTTTTTTATGTAGAATTTAGTTTGTATATCTGAAAAATCGAAGAACCATAACGGGTAATTATCGTTTTTCGTGATCTAATCGGATCTTAAGACAAGAATATCAAATTTAAATATAAAGTTTCATTGAAATCCATTTTGCCGTTTAAACGTAATCGTGTTAACAAATATATGAGATATTTAAAAAAAAGCTCTTTTCTAAATAGTCAACACGTGATCAGGAGGTCTTAAAATGTGATTTCCGTAACAAAACTTTTTTCAAATTTTTTTCATTACAAGAGTATTATACATATGTCAGAAAGTGAAAAGTGGATCTCGAGGCACTCAAGAAGATCGCGCACGGCCGCGTGTCGCTTGCACCTCACCATGGATCACAGCGTTTCAAGAGCGAGAGAGAAAGACGCACATTCGTTTTCTCTCTCGTCTTCCCGACGTTGTTCGAAGCGCCGAGCTCACGGACACGCAGCTCCGGCGTAGTGTGCATGCGAGGTGGGGGAAATTCTCGAGGGAACCCGTCCCCGATCTGGCATCACTGCGCGGGACAAAACGGTTACCCCCACTATGACCTACCGTCGTCTCCCACTATGGCCTACTGTCGTCCCCCACTTTCTTCCCATCGCACTGCACACAAGCATATTTTTACTCCTCTCCGTGTGAGGTGCCTGTTGGGCTGTCGAGCACGCGGACAGGGGTAGGGATCAGTGATGCCAGATCGGGGACGGGTTCCCTCGAGAGTTCCCCCCACCTCGCATGCACACTATGCACCAATCACGTGCGTGTAGATCACATACGCGACTCCTGCATAGTGTGCATGCGAGGTGGGGGAAATTCTCGAGGAAACCCGTCCTCGATCTGGTATCACTGGTAGGAATATGCTTGTGTGCAGTGCGATGGGAAGAAAGTGGGGGACGACGGTAGGACATAGTAGGAGACGATGGTAGGCCATAGTGGGGGTAAGCGTTTGGTCCCGCGTCCCACGATTCTGGCATCACTGACCCGCTTGGATGCCGCTAGCAGCCGCAACTACGGTGCCGCTGCTGCCAGCCGCATCTGTGGCGCCTCCGCCGCGACCAGCACCCTGTCCCCCGCATCAAAATATGCCGGGCCCGGCCACGGCAGATGGTATTATTTCTTAATAATTTAATTAAATGCCTTTTTATGTTTTTACAATATAAAAATTGTTCGGTTTAGCCTATATCAGGGGAGGCGAACATTTTCTTCCGCGCGTGCCAAAAATCTATAAATTATTATAATATAATTGTTGACGTTTACTAATTACAGGAGGATATGCGACAAAACGCCACAAGTGGAGCGGCTGGAGTGTGCGAGCTCGTCAAGAGCATTGGGCCACCCTCCAGGCGATGCGGACGCAGGCCGTAAACCTCCGCTCACAGGCGGGTACCCTGCGGGACTTGGTGCAAGCCCAGACCTATGGCCGTGGCCGTGGCAGCCGTGGCGGCCGTATTTTGCAAATTGTAAAAAGTTCAATTAAAATTATAATTATTATCGTTTATATTTCATATTCATATCGTTTAAATATCAAATAAATAGTTCAATTAAAATTATATACTTATTCCTCACCTAATTTAATTTCGTTTAATTTATAATAATATAATACTATGTCCCAATTATTTTTTTTCTCCTCGAAATTATACATTTTTCCATTGCAATCTTTAATGCTGCCAAAAGTCATCCTTTCCTGTTTGAGAACACCTTCAATGTTTTACTTTTTCTCTCTATTCGTTCATAATGAATCATTTCTCGATATAAATTGTGTATTTACGGAACTCGTGATGCGACTAGCGACCCAAACGCAGCGGCTTTTTGTCTTTTTCGTAAAACCGCGAGTGAGTGATTTCAAGTCGTTTGGATGTGTGGTTATGGGTTATATTTATTGATTATTGCTGATTGGGTACAATTTTCACCCCCTCGAGGTTATTTGGTTTTTAAAATATCGTATTGTCATCCGAACTACGCACGCCTCCAAAGTTTCAAGAGAATTGGATTGTTGGAATTGGTTTAAATTTGAGTTTTCAGATATATAGCAAACGTACAAGAAGCAAACAGAGGAATCGAAGCTGAATAAATTCGTTTAAAAAATACGATTTATTTTCATTTTTGACGTTATAAAAAAGAATATACACATTTTTAGCATTTTTGGGCCATTTCGTTTGATTAATTTTGTCGTTGGCAATACATTTCTATGCTGATGTACCATCACGTATTTTGCATGAGTATGAACCGCTTTGAAGATGAAGACCGTTATGAAATAGGTCACTTAGTAATTTATAACAAATTATGAAAAAAGTGATGAAATCCCCCCCCATAAACGTGACTCATGTATGAAAGAAGCTAATTCCTTAAAACCGAAGCTGAAAATCTGAGCACTGAATTGATTTGTGACCAATAAAGGAATGTCAAGTATAAAAAATGACAGAGGAATCAGTGTTCGAGCGGAGAACGAGAGTACAATTGGAATTAGCAAAGTTGATTTCACAATCTTTGCAGTTGAACTTTTTTCGTGAATTAAAGGGAATTAGCTTCTTTCATACATGAGTCATGTTTATGGGGGGGGGGGGGTTGAATGTTACAAGTCCGAAAAGAAGTCAAAATTTGTTGTATTGTGTAATTAATGAAGAAATTGAATATACTGCAGAAATATCAAAGTATGAACAGTTTGATACAATTTTTTAAACTGACTATCTATCAGCTGAAATAGATGACTCAAGTTTATTTTATATATCCGGTTATGTTGCTTTTAAAATGTCAACAAAACTGAGTTGTTCATCATGTTTGTCACTTCTATTATCCTCTGATTGGGACGTAACTGATAAATATTTCCAACAAATATCCAGGGGGAACTTAAAAGTCCCCTCAGAATTTCTTGTGATAATAGGTAAACACATATTTTGTTTAATGCAAAAATTAATTTCAGATAAGTTTGAAACACTTTTTTTATCTATAACCAAAGAAACGTATTAATAAGTTTAGGATATAGTAGTATTTTGCAAGATTGTGATATAACATATGTTATTAAAGAACATTGTGGCTGTGGAATGCTAACTGAGCAAACAATAAAAAGTATTTTGCAGCATTTCTCTAATATATTGCTTAATAATTATGTTAAATTAAGAAATAATATAAACTGTAGTTCCTTGATGAAGCAAAGAAAACTTCAGACGTTACAAAACTAATTAGATTGTTTGTTTAAATATATATATACCTATGTGTATGTCAAATTTATGAAACTGTTATATTTTAAACAACTCAATGCAATGCATAATTACAAAATATGTCTACCCAATGAATGTTGAATAGGTAAATATTAATCCGTTTGTAAAACTGGTTCATCCAATAACATATCCAGTATGTCTCATGCAGTAGTTTGATCGGATCACGGCACGGCCACGGCTGTTTGTGTACGGCAGTCTGGTACCGGTCTGAACATAGTCATCGGCCTGATGGTTGTTCGAAATGCGGTGTTGCAACATCGTAGGTGGAGGCCTGTACTAGAGACAGTCGTGATTTCACCTGTGTCACTTACAAGTAGCATAAGTCTCAGCATCGACGAAGTATAGAATAGACCTATCACCTTATGGGACTTCGTGTCACCACAGACCAGGTATAGAATAGACCTATCACGGAATGTAATTTTGTGTCACACGCTCGGGGGGCTCGCGAGCCCCCTTACCATTTTCGTGTCACACCCAACGTTATCGATTCAGTCTAAAATAAGAGTACAATGCTACGAGTGGTAGGAATTTAAATTAAATCTTATCGGAAACGTTTAAAATCTAAAACGCCATGAACGTTAAGACTAATTTCAAGAAACATGTTGCATAATTCCGTTTACTAATACATTTTGATAGAAGCATAATTTGCACCTATTTCCATAAATTTCGATCATAAATATTATATAAATACAACCGCGTAATAAACATTTATACAGTCTCTTAGTTAGGTTATATTTTCGGTCACTTCGAAGAGTGGATTTTCTGTCCTCGAAGTGACAGAAAATATACTTAACCTATATTCTACAAGATAATAAATGTTTATTGGATATTTCGTTCTTTTGGGCTACATTTGTGAACTTTTTATGACTTAACATCCTTCCAAAATATTATTATTACGCCTCAACGATATATTTATGAAGTCGATGAGTGTAATTATTCGTGGTTAAGAAATCAAAATTTCCTATTCATAACGTCATTTTTTTAGTATATTTCATCGAAATAATAAGTTTTAGCTTAATTTGTTTATGTTTGCCAAATTCATGCCTTTTATTAGACTCTACTTGATTTTAGCATCAATTTTCATGTTTACAGATTTCTATGCTTGATTAGAGGTGTGACTATCGATTATTGATAGATTATCGATATCTTATTGATATTTAACAATATATCGACAATATCGTTAAGATATCGTTAAGACGAATAGATCTATTCGCCTCTTCTAGAAGAGGCTGAGGTAGAATATAACACACTTTGCTGCAACAACGATGCAAATAACAATTTTAAAGACATTGTAAAGCAACGATACATATTCATACTTTTAAAGATATCGCTTTCGATACTCAGCGGCTCAGCACGGATGTTTTCGCCCATTCACAACGGTGTTCTTCGGTGCTTGATAGCGCCGTGAATGGGCCCAGCACCGGTTTTTACGGTGCTCACTTTTCGAGCACCGTTGCCAACGGTGCAGACCTTTTTTCGCATAGAATGCAACGCATTATTTGTATAATAAAGTCAATGAGAATCTATTGGTTTGTATTTGAATTCACGGCGCTGTCCAGCACCGAAAAACACTGAATGGGCTCAGCACCGATATTTTCGTCCGTTCACAACGGAGTTTTTCGGTGCTGGATAGCGTCGTGTATGGGCCCAGCAACGCTTTCTAAGCTGCTGAACTTTTTTCGTGTATACCTCAGCTGATTTCCCAGGTAGCACACGTCGTCTATAAGTCGTGTGCTATCTGGGTCTATTTGCGTCAACGATATCTGAACCATATTATCGATATATCGAAATATCGATAACATTTCGATAGTCACACCTCTACCTCAAAGTGACAGAAATTATAACCTATATGCTATACCCAATTTCATAAATATACCGTTGCGGCGTAACAACGATATTTTCGAAGGATGTTAAGTTATAAAAAGTTCACAAATGTAGCGTAAAGGAACGAAATAGCCAATAAACATTTATTGTCATATAGCATATAGGTTATATTTTCTGTCACTTCGAGGAGGGGACTACATAATAATCACGCGCATCCAGTTTGCGCATTTTCCCTAGCCTGGGCGGCCGCATGAAAGGGGATCTTTCCCCACCCTACATTAGTGGTAGTTGGAATGATATTTCTGAGCTTGGGTACGCGGAAAATTTGACTTGCGGTCCCAAGCGGGAAAAAAGTTCATTAAATTTCATTAAATTCTTTATATTTAGTGGGATTATTACTAGGGACTGTAGCCGTAATTATTTCTTTTATATTTCAAAGAACTGTCTTTAAATGTTTAAATAATTACTTTAAGCCACCCTGACATTCAATTGACTAACCTGCTAAAAAAACTATTAAAAATGTTATATTACGCGGCTAAATACATGCTTTTCTGACTTTCTTTCTTCCATAAAATATGGTAAGATCGGATTTTTCGAGTCGGTCTTATAAACGTTTTACAACATTTACGCTTGAGACAACGCAATACAGCATTTCCTCTAGTTCCTATCACTTTTTTAAATATGGAAACATAGATATCAGGTTCACATAGATTTCTAAAATTGTTCAGAAGGCGCTTGGAAGGAATACAGGGCCATTAATATGCAGTATCCTCTAATGGAAAAATAATTTTTCAATATTTTTATCATTATGCAAACACCTGTATTGTATGTCAGATTTGTCTACTAAAATGAAACCAATTACGACGCAGTTTGGTATGAGGAAGGTACGGCAAAAAATTGGTGCAGAAAGAGGAAAAATAATAACATATTTTTTTAAAATCCAGAAAATAATACGATAGCGAACGTTCAGTAGATGTGCGGCCTTTTTCTCATCGATTGTTGAGGTCAAGGCCATCGAAAAGTTCGTCTTTTTTTTTAAACAGACGCCGTTCCCAGAAACGCGATTCACCTGAAGGCAAAAATCAATGCGACTTGAAATGTCTTGCAAGCAGAGCTCGCTAAATCAGGCGTTTGCTCTTAACGAATCTTTACCATTTTTTATTTTGTTTAAATGCTAAACAAATAAAATATGAAAAAAGTGGGTATGTAGTGATTTATTTTTAGGGTTGCCATAATTGTCAAGCTTTGATACGGAACATTTAAATGCTAATTAAATAAAACATGAAAAAAGTGGGTAGGTAATAGTTTATTTTACTCTGTAAAATATTTCACGGGAACAGTGAAATACGGGACAGTCCCGTATATACAGGACGTATAGCAACTCTACATATGTACATACCTACTTGCCCGAATCACGTCGTATTTGATTTTCCTTTTATTAAAAAAATCTCACTAATATGCCGTTAATGCTCGAATCGAGCCGAAACAGAGAATGTAAAAACTTCACCTTATGATTAGCTTAGCATGTGTACGTACATGTTTTCCGCTTTTAGCTACTGATTACGGCTTTTGCAGAATTTGTAGAAGAAATTAAAATCTAGAAGCCTAGCTTGTCCGTGGACCGACATCGACATGCGAAAATCAGACGCACGGAGAATGCAAGAAGACAATGTAGTATTATACTTTGTTGCCGCTGCCAGAATGATCGTTTGTCGCGTAAAGGACCTCCGTGCCGTTTCCCTCCCATTTTATCTCACACGCGAGTCGCGACGTCCGTAAAACAGGACCTTTTTTTTACTTGTGCTTTAAAAAATACCATAACTGTTTTCTCATATGTACATATCTAGGAATAATGAAAACAGACCTTAACGCAAGCGATACGCTCGGGTACTTACATCGAAGATGTCCTTTACAATTTTTAAATCCATACAATAGTTAATAAGGAAAGGGCCAATCAATTTGTAACGAAACGTAAAGTTTTAACTACTAATCTATCGTTCCCAAGTAATAAATAAACTATTGCAAAATGTCCTCGGGTGCCAAAAACTACGAATATAAATTTTAAAAAAACGTTTGCATTCCTTGTTCTCAATGATTTATACATGTCGTAGGATGGGCACCGTCTATTTAGACATGCGCGGATTGCAGAGATTTGTGGGAATGTCAGTAACTGCGTCAATTTTTAATATTTTTCGACATACGACTCGCGAAAATGTTAGTTAAGTGTTCCACTACACGTAAAGTACTAACAATCAATGTCATCTTGCAATTTATAGCTTGTATAAGCTTTCAAGAAGAGATCACCGAAATAGATTTTCGGAGAAAAATCCACGTGAATCCTCGTGAGTCGCTGACAAACCGAGCCAAAACGTAGCGTAACAAAAGCCTGTCCTCTGTCAAACTCTCACTCTAAACAAGTCACACGTATACAATCACGCACACCTTTCAGCATTTCAACACATTTCAGAGTAGTTCCTAAGTTGGACGCTGTTCATGAGCAGAGGCCGCTAAATTCAGTCCTCGAGTTATGGGTCGGTAATACAGTTTGGGTGGTGACACCATCGACGAAGTATAGAATAGACCTATTACCTTATGGGACTTCGTGTCACCACCCAAACTGTATTACCGACCAATAACTCGATGACTGAATTTAGCGGCCTCTGCTCATGAACAGCGTCCAACTTAGGAACTACTCTGAAATGTGTTGAAATGCTGAAAGGTGTGTGTGCTTGTATACGTGTGACTTGTTTAGAGTGAGAGTTTGACAGAGGACAGGCTTTTGTTACGCTACGCTTTGGCTCGGTTTGTCAGCGACTCACGAGGATTCACGTGGATTTTTCTCCGAAAATCTATTTCGGTGATCTGGAGACTATATGACGCCGAAATATGGCTTTTCTTGAAAGCTTATACAATCTATAAATTGCAAGATGACGTTGATTGTTAGTACTTTACGTGTAGTGGAACACTTAACTAACATTTTCGCGAATCGTATGTCGAAAAATATTAAAAATTGACGTTGTTACTGACATTCCCACAAATCACTGCACTCCGCGCATGTCTAAATAGACGGTGCCCATCCTACGACACGTATAAATCATTGAGAACAAGGAATCGAAACGTTTTTTTTAAATTTATATTCGTAGTTTTCGGCACCCGAGGACATTTTGCAATAGTTTATTTATTACTTGGGAACGATAGATTAGTAGTTAAAACTCTACGTTTCGTTACAAATTGATTGGCCCTTTCCTTATTAACTATTGTATGGATTTAAAAATTGTAAAGAACATCTCCGATATAAGTACCCGAGCGTATCGCTTCCTAGATATGCACATATGAGAAAACAGTTATGGTATTTTTTAAAGCACAAGTAAAAAAAAAGGTTCTGTTTTACGGACGTCGCGACTCGCGTGTGAGATAAAATGGGAGGGAAACGGCACGGAGGTCCTTAACGCGACAAACGATTATTCTGGCAGCGGCAACAAAGTATAATACTACATTGTATTCTTGCATTCTCCGTGCGTCTGATTTTCGCATGTTGATGTCGGTCCACGGACAAGCTAGGCTTCTAGATTTTACTTTCTTTTATAAATTCTGCAAAAGCCGTAATCAGTAGCTAAAAGCGGAAAACATGTATGTACACATGCTAAGCTAATCATAAGGTGAAATTTTTACATTCTCTGTTTCGGCTCGATTCGAGCATTTATGGCATATTAGTGAGATTTTTTTAATAAAAGGAAAATCAAATACGACGTGATTCGGGCAAGTAGGTATGTACATATGTAGAGTTGCTATACGTCCTGTATATACGGGACTGTCCCGTATTTCACTGTTCCCGTGAAATATTTTACAGAGTAAAATAAACCATTACCTAACCACTTTTTTCATGTTTTATTTAATTAGCATTTAAATGTTCCGTATCAAAGCTTGACAATTACGGCAACCCTAAAAATAAATCACTACCTACCCACTATTTTCATATTTTACTTGAATATATATTAAGACAAAGTATCAACGCATCGGCTGTTTCACGTCTGTCAGCACTCAACCGATGCACCAAACTATTCATTACTTAGGAAATACATACATACATACAGATGTACATACTTAAGAATGTAGAGACGGTGCAATTTTAATTGTTAATATCCTGTTAAGTTTTAGCCATTTGCTTGCAAAAACTGTTATTGGCATATTTGGCTTGACAAGTGTTACGAACTGGTAAAGATTCGTTAAGAGCAAACGCCTGATTTAGCGAGCTCTGCTTGCAAGACATTTCAAGACGCATTGATTTTTGCCTTCAGGTGTATCGCGTTTCTGGGAACGGCGTCTGTTTAAAAAAAAAGACGAACTTTTCGATGGTCTTGACCTCAACAATCGATGAGAAAAAGGCCGCACATCTACTGAACGTTCGCTATCGTATTATTTTCTGGATTTTAAAAAAATATGTTATTATTTTTCTTCTTTCTGTACCAATTTTTTGCCGTACCTTCCTCATACCAAACTGCGTCGTAATTGGTTTCATTTTAGTAGACAAATCTGACATACAATACAGATGTTTGCATAATGATAAAAATATTGAAAAATTATTTTTCCATTAGAGGATACTGCATATTAATGGCCCTGTATTCCTTCCAAGCGCCGACCAACATGTTGTTATAAAGAGTCGGTAGCTTCTGAACAATTTTAGAAATCTATGTAAACCTGATATCTATGTTTTCATATTTAGAAGAGTGATAGGAACTAGAGGAAATGCTGTATTGCGTTGTCTCAAGCGTAAATGTTGTAAAACGTTTATAAGACCGACTCGAAAAATCCGATCTTACCATATTTTATGGAAGAAAGAAAGTCAGAAAAGCATGTATTTAGCCGCGTAATATAACATTTTTAATAGTTTTCTTAGCAGGTTAGTCAATTAAATGTCAGGGTGGCTTAAAGTAATTATTTAAACATTTAAAGACAGTTCTTCCAAATATAAAAGAAATAATTACGACTACAGTCCCTAGTAATAATCCCACTAAATATAAAGAATTTAATGAAATTTAATGAACTTTTTTCCAGCTTGGGACCGCAAGTCAAATTTTCCGCGTACTCAAGCTCAGAAATATCGTTCCAACTACCACTAATGTAGGGTGGGGAAAGATCCCCTTTCATGCGGCCGCCCAGGCTAGTGAAAATGCGCAGGCTGGATGCGCGTGATTATTATGTAGTCCCCTCCTCGAAGTGACAGAAAATATAACCTATATGCTATATGACAATAAATGTTTATTGGCTATTTCGTTCCTTTACGTTATATTTGTGAACTTTTTATAACTTAACATCCTTCGAAAATATCGTTGTTACGCCGCAACGGTATATTTATGAAATTGGGTATAGCATATAGGTTATAATTTCTGTCACTTTGAGGTAGAGGTGTGACTATCGAAATGTTATCGATATTTCGATATATCGATAATATGGTTAAGATATCGTTGACGCGAATAGACCCAGATAGCACACGACTTATAGACGACGTGTGCTATCTGGGAAAGCAGCTCAGGTATACACGAAAAAAGGTCAGCACCGTAGAAAGCGTTGCTGGGCCCATTCACGGCGCTACCCAGCACCGAAGAACACCGTTGTGAATGGGCGAAAACATCGGTGCTGAGCCGCTGAGTATCGAAAGCGATATCTTTAAAAGTATGAATATGTATCGTTGCTTTACAATGTCTTTAAAATTGTTATTTGCATCGTTGCTGCAACAAAGTGTGTTATATTCTAGAAGCCTCTTCTAGAAGAGGCGAATAGATCTATTCGTCTTAACGATATCTTAACGATATTGTCGATATATTGTTAAATATCAATAAGATATCGATAATCTATCAATAATCGATAGTCACACCTCTAATCAAGCATAGAAATCTGTAAACATGAAAATTGATGCTAAAATCAAGTAGAGTCTAATAAAAGGCATGAATTTGGCAAACATAAACAAATTAAGCTAAAACTTATTATTTCGATGAAATGTACTAAAAAAATGACGTTATGAATAGGAAATTTTGATTTCTTAACCACGAATAATTACACTCATCGACTTCATAAATATATCGTTGAGGCGTAATAATAATATTTTGGAAGGATGTTAAGTCATAAAAAGTTCACAAATGTAGCCCAAAAGAACGAAATATCCAATAAACATTTATTATCCTGTAGCATATAGGTTAAGTATATTTTCTGTCACTTCGAGGACAGAAAATCCACTCTTCGAAGTGACCGAAAATATAACCTAACTAAGAGACTGTATAAATGTTTATTACGCGGTTGTATTTATATAATATTTATGATCGAAATTTATGGAAATAGGTGCAAATTATGCTTCTATCAAAATGTATTAGTAACCGGAATTATGCAACATGTTTCTTGAAATTAGTCTTAACGTTCATGCCGTTTTAGATTTTAAATGTTTCCGATAAGATTTAATTTCAATTCCTACCACTCGTAGCATTGTAATCTTATTTTAGACTGAATCGATAACGTTGGGTGTGACACGAAAATGGTAAGGGGGCTCGCGAGCCCCCCGAGCGTGTGACACAAAATTACATTCCGTGATAGGTCTATTCTATACCTGGTCTATGATAATATGATAACTTCATTGTGCTGTAAACTTGAGAATAATGTTGGACAAGATCCTTCTTTTAATCTTACATATTTACATAAACCAGCAAAATAAAAACATTCAGGATCAAAATGCAAACTGCAAACGTAAGAATATTTATTTTTTAACGTTAAATTAAAATTGGTTTTAAATATTTTCTCCCAGTTCTCTTTTGATCTTTTATTTGCAGGAATTCTACAACAATTTAAAAAAATAAAGCATTAAAGTACAAAAGTTAACCTTTAAACGTTTAACCATTTTTTTACTTACTTATGAAAAGTTATATTACGAGATGTAAAATTTTCGCTTCGCAATCTACAATTGGGAACGCAACAAATTTTTGGCATACTCTCGGGTAATCACACTTTACGCGTCAAATAGCAATAGTTAAATAGTATTTTGGTGGTAACCTCTCGTGTACTTACAGTTGTATTTTATTGTATTTAACTTTTTTTAGGGCCCCATTATGGACCTTCAACAAAAAGCGCTGCCGCGCCTGGCGCTAGAAAGAGAGGGGGTGTCCCTCTCATATATCTTTCTCTTTCTATCGCCGTCTACATTTTTGCCCATTGCATGCTTCCTCCATGTTTACATGCTCTAAGGTTCACCATGAACCAAAGGAGCACAAATTGATCTATTTCATCATCTTCACTACTACTGCTTTCTAAAAATTCCATCAGGAATAATTGTTTGTCCATTTTACAAAAGTTGCATGCAAATAAAAATGAGACGGCACCCGTAACTAATTTCATACATTTAAAACTCCCGCTACATTTAATTCAAATATCGCGCCCTCATAGTTCATGGTGGACTGACGGTGTTGCGATATCCGCTGGTGTGAATCCGTATATTATATGAAGTTAGCCATAAGACATAGGGATATCAAGGTTTGATGTGAGAGCGACATTCAAAATCCTTTGTAGAGAAAGATTTATAGTAGGCATGCGGGTTTGAAACGAGCAGCAGATGTTTGAACTCAGAAGGCCCACGAGAGCCTTAGATTGCAGTCAGTAATTTAAAAAAAACTACAGTTAGGCCAGGCGAGGATAATAAATAGCTTAACTTTCCCT
The DNA here is from genome assembly GCA_944738655.2 of Andrena hattorfiana. NCBI lineage: Eukaryota > Metazoa > Arthropoda > Insecta > Hymenoptera > Andrenidae > Andrena > Andrena hattorfiana. The sequence continues at coordinate 42,522,830 of OX122891.2, forward strand.
TCCACATCTGCGTGCCAAATTTCGTCGAGCGGACAGCTGCTCGTCTCGTAAAATCACTTAAAACTCTGTCCTCCCTTTTTCTATAATTGCCGATGTCCTGTTAGGGTAAAAACTCAGCTCGGGAGAGGCTGAAAGTCATAAAGCCATAAACTTCGCGCCGGCGACGTCGTCTTGACCCCGAGGGTTGCGCTTACCTACCTGTCAGAAATGTATGCACTGTACGCAGCCTATGTAAAAGTATGTAATGTATGTAATCGGAAAGCGTGCCTCGACCACCAGCCGAGAGTAGAGGGAAGCGCGAAGGAAGGGCCAAGGACGGAGAGTTGGCTGAAGGACAACCCACTGACGAAGCTTGAGGGACAACACCACCTTGATTGGACGAAAGGATCCAGGGAAGGAGTCGGAAGAACGCGCCGAAATTGAAGGAGTAGGGCGCTCGGAGGTGACAAGCGAGGAGTTAATTTGTAAGAAGTCAGATCAATCTTGTCAGCAGACTAGAAAACAGTCTTGTGTTTTCTTTTTGTAACAATATACGCATAATTCAAATTTTACCTTGTCGAATCTTTTAAAATTCCCACACTATTTTCGCGAGCAGAGTGCGTCAGCGCTCCACGGGCACGAACCTGCGTTTCATTTGGAACTCTTCAGTAAATCGCGTAACAACGGTAACACAACATATTTAATAGTGCCGACATCTCCGAATACGATGATTGCACTGCACCAGGGCAGTGAACATCCCCCGAATACGCGGCACCGAAAAAGTTCGCACTCAGTGCGCACCAGTGCGACCGTCCGAATGCGCCATAAGTGGTGAACCGATGGTTATACAACAGTACTAGAGACGGTCGTGGGTGGAACGCAATCTATATTCTATATAAATAATAATTGTGCTTTTTAGTTGTTATTATTACACGATTATAGCGATATTCTGAAGTAGAGGAATAATAGAGTTTAATAACTTAAAATGAATGTGCAGAAGAATGGAGCAACTGTAACGAGAATGGCAGGTAAGAAAGTTTCACGTACGGTTTAAGGTTAGAATACACAGCTTTTATTTGAATCTTCGTGATGTTTTTTTAGTTTTACATTATACATTCTATTAACACTTTCAGTTTACTGTATTTACTAAATTCAGAAGAAAATATATTAAGAGCCATTTCCTAAACTTAAAACTTGTATGTTGTACTCATAAAATATTATTAAAGACACAAAAATGAAGTTTTGATTTTGCAGGGAGAGGACAAGAAATTCATTAGTGATGATACACGTTGGTGCAGGAATATTAACAGACTGTTAAAAGGTAAAGAATTTGGTGCTACAGTTCAAGCGCATTTAGCGAACCAAGCTTGCAGCTACTACACCAAGAATTATAGAAAAAAGTAGATAAATAATTTTCATAGTTTTATGTTCTCCTATATTTCTTATATACACTTGTATATTTTTACTTTATATGTTATATTTAACTAGATACAAGATAAATAAAAGGAATATTTTCAATAGAAAAATATGTGCCACTCACTAATACTCTACTTGTATTTTTATAATTAAGTATATTATACAAAATGTAGGGTAAGAGATACATTTGTTGGCGTTATCAATTATTGTTGTAATGTTCAATTATGCCAATAATAATTGAAAAGATGGGGAAGATTTAGATAAGAAACTTCAGGTGAATGTGAAATATTTAATTAAATTTAATTACTGCAAATTTAATTAAATATTTTTCTTTAACACCTGAATTTCATATCGAATCTTCTTAACGTGTCAACAAATGTATTTCTCATTCTACAAAATTACAGTACGCAGATTCTGAGTGTATTTAATTTTCCGGCATGAGCCGCCATATTGAATTTTAGTTCAAATAGAATCTTTCATAGCTTAGGGGGCGCGCAAATATTAAACTTGTAGGGTGCAGGTTAACGGGTGTAGTTGGAATCCCTCTTGTCGGCCCTACGCCGCGAAAATGGGATGTGCTGGTAATGACTTCCACTCGTTTGATAGGAAATGAAGGTGTATATATTCTTGTACAGAAAACGCCAGAGTCTCCTAAGGAGATCGTGGGCGTGTAAAGTTCCGACGTTAATCACGTCGGAGAATGCGCACAAGCGCAGGACGCGTGTACCACGCACGTGGATAAAACAATACTATGTATTACACGAGAGAAAGGACACGTGGTCCCAAGTCGGACTAGAAATTCCGTGAGTGACTCTACGTGAGGAAGTCACAAAGTGAAGTGGCGCGCCATGCAAACCGCATGGCAACGCACGTCGGCTCGCGCAGTCTCCCCACTTCCAAACAATCCTTGGAGTGGGGGATCAACTGCTCCCCACACACTCCCCCCCCCCCCCGAGTGCAAGTGTGCACATGCACGAACTTAATCTATATAAAAAAAGGAGGAAAAATATAATACAAGATATAAACTATATACAGTATGTACAGTTTGCATGTGCGATGCAGCGAGGTTGGCAACATTTGCAGTTTCGTGCGGTTATGAGCCTTGCGCTATTTTTACATCCCTTCGGGAATACGTTTTCAGGGCTGGTCTCGACGGTCTGTCCAATGACACCGAAGGATCTTTCGAGGAACCTGCCTTATCAGGCGTCGCTTCAAACGCGTCTTCCAACATGAAGAACGCTGGTTTTAGTAAGTCTGTTGATACGCATCGCGCGGCACCGTTTACAACGATTTCATAGACCGCGTCAGAGATACGTTTTTCTATTTTGAACGGACCGGAATATGGAGGTTCCAGCGCTTTCTTCGCCATATTGCGAAGAAAGACATGGGAGCACGTTTTCAATTCTTTGAAAAAGAATGCTCGTTTTTTATAATTGTGCACTACCGGTACCGGCCTAACCATATGCATGTATTCTCGGAATTCCTCGATGAATATTTGCGGATTTGGCGACAAATCGTCGGGAAGAAAGAATTCTCCCGGCAATCGAATTGCAGTTCCGAACAGAAACTCTGCCGGAGACGCACCGGTGTCCGTGCGAACGTGTGAACGCGACCCCATCTCCCCAGCATGGCACGTAATTGCTGCCTTTAATACTCGGTGCCAACGTTCTATCATACCGTTGGACGCCGGGTGATACGGGGTAGTTCGTATACGTTCAGAACCTATTAAGGTCAGCAATGCAGTAAACAATCGTGACTCGAACTGTGATCCTTGATCGGTGGTTATCACCTTGGGTGCACCCTATCGAGAGATCCAGGTATCGAAGAATGCCCTTGCGACTGTCCGCGCAGAAGTCTCGACGACAGGAGTCGCCTCAACCCAGCGCGAACACCGATCGATCATTGTCAGACAGTATGCGAAACCTTCACTAACCGGTAAATCGACCATCCGGTGCAACAAAATGTTCCGGAACACGTTTTACATGTCGTGTGACTTTTGATCGTTGACAATCAATGCATTGCTTGCACCAGAGTGCAATGTCTCTGTGCATGTTTGGCCAGACATACCGCTGTCTGATCGTACGATCTGACATCTTCGCACTGGGACGAGCAGGCTTGTGAAACATCCCAAAAACTATCTCGCGCAGAGATGCAGGAATGTATGGCCGGGTGGCCTCACCTGACATCTCGCAAAACACCGCGGTATGGGCCAGGCCCCATTGCAATTTAATTAATTTTAATGGAGGGTTTGACATCTTTTGCAATTGACTTACCTCCTCGTCTTGAATTTGTGTCTGTGCCAATTCTTTCAGATTAATCTCCAGAGGAAGTCTGAGAGATTCTATTCGCGACAATGGATCTGCCACAACATTGTTTAGACCCGGAATATGTTCTATTAACGTAGTAAATTGAGCTATAAATGAAAGTTGACGTGTCTGGCGTGGCGACGCCTTATCAGAAGACTGTTTAAAAGCGTAAACGAGAGGTTTGTGGTCAGTTACAATTTTAAAATTTCTGCCTTCAACGTAATATCTAAAGTGCTTTAGAGCTTCAAAAATTGCGGTTAACTCGCGATCGTACGCGCTGTAGTTTAATTGCGCGGGCGACAGCTTCTGGGAGAAAAACGCCAACGGCTCCCACTCGCCTGAGACACTCTGCTGCTCAAGGGCTGCGCCCATTGTTACGTCCGACGCATCGGTTACGATGCGCGTTTCGGCACCTTGTCGAGGGTGTACCAGAAGGGTAGCCTCAGCAAACTTTTTCTTGACGTTATCAAATGCCAGTTCTGACTCTGCAGTCCACTCGATTGGTCTCTTATCATTCTTTTTAGAATCTTTAAGATACGCATTCAGAGGTGCCTGAATTTTGGCAGCATAAGGTATGCTGAGTCTATAGAAGTTAGTCATGCCCAAAAATCGTCTAAGCTCGATTATAGTTTTAGGTTTTAGGAAATTTGAGATAGCCTCCACCTTCTTGGTGGTAGGACGAATACCCTTTGAATTAATTAGATATCCTAAAAACTCGATTTCGGAAACACCGAATACACATTTGCTTAGGTTTAATCTCAAATTGTTTTGTATGTTCCTCTTCCGAAGAAGATGCAATCAAAATATCGTCTATGTAAACGAAAGCATAGTCCAAGTCCCCAAGCATCCTATCAACGTATCGTTGGAAGGTTTGACTCGCATTTCTCAAGCCATAAGTCATATATACAAACTCAAAGAGACCAAACGGCGTAATGACTGCCGTCTTTGGCACGTCCTCCGGCGCCATTGGAATCTGATTATGTGCTCTGTGCAAGTCAAGCGAGGAGAAAATTGTCTTACCCGACAGATTCGTCGCACAATCGTGCAAGTGAGGGGTCGGGTACCGATCCGCCACTGTAATCGCGTTTGTACGCCGATAGTCACCAGCGATCCGCCAAGTTCCTTCCGCTTTCATGATCATATGGATCTGGCTGGACCATGGACTGGAAGACGGGCGGCAAATGCCCGCTTCCACCAGCCTTTTGAATTCCGCTTTTGCGGCTTTTAATTTGTCCGGGCTTAAACGCCTCGGTCGTTCGGAAACTGGAGGGCCAGTAGTATTTATATAGTGATAAACATCATCACCGGTCGGTGGCACAACACGAGAATTTCCCGTGATTTCGGGGAATTGTAGTAATAAACCCGAGTACGTCGATGCATGATCGATCGTACTGGTCGATATAAATTCTACCCGTTTAATACTAGCATGGATTTGTAATCCAGTGAGGGAATCCACGAGAACAGGCTTGCGCAGGTCGACCGATAATCCGAAGTGTGACAACAAATCCGCGCCTATAATCGCGTACGGAACGTCTGCGATCGTAAAATTCCACCTCAGTGGACGTCTGAGTCCCAGGTCGAGTGATCTAAATGACTCGCCATACGTATTAATTCGCGTATCGTTCGCGGCGAATAACTTAAACGAAGTTGGCTCACCGCGAATTTTGTGAACAGCAGGAAGCAGCGAGATATCTGCCCCTGTGTCAACGAGAAACATTTGTCCGGTTGCGCGATCGCGTACATGGAGACGCTTCGAAGTGGTGCGACCTTCCACGTCCGTCTCCGAGACGGAAGGTCGAACTATTTTCCCTGATTCCACGTCGCATACTGCGGGCAATGCGGCTTGCAATGCAGTGGATTATTGGGATATTTCTCGTGGGAGTAACACAATTTTCCTTTGCTCTTATCGCGATTGGGTTTGCCCTTTTGGTTAGACCTAGATTTAGATCGCGAATTACGTGCATTTGAGAAGTTTCCGCTATCTTATCCGCCATTTCCGCGAGTTTATTCAAGTCACTAATGTCACCCGCGGCTAGAATCGCGCGCGTTGTAGCTGGCAAATGCTCGTTAAAGATTGTACGAAGTATTTCGTCGCTGCATTTACCCTTGTTTAACCCGCGGAGCCTGTTTAAAATCAATGAGGGCTTTCCCATTGTGGAAATTTGCCCTTTTAAGAATTTCCGTAAATTTTCTTCCGCCGAAGAGGCGTAAGTGCTTACAATACGCTTTTTTATTTGTTGAAAAAGGTCTTCCGGTTGCGGAATTTGCGTTATTAAGTCATTAAGTGACTCAACGATTTCATCATCAAGCTCAGCGATCACAAAATCCGCCTTTGTATTATCGACGGTGATGTGGGCGCTTCGCAAAGACGCTTCGACCCGCAAGAACCAAGTTTCGGGATTTGCGCGAAAGAATTTTGGTATTTTTGGGATCCTATAATTGTCGATGTGCGGATCGCTAGAGGCTTGATTATGCCCCGAAATGCCCTGATTGTCGTCGTTGGGCGGCATTTTAAAGTAAGTAGTTAAAATTACTATAATACAAAATATTAGATAAAACCGTATAACTATTAAAATTACTACGCAATACTGCAATAGCATGAACTAAAATTATATATATGTCGGAATTACGGGAAAAGATGAAGCCTCAGAGAGTGATTCAGCATTTCCGCTGACTCTTCTCCTCGCAAGGCGTCTCATTTTTTATTTGAATTCAGCAAGAATTGAACAATGTAATTATAAAGAACTTTCAAGGAATTACTTTAACACAAACTATAAACTATAATTCTATTTAAATCGAAAACTAATGAATTCTCGGGAAGGGAAAATTGAATTGTCCTCGATCAAGATTTCTTTTTCGAAAGCCTTCCTTTTTCGGTTGCTAAACCACCACTTCTGTTTTCCTCCCGAGACTACATTCAAGCGCCCACTAACAGTCTAACGCTTGCATTTTCGATTGGCGCCAAAATAATCTTGCAATTCAATCATACCTGACTTCATGTCGTCATTAGTAATTGCATTAATAATAGATTGCAAAGATCGACTATCTATTTGCTCAACCCTGTGTAAGCATTGTAACGAAATAAACGATACATCTCAATTAAATTTATTCATTATTTATTTTTTTTTTTTTTTTTTTATTCATCGGTATTCTCCGTCATATACATAAGAGCTGCAATATAGCAAAGACACGATTACAAACGCGAATACGTGCTATATTATTGACGACAATGTCTCGGCTTTTTTCAGGAATCACAACAAAGTTGCCCTTCGCGGACGAGTCCGGACGAACGCGTGATGATCGCCGGGCGCCGCGCTGTTGCTAATAGTTCCGACAGCGATGATGCGCGCTTGACGGTACGCAATTCCACGAATTCTCGACTGATCCGGCAACGTCGTAGTTTTTTATACTCGCACGCGTGCGAAATTTCGATCGGTACGAAGATTATACATTATAAAAAAGACTCATAACCACCACGAAATACAAATAATTATTGCCAACTCGCTCACCACAATGCCTTTGTTGACTTCTCAGCGCAATCCGGCGAACAGCAGCTGTCCAGGACGGCAGTCAACACGTGCTGACAGCGGGAACAGGTCCAGGCGCGGGAAACAGGATTCTGCAACCAGGAACTTGGTCGTGGCTCTGCCTGATCACCTCGGTCCTGTAGATACCAAGCGCCCTGATGAAAGCCGAAGAGCTCCTCAGGAAATCGTCTCGACGAGTAGACTGTGCAGCTGGTGCATGTGGCACATGCTACAGGAGATCACCAAGGGTAGGCGATTATGGACATCCTCTCGTACTGGATTGACAGCAATTACGGCAGCAAATGCTTGGCCAATTGCTGACGATTTGGTTCTGTTTCAGGAACAGGGCTGGCCGGGTTCTAGATCAGCGTCTCGTGGTACTTCCAGCATGCACGTGGTGAAGCGAACGTCGGGGTCACCAGATGTAGGGTGCAGGTTAACGGGTGTAGTCGGAATCCCTCTTGTCGGCCCTACGCCGCGAAGATGGGATGTGCTGGTAATGACTTCCACTCGTTTGATAGGAAATGAAGGTGTATATATTCTTGTACAGAAAACGCCAGAGTCTCCTAAGGAGATCGTGGGCGTGTAAAGTTCCGACGTTAATCACGTCGGAGAATGCGCACAAGCGCAGGACGCGTGTACCACGCACGTGGATAAAACAATACTATGTATTACACGAGAGAAAGGACACGTGGTCCCAAGTCGGACTAGAAATTCCGTGAGTGACTCTACGTGAGGAAGTCACAAAGTGAAGTGGCGCGCCATGCAAACCGCATGGCAACGCACGTCGACTCGCGCAGTCTCCCCACTTCCAAACAATCCTTGAAGTGGGGGATCAACCGCTCCCCACAAACTTGTTGCGAGTTGCGATACTCGCTCTAGCGGCGTTCAGCGCAAGCTTCTAAAGCGCGAAGTTTAAACAGGATAGAGTTAAGGATGAACTCTATCACATTAGAAATCTATCTTCGCCTCCTTCCTTATCGCTCGAAAAACAATGTATTGATAAAGAAAAGAGGAACGAACGTAAGAAGAAGCCTGTTTCTTCTCCTCGCATTTGATCTTCGGCGTTATAACAGTCTAGACGTGTCACAATAAATTCAGCCTTGTTCAATCCTGAAATATTCTCGTTTTTTTCTTAATCGTTCCGAATAATTTAATTGATTCAATTTAATTCAGTTCAATAAGTTTTATTCAGTTCTAAAGTATTTGTTACAAAACACTTCGATATTTCGTTTATTTAAATTTACGCGTTCGCGAGCAGAGCTCTTCAGGGCTCCACGTACGCCGGACCTCACAGAAAGTCCCTTAAGCCAGAAGAATTCTCAACCGGCCTCGCAACAAAAATTTGGTGACAGCGGTGGGATACTCTCGTCGGCTTGTGGACGTGGATCAAGAGGTTTTCGCGAGTGCAGCTTCTCCTTCCTGGGTTTTCGCACGGTTTCCCCAGGAACGCGAATACACGTGGATAAATATCGGAGAGGGTGACTTCGGGCGGCCATGCAGCTATTCCCCCAAGATCACGCGCATTCGTGGAGACAAAGAGACTTCATCACTCAAGATCCCTGTAAAAGATAAGAATTAAGAATTACCATTTAATCGTTCGTTACTGTGTTACTGTTTAACCGCTCGTTACTGTTTAACCGTTCAAGTTGTAATTCGTCCGGTCGTTAAATACTATATTATTAAAATGTTGCGAAATCCTAGAAAGATGCTAAAGATGCTAAAATTAAAGAAAAAGCGCTTGCTTCGCTTAAGTAGATTACAGGAATTTGACGTGGAAGATATATCGACGGAAGTAATACGTTCGGGTAGTCTCGAGACTAGTCCACGATCCCGAGAATTGAGTTTGAGTTTTTTACCGACGCAAATGAGCACGCCTGTCAATTCCGCTGAATCGATCAACCAACTATCCAGTCCGATCGCAGTCGCTCTGGTCGTTTGCGAGTCTCGAATTTGCCCGATCGTAGCCGCTCCGGTCGTTTGCGATCCTCAAATTGACAAAGCGTAACCTCAAGATTCAAATTTTACTCCGACGACTCAATGCCCGGCCATAAATTCTCCCGAATCGAATGCTCAACCGAATTCTGCAAATTTCATCGCGCAACAAAATTCTATTCCGCCTATTCTGCCCAAACCTTACCTTTCTTTGAAATTAATAAAAGACTCAATCCCCAAGTTTGATGGGAAACCCAGTTCCTTAATTCATTTTATCAAGCAATGTAGATTACTAAATTCTAAAGTTAAACCAGAAGATCGTGAGAATTTACTTTTTTTAATTCAAAGCAAAATTGAAGGACATGCTAAGCCAGCGATGCCCCGATGGGCGGCCCGAGATAAACAAACATTCATAGCGTTTTCCAAAGCTCGCATGGAAGGGGGTGCTCGAAACCAATGACGTTGCGGGCCTGTCACGGATGGGGAAAACTCTAGTAGTGTGCGTGTAGGCTCGTACCCATAGGCTTTTTTACAACTGGGGCTCTTGGAGCCCTAGTGTTCTACATTTTAGGAATTGGGAAAATAAACAGGAATTGACTAATGATTAAACAATAATATTATATAATTGGAAGGAATAGACTTGAACAGTCCCATTTACACATCTGATTAACAAACAGTTTCTTATTAAACGATTTTTATTCAACTTCAATCCTCTGTTTGTTTGTATGTATGTTTGTTTAGTTCAAATCTAGAAACTCAATTTTAACCCACTTCCAAATATCCAATAGACTTGAAACTTTGCAGGCATACGTATTTTGGATGACAATACAAAATTATGAAGAAAAAAAACCCGCTCCAGGGGTTTAAAAAATTACCCAGTTATCAATAAATATAATCCTTAACCACAAATCCAAATGACTTGAAATCAGCCTATAACCACAAATCAAATCAATTTAATCGACATGAAATCAGCATGTAACCACAAATCAAAACTAGACAATAAAAAGTAAATAAAGAAAAGAATTATTTTTCAGTATGTAATCTTACTTATATGTATATATATATATAATATTACAGTTGATATTTAATTTAATTATAACATTATAGCAGTTTTCATTAATGGAGTGGCCGCATAAAGTAATATTTAAACATTCGCAGTCTCTTTTTGTACATGTTGTATCGTTTGATTATACATTGGAAAAATTATACTAATAGAAGGCGATAGATAGATTGAAAATTACGGTTTGTAATTGGTACAATAATGATATTCTTCATAGAAATGGTTGAAACAAAAATAGTTGCCACATTATGCACACAAATACTACATTTGGGTATAAGCTTTTCCTTCCTGAAGTAACAGAAGTATACAGGATTTTGAAATTCGCTGGGATGCGTTTCTAGATATCCGCTTTTAGGGGTTCCTAAAATTCCATGCAAGGTAAAACTCATTACAGCTAAACCACACGATAAATAATGCGTGAAGATTTACAGTGACTTTGCATCATTTTAATTGTAACTGATAATATTCTTGTGCCACATTCACTTTTCGGTAAACATGTTTACGTACTCGCGTATTTTTATTAATACCCTGATAACCATCTGTCTCCAATCTGACATCAGATTGGTAGCAGGGTCTGGCTCTGCAATGAGAGCGCAGAGTCTGACGTCAGAACCGTAGCAGACGGCAACAGACGGCAGAATCTGCTGCGGATCTGCTGCCGATCTAACATCAGACACTGACATCAGGCTCTGCACCTCGGAACGCAGCCAAATGCGGACACAGACGACTACGGTTCTGATGTCAAATTCTGCTCCCCAGATCTGGCTATCAGGGTATAAATATTCCCGAGGATGCAGCGAATGGCAGTTACATTTTTGCAAGCAGTCAGTCACCATTCAATTGAAAAAAGTGAGTGATCATCGTTTGAAAGGCTTTTCTTTAAAATGCAGTCGATTAATGTTGCTAACGTAATAAACATGTTAGCCACTACGTTTCAAATTGCAAGTATAATACAGACACCTATAAACTCGGTAGAAACGGAACTGCACAATGAAATTCGGGACATTATAAAAAAGTTTCAAAACATACATTCCCTACCATTAATTGAACATGATTATGTGCTCGATTTTGCCGATCCATCCGAACCACATGGTGCACAAGTTGTAGAGTACATTATGCCTGCAGAAGAAGAAGAAGACAGTTTTGACCCTGCAGAATGTACTGTTGATGATGAAGGTGGAAAAGTTGACTTAAGTTATAAGAGAAAAGCAGTAACGTTTTGGAAAAGTGGAAAAAAGGCACGTCGATCGCTTACCAGTGTACAGAAAAATTATCGCATGGTTAAATCTTTGCAGCAGTTATACAGGTGGGAGGCGAGTGTAGAGAGAGGTGGAAGAAATGCAGATAAATTTGCATTTATTGCAGAATATGTACTGCAAAAGTTTGAAGAAGCTTGTGACAGAAGATCTATTATTCATGACATGAATTTAAGATTGTAGGCCTTGGAGGCAAAAAACCAGGTGGACCTACCCCAATTTGTGGCAAGTAAATGGTGGATTTGGAACTTTAAGACTGCGCATAGAATTGTGTCACGCAAGATAACAACATTCAGGACGCAATTTACGTTTGAAGATATTGACAATATCAAAAATATCGCAGAATCGTTTGTTTCTCGCGTAAAGTCTAACATCCCAGCTGTCGGAGTTGAAGAAATTTATAATGCAGACGGGAGTGGCTTCAACCTTGAAATACATTCTGAGCGAACATTGGCGAAATTAGGAGTGAAAAGGGTAGAAGCGACGATTCAATCGGTATCTTCTACAACACATAGCTACACTATAATGCCTATTATATCTGCAAGTGGATGTCTTCTTTCACCACTATACATAGTTTTGAAGGAATCTACAGGAACACTTGGTCCGATAGTGCAAAGAACTCTATTCCGTCCGGTTAATATTTACATCGGAGCTTCAAAGTCAGGAAAACTCACGTCTGAATATTTTAAAACTTGGTTTACCGAAGTGTATCTACCGAATACTGGCCGTAGAAGCATGCTCCTACTCGACTCGTGGACGGGACACTGCCCAAATGAGTTATAGCAATTGATTCCACAAGACAAGGAAGTAACTTTTTCAATGATTCCAAAAAAAACGACGTGCATCGTTCAGCCTTTAGATGTGTTTGGATTCCGGATTTGGAAAAATTTTGTGCGGACATTTTCGGATAATGTGATCATCCAAGAGAGAGATGTCAATTTGCACTTACGTAATGAAATAATTAAATTGCAGTCCCTAACCCACAACCAGTTTTCTTCGCCTAGATTCAAAAACCTTTTTCAATATGCTTGGTTTAAAAGTGGATATCTAGAAACGCATCCCAGCGAATTTCAAAATCCTGTAGATTTCTGTTACTTCAGGAATGAAAAGCTTATACCCAAATGTAGTATTTGTGGGGAGCCGGCTTTTATGCGATGTGCATGGTGTGGCAACTATTTTTGTTTCAACCATTTCTATGAAGAATATCATTATTGTACCAATTACAAACCGTAATTTTCAATGTATCTATTGCCTTCTATTAGTATAATTCTTCCAATGTATAATCAAACGATACAACATGTACAAAAAGAGACTGCGAATGTTTAAATATTACTTTATGCGGCCACTTCATAAATGAAAACTGCTATAATGTTATAATTAAATTTAATATTAACTGTAATATTATATATATATATATATATATATATATATATATATATATGTTATAAGTGTGATGTAAAAGTAAAATTGATTTATAATCATTTAAAATTTATATACATATTACACATTACGTTATGCAAATCGGAAGGTTCGACAAGGTTATCGGCATCAATGCGATTCTGCGTCATTTCAATAACATATGTATTTTGCAAAGTCATTGTACATCTTCACGCATTATTTTTTGTTCGTGTGGTTTCCAAAATAGTCTAATAAGATTACACTTCAAGTAATGCATGTACGAATGTGCTGTTATCATACTGATTCATGCACGTCACTGATTAGTTTTAATGAGTTTTACCTTGGATGCAATTTTATGTACGTACTGCCTTGCTTAAATAATTGAAAGCTGTCTGAACTTTACATAAATAATAATCTAAACATGGCTTTAAGAAACCATGTTATTAATGGAAACTACCAAAATGGATTTCAAATTCGGGAATAGAGGTTTTATTTGTTTGCAAAAAAAATGTAACACATAAACTATTTATATGTATGAAAAGAGATTATCCAGAGGTATTTCAGCGTATATTTAAAAAATAAAAAAACTTAATTTTAAGGGTTGGTGGTGGGGGTAACTTAAAAAATATGGATTTTTCGAAAATTATTTTTACGCGGTTTTGTAGATACAAAAGAAGGATGCAACTTTTGTTTAAACTTCTTTTCGATATCTCTCACCGTTCTCGAGATATTTCACGGAAAAGAAAATTCTGAATTTTTTTCAAGGGGTGATTTCACCCCTAAAAAATGAATTATGGCACTAACAAAAAATAGGGTTGTGTTACGGATGAACTACTCTACTTGCACACCGAGTTTCATAATTTTCTGAATTTCCGGGTTGCAAAACTTCCCTTGTGAGTCCTTGATGTCTAACGATAACATTCTCAGGCTTTATGTGAGTGGAGAAGGTGGCACTGGGAAAAGTTTTTTAATAAGAACTATCAGACATTGGATCTGCTATTACTATTAGTAACTGCTCCTACTGGAATCGCAGCTTTTAATATTGAAGGTCTTACCATACACCGATTATTCCAATTACCCGTAGAACATGGGCACACAGCCCAGTATAGACAACTTAGCGCTGCAGCCCTTCAAGTTGTACGAGATCAACTCAAAAATGTTGCTTTAGTAATCATCGATGAAATATCGATGGTTTCTAACGTAACTTTCCTGTACATACATCTACAACTTACAGAAATATTTGATACTGCAGATTCCGATGATGCTTGGTTCGGAAAAATACCTATTCTGTTATTTGGTGACTTATTACAACTTCCTCCTGTTCACGAAGAACCTGCTTTTATACAATTATCCAATAAGAGTATGGAAAAAAATGTTGGAGGATTAGGTTCTTATAATTTATGGTCTGCCTTGTTTAGCTATGACGAACTGACAATAAACATGCGACAGCAGGGTGATAATATTTACAAAGAGATCTTGTCGAGAATTCGCACTGGAGTAGTGACCGCTTCGGATACAATGCTTTTAGAATCGAGGAAATTAAATTTCAAAGCGACAAATTGTAATGACCGATTAAAGGAATTAAGTGATTACATGCTTAATGTAGGATCTAATACGGTGTGTTTACTTCCCACATGTGTTCAGTGTGATGTTTTGAACACTGCAATGCTGAGTCGATTTCCATCCGAAGAAATCCATTTGATTGCTCATGATACAACGAATTGTGCACCGTATTTGAAAAAAAAGGTGTCAAAGGTACTAAACAATAATGACGATGATAGCTCCCGAACGGCGGGACTTGCAAGAGTCGTAATTGTTAAAACAGGAGTGCAAATCATGATTAGAAGAAATATTGATGTTACACTAGGTCTTGTCAACGGTACCATTGCTAAACTTGTTTCAGTTACACGAGGTGTTGATAATGACGTTGAAAAATTGAAAATTATATTACCCACGGGGCAAGAACATATGATAGAACGGGTAAGTGTTAAATTTGAAGTAATGGATAGAGCGTTCGTTATTAGAAAACAATTTCCGATTTGCCTTAGCTATGGTATAACTATTCACAAAAGTCAAGGACTAAGCTTGCAGAATGCTGTCATAGAAGCAGGTAATTCAATATTTACTTGCGGACAAATTTACGTTGCTGTTTCTCGGGTGACCACATTACAAGAACTCCATCTTATCAATTATGATCCATCCTCCGTAAAGGCACAAGAATCGGCTATAATAGAGTACAATAGATTGCGAAAAAAATATAGACCTGATCTTATGACTATTTCAATTTCTAAAAA
This sequence comes from Andrena hattorfiana, assembly GCA_944738655.2. Taxonomy (NCBI): domain Eukaryota; kingdom Metazoa; phylum Arthropoda; class Insecta; order Hymenoptera; family Andrenidae; genus Andrena; species Andrena hattorfiana. The sequence continues at coordinate 42,538,001 of OX122891.2, forward strand.
CCGCGTTCTCAAAGTTCGTGATGCGGTTTGGGCAGTACCTAATCATAATTATCCGAATATCCGAATGTCAGAATACTGATGATCACATCGTGGATAACATGCAATACTATGTAAGAGGTCTCCCGAATTCTGATGGTGTGTCTTGTTATGCGAATGCCACAATCCAATGTATGTTATATTGTTTATCCATAAGAGAAAACTTATTTTCGATTGAAAAAGATGATCATATTATAAAAGTCTTTATGGACCAATATAAATCGGATCAAAATCCAAATATAATATCATTACAGCAATTTGCAGGAGAAAAATACGCTAACAATCAGCAACATGATGCAGCTGAGTTTATTACCTCTCTTTGTGATCAGGAGATTCTTATTAAGAATGCAGTACAACACGAAATTACAACGGTATTAAGATGTTTAAGTTGTAATTACACAAGTACTGCTATCAGTACAAATTGTGTGGTACCTCACTAGCCAAGATGTTAAAAAAAAACCATTTGAATTTCAAGATATAATAAAATACAATTTCACAGGATGGAAAAATTTGAAAGATTCCTGCAATAATTGTGATAATTCAAACACAATGAAAAAAATCGATATAACTGCTTCCAAACAAATTCTTATTGCAAAATTACATTTGTTCGATCACGATAGTAGTGAAACAACAACGAAAGTGGAAAATTTCTACGTCAAAGCAATGCCTACTACTAAAATACAATTGGTAGAGCACTGTTATAAACTTAAGGCAGCGATTTTCCACCATGGTAAAAGTTATGCCGATGGTCATTACATGAGTATGGTAAGGGGTAAGGGCACAACGTGGGTATCCGTTGATGATTTACGAGTAGAAAAACAAGCTTGGCCACGAAATGCTAAAAATGCATACATATTTTTCTTCGAAAGGTGTTAATTGCGTTTGTTAATACACTTCAATGTTAAATACGTCCAGCGCCAAAGGCTGCTTTCAGCGCTATAAGCTGCTTCAAGCAACATGTATTGTACACAAAGTACTATACATATAATATAATACATATAGATTGGCAATCCGGTGCACATGGTTTCTGTTCGTAGTTGTTGAACTTACGTAGAATATAGAATTTATCCTTAATTCTGTCTCGTGATAATTTGTAATTTATAATATTAAAAATTATCTAAAGTCAGTCCCTATGCAAATTATCTTTGTAAAAAGAAGTGAGATCCCCATAAAAAAAACTTCAAAAAAGTAAAAAAAATACGCCAAGTACATGAAAAATCAAATAAATCACAAAAATAGAAGATAATAATAATTACAAAAAATTGAAGATAGTAATAATACATGAAAAATCAAAAATCACAATCACAAAAAATTGAAGGTGATAATAACAAAATAAAAAAAAGTGAAATCAAAATGAGCTGCAAATACATAAAGGTGCTTTCCAACTGCGCCTAAGATGATACAACTAACCAGCGGCCGTAGCCGTGATGGAAAACACCGGTTCTCGTTAGATCACCGAAGTTAAGCATCACGGGGCGGGTACTGGGGAAAGATGGGAGACCACCTTTCTCCCGGTACGCCGCTGCTGCTGGGACTCGAAGGAGAGAGAGGAGAGAAAAGATATGACTATAGTTCGTTGGGCAATATAAGCGGATAAAGCTTGAAACGCCATTCCTGTTTAACAGGAAAAACAATAAATACAATACAATGATACAACTATATATAATAACATATACACAGCTAAAATGCTGTGTTCATACATTCCATTACTCATATCGCGGACATTATAATTAATCCATAAAAAAGAATCCCATTTAAAAACATTGTCTTAAATTAACAGATTTACAAAATTAATGATATACAACAATTGCGCTAATTATAACAATGGCTATTTATACAAAGAAAAAATATATTAAATAATATTAAACAGATATATTTTTATAGAAATAAATATTTTAATACGAATAAATATTTTATTCAAAATACTTGGCGCTGCGCAACCGAAAAAATGTTAATTGTCTTAGTATTAATAATTTACTATAACTCCCTTACAATCTAAAATACATAAACAAATACATACACATATTAGAAACGCAGTCAGATTTATTCTACATATATTCTAATATCATACGTAGCATATGCACATGCACACATACAGACGAACGCACTAGAAAGTTTGTTATAATATACATGTTTATTCAGTTTAGCAACACCAATTCGGGGCGCAGCGCCAAATATTTTGAATAAAATATTTATTCGTATTAAAATATTTATTTCTATAAAAATATATCTGTTTAATATTATTTAATATATTTTTTCTTTGTATAAATAGCCATTGTTACAATTAGCGCAATTGTTGTATATCATTAATTTTGTAAATCTATTAATTTAAGACAATGTTTTTAAATGGGATTCTTTTTTATGGATTAATTATAATGTCCGCGATATGAGTAATGGAATGTATGAACACAGCATTTTAGCAATGTATATGTTATTATATATAGTTGTATCATCTTAGGCGCAGTTGGAAAGCACCTTTATGTACTTGCAGCTCATTTCGATTTCACTTTTTTTTTATTTTGTTATTATTATCTTCAATTTTTTGTGGTTATATATAGTTGTATCATCTTAGGCGCAGTTGGAAAGCACCTTTATGTACTTGCAGCTCATTTTGATTTCACTTTTTTTTTTATTTTGTTATTACTATCTTCAATTTTTTGTGATTATTATTATCTTCTATTTTTTGTGATTTATTTGATTTTTCATGTACTTGGCGTATTTTTTTACTTTTTGAAGTTTTTTTATGGGTAGCAGACGTACAAGAAGCAAACAGAGGAATCGAAGCTGAATAAATTCGTTTAAAAAATACGATTTATTTTCATTTTTGATGTTACAAAAAAGAATATACACATTTTTAGCGTTTTTGGGCCATTTCGTTTGATTAATTTTGTCGTTGGCAATACATTTCTATGCTGATGTACCATCACGTATTTTGCATGAATATGAACCGCTTTGAAAATGAAGACCGTTATGAAATAGGTCACTTAGTAATTTATAACAAATTATGAAAAAAGTGATGAAATCCCCCCCCATAAACGTGACTCATGTATGAAAGAAGCTAATTCCTTAAAACCGAAGCTGAAAATCTGAGCACTGAATTGATTTGTGACCAATAAAGGAATGTCAAGTATAAAAAATGACAGAGGAATCAGTGTTCGAGCAGAGAACGAGAGTACAATTGGAATTAGCAAAGTTGATTTCACAATCTTTGCAGTTGAACTTTTTTCGTGAATTAAAGGGAATTAGCTTCTTTCATACATGAGTCATGTTTATGGGGGCGGGTGGGGGGGGGGGGGGATAAAGATAACGCGCGTTATTCGAAGCTTCGAATAACGGATAAACATAAAGAATTTTTTATTTGAGTTCATCCAGATATTATCTTTGCCCATCTCTGTTCTCCAGCCGCTTTGCCGTAATTCATTCAAGCTTCCGTGACGACAAAATAGTAATAGGGAAATGCGGCAACAGCGCGATTGGACTTTCAATACGTCTTGGCAACTATGTCTTTCCTACATTTATCGGCTAGCTTGGACTTCCGCCGGTTTTGATGCTACATGGCGCGAATATACTATTAGTGCCGGTGACAGAGAATTCTTGAAGCCCAATTCTGTAATTTCTCGAGTGTGTCTCAGTACACGAGTCATAAATTCATTATTATTTCAACGTACGGTGCTTATTAGCGATCAAACGCACCAGACCCACCTGCACGGATGTTTACTGGGGGCAACTATACACGCAAAAATTTCCTTCTTGTCGATTCCAGCACGTAAGTTGGTTGAAACTGTTTGTTTACTACGTCGCGTATACGTACATGCTTTTCATAGCTTGTGCGAGCGTACACACACATTCAAGGCCCGCGGAGACGGCAGCCTTAAGGTCCCCTGAAGCCTGAACCGAGCGACATTGTATCGCTCACCCGTCAAACGTACTGCCTGTACTTGCTCGGCGATGTATCGTCGATTATGCAGAAACAGAATTTCTTTATTTTTCATCGTATCAATATCAAAGTGATTCTGCCGATTAAATTGACAGGAAATAATTTAAATTGGACTATTTTGAACGAAACGGGCTTTCAATTCTGCAAATAAATTTTATGTGTAATATCGTTAATAATGATAGTTCAAATTATGTCAGGTTTGATATCTTTCCATCTTTCCTTCCTACACTCCTGGACCTCTCTATCTTTCATTATTGCTACGTTCAGCGAGGCTCTGACGCTAAACGCAGCTCTCGTGCCGTATTCCTTCAAGACTGCTCGATAGAAAGAGAGAACTCTGTGGCTACACAGAGTACCTAGCGATGTCACCTCTGTACAAGTTCTTTTTATCGACCGCAGTAGTTTCATTAGGGTCCGTTTGTTTACTGGGGCGCTTCGTTCGATTCGGACCATAACAAAAATGTGCCGACAGCCTTAAAGAGGCTTTTTGAAAAAAGTTTCTTTTGTTTTGCAGTGATAACGCAAAAACGGAGGTTCCAATTGATTCAAAACTAATTCGAGCATCTTCACAAAATGTATAGTTTCGGACCAGACCTAAATTAAAGTTAATGAAAATTCCGATTCTTTATGAAAAGAAACTAATCCCCCCCCCCCCCTTCCCAGTCAACCACGTCCGTTTTTGCAGATTTTGCTCAACGCCTGAATACAAATATTTGTGACAGAAAGACTACAGATTTGATACAGGATTTGTTATATTCGATGATGAAAGCAGACTGACAGCAGAAAGCCGACAGATTGCGCTGCCTTAACCTGGGAGCAGATTGACGGCAGGGTCTGCTGATACAATTTAATGGCAGGAATAGAGCAGACCCTGCGCACCGCGATCTGACGGCAGATAGGCAGCAGAAAATCGAGCAGATTCTGTTGACCTAGACTGCGAGCAGTTTGGCGGCAGAAACTGCAGAGAATGTGCTGATACAATTTAATGGCAGAAATCGAGCAAACTCTGCGCACCAGGATCTGACGGCACATAGGCAGCAGAAATCGAACAGATTCTGCTGACATAGTCTACCATTACATCTATCAATATCTATATCTATTCTATATTCTATACTATTATATAAAATTGTACCCACAAGTATATTACATTACTTTGTTCGTCTTGGCGAGTTTTTATTCTTTTTAAATAATGATTTTTAAATAAAAGTAGTTCACGACGCGACCGCCAGGCGACGACCGCTTCTCGCTTAAGAAATAGCACCGCGGCGGGAATAAGTGGCCGACGGCTCGATCATTCAGGGCTCTCGAGTACCGCTCCCATTTGACGGCACTTCACTGCGGAGTATACATTTAGTATAGCCGTCTCTAAAATGACTGAATGAATAGTTATCATGAATTCTTTTATTGTTTTATATGTGGAAGAACTGTCTTTAAAAGTTAAAAGTGCCATTCAGTTAACTAACATCCTGCTAAGTAAAATATTAAAAATGTTATAATACCCGTCTAAATACATGGTTTTAAAACTTTTCTTTTTTCCATAAAATATGGTAAGAATCAGATCTTTCAAGTCGGTATTATAAACGTGTTCTTTATATTATTTACGCTTAATCGGTTAACTGGCGCGGCTTTTTTTACTATTCGTGCCCAAACTGACAACATCGAAAAATTAAGTGAATCACACAAAATTTGGTATACAGGGGTATGGGCGACTCCAAAAACCCCTATATACAATTTTTCTAAATCCCGATAATATTTTAATATTTGCTAATATTTGGGTTGGCCATTTTGAGTCTGTCATATTGAATTTTTGCAATTCCAATGCCAAATTCAGATTCAGCGACCCCAAAAACCATTACATACCAAGTTTCATTCAAATCGTTTGAAAATTAAAAAAGTTATTCCATTTGATCATATATGATACTTAAGCCATACGATAAGCCATACAATCGGGTGAGGCACTGCGAAGGGCTATCCTCGCCACGGGCCACCAGGCCGCATTTCCTTGACGGGCGTTGCTCCAGAATTACCCTGTATTATTTGTGCAGTGTGTGACCCGACTACCCTCCGTGTAATCAGTCTGCGCGAAGTGGGGGCGCAAGTTCGATTATTATCAGTACTCCTGCCCGAGAGGAATACAATTTACTTTAATTATAGTACATTTGTGTTTTGTAATAAAGTATTTCTATCGTCTCCTGAATTCAATAACTGGCATCCAGACATCTACGCTCCTACAATCCACCGTCAATGCGTCCGACGTGGAGAGACACAGAAAGAAAATGGGTAGCCTACTGTCGACGCGTGGTCCTCTCGAGTAGAAACACGAGCTTCAATATCAAAACAAAAGCATGCGTTAACGTATTCCGTGCGAGAGAAGGTGGGCATTGTGGTGAAGAGGGTCTCTTCAAGAGAGCAGCCGTTTGTGAGGGATGCAAATCCGATTGGTTCTAATACAATCTGCTCCCTATGGTTGAAATTTAGTCTAGCAACTTTCACACCTCCTAACCTAACCAATCCAACTTGCATCCCTCCCAAAAGAACCGGCCATCCGAACGTAGAAGCAAGTGCGAAATAAAAGTAACGGGGCGCTTCTCGATACCGCAGATGTACCTACCTAAGTAACATTTCTGATGGAAAAGAATTGTCCAGCCTTTGGGCCTGCCATTTCTGGTATAGACCTTTCGCAGGTAGGTATCTGTTTCAACAGGCTGCCACCCGTGGCGCCAGCAAGACCGCCTCCGGTGCTTGCTATTCTAGCGGCTTCTCTTCCAAGGAAAATCAGTAAATTTGCAAGCGCAATATCTCAAAAACCAGTGGAAATCAAGTGTATACATTAAAGCTTATTGAATCTTTCTTGGAAAAATCGTATCTTTTAAAATAATAATCGAAAAAAAAATCGTCCGCGCTAATAGATTGGCCCCCTCGAACCGTGCAATTCCCTGTTTTTTTTTATTTTTACCTCCAATACTTTAGGAGATATCCCGCTGTCCAGTCTACTGTGGGACACCCTGTATAAAATTGCCTACTATGTCCGCATTAAACTATGGTTTTGCGGTCAGATTCTGACATCAGGTTCTGCTTGATTTCTGCCGTCAACCTGCGAACCTGATGTCAGGCTCTGACCGCAGAACAATAGTTAAATACGGACATAGTAGGCCCTGAATCTGATGACAGGATCTGCTCGATATCTGACACCAATCTGCTGTCATATCGCGCTGCGCAGAATCTGCTCGATTTCTGCTCTCAATCTGCGGGCAGACCATGGCAGCAAGATCTGATCAAAATCTGATATCAATCTGCGGTCAGATCCTGTTAGACTCTGATCACAAAACCATAGTTAAATGCGGACATAGTAGGCCCCGAATCTGACGTCAGAATCTACTCGAATCTGACACCAATCTGGGCCATTGAAGGTTTATTGATGAGGTTTTACCATTTCCCATGCCCCAAAAATGAGGTCTTAGTTTATTTTCCATCTGTAGCGTCATATATAATGCATATTTTTTACTAAACAAACAAGTTTTTTAAAGCCTATGATGTTAATAAACTTCATGCCAATGATCAAGTTTCAGTTTCAATTTGTTTCTTTGTAATTAATTGTAACAGAAATGCTTCATTTTAGACAAGAACGACTGCACAGTACCCTTAAATAGAAAGGCACCATAATGACGGGGTGTTACGTGCCGGTTACTTTTTCAAATTCATTTCTAAATTTCTGCGAAAATTCTCATTGAATAGTCAATTCACAGATGTCGACGACTGATTCAATCATCACGTGTTATGGGAACTTCCCTCAATCAATAGTCGATTATCTGTGAAAATTCTTAATAGTTATAATTTAATTCTGCTTGAAGCCTGTCACGCCACTGCATATTCTCATGGAAGATTATTGTCAACGATCTCCAACGCCGTCGACGTTCTTAGAATGCGCGTTGTGATAAGCATTCCGAAATCTAAACATTGTAGTAGGCCACCTTATATTTTTCTTCCCTGTTAAATTTTGTTACACCATCATTGACATCTGATCCTACCATTGAGTGTTGTGGGAGTTTCCCTCGATCAATTGTCAATGATTAACAAACCGAATTCCTACGGTAATAAATTATTTAGCTTCTTGAAGCCTGTCACTGCATATTTTCCCATGCGAGATTGTCGACAACAATCTTTCAACAATGCGCGACGTTCCTAGAACGCCGGATGTGATAAGCATTTGAAAACCTAAGCACTGAGATGCTGGGAACGTTCCGAAGCGACTACGCGCTGGGCCCGTGTGCAAGAGGTGCGGAGTCAGCAATTTTGGCGCTCTTTGTTCAAAGTCCCAAGTGCTCGGGCCTACCCTGCGTTCGTTCGTTGCAGTCGGCTAGCAAGTCGCGTAGTGCGCGGTCGTTCTGTCCGAGGGACATATTGCCATATTGTATAATAGGCGTTTGAGCTGGAGTTCCGAGTGGTCTTGTGACAACGGAAAGACTCAGTTCCCTCGTAGAGACTGTATATAATTATATCTCATCTTATTCAATATTACCTATTTCTGACTATTTAAGGCAGTCGGCTAGCAAGTCGCGTAGTGCGCGATCGTTCTGTCCGAGGGACATTGCTATTTGTGTGAAATAGACCTTAAGCCAGAGTTCCATTGTGTCATAGTGAACGTGGAAAGACTCAGTCCCCGTAGAGACTCATTTAAATATTACTGTTAAATCGTTACTTTAATCATTTCTCGTTAATTCTTATATTTTTGAGTATTAATATTACATCCCTACTTTATACAAACATTAACCAAAGTGTACTGTGCGACGTGACCTGCGCTTCGAGATCCTGTACCGCAGGCCCCTCCAGAAAGAGGGAGGGAGGGAGAGAGAGAGAGAGAGAGAGAGAGAGAGAGAGAGAGAGAGAGAGAGAGAGAGAAACAGAGAGAGAGAGTAAGCCGTCCTAAAAACATTAACAATCTCTTCGTACCGAATCGGTGAGTGATTTTAAGTATGCCATTGTACGGAACCGGCGATTGATCCAACCACCTAGGATGTATTACGGGTTTCCCTCGATCAATTGTTGTCTATCCTCCGACGTTCGCGGAAAAATGAACAATCTCTTCGTAGCAAAACTGTAGCCTCCGAAACCGCACCGAATATTGTAAAATTCTACATACCGGGATTTAACCTTGTATTGTTATTCATAACGCAAATCCATGTAAATTCCCCATTTTTGTACCACCTTTCGATTTTCCTTTTTGCTTATTTATTGTAATACATGGTAATATTTACTTAAATCTGTCTCATTCTGTTCGAACCTGTCTCTACCAAAGTACCACTTCCCGATTGGGCAACCTGTATGGGTTGTAGACGAAAGCCTTATCCAAAAATAATCCTGATTTTGCTCTATAACTCTGGTTATAGTAAAAATATACAATCCCTTTAAATTCGTTAAGCGTTGCGTGAGAAAATTAGACTCAACCGCTCGGTCGCTTAAAAATTAACGCCCTCACGTAACAGGAGCCTCGTAATAGGGACATCTACCCTATATATATTTCAGAGCTACAATAATTAACAAAATTGGGTAAATACGAAAATTGCTAAACGAAGCAGTAATAAATAACTTCAATTATTCGCATGTATTTCTTATACTATTATTGGATGCATAAGGCATGCCTTTAACCATATATTTAAAATATACATTTTGCAAACATTTTTATAATTAAAATGTAATTAATTATTTTTTATTAAAATGTATTTTTCAACTACGCTACTAGAACACACAAAGGATTAGTTTATACCTTATATAGCAACAAACCATACACAATTCAACAAATAATTTTGCAATCGTACAGTAATACTCTATTTACATGAAAAAAGTAACATAACAAAGCATAATTATCATTGAACAATAACTATTTTTTTTTACTTTGCAATACATGACATAATGTTTAATTATTATACAAATCGTATATACATATATATGTACTTATGAATATGTATATACATATACGATGTGTCTCGTAAAACGTCAGCTTTTAATAAGTGGAACATTGATTTATTGTTATTAAAATGCCGAAATAGCTGTTAAACAAAGTCTGAGGTGTTTTTTAAACCAGTTTCCTTGAGACGAGGCTGTAACGATTTTTAAATAAATATTAACTGAACGAATCAGTTAATATATTATCTAGGAATGGTAATCTTTATTAAATCACGTTAGTTTAAAGTAAATAATGTCGCAATAACATAGTAGCATGTCACAAATGCTTTTACATTTTAAAAAGTGAAAAACGGCCACACTGCTTCTGGTAGAAAAAGGTTTGAAACGCTCAAAATACATTGTATAAAATCCAAAACCTCAAATCCATGTATACAAAGAAAGCGCAATTAAAAATCGCGCCACCCGGTGCACCTCATACATCAATAATCAATGCATACTTATTTAATTTCCATCAGTTTTAATGGCTTGTTAAATAGGTACAATATATTTCGTGGAACATCCTATACATACGCGTCTTGTTTACATTTACTTATCTTCGTGTATAGTATTATTAATGGCAGGCTGTCGACGTCATATTGGCCCGTATTTTAAAAACCTTGATGTACGAGGAAGTTCAGAACGCGCAAATTGAATGAAACGTGAACATAATATGTCATTACATGCACGTCACGTTACATGTTATTTAAAACATTCTTTTTGTAATTGAAAGATTTATAATTGGGAAATGCAAGAAATTATTTACTGTATAGATCGATGAGCCATGAAGACTATATGCCTGTGTGCTATCCAAAATCGCAGCTCTCGTAAAAAGTTGAACAATGTCGATTTTTCAAATGTCTTTTATTGTCTATACTCTATAGGATGGCGAAATATTTGGAAACCCCATTCCTCCTTAGTGATTTAACGTGGCAATTTTAAATACTTATATCAAAAGGAGGTTAAAAATGACATGCAGTTTAAAAGTACATATCAGGGTTATTTTCGTGGCAGTTTCTAATTTCTGATATCCCTTCGTGAGAAAAAATACTTGAAAATATACGCAAAAATCCAAAACAGCGTTTACGATAGAATATATTTTAATGTAGCAAATACACGACAATAATTTGTTGCGATGTTTCGCAAAAAATACATCTGTATATAATATATATCGATATTAAATAAATAAATATATTTCCGGTCGAAGATTGACTATCAAATTATTCATGCGCACTTTGGCGGAATAAAACGAGGAAATACAATGATTAGTACCTATCGATTATCGAGGCTCTCGATTTCTGGAAATTCTTGCCTAGGCAAAGAGGAAAATGTAACTCAAGGATTCGTCACAAAATCGATCCTAATCGAGTTAATTGCAGCGAGTCAGTTTGGAGAACGAGAATAATCGATCTTCACATTTCACGGTTTAATCATATTCTCTATCGATGTAATGCTTCCGTTGAATTGTTTTATAATGTTTACTTTACTGACCAATCGTTTGGGTGCGAAGTACGAAAAACACTTTCATCGCCTTTGTTGCACTCTGACAAGATTGTATTCTGTTCCCGTTTAAATTATTTTGTATACAAGGAATCTTTACAAAAGAAAAAACGTCGTTTTCTTTACTTTTTTTATGTGTAATCAGTTCCACACGCCCACGGCGATGGGACAAAATACGCCCCATCTGGCATGCATTTATATATCTTAAAAATAATAAGTAATAACAGATAATTACAATAATATTACACTAGACTTCTTCCCGCAGATTTCTCGTCACTACCGTAATACTTAACAATTTGCATTCGTTCTTTTTCTTTATGACATAATCACGTGACCTACACACATTTCGATAATTCAATAAAAAAATCGAATTCTAAGGTACCGTCAAAAACTTCGTATTCCACGAACAACGATCCTTAAAATATATAATAAATACTCGAATATACGATTAATTAAAATTACCTGTCGTTGAGAAAAGAAAGTTACGCGTCCCAAGTACCTACTTAAGTTACGATTGCACATGAATATTATGCCACGCTCGATCCACAGAGTGTAATTCCTGCCTGACAAAATAAAAATCTTATTTTGAATTCTACTTACATATATCAAACAGATAGAAATGGGCCACGCGTCGAATATGCATTCATGAAAATTAAGGAAAAATGATAATATACATGTGCTCGTATACATAACCATTACATTAATAAAATATGAACATGGCTCAGTGTATACGCAATCTATTCTATAAACCATTGATAAAAAATTAGTAGTAGATTGAACTACAAGGCGTGTCTACTTACTTAGTATCTTTGAAATTATATTAATAAACGGTAACGTACTACACCAAAAGATTTCAAAGATAAATCTGAAAATAAGATTTTATATACCACAATTTCCCAGAACTTGGAAATGTTATCATAAATTTTTTTTGAATTTTATATCAAAGATACTATCGAATCGAATTACAGAATTTGTATGTAATTTTCAAACCCGCAATGTTTAAAGTAGGTACTATTCAATTGCAGTCTCATGGTTAGTACGCTTTGCAGAATTTTCCATTAAGTTAGCCCACAATTTATAAAACCTTTTGTATAGTGTACTGGAGTGAAGTCAAATGTAAACAGAAATGGTTACAAGTTATCAATCGCTGCAATACGACTTAATGTTTAACATTAAAATCGCATGTGCACTTACACATGCACACTTGTACTGGCAGTGGGTATAGCTTCCCTCAATACTCTGGCATTATGGAGTTCTTATCACAGAGATATAATAGTTTGGTATTTTCTTCCCTGTCAATTCCACTTTCACAATGGAAACAGCAGTTTTTTACTTCAGCAAAACCTGTTTTACTAAAACAGAGCCTCTTAAAGTAGCAAATACTACTTGTCAGCCATTAAATATATATAATATTAATTTGTATGCTTTTTTAAGAACGTCGCATAGATTGAACTTAATGCTTTTGTACTTGTAGCTAATACAGTTTTGTCTCGTTATCAGTACGATGCTCAGGGGAGAATCCGAATCTTTAACGAAACAGTATGCTATTCGACTCGCCTTTCTTCTTTGCTGTCGTCTTTCAGTAAAACGATGCCGTGATCATCTCGATCGAAATTTATTGTTTGTTGCAATCGCGTGCTTTCTTGCACGCACCACGGCGACTCTATAATAGTAGTAGTGGGGATAGAAATGTACTCCTAACGAAACAGGGGACCCGTACTGATAATGAGGCAACACTGTATATCTTGCTAAATCGTACTTTTGGACCTCCAAAGATCAATGAAATGGATAGAATTTAACCATTTGCTGGTCCTTTCGCATGATGAATGTTAAGGTCTCTTTCATTAAAAACTTTCAGTTTCGAAATCAGCCAAGTTTTACAACACGTTGTGGACAACGAACTATTAGTAATATTCAAAGTAATATTCCAAAAGGGATCATCTACAATTGATAATGAATTCTTGACACACCAACGTTTCTATTAACATAGATAAATTCAAATTTCATATGGTTGGATTTCCAAAAGGAATTAATAAAATTAAATGGATCAATGTAATTCAGTTTTAAGAAAATAAATCACATAAATTTTGCAACAATTCAAAGAGAAATAGGTTTTAAAAATTTAGAAGTATTATATCAGCCCCAGTGGCCGATTGACGCGAGGTTTGGGGGGAGGGTTGGGGAGGGGTTGTGGACCCTAAATGTAAAATTGTAGCTTCGGGTATATATTAGTTTTCGAAATATTAATAAAAAATTTTTTAAATAAAAATTTTTTTTACAAATTATTTTTTTAACTGCATACACGTAGACCTAACGGTGATCCATCCTGCCCCCCTCCTCTCCCAATTTGTTCTACGGATAGTTGGATGTGTTTCCCTTACATCTGCGTGCCCCTCACGCGCCTAAATAGCACGCGTATTTAGCTGAAATTCGAAGACAATTATCTCGAGAACGAAGCGCGATATTAAAAAATTGTATTCTATATTTTCGTCTTATTTTGACCTGTAGAATCACCCCGCAGAGTATTGACTATCAATAGAGTAATAGGTATCCACCCTGTGTAATAGAATGGATCGCATCCGCAAGTTTCTGGTTTAAATCTCCAAACTCACATCGGTTCGCTGCCATGCTTTACGCGCCCGCAAGCGGGCGCGCGCCCCCCTCGCTAATCTAGCCCAAACCAATACTAATATCCAGAACAAATTGCAAACTGGAATGCGTTATGTCGGATTAAGTCGACAGAAGTAGCAAAAGTTTTTTATTAATATCTTGGAAACTAATAAATTCCCGAAGCAACAATTTTAGATTCAGGTCCACACACCCTCCCCACCCCTCCCCTCAAACCTCGTGTCGATCGGCCACTGGGGCCATTCGGAAGTACAGCCTAACTTTTTTGTGTGCTGGAAATAGAAATGATAATTTCTAAAAAGGAATCAAAAAATTTTTAGTTTTTTATATGACCCCTGATAACCATCTGTCTCCAGTCTGACATCAGATTGGTAGCAGAGTCTAGCTCTGGCATAAGAGCGCAGAGTCTGACGTCAGAACCGTAGCAGACGGCAGAATCTGCTGCGAATCTGCTGCCGATCTGACATCAGGCTCTGCACCTCAGAACGCAGCCAAATGCGGACACAGACGACTACGGTTCTGATGTCAGATTCTGCTCCCCAGATTTGGTTATCAGGGACCCTAACGATGACGAAATTGAGCAATTACCTGCGTTAATATCACTTTTATCATATTAATAGATCATTTGAAGTTTGTTACGTAAGAAACAAAATTTTTCCGTTCAAACTAATGTCAGTCATGTCACTTTTGGCAAGAAATTGGAAATTTCGATTGTTCTACAAATGTTAGAGACGATCAGAAAACCTTACGATACCACACACACAACGTCAAAATTTAACAGCCCAAAAAGGGAATTACTCGAAACAAGCGATTCCCTTCAGTAACAGTGGCGTAGGCTTAAAAGAACATCGATTCATTCGATCATTTTAAACCTTGTCGAAGAAATTTCAAGTAACTTTATCTGTCATGTTTTTTCAAACGATAAATAGATATAGCTGTTAACTCCAATGAACCCTTTCATAGTCGCATTTGCAACCGTAATCATTGAACAATTAAAGACCCCATAGCCGTTACGATTTTTCATTAGATAAATTGAATACAGCCATATCGACTTGTCATACAACAAATTTACCACAGACATGATGACCTACCGTACAACAAATATTATCAACTGTATGATTGGCTGACAAGGAAAGATCGGTATGTGACACACCCCGATTTTGATGACATTTTGCACAATTTCATTTGTTGGTCCAACCTAAGAACCTTGTCTTTTGTACTTCAAGAGTCAAAAGTAGTCCCTTTTATTTATGCGATTATAGCTTATAAATTACAAAAGATATCGGAAAACGATCTAAACGAATGTTATACATTAAATTAAAATCTACCGTTTTCAGAAGTTTTTGTTTCTTTCCAAATGAATAACTGCTTCTCTTTATTCTGTATCCAACGATGTATAACTATGTATAATTACTGTAATTATTGTGTATAAAATTGTCGTTTCAATATTGTGTAGTATTTCAGATTTAGACGTTGTTGAAAACAAATAGTCCCTGAATAAGTAACGATTAGAGATCATACATAATTATATCTGAATCCAGTGAATTATAAAGAAATTGCATTATGCGAAATACTGAAAGGACTCATAATAAGAAGCACTGAAGATCAATCATTTTCGGCTGAAGAAGATGACACTTTAGAATTTCTAGAACTAAGATGACTAGAATCAAAGTTTATAAACACATCACCTGACGATATTACAGATACGGAATTTGTAGAAGAATGCGCCTGTGTTCCAGTAGAAGACGAAGGTAATGCCGATTTCGAATAGAAAAAGAGAGCAGTAGAATATTGGGAAAGTGGGCCAGATAAACGGAAATCCCTTAACGTGGTACAAAATCGGTTTCGAAAGGTCAAGGCACGCAAACAGTTATACAGATGGAATAAATATGTAGAATCAGGTGAGGCACAACTTGGACACAATAATTATTATATATTTCGGATTATGTTTTTTTAAAAGTTAACCGATGCTATTGATAGAGGATCAATAATCCACGATATTGATCTACGAAGGTGGGTATTAATACCGAAAGAAAATATCGATTTGTCAACATTTAAAGCAGGGCGGTGGTGGATATTTAATTTAAAAAAAGTATACGGTATAGATTCGTGTAAAATAACGAAATTTATATCTCGTCCGCAGCGACAAAATGCTGAAGATCTAGATATGGCAATCGATAATATTATTGCAACTGTGAAACCGAATATTAATAAATATGGAGTAGAAAATGTATTCAATTCTGACAAAAATGGTTTCAATTTAGAACTACACTCCGATCGAACACTACTTACAAGTTGTTAGTAATGAAGTTATTGTACAGTCCATATCCCCAACCAATCGCAATTACATATTCCAATCTACTGTTATAGGTACCTGCGGACGGAAAGCTGCTTTCGCGTCTCTATTTAGTTTTAAAAGAATCAAGTGGACAGTTTTGACCAAGAGTACAAGAAAATTTATTCAGGCCATCTAATGTTCATGTTTCTGCTTCAAAATGTACAAAATTGACCTCCGATCACTTTAAAACTTGGTTTACGCAAATATACTTGCCACATGTGGGACCTCGAAGCGTATTATGTATTACTGGATTCTTCAAGCAGACATTGTCCAAATGTTTTACAACTTGTTCCTCGTGCAAAACAGATAATCATCCTCACGATGGTAGAAAAAACATTGGGAAGACAACAACCTCTTGATGTTCGCGGTTTCCGCATTTGAAAGAACCTTGTCAAAACTTTCTTGGGTAATTTCATTTTACTTAACCACGAGGATAATTTACATTACAGAAACAGCATTACAAAGTTACGATCTCTTATCCATGATCAGGTTTCCTCGCCTAGATTCAAAAATATGTTTAAACATGCATGATACAAAAGTGGATAACTAGAGGAACATCCAGCTCGTTATGAAAATCCAGTAGATTATTGTTTTGCAAAACAGGATAATGCAATTCATTGGTGCCATGTATGTAGAGAATTTGTAATACTTTGTTATGCTTGGTGTACGAAGTATTTATGTTTCAAGTATGTATTTTCGGAGTATCGCTATTGTGAAGGCTGCGACTAATAAACTTTCATTAACCCTTTAGCGTCCGCACCTAGATCCCATTGAAGGAAAAATATCTTGTTTTCTATTTATCGTTAAGATAATCTACTTAAACTGTTGCAAACAGCGAATTGTGAATGAAAACGGTGAAACGGCAAAAAAAGGAATGTAAACCGTGCAACATTATTTCTTGAATGTTAATGACCATTATAATATATGTGTACTTAATTGAGCGTTATACTTCATTATCAAACATTGGTGTAAATTGCTACTAATATACGTATACATATACGTATACATATGTATAGCATATTTGTATACTGTGCTACGATATACGTGCCAAAAAGTGTACGAAACAAACAAGTTTCATTGCAAACGTTACTTATTTAGGGACTATCGGTTGCGATAACGGCTAATAGGTAACGAAATACAAAAAATTGAAGTGATGATATACATCGTTGGATGTAAAATAAACAGAAGCCTTTATTCATCTGTAAAAAAAATAGAAATTTTATTTTGGAGGAATTTAAATTTCGTAACAGAATTGACTTTTAACAAAAAAATCCAACGGATATATAGGCCTTCAGAAACGGTATAACATTTATTTAAATCTTTTCTTCATATCTTTTGTAATTTACGAGTTATAAACACAGAAATAAAAGGGACGATTTGGATAAAAGAGGTAGTTTCTCCCTTAAACTACAAAAGTAGCGCCAACCAATTACGGCAAAGTTCTTAGCTTGGACCAATAAACGATTGTGCAAAGTTTCATCAAAATCGATGTGTGTCAACCAGGGTCCCCGGAAAATGAGTTACCATAGTCTATTCGTAGTGGAGGGGGAACAAACTTTGGCGTCGATTGGTTTGGAGCCAACACTTATCTTGGTATTGATTGGTTAGTCATCCCGCACATGCGTGGCGTGTTCCCCCTCCACTACGAATAGGCTACGGTAACCCATTTCCCGGAGACCCTGTGTGTCATTCACCGATCTTTCCTTGTGAATATAACTGATCATAAGAAGAAGTAGTAAGTACATATGCATTGAATTCCTGTAGCATCACTATTGTTGAACAATATATGCCACTTCTAGCAACAGTGTTACTGACAGATGATTCCTTTGAAGAAATAAGAAATATGGCACAGAGAAAATGATGCAGGGGAGTTGATATACAAACCTATATAACTTCAAATACTATTAGAAACTGTATCCAATTCCGTATTTTTTCTCCTTTTACATTAAGGCTGCCGTTCCAATGCGCGGCTGGGGACTGCGGCTGGCGACGCTTCCACTAGTGCAAGAGAGAAACAGATGCATCCCTAGTAGCATTTCTGGTTGGCCAGCGGTAGCCAACAGTTGGGAATTAGTTGGGATATAATTAGTGTTTTTGCCTACAAATTCCCAACATAGAGCCTACGGCAAAAAATTACGACAATGTACCAACGAATATTCAATGTTGGGCCTATAATTATTATGGTTGGTTAATTAACAAAAAATTTTCAACGATGATTAAATGACATCTTATAAACGTCAGAAAATTTTATTATATTCCCTGTTATTATATTCCAAGTTGTGATTTTTCTTTTCTTATTTATAAATACGTAATGTATTTATGTATGTGAATACATAAATGTGAATATATAAATAATTGAGACGAATGTGAAATTTTAAGGAATGAGTCTAAAGGTCGAATGATATTTTGTAGAATATTTCGCGTCACTGCACAGTTTTTATAAACAATTAATACTAGTTATGTAAGTAGAAATTAGAAGTGTTTACGAGAAAATGTGTTGGATAAGTGCGAACCCGCGATTTTTTTTTTCTTAAACCAGGCCTGAAAAGGACGTGTTTACAACGTCTTTTGAAGTTCTTTAAGACGCTTTCTGGACGTCTTTAAGACGCTTTCTGGACGTCTTTAAGACGTCTTTTGGAAAGAATATAAATAATTGGGCAACAGTAGGAGAGCCTACCTTGGCCATCTGTTGTTGGCCCAACCTGAAAAAAAGTGCCAAATCTAACTGTTGGCCAACTAATATTATGTGCGTGGCCCAACTGTATGCCAACAAGAAATGCTACTAGGGATACTTCTCCCTTGCACTAGTGGAAGCGTCGCCAGCCACGCGTTGGAACGGCAGCCTTTAAAGGCAGGAAATGTTGCTATTTTCCATGATTTACTATGGAACAGAAACATACTGTTAACACCCGACGCGAGGTAACGCGCTCACACGCCACCCGATCCAACCGAACCGGTTCAGCGTGTTGTCGGTGGTTAGGGAAAACACGCCACCCGACGTGTCATGGACAATATGTTTCTACTGTTTTCTAGTAATCACACGTGTTTACACCTTCACGCGACAGTTTGGTGTTCCATAACTATATAGATGAGCTTCACTCTGATGTTTCGTCGCGTGGAGTGTGGTCACGTGTTACATATATGCACAATTTACATCGTGTGTGGACGCGTCGGGTGGCGTGGCGTTTCAATAGTATGTTCCCGCCTTAAGTATGGCAGTCTCACACGTTTGCCATTCAGACATTTGTATATCGTATAATAAATAGATCGTATAGAACGTCTGTGGCACCTATGGATCTCTTGAAAGGAGTTCATTGCACGCGCTGCATAGAAAGGGTTGATTAGTTCAGCCGATTTGACAGCTTCGCGATCCGTCGAGTTACTGTTTAAATATGTTTATAAAACGTATAACACGTTTTATATTTCCACTTTGAATAAAGTGACTGTTAGAAAACGTATTCTCTGAACGATCACGGCCACGTTAGTTTCAAAGCCTTCAATAACGATGATGCTAGAGTTGCAGCCACTGGACTATTATCAATTTCTACACTAATTCGTGTAATTAAACATACGTAAACACACATGCACACATACGTAACGTGAAACACGAGAAAATAACGCAGAGAGCGCCAGCTAAACACCGAAGAAAGCAAAAAGCAAATGACGTCTTTTTTGTGATACAAACACCAAGGATATTATAAAAATCAAACGAAATTGACTAACTACAGAAAATGAGCAATCCTTGGGTTTGTCACATTCAATTTTTTATACAACCTAAGTTTGGAACTGGTTTTAAATATTTACGTGTTTTCCAATTAACTATTAGCAACCAAGTCACCATTTTGTGCCACTTCGCGGACTTCTTTTATTCTTGTAAAATGGGTGATCATTTTTAACATATTTGCTACTACCGTTTAGTTGGTAGATTGCCCACCAAAAATCATTCTATATTTTTAGAAAATTTACTCAATATAGTGCACATTTACACTTCTGCACAGATACAATGTATGAAGTGGACAAACTGAGCAGTCACGTGTTCTACTGTTATTAAGGGTCTCTGTTAGTTGAAACATACTCCACACTTTTTCATTCACTTGGTAGCGAACATGTTAAGTGAATAAGAAAACATGTTTTTTGGCGAGCTCATTATGCGCCACTGTTCAACCTGTGAGGCACATGTAACCAGTTGATCAAAATAGTGAGGCCACTCTATCATAGTAAAATGTCCTGTTTTATTCTTCCAAGTAGTAAAATAACTGGACGTTGCTTTATTGCCTCGTTTAAGGCTCGTGGGAGAATTTTTTCAGTCTGATTTCCAATTTTCTTCAAACTTCCATTGTTTAAAATACAGACCAGCTCATTGTTTGCGTTAACCATAACTGTTATTTACAGTGCACTTAAATTAAATGTACATAGTTACCATCATTAAGACAAGAGAATGACTGTCAGGTTCATAACAAATATTTGCATCCTCTATATTTTGTTACTAATAATCTTTGAAAGTTTGAAGAAAACCCGATATCTATGACAGAAAACATTCTATATGGCAATGAAACTGTTTCACATCGTAAAATTCCACAGTGGAATTCCCAGCTTCACAAACGTGCTAACTCTGTAGTCCTAGTACTTGCTAGTTTTCTCCTAGTCCTTCAGTTAGTGATGGGCACTTGATTCACTTTTCTGTTTATTTTATATATTTTAAATATTATTGAATCTGCATTAAAATCACGTTTTATATGAGAAAGTTTTAATAGTCATATTACTGTAATTACTCGCTCAAACGTTAATAAGATTTGGTCATTTTTATATTTCAAAAGTCAGAATTCATTAAAACAATTACGAAATTGAAAATTTATCAAATTTATCAAATTTTCAATAATTCGTAGTTAGAATTAATTGTCTGAACATTTTTGGCCCATCACTATGTTATGCATCACGTCACTCATTCGTTCACAAGAGTCAGGGTCATATCTCATCATAACCAGTTCACCATCGTTTCTTCCATATTTTTCACTATGATGTTTTTGCAAACTGAATAACAGAGTTCTGTCTCTGCGAGGCAATGAGGCCACTCCTTTCACTCTCCATTGATTCTAAAATCATCTTGCACCGTTTCCTCGGTGGAAGAATTAAAGTTTCTCTTACAGGAATTACCAGGTCAAGAGGATCTGGAGAAGGTACAGGACTGACAGGATTACTACTCGGTGGGGTTAAAATTGGTTCTCTTTCCACCCTAATTCCATACTCCTTCTGCCGCTCTACCTCGACTGCTTCAAGCGCAGCTTCAACTCTTCTGCGTGCGTCGTTTCCTGGTAAATTCAGAAGCGAAGAACAGTCGTCTACGAAGTTATTGTTTTGCATTCCAAAAGTAGTGTACGTTGAAGGGACATCTTGATACAGAAATGGAAACGGCTCATCAGTGGGAACTGTGGGTGTCGCCTGGCATGTTCTGTCTTCTCCAGGCACCAAAACTGGTTGTGGGTACTGCTCCCTGGGGTAGATATAGTAGGGAAAATCGTGCTGAGTGTCATAAATAGCAGTGTCATCCCTTTGCTCTTCAGTCTTATGATTCTCCTTGTCACTGGCAGTACCATTGTTGTTTGCCTGTGAGATTTCAATCTCTGGCTCAATAGGTGAGTCCCGTGGAGAACCAGTAATGGAAGAATCTGAGTGCGTTTTGATATGCAGCTCCATCGTCTTTTTGGAACCAAATGTCTCGTGACAAAGTGTACATTTATAAACCTTCTCACCATAGTGAGCAACCTGTAATAGTTAATACATAACTTGTATAAGTTCCATGTAACTCTATTACGCATTTTATAATTAATTTTCTAGCTTTCTTCTAAAAATTCACAGTGACAGTATTAAGAGAATAATCTTTGCAAAGCCATTAACTTTTTCTCCCATACAATTAATCTTAATATAATAATTAGATATCCTTCTGGATGGCCTCAGTGGCCGATCGACACGAGGTTTGAGGAGTATTTATTAGTTTTTGAAATATTAATAAAAAATTATTGTTAATTTTTTTACAAAGGAACCCTAACGGGGTCCATCCTGCTCCCCCCTCACCCCAATCTGTTATACGACAGCTGGACGCGTTCCCTGTACCTCCGCGTGCTCCTCAGGCGCTGGAAAGGCACGCGTATTTAGCTGAAATTCAAAGCTAATTTTCTCGAAAACGAAGCATGATATTAAAAAATTATATTCTACATTTTCATTTTATTTTGGCCTGTAGAATCGCCCCTTAGAGTATTGACTATCAGTAGAGTAATAAGTATCCACCCTGTATAATAGGATGGATCGCATCCACAACTTTCTAGTTCAAATCTCCAAACTCACATCGGGTGCGTTCCGATTCACGCATACTGCGCATGAAGTGCAGAGACAACCGTTCCGTTTTGTAGCAGATTCGGCAACCTGCACTACTGCGCACTGAGTGCGAGTTTTCTCGCTTCCAATTGGCTAAAAGTCGCACTCAGTGCGCACCAGTGCGACCGTCCGAATTCGCTATTAGTTACTGCGCGCAGTGGTGGCGCAGAGAATATCCTAGAATCCTTTCACTTCCGGTGCAACAAACGCAGAAACTCAGAGGAAAAACAGTCACTGCGCGCATGCGTATTTGTTTCTACAATCTTTGATTATTTGAATTTCTCTATTGGAAATAGAGAAATTCGGCTGATACAATTTAATGAAAAGTAATAAAAACAATTAATTCTCTAAGGTTTACAACTGCCTCTTTTCTACGTTATTATTTTGAAGAAACTTCATCTCATGTTTTTTTTTAATATAAATGTATAATTATATACTTATTACCTATCGAAAATGTTCTTCGAATATTGTTCTCGAATATCCTGGAATGACACGTTTTACATAATCTGTCAATTTTTAGGCAAACATAACCTCTACGAGCGTTTTGTTTACAATTAATGATATGTATAATATTTCCGATTCTAAATGGCAAGTTAATATCATCTTCATTTTCGCTTTCATCAGACGAACAACGTAAACAACGTTTTTTGTCCATTGTAGAATCCATTCTGATTTCACATGAAACGCGGGAAAAAGCGTTCCGTTTTCAAGAACGCATGAACCGCAGTAGCGAAACGGAACGATATGAATGCGCGCAGCAACTGCGCTGCGATCTATGCACTCACTGCGTTAATCTGGGCTGTATGCCCCCCTCCCCGGCACTATTTTTGCCCCAACCAATACTAATATCCAGAACAATTTGGAAAGTGGAATGCGTTGCAGAAATGCTAAAAGTTTTTTCTTAATATCTCGGAAACTAATAAATTCCCGAAGCAACAATTTTAGATTTAGGATCCACACATCCTTTCCACCCCTCCCCTAAAACCTCGTGTCGATCGGCCACTGGGGCCATTCGGAAGTACAGCCCATTAATTTTCACAATATTTCACTTCTTCATGACAAATCACAATAATACTTCACATACATTTATATTCCAGGGTAACACCAACACACCCAAGCATGTCTTATCAAAACAAACGATAAATTACCTGGTGAAGCTTCAGTACGTGGTTGTAACCGAATGATTTGCCACAGATGTCGCAGGTATAGGGTTTTTCCCCGGTATGCGTACGCGTGTGCACCTTGAGTTGCTTCGAGCATGTGAATCCCTTGCCGCAGGCTTTACACACGTACGGTTTTTCCCCGGTATGCGTGCGCATGTGTATTACTAACTGACCACTCTGGATGAACGTTTTCGAGCAAACGGTGCACTTATGTGGCCGTTCGCCTGTGTGAATTCGCATGTGCCGATGCAGTTTACCGCTATGCTCGAACGCGCGCTCGCACACGTCACACTTATACGGCCGTTCCTTTGTGTGGATACGACGGTGTACGCTCAGGTTCTCCTTCACGGAGAACGATTTGCTGCAGTACTCGCATTGGTAAGGCTTCTCGCCCGTGTGTGTACGATAGTGTCTGGTGAGCCGCGCGGGCACCGCGAACGTTTTCCCGCAAATATTGCATCGGTAAGGATCCTCGCCTTCTTTACCGTGCGAGCGCAGGTGGCTCTGATATTGGCTTTTCTGATCGAAGCTCTTCTGGCACAGCTGACATTGGTACGTCTTTCCCTCAATGATTGCCGACAGAGTCTCGGTACCGCACGGTGGCGACCCGTACAACGTCAAATCAGGACTGCAGACCAGACTTTTCACTGGATTAACTAGTTCCGCGGCTGGCAATTCGCTTCTAACCGACATCGTGGTGGTGGTGTTCGGAATCGGTTCCGTTTGATAGTAACCCACCATTCTTCACTGCGACTTACAAATCTGAAAACGAAATAGAAAAAATTACTTTTAACGAGTCACACTGAAATCCCATGAAATTTACTAACTGTTTCTGTCAGAAATCATTGAGAGTTTCTGAGATAGTTATTAATAGAAATGTTCGGTTTACGTCTCACGTGGAAAATATTTAGTTGCGATTATAATTGTCGGAGATTCCTGCACCATTAACCAAAGAAATTTAGAACGTATCAATGCGGATGTCATTTTAAGGGGTATTCAAGTAAAATATTGATCTGCCGCAACAGAGTAATTTAATTTTATACTATGTTACGATATTATTATAAACTAGTTTTTATTCGCATTACTAAATATACGAGAGAAGAAACAGAAACAAAATATAGGTGCATCTGTTACCTGTATATTTAACAATGTCAACAACGCATGTATTTATACATTGGAGGACTATTCTCAATAAGGTAGATGAACATGAGGTAAATATAAGATAGGAAGACATCAAGAACGTCGTTCTACGTGTGAACGCAACTGTGTGTAAAGCTTCGATTACGCGTCGATCAGAATTGTGGGGTAATACGGTTCACCCCACCTCCCCTTACCCACCCACGTATCCATCGTTAACACTCTTGTCTCTTTCGGGTCCAAAAAAAAACGCCCACAAATCACACGTCGCCCCGCACACGCACGCGCACGCACACGCAACTGCAACTTTTGCCCGCCCCTGATCTTACCAAGCCTATGATAAACTACGGTATTATCGACGCACGACGAATCTGTTACGCTGTTTCCCCTATTTTGATTAACAATAAGAGGATTTCAATTCAATTTCCCTAGAATAAAGAATAATTATTTTTCATTCTTGATTTTTGAAACATTCAAAGAATGGGGTTCTTGAAAATGGTTTTGTAAACATATAAGTTGCAACAAATTTATAATAATTACACGTCAAAATGGGAAGTTTCCAAGACAAACGAAATTATACAAGTATATAATTTTCTTATTCTAAACTAAAATGCTCGTAACAAGTTTCCTTCTTGCTTCGCGGAAATAAATGTTAATCATATAAGCATACCACTGAATGTTGCATAATGAATTTACGGAGTTTAAGGATGAATAGGAAACAAGGGCATATATATACATAGCCCCCGGAATATAATTCTATCGGTGAGGAGGAGGTCAGGACATATTCGTATTTCGATTAACCCTTTCAGTGTTGTTGCAATGTTTCAACGCCCAGCCTATCGTACATGTGGAAATCGTTAACCATAGATCGTTAGCCCTGTCCATCGAACGCCTATGGGCGTTCACCGCTCGCGTTCCATTGACTGAGCGGGTCCAATCGTACGCAATGTTAGCGCTGAGTGAGTTTAAAACCTTCGCGATTAGATAAACCTGGCATGGTATGGGGACGTTTTCAAAGAATTTCAGAAAAAATAAGGCTCGATAAGGAGAATGCCTTTAATCGGGTAGCAAAGCTTATCGAAGAATCCCGACATAGTTCGCACGTTCCTACGAGGTCGTCAGTTCAGAATAGGTTAAGGCTGAGTTAAACTTGCACGCGCGTCCCTCTCTCCCGTGAGGCGGTCGTCGTGGTCGGCGGTGGTGCAATGCCGCGCCGCGTCGCGGTAGAAACCGCCTGCCGCTGCCTCCACGTGTACTCGCCGCATTTTTTTATAGCGATCACCGACCTCGTGCAACTCGCCGCGCAGTAAGGACGTTGAGTTACATCACGCGCTGCGATACATATCGTATCTCCTAAACGAATCTATTGCGATCCTTCATCCCTCCCCATCTCATACGTATACAATCTCTGTCACTCCCTTTTCTCCTGATTCCCACTGATATTTCAAGAATATGGAAATACAATCGATTGCGGAAACGACGCCGCAATGTTCGCGACTGAAGTTCGCGGTCAAGGCTAACACCGTCGATTTCAATTTTTGCAATTATGCGAGTTTTTTCTTTCACTGTTCCTTTTCGCGGAAAATATCGATTTTTTAAAGTTGAATCTGATTTGGGAAAGATTATGAATTCGAAAGTTATAATTTTTCCACGGGAACCACGAGTTGTGTAATTTTTGGCTGTACTTTGACACGCAGAAAGATCAAATAGCCACGAAAATGAGAAAACGAGGTACATACGTACTTACACAAGCATTATTTGATGTTTGAAAATTGACTCTGTCATGTGTCTATAGAAATTTTAATTTCCTAATTTGTTTATTCTCGCAGTCTAGTCTTACAAGGTATAAACATCAAAGTCACTCACCTGTGTGGCTTCTGTCAAACGTTTCCACAGTCAAGGTATCCCCTCAGTATCCTTCGGAGGAATCACTGGTCGAAACGAAATAACTACGAAAATGTAACGAATAAACGATCGGAGAAACGTATGCACGCATAGGTCTCTTTAACGCATGTCGCCGTTCGCTTATCACTTCACACACAAAACTGAACAGCGGCGGAGAAGGTCGAACTCGAAAACCAAAGGACCCGCCTCAGGACACGACCAATCGTACTGTGCAATGTTTACCGCCTGGTCGTGCCGAACAGCGACGGAAATCATCGATCATTGCCGAAGCGCCTGTGCTCGACCCTGCCCCACCACTATGCTTATCCCCACCACCGCGATGACAGCGGCAACCTACAATTTAGGGCGACTAAATGCTTTTCGTAGCACGTGGAGGTAGCCGTCGTGGTTTCAGCCCAACCCAACGCCACGAGCTCGAGGAAGATCGACCCGAGCCGACAGACAGAGCACGCATATCTCCGGCCTGTAGGGACGTGCTTACACACAGTATCACGCGTGAACGTGACGCCACCGCACGTTACGATAAACTTAGTTAATCACGGACTCGTTATCAGTGATCGAATACGTTTGAATACGAATTTGGTTCCGAATCAATTTTTCTTTTCTCGATTTGGAGAATTTTTACGTAACAAATAATCTATTCAGATACGTATTATAGCATAATTATTATTATTTTAATTATAGAAACTTTGTACAATTATAAGCCAAATGTCGATTAAAACAACTTTCAATTAGTTTATGAAAGATACCATTGGAGGTGTCCAATACGAAATGCCACTCCACGATTGACGAAAAAAACCGTCAAACGTCCCATCGTTTTGGAACTAGGGTAAAGAGTACAGTGGTTGGGCACCTGACTGGGCACCTGATTGGCCTTATTTTGAGAAATAAATGAATATAAAGAAATACCAATGTCATGCCTTTTTTTAATGAACATATTCATATTCCTTGTACTTTCTTGCTTCGGATGTAATCAATATTTCTCCACTCATTATATACTGTGATTATATATAAAAGCAAATAGGATGACTCGGCTTTGAAGCTTGGAAATTACAGCCATTTAATCAAAAAACCATAAGAGTACAGTTGAAAGTTTGCGAATAGTTTAATGTATTTATGATATGTATATCTCTCATATTCGGTATATATCGATAAATAAAAGTTGAAACTTTATAAAAGGATTATTTATTTGTTAAAATTATACATATATTATGAAAAAACAGGGGGGCCAACAACTGTCATATGAATAATGTTGAATGATAGTAATTGGCCGGACGGCCAGTGACTGCTTTTTAACCATGTTAATGGTGAAACAGTAATTAGCCCCCTATTCAAAACAGAAACAAACACGACAAATACATACTAAATAAAATATATCCATTTTTATTGAATAATTTTAACCTTATTTCTATCGCCAAATCAGTAACATTATCTTTTAGGTTATATTATGTATCATATAGCGGCCAATCACTGTCGAACCGAATGGACAATTACTGTCTTGACCATGCCAATAACTATATTTTTTCGTAGGAAACATATTTTTTGTATATTTTTATACATTCTTGATTTTTTTTATAAACTCTATTTTTAGATTATTAGGCGTGTTTCGTACTTATTTATATTGATTTCCATTTCAAATTTACTAAATTCACATTTATAATTCATTATTTATGTGACACTCTTACTTAAGCGGCCAACCATTGTACTCTTTACCCAATGTAAATTCGTAGCATTTGCGCTCTGTAAATATTTTTCTTTTCTTTGCGGAATTTGAAACTGCGACAGACATTGTCCTAGTACTTCAGAGAGTGGCGGTTTCTTCGAAAGGTCAGGACAACTGAAAAACAGAAAAATTTGAATAGTAATACAGAGTACTTTCATTTTATAAATACTAAGGCTGGAGTACCTTTCTATCGAATTTTTATTTTCTTTTATTTGTCCAAGGATATGACCGTGTCGCACCATATCAACTAATAGTATATAAGATCTTTAATTTCTAATATAGCATATTTTAAAGAGCATTCGTGGAAGCCGGTGAGCCTGCCTCAACAGAAATGAAACGAAACCTCTAAATTAAAATTTTTCCCCATCGCGTGCTTATACAATACATAAAAACATCAACATATTAAGAAATACTCATCAATGATAAGGCGATAAGGGGCAGTTGTGTGTCATTTTTACGGTTGGCCCATCAAAAATCCCAGGGGTTAAATCCGGGCGACGCGATGATGTTAATAAATCTATGATCGACGCGTGTACTTTCTCTTTCCTCCAACCATGCCTCGTCACATTGATCGTGCTCTCCCCTTTGCCTATCATTGTTTCCCTCTTATCTATATACTCTACTTCTGAAACATACTTAGCTCCCCACTTTTCCCTAAATCGATACCCCTGGCGACAATTTGTGTATATTTAGTTTTGGATGTTGGAAATATCATGCGCGGCATCGGATGTGGTCTAAAGTAGCATCGGGATCACAGAGGGAGGGGAACTCGGCGGACCGAAAGGAGACCGAGCTGGTTTTTAAACGCGGTACAATGCGTGGCAGGCAGCCCCCCTTCACGAACGGCCAAATTTCATTCGACTTCGTCGTGGTCATGCCCGGGACAAGTGTCGCGCGCCGTAACGATATTGCTTTCGAACGGAGGAGAGCAATGACCCAGTGCGCGCAGTGCACGTGTGCCAGGGGAAACCACGACGGCTGCCTCAGCACGAGGCCATTGGACGCCGCGTGCGCCAGCAACGACGTCTGCGGTGCGTCGAGCCTCACGCTTGTATTGGTGGCCCTGAGCATGCTAGTGGCATATAGATATAGGTGGCATCAGTGACGGGTATAGTAACGACAGCGGCCTACCATTATCTAACGATATTCGAACTCCGAGGGATACGGTTAGAATCGCCGAGGGGTATCTTAAAAACCGATGGCGCAGCTTTTAAATGAAATTGATAGCTGATGCAAATATCACTATACTGTTGACGGGAAACTCTTTAGAATACAGAAAAATGTAAAGACTAAAAAGAGTGTAACTGTCAGATATATTTATAAACTAAACGCACCTACGCAGGTGACAGCCGAACGGAAGATCGACTATACAATAGTGTTCGGAATATATCGAGAGATACGGAAAATACGGTTAATGGCTATAAAGCATACATTTGATTAATACGACTGGTAGCGATGCATATTATGACGCCTCATACGGCTCATTGACGACTAAATAGACGGAATTAGGATTTCTATGTAATATATGGAGCTAATGGAGTTTTCTATGTTTTTATATTATTCGTCAAGTTGATTAGAGCTTGTGGCTGGACTTTATTTCATTTTTTGGAGCGGTCTATAACCGACGCTACGATGTTAACGCGATAGTATCCTTGGACCCTTCGTTGATACCACGTTCGTTGATTTAGATCGACTGGTCGATGGACCCTAAACTCATCTTTATCGCGACATCATTATGCTGTCGAAATTCAACGCTAGAATATCGTAATTATTGCCTTAAGGGGTGATATACCCGCAAAATGTATTTGACCCGATTACATTATTCGAATATTTTACCTCTTATTGCGACGTATAAATACAAAATTACTCCTATTTTCGTATTTTATTGTAGCAATAAAGAATTCCACTGAATCAGATTGAAATAGTTCGAAATTTGTTGGTGCGTAATTGTTACCCACTTACAACCACGATAACCATAAACAAATCGCTATATAGTATATTACGTAATGCGTTAATGAACGATAACTTCAAAGCGCATTCGAAGGACACCACGCGCGTCAATGTCGTTTTCACATGAATGTAGAAAACACTGCTTCGTGACATGAAGCTATACATTAATTTCTAATATTTCCTTTTATACATACCTATTGCTGTCATGGAAACAATTACTAGGTAGATAGTAGAATACAATCTTCATCCCGTTTACATACAAAAATTAATCTTAATATAAATTGTCTACATTCAAACACAAATCATAATTCGTGATTCAGTACCTATTTATAACAACTGAATATAATCGCAACAAGTGATAAGGAATTTCCGGCACTGAAATTGATTAAGAATTAGAAACAAACAGGGTACCACGTGTAACTAGGTACGACCCTGCGAAGGCACGTGGGTCAACACGACTTGCGTAGCTCAAAACACACGCAGTGTCGGGGTCGCGGCGAGCTCGACGAGGGTTCCGAGACGTTGAAGATAGGAAAGGTCGAACGGTGGTGGTGGTGGTAGTGGTTGGGCGAAGACAGAAAGGGGTGGGAGAAGCATGGACCAACTAGAAATCTCGAGAGAGCGTGGAGGGGAGAATGGTGGGGTGAGGGTCGAGGTAGCAAGCAACTCTAGAGCGATGTCGTATCTTGACCAATCTCAACGCAAATTGTTTTAAGCTATGCCAGCGAGCGACCATAGAAATGACTCGCAATCGTGCCGAAACCAAAATCATGAAGAGAGGAGAATACACCGCCTGATCCTTTTCCTTTCTATCGGTCAGTCGTGCTCATTCACGGTTCCTATAGATGACGTGATGGGAGTCACGACGCCGAAGGTTGCGAAACTTACCATCAGTTCTTTTGCTACGATGAGATTCATTTCATTGCCAAGCCAATAGGCATGTATATAAAATTTGAGAATAATCCATCCAGTAGTAGTTTATAATACTATCATATTTCATACTATTACCCATCAAGAGACACGGTAGTGTCTCGCGCCAAGTTTACGCGCAGCCCGAGACACACTGTGCCTCTATAACACCACGTACCGCTATCAAGAACCCTTCGATTATCGAATCTCAATATTGGTTGATCCGATTAATTTTTTAATGTTCTCAATGGATAGCTTGGATTTGATTTGCATCACAAAAGTGTCTTCATTTTGTTCCTACAAAGATTTTTTCCGATGCAAAGTTCCAGTTTGGCGAATTTTCGATTAACAATCATCGTCAAATTATGGCAAGAGGAGAGAGGCAAGTTGTGAAAATTTTTGAAATGTCACGAGTTTTTACACCATATAAGACACTGAATTAATGTCTCAATTAACAAGGTAAGTCGCAAAAATTTTTTAATCGACTTTTTATGTAGAGCTTATAGAAACGAAGAGGACGCATAGACTTGGAAGTTGTCCGGAGAAGGTTCGACAGAGCAGCATCTTCTTTCGCACAAGTTTCTGGACATTTGTGAAAAAAGGTAAATCGATAAAGTTTATCATTAAGAATTAAGAAAATTATGGCGGACTGCTTGCAATGTAGAGCAAGTCACATTAGTGAAGAAAGTACGCTGAAAATACATGTCTCTTGATCCTTTTCAATCTTTTGACAAAAACATTTGTAATACTTTATTATTTAAAATCCGCAGTAGTTGCCACGCTATTCATTAATTTTATTAGTTTCCCATTAACAATATTTCAATTCACCAATAAATATACTAAATTAATATTATTCCAACAGCAATAAATTGTGCGTTAAAAATATTGGATCTCTTCGTTTATTTTCATTGAATTACCATTAGCAGTAAAATTTCCTGCAACAAGACTTTCTGCCATACACTGTCACCTCCTTCAAACACATTTTGTAGTCTCTACGCTTACTATAGCAAAAGGCCACTCTATTTCTATATAAGTTCTACGTTAAGTTGTAACTAAAATGTGGATTTTATATATTTCCAGATAATCGAGGCAGAATATGATGCAGTGTGATCTACGTCACAAGAGACAAAAAAAATATTATTGGGACATAGTATTATATTAAACGATTTTATTCAGCTTCGAGCTTCTGTTTGATTCTTGTTTGTTTGCTCATATTTGAAAACTCAAATTAAAAACAATTCCACCAATCCAATTGTCATGAAGCTTTGCAGGCGTGCGTAGTTTAGATGACAATACAATATATTTTTAAAAAAAAATAACCCCGAGACGGTGAAAAAATTATCCACTCATCAATAAACACTACAAAATGTGTGAAATCACCACAAAATTACCTTTTCTTTAAAAAAGGTACAAAAAAGAGCGCCAAGTATACGCGCGCAAAGAACGGTAAATTAATAATCCCACCAAAAAGAATCCCATTTAAAAACATTGCCGTAAATTAATATCTTTACAAAACTAATGGTATACAAAAAAGGCGCCAATTATAACAATGGCTATTTATACAAACAATCGGATTTAAATTGAATAAAAGATTCATCATTGGAAGAAACAAAAAAGATAATAATATTAAGCAGGTATATTTTTATACAAATAAATTTTTCAATATCAATAAATGTTTTATTCAAAATACTTGGTGATAACCAGAAACAAATAAATAACCAAAGATATTAATTTGTTTCTTTCAATGATGAATCTTTTATTCAATTTAAATCCGAGTGTTTGTATAAATAGCCATTGTTATAATTGACGCCATTTTTGTATATCATTAGTTCTGTAAAGATATTAATTTACGACAATGTTTTTAAATGGGATTCTTTTTGCTGGGATTATTAATTTACCGTTCTTTACTTGGCGCTCTTTTTTGTACCTTGTTTTAAAAAAGGTAATTTTCTGGTGATAATAAAGTTATAGCGTTTGCTTGTATACTCACAAAAATCTCAGAAAGTACTGAACTAATCATTACGAAATTTTAACTACAGTATCCTCGAACAACAAGAACGGGTATAGGATATACTTTATCACGTAAATGGAATAAACACGTTGTATGTACATCAGTGCCGTCTTATCGTTTTCAGGGACCCTGAGACGAGATCCATATGTATCCCTCTAAAGTATTCTAAATTAAATAACATCAAAAATACTGCGCTAACACGCGAAGTGAATAAGTATTAAAACTATTAAGTAAATAAGAGTAAACGTAGGGTCCATTCTACGAAAAAAGGGCCTCATGTTAAAAAAAGTACGTTTTTAAAAAAGTCCCATTGAAAGGATAGCGCACCGACATAGCGGAAACCCCTGTAGTATTGCACCTATCACTTACACTACTTACTATGACTTGCTGTCGCCCTTCCCCTTGAAGGTGTCAAATAGTTAAAAGAGGCAACATAGGTAGTTGGAAAACAAAGTCGCATCAAGTTCGATATAATACGTACTCTACGAATGCTTCAAATACTTCCAAAATATTGATTGAACTGGTTGGAATATTCATTATATTTTGCTGCGTGATAAATTGAATTATTTGTTTAATTTCTGTATCATGTTTTAATAAATATATCAATATGTTTGAATTTATATTAAGTATCGTTCATTTGGATTATTACACACATCTCACATGACACGTTTGTACTTTCCGAAATGAACTGAGCATAGTTTCGAATATGTTTCATAATCAAAGTAGGGTGCGTTCCACTTACGTGCGGGCGATTTGGACGTAAGGGGAACGCACCCGTAATAGGATTGACAATGTTGAATATATCAGAAACAATAAGTTTCAGGATTAATGCACTGTAGTACTTTTATACTCAGAATTCGCTCGTTTTTTGAATTTGACGATAAAAAATTTGACAGTCCATTTGAAAAAATAAAATTGACCTCCACACCCGCTCTATCCCACCACCTGTAAAGAAACTAGTTTCACCGTGTTTTGTGTTTCTTACTACCATACAACTTTTACAATGAAACTTATTACTTGAAATAATAGATATTTGAGGTGAACCGACTTAGTAGGACACCCTGTATAACACAGCTTCTATACTTTTCTTGGTGATAGCGGTAGCTTTACCTGTGCCAATGGTAGAAATACATTTCTCGCCAGTGATGGGATTGGGGACGGGTTTTCTCGCGCATGCGCGGCGATTTTAGCATCAGTATAGTACAAG
This sequence comes from Andrena hattorfiana, assembly GCA_944738655.2. Lineage (NCBI taxonomy): Eukaryota > Metazoa > Arthropoda > Insecta > Hymenoptera > Andrenidae > Andrena > Andrena hattorfiana. Next base: position 42,572,757 of record OX122891.2, read on the forward strand.
TTTCGATAAAATGGGGTACCTTGATCACCCTGCTGCTTTCCCGCCAATAACACTACATCCATTAGTTGTGCCCCAACATATATACGTTACTGCAAACGTCGTGCACGCGTGAGAAAACCCGTCCCCACTCCCATCACTGTTTCCCGCACTCACCGCTTGAAAAACGGAGAGGTGGCTCGAAAACCAGTGGTTGTTTCGGAATATTGGTACTTCAGAATGAACACAATGAAGACAATAGAGTGAAAGGTCTATTCTATACCTGGTCTGTGCTTTTCCGACTTTCTTTCTTCCAGAAAATATGGTACAATAAAATCTTTCAAGTCGGTCTTATAAACGTTCTACAATATTTACGCTTAAGGGGGTAGACACGTCACGTGACCTCGCCGATTTGGCAGGTCGGTATTATAGCAGCTTTTTTCTGCACAGAAATGGTAGTACCGATAGATCAACGGCTACCTGGTGAACGCGAGAAGAAGCTGTTTGCTATTTCCATATTCTATTCTGAATGTAGAAAGAAATTCTTAGCTGTTGCGTTGTACTTGAAAAAATTTAAACGTAAAATCTGCTGATAGTGCAAACGTAGAAAATTCATTGTACATTTTAATTACTTGAAATGTGCTTATGCTACGATATTTTACATTGGCACTAAGGAATTATAAGTGAAAAGAAAATATAGATGAAGGGATGTCTCCAGAAAATGAAGTCTGTTAGGTTAGGTTAGACATTTTTTTATCAGCAAAACAATGAAGCAGAACATACAAGTTATACACTTAGTATTATTAGATAATTAAACGTCCCATGCAGATAGGGCTGTCATCCGTCCTAGTTTCCCCGGATTTGTCCTCTTTTTTAGTGTGTCCGGGGACGTCCGGGATGATTTTCTGTAATGATCCGGGTTTTTCGATGCTGCTCGCTCAAACACTCATAAATATTTTATCCTTATTTCTTGATTGTGGTTGCAGTCTATAATTTACAGAAATGTTTGCCCTGGGATATCGTACATAATATGAGGCAAGGAGAGTGACAACGAAATAATCTACATTAAAAAAAATTTCCTATTTTATATGATTAGTAAGTAGATCCTATTGGAATACGTTACTGCAACTAACTCAAATTCGAAAAAAATGTGGGTTAGTCCGTCATTGCTCTCACTGTCTTATATAAGAAATAGTTAAAAGTGTCCGGGTTTCAAGTGGAAATGTCCGGGGTTTTAATGCTCTCTGTTCTAGATTAATGATTTTACAAATGGCAGCCACTGATCTCTATATACTACTGGATAGTGATCGAGGATAGGCGGCTTGTGCCGAATAGAAGCCATTTTGTTCCGAGGAAGATTCTCAAGGGTGACGTCACACAGCGACGCGAAGAGTGCAAGCCAAAACAAGCAAGAAACCGCAAGCATAAATAATAGTTGGAGCGTGATTAATTACTTGTAAACTTGTACTTTTATTACATTTAATAAAATTGTTTTCATATTTATATTTAATGTGTTTTTATCTTTAACTTAATCAGTTCATTATTTATTTTCTTCTTTTAGAACATATATACATTTCGTTTTGTTTAACGTACGTTTAGTTTTTATTACAGCTTTTATTTAAAATAATAATTTCCAACTTTCATACATGCACTCATTCGTATATTTCCCTTTATTATAGTTCAAATTTACCGCTGTAAAGAGAGAATTTTCCTCGGAATAAAATGGCGCCGGGATCTTCAAGTTGGCACACGGTTTTAACAATAGACATATACAGGGTCAGCGATTTATCCTGCAACCCGCGCTCGCGCGAACAGGTAAAATGGCAACAGCGCCTCACGGACGCATTACACTACAACCATGCACCGTCTGGCGTTCGGAGAGCTGCCACCGACTGCTGGACAGCAGTGATGCCCGAGCTTCCAGAATTTTGGGATGGTCCCTTTCAATTTAACGTCGTAAAGAGCTCTTCAGAATTTCCCGGCCGGGGTTGAAAAATTTGGAGCCTTTTTCGTATAATTTTTCAACTATAAAAGATATCGGAATGCAATTTGCGCCGAAAAATGAGGAAAAATTATCCCCTCTTAATAATGGATAATTTAACATATTTTACGTTTATTTAATTTTTCTTCTATCAATTTTTTAACCATAATTGTTGTAAAATGCTTTTGCAAACTGTTTATTTGATACTGTATTTAATGCTGTTGTAAAAAATCATGGTGTTGATAAACAATAGGCTAGTTGTTTCTGTATCATTACTTTCATAAATTGAGAAATTAAATTTTTATTCAATTATGTGTTAATTCTGCAGACGTAATTCTTAAACGGAATTCGTTATTGAGGTTAAAATCCGTAGTTTAATAACGGCCAACATAACTAAATTTAAAAAATAATATTAGGTATATGAATAAATTCTTTCCGACTGGATTTACATAGTCAGTAGGTACAAAGCTACCGAATTGCTACCACAGTGGTATTCGTAAGCTGCCAGAAAATATCAAACTGTTTTTGTACCCTAAAATCGGAAACAATTTATTTCTACACCTAATAATCACCAATAAGTTAAATAAAACTCACCCTTTCGGTCATTCCTTTTCTTCCTTTCCAGAAACCTGTGTCACTAGGTCACTGTACCGATCCTGGTTCTCGGTGGACGAGAAGATTTATGGTAGGATAGCACCCAGTGCTCAGCTGATCATAGGTACATACGACACCATCCAAAGTAAAGGGTCGCAACGTCAAGTGCGTTCGAATTAATGTACCGAATATTTACTTCACTCCACCGCTACTACCCTACCATAAATCTTTTCGTCCACCGATGACCAGGATCGGTACAGTGACCTAGTGACACAGGTTTTCGAAAAGGAAGGAAAGGAAGAAATGGAATGTTTGAAAGGGTGAATTTTAGTTACATTATTGATGACTATTATTTTTTAAATTCAACGCAAACTATGTCTTCTTTCCGGTGATAATTCTCTAAATTTCAGTACAGTAAATTTTTCTTGGAGGTTTTAAAACAGACTTATTCATTATCAACACAAGTGTTGACCGTTATTAAACTACGGATTTTTATCACATTAACGAACTACGATCACATTTCGTTCGTTTCCTGTTGCATTACCTTTTCGTTTGTACGTTATTAAAATAGGAAATTTACGTATTCCTTATCTTCTCACTCTAAATAATTATAATTTTCGATTCTTCTAAAAAAAAAAACTGTGTAACGCGGTTTCCTTCGATGAATGTCGACTTGCTTGTTCATACGTTCGTAGTACAAGCGCAGCCGCCTACCACGTAGCTAACGCTATCGCGGCAGCGCGGGTGAATGGCTCGCGCTCTGATTGATCGGTTTTTTTTGTTAATATCTCGAAAACACATTTTCGATGTCTTTTTGTATCAGGATATTGTATTTTCCGGGATGTCTCTCAATTCTGGGACACCCTGTATAATTATAGTTGCAAAATAATACTTATTTGTAAATATTAAATTCATAATATTACAGCTTGAGCACCAAATGTGCGCATTAACTAAAACGGAACATGAATGGAACGGCTGTTTATGCACTATGCAGTTTAGGCACTCCATGCGTGAAACTGGAAATGGAACGGACCCTGAGACACGCTGAGATTTCTTGTGATTCAATTTTCAAAATATATTGTTGAACTGGTGGAGCTTGGCTGTAAATAAAAAATAACCATGCCTCTGCTAACACATCATTGAAAAAGTTTTTTCAGAATTGTAGAACATTTTTCCAGTTTCAAAAAATAAGATTTTATTGGCTTAAATAGGGTAAATGCTTACATTAAGGGAGGATTCTCTGATTTCAATGACCTTGACATATGTTGTTAAGGGGGCCGTCTCATTTTTGTTATTGTCCGAATCGATCGTAGCGTCCCCAGTAAACAGGCCGACCCTAATGAAACTACTGCGGTCGATAAAAAGAACTTCTACAGAGGTGACATCTCCAGGTACTCTATGTAGACGATTTTTTTACGCATCGTTGCCACATTTTCTGTTCTCTCCGCCTCTGCCGCGCTGTTGCCACAGCTCTTTCTATCGAGAAGTCTTGAAGGAATACGGCACGAGAGCTGCGTCTAGGCAGGGATCGGCGGGCTCTAGCTACCGCCGATGGAGGGGGAAACACCTACAGGAGTGGCGGTTATGTGTGCTTGAACTGTGCCTGCCTGCGAACAGTCACGCACACATAACCACCGCTCCTGTAGGTGTTTCCCCCTCCATCAGCGGTAGCTGGAGCCCGCCGATTACTGCGTCTAGCATCAGAGCCTCGCTGAAAGTAAAGGAGGATAGCAATAATGAAAGATAGAGAGGTTGGGTAGTGAAATTAGGAAACATATCAATAAAATAATACTAAATTGTGTATCAATATCCCTTCTAAACTTCGCAATTCTTACTATCTTCTCTCATTCTGTGCAATATTTATGTTTACTAGTGAAAAAATATAATGATTTGATTGTTCAATGATTGTTTATTTTGTTTGTTTTAATAGAATGTAAAACTTTCACATTTTCTATCGTATCGGAACGATCGTTTCAGTAAGATACTGCTGAGATTTCCCAGATGAAAATGAATTTAAACACGGCATAAATCAGATTATTTTGAAACGATTTTATTCAGCTTCGATCTTCGGTTTCTTTGTAGATACTTTTGTGTGTTTGATGTATGTATGGTTCAAATCTGGCAACTCCCACTTCCAACTATCGAGTTGTCTTGAAGCTTTGCATGCGTGCGTAGTTTGGATGACAATACAATATCTAAAATAAAAAAAAAAAATAAACCCTGAAGGGGTAAAAAAATTACTCATTCATCAATAAATATAACCCATAACCACAAAACGACTTGGAATCAGTCATTTGCGTTCTTTACAAAAACGACAAAAAGCCGTTGCGTTCGGGACGCTAGTGGCATCGCGATTTCCATAGTAAATCTGCAATTTATAACGAAAAATGATTAGTTACGTTCGTATAGGACAAAAATTGTAGTACAAGAAAAGAATAAATTTTTAGTTTTTAGTGTATTTTAATTTAGTTTTTAGTGCATTTGAAATAAAATCGTTTAACATAAAATTTTTTTTATATATTTTTTTTTAGCATTATTAGATTAGAAATGTTACATTTATCTTTAATTATATAATGCAGTTCTCGAAATAACCCGATTTATACCGTATTTGAAATCATTTTAATCTGGAAAATCTTAGCAGTATGTTACTGAAAACGTTAGGGTTTACATTTAATTAATACATAATCCACTTCAAGCAATACTGTAGGTATGCGTTTCGAGTCGAGGCTCGAACCGAGATCAGAAGCCACCGCCGTATTGTCCAAGTCCTCAGCACGAAGAGAGATCGTGCCGGTTCGGATAAACACGCTGCCGAAAGTTATTTGAAATTTCGAAGCCTTCGAATAAAAACCGAATAAACTATGGCTAAAGATGAAAACCTTCTTCGACGGTTTGAATAAAAAAATTATCTTTCGCCGTCGAATAAATTCACTTCGAATAAAAAAACTTATCTTTCGCCGTCGAATAAATTCACTTCAAATAAATTTATTTAACAGTGGTGTTTGGAATAAAGATAACTCGTGTTATTCGAAGCTTCGAATAACGGATAAACATGAAGTATTTTTTATTTGAGTTTATCCAGATGTTATCTTGGCCCATCTCTGTTCTCCAGCCGCTTCGCCGTGATTCATTCAAGCTTCCCTGACGACAAAATAGTAACCGGGGAAATGCGGCAACAGCGCGATCCGACTCTCTATACGTCTCGGCAACTTTTCTTTCCTACATTTATCGGCTAGCTTGGACTTCCACCGATTCTGATGGTACATAGCATAGAATCCTTGAAGCTTCTTTCTGTCATTTCTCGAGTCTGTCTCAGTGCACGATTCATAAACTCATTATTATTTCAACGTACGGTGCTTATTAGCATTCAAACGCACCAGACCCGTCTGCACGGATGTCTACTGAAGGCAATTATACCCACAAAAACTTCCTTCTGGCCGATTCCAGGACGAAAGTTGTAATTTACGGTTTGTTTACTACACGCGTATACGTACACGCTTAACTTAGCTTGTGTGAGCGTACGACACATTCATGGTCCGATGGACGGCAGCCTTAAGGTCATCATTCTGAACAACATTTCCCTCTAAACCTTTTGGCGCTCGCCTTTGGTTTACGAGATAATCACATATAACTTTACTTAACACTAGAACTGCCGATGGTTTCACAGTCGACGGTATTAGTATTGGTTGGGGCCAGGTAAGCGAGGGTGCGCGCGCCCGCTTGCGGGCGCGTAAAACAAGGGGTCAATTCACTTTCCCGTCACCCACAGTTAATACTAGAATTACAGACTTTAACACATTCTCACATCGGTTCGCTACCATGCTTTACACGCCCCCCGCCTTAATCTAGCTCCAACCAATACTCATAACGTCGGTTATGAAACTGATTTCAATATATTATGCCGAAATTTTTTTATAAATATCTCTGAAACTAAGAGTACCCGTCAAAAAGTTTAGAGGGAAATGTTGACAACATTATGTCAAGGTCATTAAAATCGGTGAGGAGGTAGATTTTCGACAGGTTTACCATTTTTGGGGTTAGAATATTTATTCACGTATTTTATAAATATTTATCATAGAATCAACAATTAGAGACATTAATTTATTCGCTATTACAGTATTGCTTCCCTATGGGCTCGGTTTGGTGCACACGATGTTGGCTTTTCGCTATCCCCACCACTTATGTCTCACTCTTGTTCGGCGAAGGCGAAGGCGAGACGGGATGAGAGCGAGCGAAAGACACTAGAAGCGAGCGAGGGCGGTATGAGACAGGCGACGCTTTGATGTTTTGTTTCGCTCCGTCTTTCGTACGCCTGACACTCCGTCCTTTGCGTGCGCGACGGGCGTGCGCGATGTTCGCGAGCACTTACGGTGAGCACGGGAACCGCTTCGCAAAATCTTGACGCAGGCTCGGCTAAAGTCTTTTTTGCGCTCTAGGCGAACTTGTCAAATTGCGCCCTTTATTATAATACAATTTATTTGAGATTATTTATGACTTTACTCTGTAAAATTAGGCAACTACTAGGGCGTAAGGTTGACAAGAGTCGCAAAATTGTCTTTTCATTGTTGGCATTGTTGAAAATAAATTTTTAAATGAAATACTACAAATTGTAATACAACGGTTTTAAACTACGAGTAAAAATTAAGAGCAAGGACATGAAGAAGCTCAATTAAATGTATTATAATAAATGGCGGAATTTGGCAAGCTCGCCTAGGGCGTAAAAAAGACTCGTGCCGTGCCTGGCTATCTGATCGCCGCGCGCATGCGTTCGAGCAGTCACGATTCCATCTGAGCGCTCGCACCACTGATATACAGGGTCATCCGTTAAAACTGCAACCTACACGCGCGCGAACAGGTAAATTTGGCAACACCGCCTCACGGACGCATTCCACTACAATCATGCGCCGATACTTCCGCCACCTATGAGCCAATGATGAAAGTGTAGAGTCTTTTAGATGCCAGTAGAGAGCGCAGGGTGCTTTTGGCTTTCGCCAGAGAATATTAAATTTGACGTAGCAGACGGCTAAGAGAACGGTAGCCATTATAAGAATGCAACCGCACCGATCCCGTTATCTATGTATGCAATGGTCCAGCAGCGATATTAGCCCAGAGTTTGGCAAAATGTAATCTAATTACACCTTACGAATTACGTTTAAAATGTAATTGTGTTGTTGATTACACATTATTTTCTGTAATCGTTAATGTAGGCGGTTGACCACACTTTTATCAACTAGGTAAATTAACCATTACAGAAAATAATGTGTAATCAACTACACAATTACAGTTTAATCGTAATTTGTAAGTTGTAATTAGATTACATTTTGCCCAACTCTGTATTAGACCACGCTGACGCGTTAGTGGCCCGGGTTGAAGAATTTGGAGTTGTTTTTACATAACTTTTGAACTTCAAAAGATATCGGAATGCAATTTGCACCATAAAATGGGGACAAATTATCCCCTACTAATGATGGAAAATTCACCAAATTTTACGTTTATTTAATTTTTCTTTTTTCAGTTTTTTGACCATAATTGTTGCGAAAAGCTTTTACAAACTGTTTATTTAAATACTTTATATCATGCTCTTTTTAAAATTCATGACGCCGATAAGCAATAGGCTAGTTATCGCTGTATCATTACTTTCACAAATTGAGTAATTGAATTTGTATTCGTATAATTTGTATTTGTATATAATTATATATTAGTTCTGCAGCCTCAGAATCTAATGCTCCGGTTTCCTTTTTCGTGATTTTATCCTCAATGTAGTGCATGCACTACAGATAGGAAGTAAGGGGTAACTAATGGGATGTGTCGCTGTTTCTAGCAGTCTTTGAATTTTTTCTACAAGTTTCGTGTCTGAATGTTTTAGTCCTTTAGTTATTAAACGCCACGCCTGTAGTGGCTTCTGTTTATGTCGGCTTTTGTAATGGCACATGAAAATGCGCAGGTTGGATGCGCGTGATTATTATGTGCTCCCCTCCTCAAAGTGACAGAAAATATAACCTATATGCTATAGCAGATTTCATAAAGATACAGTTGCGGCGTAATAATAATATTTTGGAAGGATGTTAAGTCATACATAGTTGACAAATGTAGCGTAGAAGAACGAAATAGCCAATAAACATTTATCGTCATGTAGCATATAGGTTATATTTTTTGTCACTTCGAAGAGGGGACCACATAATAATCACGTGCATCCAGCTTTCGCATTTTCACTAGACCGGCCGGCCGCATGGAAGGGTACCTTCCCCAGTCTACATTAGTGGTAGTTGGAATCAGAGATGGGCAAAAACTTATTTTAAATAAAAAATTGGTTTCGAATAAAAGGCAGAAATTTTAATCGAAACTCATCAAATATAAATAACCCGGAGTTATTTATTATTCGAAGCGCCGTAAATAATGTTTTTATTCGACGGGAATTCATCCGAAGCTTCGAATAATGTTCTCCCTTTCATTTATATTCATATCCGAAAGTTATTTCAAGCTTGGCGAGCCTTGAGCGCCTTTGATCGAAGCCGTCGGCTCCTCGAGCTTAGCGACATTGTATCGTTCACCCGTCTAATTTGCAGCGCGAGGTTGCTCGGAGATGTGTCATCGATTATGCAGAAACGGAATTTCTTTATTTTTCATCATATCAATATGAAAGTGACAGCAATGGATTCCTTGCATTCTCCCGAGTAAATTGACCAAAAAAATTAAATCGGACCACTTCTAACGAAACGGGATTTCAATCCTGCAAAATAATTGTATACGTAATATCGTTAATTGTGGCAGTGAGAGCAAACAACGGACTAACTCACATTCCTTTCGAAGTTGAGGCAGTAGCAATAACGTATTCCAACTTGGAACCATATTCTTCAGCCCGATGTACGCCACTATGGGGTGACCTACGTTAATATCATGTTTTGAAACGATACGCCACTATGGTGGCTTTCACACGCAGGTGGCGAAAAATCAAGCCAACCCTGTCGTATCCAAAATTTTTGAAATTGAGACGGGTACAAGACCAGTCGACACATTGTTTTCAAACCTCGTTACAGTAATCTGGGGTGCGAGTGGTAAGCCGGCCATAAAAGCGGAGCGCGCGGCTCGCTCACTTGAGACGGGGACCTCCGATTCACTAATAGCTATTTGCGACGTTAATTTGAAAGAAACCATCCTAGAATTCACCTTATTTTATAGGTAGCGTTTCTAGGAATGGTTTATGTTTATATATGTATGAAAAAGGCATACGACTAATATCGTAAAACAACCAGTTGCAATTTCGACTGTTATTCGAATGAGGTACTTCTGGGCTGTTATTTCAAAACCACCGTCTATTTTAAAAAGAGACACAGAAAATAATTTTATTCAACAATTAATATTTTTATTTTAAAAGTATTAACTAGTTTTACAACATTGGAAGGAAGACTAAACAGTTCAAGACTTTCCAGAACATCTTAATTCGAATAAAGGTCGAAGAAAATTCGAAACTCTCGTCGGGAATTTGAAGAGAATCTCGAGGTATAGAGATCTCGCCCGTATTTTGTCAGCCCGCTCCGAAGCTCCGGTTTCCAAGCCCCGCGATGACTGAGTGCTACGAACCACCCGATAGCCCAACTCCCGGTCACGTCGTCGGTCGCGCGTTCTTAGAGTTCTTAGCTCAACTGTGTCATTGAGAGTTTCTGGGGCCAAATTTATTGTATTGCAATATCCTTCCAAAATGCTAATATTAACTAATTAAAACGAGGCATAAATCCTTTGGTAAGTGTAGTTAACAAAATGCGAGTTCGCAACAGATTTAGCATTTCAAGTTTGACCGTTTTTTCGTCGATGTTTTCAACGATGCATCTTTTAATTGAAAATATATCTAGTGCTTGTAGCCGATTTAACTACGCTTCCCGACGACGTACTACTTTTAAAAAAATCTCAAATGTAACGGCTAATTGTGATCATGTGTGAAATTGTGAGCGATTTGGGGTGCAATGGCTGATATGTTTATTAAACCAGATATGTTTGTTGAGATAATATGTTTGTTGATCAGAGTTATCCTCGTTAACGTTTTTGGTGGCCCTAAAAAGGGCCGTTTGTTGCTGCTGGCCCTGAAAACAGGGCCGATGATTAATAATTTAAAAATGTTGCTGGAAGTGGCCACCGTTGTGCCTTAGACAGGCGTGTGTCCTCTTCACCTTGTTTTCGAACACTCGATTCAACGATTCCGGTGTAACGTTGGCGATCGAAGCGGTGATATTGTCCCGCAACTGCTCGATGGTGCCCGGATTAGTGGCGTACACCTCGCCCTTCAAGATACCCCACAAAAAGAAATCCGGAGGCGTCAGATCTGGCGATCGCGGCGGCCACAAACCCTGAGAAATTACCCGTTCGCCAAAAAATTCCTCCACCATTGCCATCGTTGACCCTGCTGTGTGTGCTGGTACCCCGTCCTGTTTGAATCAGCAACCCCCTTCCCTCGGGTTCCAACAGAGAAATAAACTGAAACAAAAGGTCTTGATACTTACCTGCCGTTATGGTGGTGTCGAAGAAGAGTGGTTCAACGACTCGCTTACGCGATATTGCACACCAGACACCAATCTTCGCCGAATGAAGGGGCTTTTCCCGGATTTCCCTCGGATTCGCTGTGCACCAGCTCCTGCTGTTCTGGTTGTTTACCTGGCCGTCTAGGTAGAACCAGGCTTCGTCGGTGAGAAATAATCTATCTGCAACAGAAACTCTCTCCACCTCCAGGAAATTAAATAAACCTACACAGTACCTGCGCCTTGTCTCATAATCATTGCCTCATATCTATTGTATCGTCTCAATTCTCTATCTCTAAATAAACCGCTCTATTCTCAACATTTTTGAGTTCTCTCTGTACAAATAGAATATAAAAATATAAAAATTCAATATAAAAAGAAAAAATATAAAAATATAAAATAAAAAATATAAAATAAAAAATATAAAAATACAATATAAAAAGTGTCACGTCCCGGGTGGAGGTCTTTAGGGAACGATGACTATGTGGGGAGAAAGTCAGGCGAGAATGTGAAATCCTACACACTGGGGTTGGTAGCTTTTAGGCGCGAATCTTAAATCCGTCACACTGAGGGTAGAAGGAGGTCAGGCGCGAATCTTGCATCCGTCACACTGAGGGTGGAAGGAGGTCAGGCGCGAAACTTAAATCCGTCACACTGAGGGTAGAAGGAGGTCAGGCGCGAATCTTGCATCCGTCACACTGAGGGTGGAAGGAGGTCAGGCGCGAAACTTAAATCCGTCACACTGAGGGTAGAAGGAGTCAGGCGCGAATCTTTAATCCTTCACACTGAGGGTAAAAAGGAGTCAGGCGCGAATCTTTAATCCAGCAACTGTGGGTAGAAAGGAGTCAGGCGCGAATCTTTAATCCTTCACACTGAGGGTGGAAGGGGGTCAGGCGCGAATCTTACATCCAGCACACTGATCGACCAGGGAAGTTTAATGGCGAATGGTATCCGGGGAACACCCGTTAGAGCACTTGTTTTGGTTTGGCCCGGTAATTGGATTTAACGTTGCATTCACATAAGAAGTTACACGCAATGCTTCCGCGATATCCGTCTAAGCATACGGCTGTACACGGCCCGTGCAAAAGAACGTTGGTAAACACTGCAAGCACTTTCGCGTTCGCGAACCGAGATCAGCTGTTGCTGCAATTTGTTTTGGTTTTGGGGTTTTTTGTACCCGAAGAATATACACAATAGTTCGAAGCGTGATTTAAGCAAAGAGGTTTATTAGCTTGAAACCCGAATATATGCACTGGTTATGTTTATAGAAATATTAACATGAGAATGCGTTAGACATTAAGCATTTGCACATAACATATATATAAATGTGTCAATATAAGAATATGAACATGAAACACATGGAAATAAGCCAATGAAATGATATAAAGCAATAAGCGAAATAATACAAAATATTATAATAAAGCAATAAGCGAAATAATACAAAATATCATGAAATGCAATAAGCGTTGGTAATACAAATAATATGATGATTAGAAAGAATAGTTATAAGACAAGATGATATGTATGATGGTGATATGCAGTGATATATATAAATGGTAATTGTAATTGCTTACGAGGATCTATGATGGTGATGAACACTGATAAAAATAAACTTCTTAATGAAAGATTTCTTAACGAAAGAGAGTGTCGATGGTTTCTGTCGAAAGAGCTGTCGAAAGATGTCTGTCGAAAGAGGACTTTTGCCTCGGTCCCCTCGTATTTATATGTTTGTCGCGGGGGTAAGCGCGGTACAGGCCTTGACCTATTTAATGAATAAGTCGCAGTAGGACTTCCGGGGTTTTTACAAAGGTGCGTCTATTATTAGACGCATTTTCTGTCACGTACACCAAATATTCGTCGTAATTATACTTCCGGGGTTTTTATGACTGTGGAATAATATGCTCAACCCATCGAATGGATTTTGGGAGTTTTAATAGGAAAAGGGGTAGAATGGCTTGGACTCGGTGAGTCGTAAAGAGGGGAGTGAGACGTGGTCTCGATTTAAGAGGTTTTTGGGACGAAGGACTTGTTTAAATTCAAGTATGAAGGAGGGATTGGTGCCTCGTAGGGCGAATAAGCGAAGGAGGTTTCGTACCGACCATCTTGAGATGGGGACCGCTAAGGTACATCGTCAAGGTGATCAGCGATTGGGGAAAAAGGGGGTAAGAGTTGAGTTTGAGGGACTTTGGTGGAGTGGTTTTGAGATTTATGACAGAGTTCTGAGAATAATACCGCGCGAAAAATAGTGGGATATCACAAAAGAAAAAATATAATAATAATAATAATTTAATTTATTGCCCACTTTCGTGTTGCAATTTAACGATCATGTACTCTTTCCATTTCAGTCCCGTGGTTGTGTCAGTGTAAGTCCTACCCTTCTAATGTTTCCTGCTGTGTCTTAACAATTTTTTTCTATTTTACAAGTGTTTCGTAATCTATTCTATGTTACATAATCTTCTTTTATCACTTTCCTGTTCTTCTCATCTTTTCCTTCTCCCTATTATCTCCTGTAGAGTAACCAAGTTTTTCCCTTCTCCTCTAATTACCTCTGCCCAATTCCTACCACTCTCTCCACTTACTTCACATGCTTCAATCGCATGTTTCACAGTTTCTTCCTCTTTCTTACATACCCTTTCTTCTTTCATTAGCCAATATTTGCATGCCCTTGTTTCACTACCCTATATGAATCTTCCTATCCTTTCTAATTCTCCTCTCCTTTTTTCATTTTTCCCCCATAAGCATTTTGACTTATCTCCCGGTTTCCTTGCCACGTCTCTTAATTCTCTTAGGAACGTTGACTCTTTTACTTTCATCTCTCTTTCTTGTTCTTGAATGCCTTTTACTTATCTGCTCTATTTTTGATCCACACTTCTTCCCCATTTAATCTTCTTCTTTTTCATCCTTCATTTGACCATCCTCGCGGTTCCAAGAATTTGATTCTCATTCTTTCCCTTTTCATTACTTCATTTCCTCTCATTCTGAGTTTATTAGTCTCACTTCAAACTTCATTGCCCTTACTCCCATTTTAATTGCTATGCCACCTCTTTCTGTTTCTTTTAACAGCCAGTATGTTGGTGTTGATCTCTCCAATTTCATTATCTACCGTATGTATTTCGCCTGCAATTTTTCTAATATCCTCATACCTTCTCCATCCCCATATCTCTGCTCCATACGCCACGGTACTTCTAACTAGCGCATCAAACAGTTTCATTCTTCTTTCAAAGTCATCTCCGAATAATCTTTCTCCAATCCCCCCATACTTTTCCTAGTATCATATTCGCTTCCCTAACTACCTTCTTAATATGGTGTTTATCCTCGTTGTTCTCTCCCTCTCACTGTATAACCTAAATATTCCAGTTCTCTTACTCTTTCTTCTTCATTCCAACGGAGTCTTTCCTCTTTTCTTCTTCCTCCTGCTTTCCTGCATATCATTATCTTAGACTTTTACACATTTAACTCCAAGCATTTCTTCTTTATGTATCTCTCGAATCTCTTTATCATATTCTTCAGTCCCTGTGCATTATTTGCCATTAACACAACATCATCCGTGTATAAAATTGTCCAAATTTTCCTTCTACCTATTACGACTCCTCCTTCCTGTTCTTTGCTCATTTCTTTTTCCAGGTCTGCAAATGCGACATTGAAAAGTGTCGAGCTTAACGGGCGCCCTTGTCTAACACCCTTTCCTGTTAAAAAAACTTTTCTATCAGTTCCTTCGTCACTCATAAAGTGCATATAGTTCTGTTGTCCATTTCCTGTATCCTTATTCTTAGTTGTTCGCCTACTCCTTCTTCTTAAAGTCTTTTCCAAATTTCCATTTGTTCTTCTAATCTTCTCCTTAGAATGTCCGCGTATATCTTACAATGCGTGTCCTTCCTCCCTTTTTTTTTTAATAACACAGTACTTACTTCCTTCTTTCCATTCTTCCGGAAAGCCCCTTTCTTCCATGTTCTGTTTATCACCTTTGTTTGATTACCTATATTTATGAAGATGATTGCGACCTCGATGTTGAATTAAGATATAATTTAAATGCAGGAGTTTAAATTTTAAGCCTGTTCGACTTTTAACATCTTACATGATTTGAGTTCAGATCGATGTGAGCCAGATAGGTTTGTATCTATATTTATCTAATAAATTTTTGTACGAAAGGTCTTAATTTATAAATTTTTTGTTTTGCTATATTCAATAAAAATTGGAATATATATAATATATTTATTAGGAATAGGTGTTTACCCAGTGGTAATTGTTGGTTGGGCTTCAAATTCTAATTATTCAATATTAGGAACGATTGGGTCAATTTCACAGTCAGTTTCTTATGAAGTAAGTTTATTTTTAACAATATATTCTGTAATTTTATTAATTGAAAATTAATCATTATTGGATTTATATAAATTTCAATATTATATTCAATTTGTTTTAATTTTAATTCCAATACTACGACAGGAAAATCGCGGATAGGTCTTTTCAAATCGGAGACAAAGTGCTACTGCACGATGAGACGCTAAGGCGTGGGCGGTCAAAAACTAACACCTGCGAGGATAGGCTCTTACACGATTCAAAACACGCACGATATTAATAATTACAGCATAAAGGGCGACGAACAATCCGGGTTCACACAAACACATTATAGAATACGGCAGGAATAGGGAAATGGTTGCAGTTTTTAACGAAAGTAACGATACCCTAACAATTATATAATTATATAATCTGTGGAGTGGGAGAGAATGTCACTCTGGGGAAATTTTTTATCAATACCAATATGCAGCATTAGCAGAATTTTTTCCCCTCAAACGCAGAGAACGCGTTCAGAGTGGTACGACAGACGTTCGATGCACGATCAGAGTGGTACGACACACGTTCGACAGACGTTCGATATACGTTCAGAGTGGTACGAAAGATGTTTCGTACACATTAAAGTGACATGGTCTAGTCAAATGATGAGTCCAAAGAAGGAGAGGATGATCTGTGAGGAATTCGAAGTAGATGAGTGCCAGGCGGAAGGGGATGGTCAGTGAAGAAGAAGGTGAAGACCAAAGGCATCCTACTTTGCAACTTTAGGTATAGGTCCTCATGTGATAAATCCAGTTATTGTGGATAGTGTAGAGAAGCTATAGTAATACGCGGTTGGTATAATTTCGGGTTTTTCAAAATCGTTTTTGTATGTCTTCTAATTTGTTTACTAACTTTATTTAATTCTTCCGGATGTTTAATTATCATTTTAAACTTGAAATTTGTGTTTCCGTACGAATTTACAGTGGTCTGTGGTAGTGTAATTTCATCTAATGACAAAATTGTGGCCAGGTAAATAGTACCATGTTTTTTCTATTCCGTATTGTTTTCTAGTTTCTATTGTGAATTTGGCTGTAGGGATTGTATATTTGTTTCTTATTGTTATTATACCAGAATCCTTAATGTTATACATATTTGTGCTCTTGTCGCAAGTTACTGCTAGTTGTATCGGTTTCGGCGCGATATAATTCCACGTGCCTGGTTGTTGTAATTCTATCTGGAACGTGTGATTCAGTGTCATAATTCGCATTTTACAATTGTTTGAGGTTTTCGTTAATTTTGTATACAACTGCACTTCGCACGGTCCGTATGGTATCGCATTAAACATTGGGTGATTAGAGGTGCAGAGGTACAGATCGTTTATTGTCTTACATTTTGCTAGGCCCTGTTTGCTTAGATGTATATAATTTTGCACCGAGGTGTCAAGTACCCCTTATGAGCCGAGGGGTTCTATACGCGTAGAACGATTCGTTTATCTTCGTGGGTACCAGGTGTACCTTGTTCAATTTGATTTTTTTTCGCGTTTAACAATGGAATATCTAGTACTACAATAATTAATTTGGTATCCGAAATGCGGTGAACGTAAGGATTTCGTACAGGACGTGCATGCTTTTTTTTAATTTTATTCCGATTGGGAAGTCTAGTCCTTTCGGAATATGTGGGAGTGAGGAAGTGAGGTACGTTATGATTTGTGCTGGTGTTATTAACTGTGGGTTTAGGACTCCTTTCTTTATATCCATAATGAATTCTAACAAGTCTTGCGTGTCATGTAATAGTGTTTCGGCGACGCTGTTTATTAGTATCAGGTGTTCGTCTACTGTCTCTCGAAATTTATTAATATCAGTTGTCTGTTGGAATAAGTATTGAATTTGCCAAGTAGCGTTTAAGAGTGCGTTTTGGCTGTCTCATATGTCGTGTATAGTCTCGTTGAGAAGTTCGGCTGTTGGCTCTTACAATTTGCATTTGTCCCTTGATTGCACTTTTTAATCTGCTATCCTGTCTTTTTAAAAGGTCTATTTAATCATTGATTTTTTTCTATCTTCGGAATACATTAGCCCGAAGAGTGATTTTCCTAGGTAACCTAATCCATCTATTTATCCACGACGCTGTTTTTGTGCTGAGCTTTTAGTATGCTGGACGTAGATAAGGAGTTTTGCGACGTGGTCTACCTCGTCTTGGATTTTCGTGGTGAATGTTTTATATAATTTTTGTAAGTTGTCGGTAGAAGGTTTTTTACATTGCGCAAATATATCATATTGTGCAGTTTGGAGGTTCGCTTCGCGTTGGTAGATGTAAGATATGTCTAAGTGTAATACTAACTTCCAGGTATCTGAATAAATCTGTAGATCGCCTAGGTTTTCGAAGTAAATGCCGGGGTGATGTTGGAATTTTTTTATAGTCAAATCTGTGTCGGGGGTTGATCCTCCTGCGGGTAGTATCATCGTTTTATAGGACGAAAATCCTGTAAAATTATAATGTCGAGGTGTAATCGGTGATTCGTTTTTTTTTGTTAGTCGCGAAGTCTTTCCTTGGGCGTGCGCGAGATGAAGTTTTTTTGCTAAAAGACTTTAAGAAGAAGGAGTAGGCGAACAACTAAGAATAAGGATACAGGAAATGGACAACAGAACTATATGCACTTTATGAGTGACGAAGGAACTGATAGAAAAGTTTTTTTAACAGGAAAGGGTGTTAGACAAGGGCGCCCGTTAAGCTCGACACTTTTCAATGTCGCATTTGCAGACCTGGAAAAAGAAATGAGCAAAGAACAGGAAGGAGGAGTCGTAATAGGTAGAAGGAAAATTTGGACAATTTTATACACGGATGATGTTGTGTTAATGGCAAATAATGCACAGGGACTGAAGAATATGATAAAGAGATTCGAGAGATACATAAAGAAGAAATGCTTGGAGTTAAATGTGTAAAAGTCTAAGATAATGATATGCAGGAAAGCAGGAGGAAGAAGAAAAGAGGAAAGACTCCGTTGGAATGAAGAAGAAAGAGTAAGAGAACTGGAATATTTAGGTTATACAGTGAGAGGGAGAGAACAACGAGGATAAACACCATATTAAGAAGGTAGTTAGGGAAGCGAATATGATACTAGGAAAAGTATGGGGGGATTGGAGAAAGATTATTCGGAGATGACTTTGAAAGAAGAATGAAACTGTTTGATGCGCTAGTTAGAAGTACCGTGGCGTATGGAGCAGAGATATGGGGATGGAGAAGGTATGAGGATATTAGAAAAATTGCAGGCGAAATACATACGGTAGATAATGAAATTGGAGAGATCAACACCAACATACTGGCTGTTAAAAGAAACAGAAAGAGGTGGCATAGCAATTAAAATGGGAGTAAGGGCAATGAAGTTTGAAGTGAGACTAATAAACTCAGAATGAGAGGAAATGAAGTAATGAAAAGGGAAAGAATGAGAATCAAATTCTTGGAACCGCGAGGATGGTCAAATGAAGGATGAAAAAGAAGAAGATTAAATGGGGAAGAAGTGTGGATCAAAAATAGAGCAGATAAGTAAAAGGCATTCAAGAACAAGAAAGAGAGATGAAAGTAAAAGAGTCAACGTTCCTAAGAGAATTAAGAGACGTGGCAAGGAAACCGGGAGATAAGTCAAAATGCTTATGGGGGAAAAATGAAAAAAGGAGAGGAGAATTAGAAAGGATAGGAAGATTCATATAGGGTAGTGAAACAAGGGCATGCAAATATTGGCTAATGAAAGAAGAAAGGGTATGTAAGAAAGAGGAAGAAACTGTGAAACATGCGATTGAAGCATGTGAAGTAAGTGGAGAGAGTGGTAGGAATTGGGCAGAGGTAATTAGAGGAGAAGGGAAAAACTTGGTTACTCTACAGGAGATAATAGGGAGAAGGAAAAGATGAGAAGAACAGGAAAGTGATAAAAGAAGATTATGTAACATAGAATAGATTACGAAACACTTGTAAAATAGAAAAAAATTGTTAAGACACAGCAGGAAACATTAGAAGGGTAGGACTTACACTGACACAACCACGGGACTGAAATGGAAAGAGTACATGATCGTTAAATTGCAACACGAAAGTGGGCAATAAATTAAATTATTATTATTATTATATTTTTTCTTTTTATATTGTATTTTTATATTTTTTATTTTATATTTTTTATTTTATATTTTTATATTTTTTCTTTTTATATTGAATTTTTATATTTTTATATTCTATTTGTACAGAGAGAACTCAAAAATGTTGAGAATAGAGCGGTTTATTTAGAGATAGAGAATTGAGACGATACAATAGATATGAGGCAAGGATTATGAGACAAGGCGCAGGTACTGTGTAGGTTTATTTAATTTCCTGGAGGTGGAGAGTGTTTCTGTTGCAGATAGATTATTTCTCACCGACGAAGCCTGGTTCTACCTAGACGGCCAGGTAAACAACCAGAACAGCAGGAGCTGGTGCACAGCGAATCCGAGGGAAATCCGGGAAAAGCCCCTTCATTCGGCGAAGATTGGTGTCTGGTGTGCAATATCGCGTAAGCGAGTCGTTGAACCACTCTTCTTCGACACCACCATAACGGCAGGTAAGTATCAAGACCTTTTGTTTCAGTTTATTTCTCTGTTGGAACCCGAAGGAAGGGGGTTGCTGATTCCAACAGGACGGGGCACCAGCACACACAGCAGGGTCAACGATGGCAATGGTGGAGGAATTTTTTGGCGAACGGGTAATTTCTCAGGGTTTGTGGCCGCCGCGATCGCCAGATCTGACGCCTCCGGATTTCTTTTTGTGGGGTATCTTGAAGGGCGAGGTGTACGCCACTAATCCGGGCACCATCGAGCAGTTGCGGGACAATATCACCGCTTCGATCGCCAACGTTACACCGGAATCGTTGAATCGAGTGTTCGAAAACAAGGTGAAGAGGACACACGCCTGTCTAAGGCACAACGGTGGCCACTTCCAGCAACATTTTTAAATTATTAATCATCGGCCCTGTTTTCAGGGCCAGCAGCAACAAACGGCCCTTTTTAGGGCCACCAAAAACGTTAACGAGGATAACTCTGATCAACAAACATATTATCTCAACAAACATATCTGGTTTAATAAACATATCAGCCATTGCACCCCAAATCGCTCACAATTTCACACATGATCACAATTAGCCGTTACATTTGAGATTTTTTTAAAAGTAGTACGTCGTCGGGAAGCGTAGTTAAATCGGCTACAAGCACTAGATATATTTTCAATTAAAAGATGCATCGTTGAAAACATCGACGAAAAAACGGTCAAACTTGAAATGCTAAATCTGTTGCGAACTCGCATTTTGTTAACTACACTTACCAAAGGATTTATGCCTCGTTTTAATTAGTTAATATTAGCATTTTGGAAGGATATTGCAATACAATAAATTTGGCCCCAGAAACTCTCAATGACACAGTTGAGCTAAGAACTCTAAGAACGCGCGACCGACGACGTGACCGGGAGTTGGGCTATCGGGTGGTTCGTAGCACTCAGTCATCGCGGGGCTTGGAAACCGGAGCTTCGGAGCGGGCTGACAAAATACGGGCGAGATCTCTATACCTCGAGATTCTCTTCAAATTCCCGACGAGAGTTTCGAATTTTCTTCGACCTTTATTCGAATTAAGATGTTCTGGAAAGTCTTGAACTGTTTAGTCTTCCTTCCAATGTTGTAAAACTAGTTAATACTTTTAAAATAAAAATATTAATTGTTGAATAAAATTATTTTCTGTGTCTCTTTTTAAAATAGACGGTGGTTTTGAAATAACAGCCCAGAAGTACCTCATTCGAATAACAGTCGAAATTGCAACTGGTTGTTTTACGATATTAGTCGTATGCCTTTTTCATACATATATAAACATAAACCATTCCTAGAAACGCTACCTATAAAATAAGGTGAATTCTAGGATGGTTTCTTTCAAATTAACGTCGCAAATAGCTATTAGTGAATCGGAGGTCCCCGTCTCAAGTGAGCGAGCCGCGCGCTCCGCTTTTATGGCCGGCTTACCACTCGCACCCCAGATTACTGTAACGAGGTTTGAAAACAATGTGTCGACTGGTCTTGTACCCGTCTCAATTTCAAAAATTTTGGATACGACAGGGTTGGCTTGATTTTTCGCCACCTGCGTGTGAAAGCCACCATAGTGGCGTATCGTTTCAAAACATGATATTAACGTAGGTCACCCCATAGTGGCGTACATCGGGCTGAAGAATATGGTTCCAAGTTGGAATACGTTATTGCTACTGCCTCAACTTCGAAAGGAATGTGAGTTAGTCCGTTGTTTGCTCTCACTGCCACAATTAACGATATTACGTATACAATTATTTTGCAGGATTGAAATCCCGTTTCGTTAGAAGTGGTCCGATTTAATTTTTTTGGTCAATTTACTCGGGAGAATGCAAGGAATCCATTGCTGTCACTTTCATATTGATATGATGAAAAATAAAGAAATTCCGTTTCTGCATAATCGATGACACATCTCCGAGCAACCTCGCGCTGCAAATTAGACGGGTGAACGATACAATGTCGCTAAGCTCGAGGAGCCGACGGCTTCGATCAAAGGCGCTCAAGGCTCGCCAAGCTTGAAATAACTTTCGGATATGAATATAAATGAAAGGGAGAACATTATTCGAAGCTTCGGATGAATTCCCGTCGAATAAAAACATTATTTACGGCGCTTCGAATAATAAATAACTCCGGGTTATTTATATTTGATGAGTTTCGATTAAAATTTCTGCCTTTTATTCGAAACCAATTTTTTATTTAAAATAAGTTTTTGCCCATCTCTGATTCCAACTACCACTAATGTAGACTGGGGAAGGTACCCTTCCATGCGGCCGGCCGGTCTAGTGAAAATGCGAAAGCTGGATGCACGTGATTATTATGTGGTCCCCTCTTCGAAGTGACAAAAAATATAACCTATATGCTACATGACGATAAATGTTTATTGGCTATTTCGTTCTTCTACGCTACATTTGTCAACTATGTATGACTTAACATCCTTCCAAAATATTATTATTACGCCGCAACTGTATCTTTATGAAATCTGCTATAGCATATAGGTTATATTTTCTGTCACTTTGAGGAGGGGAGCACATAATAATCACGCGCATCCAACCTGCGCATTTTCATGTGCCATTACAAAAGCCGACATAAACAGAAGCCACTACAGGCGTGGCGTTTAATAACTAAAGGACTAAAACATTCAGACACGAAACTTGTAGAAAAAATTCAAAGACTGCTAGAAACAGCGACACATCCCATTAGTTACCCCTTACTTCCTATCTGTAGTGCATGCACTACATTGAGGATAAAATCACGAAAAAGGAAACCGGAGCATTAGATTCTGAGGCTGCAGAACTAATATATAATTATATACAAATACAAATTATACGAATACAAATTCAATTACTCAATTTGTGAAAGTAATGATACAGCGATAACTAGCCTATTGCTTATCGGCGTCATGAATTTTAAAAAGAGCATGATATAAAGTATTTAAATAAACAGTTTGTAAAAGCTTTTCGCAACAATTATGGTCAAAAAACTGAAAAAAGAAAAATTAAATAAACGTAAAATTTGGTGAATTTTCCATCATTAGTAGGGGATAATTTGTCCCCATTTTATGGTGCAAATTGCATTCCGATATCTTTTGAAGTTCAAAAGTTATGTGAAAACAACTCCAAATTCTTCAACCCGGGCCACTAACGCGTCAGCGTGGTCTAATACAGAGTTGGGCAAAATGTAATCTAATTACAACTTACAAATTACGATTAAACTGTAATTGTGTAGTTGATTACACATTATTTTCTGTAATGGTTAATTTACCTAGTTGATAAAAGTGTGGTCAACCACCTACATTAACGATTACAGAAAATAATGTGTAATCAACTACACAATTACATTTGAAACGTAATTCGTAAGGGGTAATTAGATTACATTTTGCCCAACTCTGGGCTAATATCGCTGCTGGACCATTGCATACGTGGATAACGGGATCGGTGCGGTTGCATTCTTATAATGGCTACCGTTCTCTTAGCCGTCTGCTACGTCAAATTTAATATTCTCTAGCGAAAGCCAAAAGCACCCTGCGCTCTCTACTGGCATCTAAAAGACGCTACTCGTTCATCATTGGCTCATAGATGCCGGAAGTATCGGCGCATGGTTGTAGTGGAATGCGTCCGTGAGGCGGTGTTGCCAAATTTACCTGTTCTCGCGCGCATAGGTTGCAGTTTTAACGGATGACCCTGTATAACACTGGGTGCGGCATCGCCTCCTACAGCGTCTGAAGCCACAAAGCGGGTAACCATCTTTGAGAATGAACTACATGCGCCGCCTGAATAACGTCTCAAGAACTACGCAGCTTTTCGAAGGCGTCCTTCTTGGCGTTCTTTGAAAGGACTCCTTTCCTCGTTCTTGTTCGAGACGTTGTGCTCTACGACGTAGACTGTACATCTACGAAGTATGTAAGAAAAAACATCCATTGAATTCTAGAAACGTAGTTCTTGAGACGCTATTCAGGCGGCACATGTAGTTCATTCTCGAAGATGGCTGCCCGCTTTGTGGCGTCAGGCGCTGTAGGAGGCCATGTCGCATCCAGTGTTATATATCAGTGGCTCGCACCCATCGCGCACGCCCGCCGCGCACGCAAGGCGTTCCATCTCGCTCCCCCCTTCGGCCAGAAAGAAGCGAGAAACGAACACTCGGAATTAGGGCTCTGCTCATGATACGGGCTCAACGCCGGTCCCAACCAGCGAGCCCTCAGGGAGATAATAATGTATTTTCATCTGTAGTGTTTAATTTCTAATTGTTTACATCGGAATGGTGACATCTGATTTACGCGCCTGCAAGCGCCCCCCCCCCCCCCAGCCTAGCCCCAAACAATACTAATACCGTCGGCTGTGAAACAGTCGTCTGTGTAGGCAGATTTCAATGTACAATTATGCCAAATTTTTTGCAAATATCTCGTAAACCAAAGCTGAGCGCCAAAAAGTTTAAAGGGAAATGTTATTCAGAATGATTACCTTGATAACATATGTCAAGGTCATTGAAATCGGAGAATCCCCGAATGTAAACATTTACCGTGAAGAAATACATATTTACTAATATCACTTCAGTATTTATCGGAAGACAATTGACGTCAGTGCTTATATACAGTTATTGGATATGTGCGAAGCACAATTAACACCGATCAGTTTATTCACACATAAATTTTGCTAAATATATCAAGTGTATCAATTATGTATGTATATAATGAGTTTATCCTTTTTTCTTCAATTTATCTTGAGGAGATAATAGCCAAACTGAGTTTCACTGTAAACACAAGAAACGACATTAAAAGCTATTATTCCACAAAATTTATGTAAGGGAGTGACAATTTATTCAAACAATCCTAATCAATTAAATTTTATAGTACACGTGGCTTTTCTCTCTTATCAGCTCTCAGTCCCCCGTCTTGTTCTACAGACATGCGCAATACGCATCTAATTCAAAACGAGTTTTAAAAGAAATACGTTAATTTTACCTGACTTCTATCGTATTTCTTTTACATCTCCCCCCTCGGAGTAGACAATCACAAATTTAAAATACTTTAATTGGCATATGGAATTAATTTTATTTTATGGAAAAATTTCGATTCTATTTTTTTATGACCTGTATCTATTTTAAAAATGACGTTTGATATTTTATCTAAAATTTTAAATGGACCTATTTTTAATTCATCTGTTTTTCTCCTATTCAATTTATTGCCATTTTCTATGTATACTAGATCATTAACCTTTAAATCATATTCTTCTCTATTTTTATCAAATATTTTTTTGTTATAATTGTGAGATTTCAATGTATTTTGAAAAGCTATTTGTCTATCTCTTTGTAAATCTTCTTTTGGTTTTTCTTGTCGTAGTTCCTCCGGTAAGATGTTGGTATCCTTTCCTTCCAGCAAATATTTTGGTGAGAATGTTGTTACTGTGTGTTCAGTTTCATTGTAGATTTTCTTGCATTCGTGCGCTATGCTAGTCCACGCTCTTTTATTTTTTTTTTCATTTATTCTGCACCGGATTTTATTCACTAGTGTTTGATTAAGTCTTTCATTTAGACCGTTTGAGAAAGCTGTATTAACTGCTGTGAATACTATTGGTATATCTTCTTGGTTTAGAAATTGTTTAAAGTCTTTTGAGTTTATTCCAGGGTATTGGTCTGATAAAATCATTCCTATTTTTTCATTTTGGGGTATTTGTTTAATCAGTTTAATAAAATCGTTTGCCGATTGGGTTTTTGATGTTAGAATATATGCGTATCTTGTCAAATGGTCTACAAGTAGGTGCAGGTATTTTTTTGTAGAACGTACCCCTCCGAAACCTCCAATTGTGTCTATTGATATAATTTCAAAAGGACGAGTAGCTGGACCCAGATGTGACATTAGTCCAATTTTAAATTTTTTCCTTGATTTGTTTTTTAAGCAAATTTCACAACTGTTACATATTCTTTTTATGTTGTATGTTAAATTTTTTGATGTGTAATATGATTTTATTTTATTTTCCATCTGTTTTATTCCCAAGTGGCAGTATTGGTTATGTACTTCTTTAATGAGTGTTATACTAAGATCTTCAGACAGTAAAATTTTATCTTTTTTCCTAATTTTTTTATAGTATATGTCGTTTTTCATCAATAATTTTTCCTTATTATTTTGTATATTTTTATTATTAGATTGATCTATTTTAATTTCTTCTAATTTTATTAGATTCACTGTTTTAATATAATTTTCCTCATATTTGCTTTTTTCTAACACTGGATTTCTGCTTAGTGCATCTGCTTCTACATTTTGTTTTCCAGGTGCATATATAATTTTAAATTCATATTGTGATAAATCGTACGTCAAATCACCTAATTCTTCGTCTGTCCTGGCTTTTATATTTAGTTTTTCTAGCGGTTTGTGATCCGAAAAAACCGTGAATGATTTGTCCACTAACCAATGATGCCAATACCTTATCCTGTCTCTGATTGCTAGGCATTCCAGGTAGATGGCTTTTTTTTCTTTTGGCTGTCATTCAGTTTTCTGGAAAAATACGCCACTGGTTTTTCTTCTCCGTTTTCTTGTGGTTGTTTGAGAACAGCTCCGATACCTTGTAAACTTGCAACAGTGTATATGTGTATTGGTAAATTTGGGTCAAAAATCGCCAGTATAGATTTTAAACACAATAATTTCTTCATTTTTTCAAAAATGATTTTACATTTTTCGTCCCAAATGAATTTTTGATCTTTCCTGAGTAAATTATATAGGGGATCTAGTGTTATTGAAAAGTTAGGAATGTATTTATTATAAAAGTTTATTTTCCCAATAAATTGTCTGACTTGTTTCTGTGTTGTTGGCGTTGGGAAATGTTTTATTGCAATTAAGTTGTCTTGCAGAGGAGTGACTGAGTCATGCTTGATAATATGACCTAAGTATTTAACTGAATTTTGTGCAAAGGTGCATTTCGATAGTTTTAATCTGAATCCTTCACGTGATATTGCATCTAATAATTGTTTTAAATGGATAATGTGTTCTCCAAATGTTTTTGAGAATATTAATATGTCATCCACATAATTTACTGTGAATCCATTCAGTTTATATTTCCTAATGATACTGCTCAAGATTCTTTGAAAAATCGCAGGTGATGTCTTCAAACCAAATGGTAGGCTAGTCCATTGGTAATGTCCTTCTTGTGTCACAAACGCCGTTTTCCTTCTATCTTCAATCCGGAGTGGTATCGACCAGAATGCTGAATTTATGTCTAATGTAGTGAAATATCTACATCCTCTTGTTTTCACCATCAGGTCCTCAATCATAGGGAAAGGCTGTGCCTGTGGCACTCCTATTTTATTCAGGTCGCGAAAATCTATGCATAACCTTGATTTTCTTCCTTCTTCTTTTTTGAAAGCTAGTGTCACTGGAGCAGCAAACGGACTATAAGATTCTTCTATTAATTTTTTTACTAATAATTTTGATATTTGTGATTCTATTTCTTTTTTATCTTCGATTGTGCATCTGTATGGCCTTTTGCAGCAATATTTATCAATTATCAAGTCGATGCGAGCTTCGTAATCTTTTACCGTTCCAACGTCATATTTATCTTTCGCAAAAATATGTTTGTATTCTTCTATTAGTTCATTAATTTCAGATTTTTGTTCTAAATTTAGGTTAGTTACCATGATATTAAAATCTTGTGGTCTTATGTGCTCGTTGAAATTTATTTCAATTTCATTATTGCTTTGAGGCATCTTACCTGTACAATCAGGAATTTTTATTTCCCCTTTTGGAGCAACATCATTTTGTGGCTTCATTTTCTGACTAATCTCTAATTCTTCATTTTGTATTAACCGGAATATTTTTACGCAGTCTAATCCGATTAAAAACTCATGATCAAAATTTTTTTCTTCTATTACAAATACCTTCATTGTTTCTTCTATATTAAAAATTTTTATTTTCAACGATACTATACCTAAAGTTTTTCTCCCACCATTAATCGTCTTTACTTTACTATGATAATTATTTGGTCTATTTTTCCAGTGTAATAATCTTGAATTGATTATTGAAATGTTTGCTCCAGGATCATATATTCCTTGTATTTCTAATTTATCATTGATTGTTACTGGTATTTTAATTAATGGTGGTAAAATTAGTTTTTTGGATCTATGTTCTCAAATTCTGCTTCAATTAAATTATTATTTATTTCTTCCTGTTTGTTTTTAAACCAGCATGTAGATTCAGGGTGAAATCTTATACCTTTGTTTTCTTTTTTGCATATTGTGCATGGTAATTTATTGTCTTTGTAATTGTTTTTAAAAGTCGTATTGTTGTCATATTTTTCCTTTGAATTTGGTTTTTTTATTAAATGTTCAAGCCCTCTGATGTTTTTAAATAGATCATTTGTTGTGTTTAATTTTTCTCTATCTATCTTGTCTGTTATAATGTTTGGTAATCCTGTGGCAATGAGGTTAATAAGTGTTTGTGTATCTATAGATTTATTTATCTCTAACAATAATCTTTCTTTTTTTATAGGGTACTCCAGTATTGATCCTTGTTTATATCTATAATTAAATGCGTATTTGACTGGTGACCATCCTTTATTTGAAAATGTTTCACACAAACTATTTTTCCAGATGATCCATTCAGAATTTATTGAGTTTTTTATTATCATAGAATTGTACCAATCCATAGCAGACTCTTCCATCAGTAATTTTAACATTTCAATTTTATCCGTATCTGTAATTATTTCTAATCTGGTGCATTCACTTTCAAAATTATTTAGCTATTGGTGAACATTTGTAATTTTTCCTGAAAATTTTTCTGATACAAACTTTTCTACTAGTTTTGATTTATTCTTTTGCTGTTGTCTGCCTCCTTTTTCGTTTACTTTAAAATATTCTAATAATTTTGTCAAATTTTCTTCTGTAGTTGCATTTTCATTTTTTTCATCAGCTTTCTCTAGCAAAAATCCATCAAATTGAATATTACCTTCGTCAATGTACGTTTCCTTTAATTCATTTGTTAAGGTAATCCAAACTTCCCTTTTTTCATGTTTTTTTTTTAAAGATGTTTTCACTTTATTAATAATTTCACATTTTAGAATCTCTTTGTGTAGATTTAAAGGTTGTAATCCTTCTGGTATGATATAAGTTTGCTTAGTAGGAGTAGAAATTGAGGTTATGGCATATATGTTTGTTTTTGGGTCGTCTGATTTCGCTTTTATCGTAAAATTAAAGCAAAGTTTTTCCATTGTTGTTTCCAAATAGCTGACAAAATGTCGTTTTATAATGAGTTTATCCTTTTTTCTCCAATTTATCTTGAGGAGATAATAGCCAAACTGAGTTTCACTGTAAACACAAGAAACGACATTAAAAGCTATTATTCCACAAAATTTATGTAAAGGAGTGACAATTTATTCAAACAACCTTAACCAATTAAATTTTATAGTACACGTGGCTTTTCTCTCTTATCAGCTCTCAGTCCCCCGTCTTGTTCTACAGACATGCGCAATACGCATCTAATTCAAAACGAGTTTTAAAAGGAATACGTTAATTTTACCTGACTTCTATCGTATTTCTTTTACATGTATACAAAAAAATAAAATTAAATGGTGTCTCCACTATGAGGTGTTTTTAATTTTATATTACCTACATCGATTCAGTGGTTGGGTTGCAATTGAGGAACAAACATACAACGTTTCATTTTTATATATTAGTAAAATATATTATTCATTATAAATCAACTATTATAATTTGACATACGAGCTTTTTCCTTTTTTAATAGCAATTCAGCCAATTCGACTTTTGCTAAAGTAGCTCTAATTTCTAATTGGTTAATTTTTTTTAAATGCTCTTCTTTTATCACCGCTATTCTCTCTTCGTGATGCAGTTTTACTAATGCCAATTGCTGCTCCCGCTGTAAAATACTTTTCATTTTTAATATTTTCAACTCTTCTTCGGTTTTTATACATTTCCGTCTTTTGATTATACTTTCGTTCATATCGGTTATAGCATCTATAACAAAGATATAACATATTTAAAGGTGTTAAAATATCATTTCTTGAATTTTATTAATTGAATCACATAAGAGTACATACCTCTTGAAGTTGATGCATTACTTTCTAATACAATTATTATTTCTTCGTTATTATCATTTCCTTCTACATAATTCTCAACATTGCATTCACTCATGTTTTGCACCATCTGTCTTTCATCTGAAATTTAGTATTAAATTAAATGTAACAATAGCTATATATGATAAAAGTTACTATTCTTTGCTCTATTAGTTCTTATTACCTTTTACAATCAAATTTGACAACTATTGATAAATAAACTTACTTTCTATTTCATTATCATCAACATTAGATGAAAATACTGTTGGGGCAGTCGTGGACCTGAAGGACGGGTACAACCATCGCATACATATTATTAAAAGTATTGTATGTACATACAGTACGTACTATATAAAAGTGCGATGCTATTATATCTCTGAAACCAAAACCAACACTTCAAGTAAACGACCATATTACAATACACATGTCATATTTTCTGGGAATTAAATATATTATATTTTTATCCACCCTATGTCTTACATTTTGTATATGTAAGCTATGGCTTTCACCCTCTCAATTTAAAATGTGTGTAATTCAAGCGTGCAGTTTTACAATAATTTACCGCGGCATGACATAGATGACACCATTAATGGTCCCTACCAAGATAGCTAAAACAGGTGATTCCCCTTTCGTTTTTTGCTTAAACCCCCCCGCAACTATTCTCCGTCCTTCAGGTTCATAGGGGGTAACTACCGCTGCGGGAGGGAAACCATTGCGAGACGGGCGACGAGGTAAATCTGGTAAATAGTGTCCACCTTTCAATGGCCGCTATTCGGCGCAAGTACAGCACCCTACAACACACTGGGTGAAAATGAATCTCAGAATCGTCGTGCCTCTGTCACTGTGTGAGTGCGGGCTTGTCGAGATTAATTTTCACTCAGTGTACATATGTATGCCATAGCGTGCATAGCGTTCATAAGCGTTGATAGTTAGTTGCCAAGCGTGGTTTGGTGAATATAAGTGTCAGTTAAGGGGGCTACATACCAACACCTAGGACTAGAAACACCTGGGTGAAATTTAGACAATTTCTTTTTTCATTGAAAATAGTTGTTTATTTTAAAAATCTTAATATGCACATGAAAATGCACACACTAATGTAATAATTGTGTAAATTTAATAGGAAAACTAAGAAAATCGAACATGTAATAGCATCTTCTCAAAATGGTATTTTAAAAAGCGGTGACCAATATTTCTCCAGGACTAAGTGGACTGATTCAGTTGAAATTTGAAACAAAGGTTTTTGATAGGATTATTTAGTTTGTGCCGTAGAATTTTTTTAACTGTTGTAGTTCATTTGATATAAATTAACGGAGGATACACATTTGTATTCAAATGGCAGGCATTTTTCGACAAATGGACATTTCTAAAGTCGGCTATAACAAAAACTAGATTGTTTTATGTATTTCAAGAGAAATTGTTTTTGTTTCGGGTAACAAGTATCGGAAATTTTTTGTCTACAGCGGAAGATATTCTGAAAAAACTGCCTAAAGGAAATTGCTATTACATAATCAAGGATTGAAGGGGAAAAGGTCGAGGTTCAATATGGACTACTCTGTTAGCTTCGGATGCATTCGGCTCGTGTCGCCTCGTTATTAATGGCTGTATTCAGAATATAATCACTGTTGTTTGGTGAATAGTCAAACGTGATATCTACAAGTACGATTTTATTTACAAAAAAGCTTCATACTATTTACTAAGTAATTTCTCATAGTCATATGTATAACGCGATTGTACATATATGTATATCCGAATAGCACCGAAGAGGAACGGCGTTGCACGATTTACCACTACTCACTCACTTACCGCGAATCTTACTTCCCAGCTGAGCTAACACTCCGTCTATATAGGGTGTTCTTCTACCTATAGTCAATACACTAGGGCAGGGCTGCACAACGAGCCGTTTTTAGCGTCAAGCTGCGAGCAAAAGCCGAGCGCCGAGCTGTTCCGTTGCTAAGGGTAGAATCAACGAGGAGAACTGCAGTAGTGTAAGTGCGTGCTCGTAGCGTAAGTATATGTGTTTCGGCTGCTCGACGCTCGGCTGGTTGCGCGCAGCTAGGCGCTAAAAACGGCTCCTTGTGCAGCCCTGCTCTAAGGGCTGATTATATAGGCAAAAATAAGACGAAAATCAAGAGTGACCTCAGACGCATACGGTGCACGCGTATTTAGCTAAAATTCAAAATCAATTTTCTCGAATACGAAGCAGTAGTAGGGCTAAGAGAGTTCCAACCCAAATTTGAGTTTCAAGGTCATGATAAGAATTTCCCCCGACCTTGAAACTCAAATTTGAGGCCGCAGGACGTCATCGAGATGACGGAGTGGTGGGGGGTATAGCGCGAGAGCAGAAGATATCGAATCAATATCGAACCGCATCGAGGAGGAACCGCGGGTGGTGAATTGCTGCTACTCTGGAGCGTGGTACCAACCACAGTCGGTAAGGAAGGAAATATTAATTTAAGATATTAATAATAATAGAAAAACTGAATCTCGGGCGACGGGGCTCGAGAACCCAAGACCTCCGCGTTACGAGTCAGCCGCCTAACCAACTCCCCCAATGCCCACTCTCTGACATTAGTCTTTTCCGAATGGTACATATACCGAGCGTCACATGCCATGAGCAGTTGCCAAACGCCAAAGCATAATAATTATCGAATGATGTCGGGAGAGATCGGCGTTTTTACACACCGCGTCTTCGGAGGAGGGAAAAGAGAGAGCAATACTTTAAAAGCTAAATTCGAGGGGAGGGAAAGAGACAGCACTACTTGGTGGTACAAAGCTAACAATTTTTTCAAAATGTTTTCCAACGTCGCAGCGTATCGCGCGATCTCGCGTAATTTGAATCCTCTGGAGCAGCCGTGCGGGATGACGTCATTTGGCGGCGCGAAGAAGGCGCGAATCATAGAAAGAATTATGTACCGCCAGCAGAAAATTTTTTTCCATATCAACAGACATTTTTTCCCAACGCAGAGAAATAATAATTTTAATCCCCTCCCACACCGATCTGTCGAAACAATATGTAGCAAACAGACCGACACTCTAAAGCTAAACATTTTTCAATATGTTCTTCTCAATCTTAACATCGCAGCGTATCGCGCGACCACGTGTAATTTGAATCCCCCGTGATGAGACCGCCGTGCAAGATGACATTTGGTGGCGTGAAGAACGTACGAATCATAGAAAGAATTATGTGGTTTCAGCAGAAATTGGTGAGGAGAGAAGGAGGAAGACGGGTAAATAAATAGATTGTAATATATGTAAAATGATTATATATTGTTACATTAATTAAAAATAGAAATATAAAAAAGAAAAATAGAATATAAATAGTGTCTCGGCAGAACTCCCCCCCCCCCCCCTCTCTCTCTATCAGTCTCTCTTTCTTTCTCATTCTCTTTTTCTCTTTTTCTCTTTTTTTACATCAATCGCAAGCCAATTTGAACATTCTCGAACAGCTGATGGACTTCCTATTTAGTTTTCGCGACATCATACATACATACATACTCTTCCACACAACACCTCACATACACTCATATACACTCACGCTCCCGTGACCGCCCCGAGTGCGCAGTTACACAGAACAGTAGTATCTCGTCATTATTCGCCGAAATTGTTACGTATCTATTGTATCGCCTCAATTCTCTATCTCTAAATAAACCGCTCTATTCTCAACATTTTTGAGTTCTTTCTGTACAAATAGAATATAAAAATATAAAAATACAATATAAAAAGAAAAAATGTAAAAATATAAAATACAATATAAAAAGAAAAAATATAAAAATATAAAATAAAAAAGAAAAAATATAAAATACAATATAAAAGAAAAAATATAATAATAATAATAATTTAATATATTGCCCACTTTCGTGTTACAATTTAACGATCATATACTTTTTCCATTTCAGTCCCGTGATTGTGTCAGTGTAAGTACTACCCTTCTAATGTTTCCTGCTGTGTCTTAACAATTTTTTTCTATTTTACAAGTTTTTCGCAATCTATTCTACGTTACATAATCTTCTTTTATCACTTTCCGGTTCTTCCCATCTTTTCCTTCTCCCTATTATCTCTTGTAGAGTAGCCAAGTTTTTCCCTTCTCCTCTAATTACCTCTGCCCAATTCCTACCACTCTCTCCACTTACTTCACATGCTTCAATCGCATGTTTCACTGTTTCTTCCTCTTTCTTACATACCCTTTCTTCTTTCATTAGCCAATATTTGCATGCCCTTGTTTCACTACCCTGTATGAATCTTCCTATCCTTTCTAATTCTCCTCTCCTTTTTTCATTTGTCCCCCATTAGCATTTCGGGCTATCTCCTGGTTTACTTGCCACCTTAAGAATTAAGAGTAATTCTCTTAGGAACGTTGACTCTTTTACTTTCATCTCTCTTTCTTGTTCTTGAATGCCTTTTACTTATCTGCTCTATTTTTGATCCACACTCCTTCCCCATTTAATCTTCTTCTTTTCCATCCTTCATTTGACCATCCTCTCGGTTCCAAGAATTTGATTCTCATTCTTTCCCTTTTCATTACTTCATTTCCTCTCATTAGTCTTCTCACACATTTATATCTTATCGATCCTTCTTCCGAGTTTATTAGTCTCACTTCAAACTTCATTGCCCTTACTCCCATTTTAATTGCTATGCCACCTCTTCCTGTTTCTTTTAACAGCCAGTTGTTGGTGTTGATCTCTCCAATTTCATTATCCACCGTATATATTTCGCCTGCAATTTTTCTAATATCCTCATACCTTCTCCATCCCCATATCTCTGCTCCATACGCCACGGTACTTCTAACTAGCGCATCAAACAGTTTCATTCTTCTTTCAAAGTCATCTCTGAATAATCTTTCCCCTATCCCCCCATACTTTTCCTAGTATCATATTTGCTTTCCTAACTACCTTCTTAATATGGTGTTTATCCTCGTTGTTCTCTCCCTCTCACTGTGTAACCTAAATATTCCAGGTCTCTTCCTCCTTCTTCATTCCAACGGAGTCTTTCCTCTTTTCTTCTTCCTCCTGCTTTCCTGCATATCATTATCTTAGACTTTTACACATTTAACTCCAAGCCTTTCTTCTTTATGTATCTCTCGAATCTCTTTATCATATTCTTCAGGTCCTGCGCATTATTTGCCATTAACATAACATCATCTGCATATGAAATTGTCCAAATTTTCCTTCTACCTATTACGACTCCTCCTTCCTGTTCTTTGCTCATTTCTTTTTCCAAGTCTGCAAATGCTACATTGAAAAGTGTCGAGCTTAACGGGCACCCTTTCCTAACACACTTTCCTGTTAAAAAAAACTTTTCTATCAGTTCCTTCGTCACTCATAAAGTGCATATAGTTCTGTTGTACATTTCCTGTATCCTTATTCTTAGTTGTTCGCCTACTCCTTCTTCTTAAAGTCTTTTAGCAAAAGAAAATTCATCTCCCGCACGCCCAAGGAAAGACTTCGCGACTAACAAAAAAAAACGAATCACTGATTACAACTCGACATTATAATTTTACAGGATTTTCGTCCTATAAAACAATGATACTACCAGCAGGAGGATCAACCCCCGACCCAGATTTCACTATAAAAGAATTCCAACATCACCCCGGCATTTACTTCGAAAACCTAGGCGATCTACAGATTTATTCAGATACCTGGAAGTTAGTATTACACTTAGACATATCTTACATCTACCAACGCGAAGCGAACCTCCAAACTGCACAATATGATATATTTGCGCAATGTAAAAAACCTTCTACCGACAACTTACAAAAATTATATAAAACATTCACCACGAAAATCCAAGACGAGGTAGACCACGTCGCAAAACTCCTTATCTACGTCCAGCATACTAAAAGCTCAGCACAAAAACAGCGTCGTGGATAAATAGATGGATTAGGTTACCTAGGAAAATCACTCTTCGGGCTAATGTATTCCGAAGATAGAAAAAAATCAATGATTAAATAGACCTTTTAAAAAGACAGGATAGCAGATTAAAAAGTGCAATCAAGGGACAAATGCAAATTGTAAGAGCCAACAGCCGAACTTCTCAACGAGACTATACACGACATATGAGACAGCCAAAACGCACTCTTAAACGCTACTTGGCAAATTCAATACTTATTCCAACAGACAACTGATATTAATAAATTTCGAGAGACAGTAGACGAACACCTGATACTAATAAACAGCGTCGCCGAAACACTATTGCATGACACGCAAGACTTGTTAGAATTCATTATGGATATAAAGAAAGGAGTCTTAAACCCACAGTTAATAACACCAGCACAAATCATAACGTACCTCACTTCCGCACTCGCACATATTCCGAAAGAACTAGACTTCCCAATCGGAATAAAATTAAAAAACATGCACGCCCTGTACGAAATCCTTACGTTCACCGCATTTTCGGATATCAAATTAATTACTGTAGTACTAGATATTCCACTGTTAAACGCGAAAAAAATTCAAATTGAGCAAGATGCGCCTGGTACCCACGAAGGTAAACGAATCGTTCTACGCGTATAGAACCCCACGACTCATACGTGGTACTTGACACCTCGGTGCAAGATTATATACATACGGTATACGATATATACATGCGATACCATACGGACCGTGCGAAGTACAGTTGTACACAAAATTAACAAAAACCTCAAACAATTGTAGAATGCGAATTATGACACTGAATCACACGTTCCAGATAGAATTACAACAACCAGGCACGTGGATTTATATCGCGCCGAAACCGATACAACTAGCAGTAACTTGCGACGACAAGAGCACAAATATGTATAGCATTAAGGATTCTGGTATAATAACAATAAGAAACAAATATACAATCCCTACAGCCAAATTCACAATAGAAACTAGAAAACAATACGAAATAGAAAAAACATGGTACTACTTACCTGGCTACAATTTTGTGATTAGATGAAATTACACATCCACAGACCACTGTAAATTCGTACGGAAACACAAATTTCAAGTTTAAAAGGATAATCAAACACCCGGAAGAATTAAATAAATTTAGCAAATAAATTAGAAGACTCACAAAAACGATTTAGAAAATCCCGCAATTACACCAACCGAGTATCACTATAGCTTCTTTTCACTATCCAGAATAACGGGATTTATCACATGAGTACCTATACCTAAAGTTGCAAAGTAGGATGCCTTTGGTCTTCACCTTCTTCTTCACTGAACATCCCCTTCCTCCTGGCACTCATCTTCTTCGAATTCTTCACAGATCATCCTCTCCGTCTTTGGACTCATAATTTGACTAGACCATACCACTTTGATCGTGAATCGTACCACTCTGCACGGGTATTGATCGGGTATTGAACGTGTATCGAACGGGTATTGAACGGCTTTGATCCTATATCAAACGTGTATCGAACGGCTTTGATCCTGTTTCGAACGTGTATCGAACGGTTTTGAACATGTATCGAACGTGTATTGAATGGCTTTGATCGTGTTTCGAACGTGTATCGAACGGCTTTAATCGTGTATCGAACGGGTATTGAACGGTTCAATACCGCCACCGCCCGGCCGCGCGCCGCGTTGGATTTCCTGCAGCCTTGAAACTCAAATTTGAGTTTCAAGGTCGGGGGAAATTCTTATCATGACCTTGAAACTCAAATTTGGGTTGGAACTCTCTTAGCCCTACTACTCGAAGCCTTACCACAATTTCGTCACTCTTGATTTTCGTCTTATTTTCGACTGTATCCCCTAGACCATGCATGCACAGGACCGCCAATTCCGGGCGCGAGCGCACATTCGACCTCGAGCTCCAAGCTCGTTCAAGGACAAGCGAGTCTTCCAACGGAGTGGGAAGCGCCTGGAGTAGTGTAAGCGGAGCGTTACAGGCTGCCGCAGGGGTCTCCAGAGTTCGACGCTCCGAAAATAAGACACGTTTTGGGGATTTTTTAAAAGAAAAGTATTCAGTGTTATAATTTCAATTTCTATACTTTTATTAATTGAAATTTGAAAAATGTGTTCAAATTTTGTTGTGTAATAATAGTAATTTGTTTCAATGTTATAATGGTAGTAGTAAGAGGGGTTTGAAAAAAAAGTTTATTGCTGACGAGCATGATTTTAACTGTCATAATCATCTGAAACAAAAAGCGTACCATTTTTCTTAATCTACATGAGTGTGGTTATCGTATGAACTTTAGTTCATGTTGAATGAATAATATTGAAAAGCACAAAAATGGTTGTTTCAAATGAAAACATTAATTTTTTGGAAACGCATTTGTTAGTTTTCTGTGTTGCAAAATTGGATTTTTGCAAATAATTACTTCATTATAGTTCACACGATAATCACACTCATATAGATTAAGAAAAATTTTGCGCTTTTTGTTTCCGATGACTACGACAGCCAGAATCATGTTCGCCAACAACCAACTTTTTTAAACCCTTGTTACTCCTGTCATTATAACTTTGAACAAAATTATTATTATTCCATACAAAAATGAAACATTTTTCAAATCTCAATTAGCTCTCCGTATCCTGTTCCTGAGTCAAATTTAACCCACCGCTTGAAATCGCTAATGCACACAGTGACGGAGCTGTGTATGTCAGTTGCGGCCAAGCGATCATTTAGCTGTCGGGGGTAACATAAAAGCATAAACTGGTGATCGTGTTGGGACAACAATGTGAGGCTCGTGTAACGTACCGCTACGAACCGCCGTACATTTTTCCGTTTCTATCTATGTTAATCATCACATATTGTTAATTTCCTTTATATTAGACGTAAGATAGTATACAACGCGTGCGAGAGCGTTTCAAACAGCGCGCGAGAAAGTATAGTGACGCGCAACGCATGCGCACAGCCGCCAATTCAAACTATATACTCAGTGCCGCGAGTGAATCAAGCGCGCGTGCAACCGGACGCCAAATATTCTGAGCGTAGTACGCGAGTGGCGCGAACCGGATGTTAATTCTAATTGGTGCGCGAGTTCGCCATCGGTTCTACCACCGAACCAAACAGACTTGGTTCTGCCACCGAACCACATCGAGGCAGCTTTAGTTAGCTCCTCAAATTCCAATCCGAGGTAGCTTTTGTTAGCTCCTCAAATTCCATACCGAGGTAGCTTTAGTTAGCTCCTCAAATTCCATATCGAGGTAGCTTTAGTTAGCTCCTCAAATTCCATATCGAGGTAGCTTTAGTTAGCTCCTCAACTTCCAATCCGAGGTAGCTTTAGTTAGCTCCTCAAATTCCATACCGAGGTAGCTTTAGTTAGCTCCTCAACTTCCAATCCGAGGCAGCTTTAGTTAGCTCCTCAACTTCCTCGAGGTAGCTTTAATTAGCTCCTCCAGATCCCTTCGAGGTCATACTAAGACCTCCACCTCATTTTCCAAAGCGTGGGGCCAGCTGATAGGCACCAGAAGCTATTACTAAACTGAGGGAGAGCAACCAATAATTCTACTTCCATCTGGGGACGTCCTAACCGGCTACCTGGCTACCATCCTAGAAAGCGTGGGCAAGCTGATAGGCAACTGGAAGCTACTACTAAATCAAAGAGAAGGAAACTCTCTGCAGTTCTCAACTAAACATACTAAATCGACCAAACGTCATTTCTTGTACCGACTTCGTGTCGAGATCTTACATTCAATTAACGATTTAGCATCGTACCATTATACTATATCTTTAATACTAATTACGCAATATTCTTAATTATCGACTCAGCGTTCAAACCGACATAATACTCTTTATAACCGACTTAGCGTCTAAATCTAAATCAAGCATTATACTTTCTTACCGACCGAAACATAATCACGAAATTACTTTATGTTCCGTTATATTAATTTATAATCACGATTCAACAACTCAGCGCAAAATCTTATGTTCATTTACGACCTAGTGTCAAAACTATTTTCTTTAATAAACCATTTTTGTTACTTATTGTTAAAAGGAAGGACTCTAGTTCTTGAAATTCATTTCTTTATCGCACGCCACCCGAACCAATCCCACAATTTCACAGGTAAGCCGCTCTACTTGTGGAATCTCCTGTAATTAACGGCAACGTCTCGTTCAAGAACGTTACACTCGAGACAATACCATATTTTGATATTATTACCCAAAACAAAATGGGCATACGGCCTCGGCAGCCATACAGGGTAATCCGTTAAAACTGCAACCTACGAGCGTGAACAAACGAAAATACCAACACCACCTCACGGACGCATTCCATTACAACCATTTACCGGCCCGGCGTTCGGAGGGTAGCCAGTGATCGCTGAGCAGCAGTGATGCCCGATCTTCGAAAATTTTAGGATGGTCTCTTTCAAATTAACGTCGCAGAGAGCTGTGCGGAATTTTCCGGCCCATGTAAGCGAGCTACGTGCTCCGCCTTTATGATCGGTTTACCACTCGCACCCCAAATTACTGTAATAAGGTTTGAAAACAATACCGACTGGTCTGGTACCCGTCTTAATTTAAAAAATTTTAACTACGACAGGATTGGTCACAGTGCTATACCCATGTACGGAGATTTTTCGCCACCTGCGTGTAAAAGCCACTATAATGGCGCATCGTTCCAAAAAATGACATTAACGGAAGCCGGTATAGGCGTGGCGTTGAGTAGGTAGCTAAAAGGTTAAAATATTCAGACACAAAAATTGTAGAAAAAATTCAAACACCGCTACGATTAAAGACACGTCCCACTAGTTACCCGTTACGTCCGATCTATGCATGCACTGCATTAAGGATAAGATTATAAAAAAGAAAACCAGAACAATAGATTCCGAGGTTTGCAGCACTAACACATAATTGAATAAAAAATTTAATTTCTCAATTTATGAAAGTAATGATACAGAAACAACCAGGATATTGTTTATCAACACCATGAATTTTAAAAAGAGCATTAAATACAGTATCAAATAAACAGTTTGCAAAAGCTGTTCACAACAATTATGGTTAAAAAAAACTGATAAAAGGAAAATTTAGTAAACGTAAAATATTTTAAATTATCCATCATTAAGAGGGAATAATTTTTCCTCATTTTTGCGGCGCAAATTGCATTCCGATATCTTTTATAGTTTATAGTAATAATATAGTTACAGTAATTTGGGGTGCGAGTGGTAAACCGATCATAAAGGCGGAGCACGCGGCTCGCTTACCTGGGCCGGAAAATTCCGCACAGTTCTTTGCAGGTCTGTGAAGTTGGCACCCCTAAATTCGAATTTTTGGACAAATCTACGGCATTCGTTTGTCCATCGTTTGTCCACGTTTGTCCAACAATAATTTTCGTTTGTCCACCCTTCAAAAAAAAGTTATAAACAAATTAAGAAAATTAGTCATCAGCACTCACCATGAACACTTTTCAACTTTTTAAAAAAGGGATACGATTGTCCACGATCTAGCATCGTTTGTCCACCCAAAATTTTCGTTTGTCCACCCTCCAGAATCGAATTATTTATAAAAATCGCGAAAATGAAGGATACTCGTGAAGCGATCGCGTATAAGTTCGATTATTTATTAATTAAACGATGAAATCGTTTGTCCAACGATGCAGTTCGGTACTGTAGATGTAGAAGACGTTTGCCCACCCCCTGATTTAGTTTGTCCACCCTCCAGAATCGAATTATTTATAAAAATCGCAAAAAGGATACTCGTGAAGCGATCGCGTATAAGTTCGATTATTTATTAATTAAACGATGAAATCGTTTGTCCAACGATGCAGTTCGGTACTGTAGATGTAGAAGACGTTTGCCCACCCCCTGATTTAGTTTGTCCACCCTCCAGAATCGAATTATTTATAAAAATCGCAAAAAGGATACTCGTGAAGCGATCGCGTATAAGTTCGATTATTTATTAATTAAACGATGAAATCGTTTGTCCAACGATGCAGTTCGGTACTGTAGATGTAGAAGACGTTTGTCCACCTCATGATTTCGTTTGTCCACCCTCCAGAATCGAATTATTTATAAAAATCGCGAAAAAGAAGGATACTCGTGAAGCGATCGCGTATAAGTTCGATTATTTATTAATTAAACGATGAAAT
Organism: Andrena hattorfiana; assembly: GCA_944738655.2. Taxonomy (NCBI): domain Eukaryota; kingdom Metazoa; phylum Arthropoda; class Insecta; order Hymenoptera; family Andrenidae; genus Andrena; species Andrena hattorfiana. The sequence continues at coordinate 42,614,710 of OX122891.2, forward strand.
CGTTTGTCCAACGATGCAGTTCGGTACTGTAGATGTAGAAGACGTTTGCCCACCCCCTGATTTAGTTTGTCCACCCTCCAGAATCGAATTATTTATAAAAATCGCAAAAAGGATACTCGTGAAGCGATCGCGTATAAGTTCGATTATTTATTAATTAAACGATGAAATCGTTTGTCCAACGATGCAGTTCGGTACTGTAGATGTAGAAGACGTTTGTCCACCTCATGATTTCGTTTGTCCACCCTCCAGAATCGAATTATTTATTAAAGTCGCGAAAAAGAAGGATACTCGTCAACACTCGAAGCCGAACTAATTGGAAGTTGTGACCTAGGAGAGTAACGGTCTCTTTGTAACCAAATCGTCGATTTTTGTGTTCTAAAAGGCTAAAAAATACACCCCCCCCCCCCGCCCCCGCCCCAGAAAGAACAGTCCGCCGAAACTTTGCCGAAATACACTTGCAGGAACAAAACTGTTATGTGTCGTCCGTCCCGCTCAGTGAGCGCGCCCTATAGGTACCTACCTATTCTGCACCTTGTAGTTCTGCAAATATTACAAGTTGGAAAAAAAACCTTTTGCACACGTATTACTCATATAATGTACCAATAGAAAATGCAAAAAGTAATCGATTTTTTTTTTACCCGTCAGACCAGAATACCCCCTTAAGATTGAAAATAATATATTACTTAATATTTCGGTAGTTTTCCAAACTATAGATTTATTTATCACAGTGTTAATTATAGCAGAGATCTTAGTTCTCTTGAGAGACATGTCTTTTGTAAAGTTTGAATCGGGCAATGCCACTTGGGTCATCTCAAAGTGACCAAATGAATTAAACAACTTCCGCTGTGTTCTACAATGTCCATACAAAACCTCAGTTCTGCTTTCCTAACATTTGTCTCAAAAGTAGTTAGTGAATCCTTTACTATACCTTCATCGTCTTCTTCTTCTTCTTCTCCTCTTCGTTTACGCATTCTTATTGTGTGAGTTAATGTTTTTTTATGCTTTAGAAGCTCACTTTTCCCAGCTATGAAACTTCTTTTGCAAGCTATACAACTAGCTTTGTATGGGTCGTCGCATTTCTGCAGCCATGATGCAAAGTCAGGATCTTGAAGCCATGCATCCCGGAATGTCTGTCTTCTAAAAACTCTCTTGCCTATGCATAAAATATTCATTATTAATTGATTTAAAATATTATAACAATGCATTTTCAACAAGTTCTAAAATAATTCAAGAAAAAAGAACATTGTAAGAAGAAACTAATATGTTCAGTTAATAACTCTATAATTGAAAAAACCACTTATATATTTGAAAAATCATTGCTCATTAAATTTAAACTGATGAAGGGGTATTAAACATAGTCTTAGGCCTAACTTAGATGGATCAGTTTAGAAGCCCACTACAACCACAAAAAACGGCTGTGCGTTGTGTCAACAACTGACAACAACAATTTCGTGACATAGTTTTTTGTCATTGATACGGATATCAAACGTGGTTGATTCCAGCGACAGCCCAACCACCAGTTTTGTGATTGTGGTAGGCTTCTAAAAGTGGTCCGCCTGAGTTAGACCTTACTTGATTCAATCTCTATATCAGAGGTTCTATTAAAGGTACTGGGAGTAGGAACAGCCATGCTATCATTGCCTAAATGATACATACATATAAAATATCCATTATTAGTTAATTTATAATATTATAGCAATGCATTCTAAAAAGAAATCAAAAGAATATGTATTAAAGGAAGAAACTAATTAACATATTTAGCATATCCATAATAAAGGAAATACTTACAGTAGCGGATAAAAATGTTACCATTTTTTCAATGTGTTTCGTTTTTGTCATTTTTTAACATCAACTTGGCACCATGGTATGTATCTAATATACATATTCTGATGGAGAATTGAAAGCTGTATAAAACAAAAGTTTTATATGGCATCGACCGGGTCAACACATTTTTAGGGCACACAAAGTAGTTACCAGTTTTGGTTACTTTTAGACCGTCCTAAACACGAAAGTGCCCCCACAAAATATTAGACTTTTATTACTTCTCAAAAGTGGTAACTTGTTTGTTGGCTTTAAAAGTGTGTTGTCTTGTTTAATGTTATGTAGAGTTGTTGTTTGTTAGTTAAAGAAGTTCAACTTTAACTGGATTTTATACAGCTTTTAATTCTCTATCAGAAGATGTATATTGGGCACATGCTGCAGTTTTGAGATGATGTTAAAAAGTAATAGAGATAGAGCAGACCAAAAAAGTGGTAACTTTTTTGTCCACTACTGTATAGTTTTAGAAAAATGATCATTTTTGAAATTATACTAATACAAAAGTATTAAATACTTGTCTTACCTGACTCATTCATACTGTGACTTTGAAATTCAATGAAAAACACAAAATCATAAAACTGTTTATCTACACAATATATAAGCGTTGACAATGATCTGCAAGCGTCCACAACCATCTACGACGTCTACTGATGACCGTTTACCAGGGTGGTGACACTCCATACTTGTGATTTTGTGGGGAGCAGCTGTCCCCCTCCACAGGGGATTGTCCTGGGAGTGGGGAGTTCGCGCGCGATGGCAAGCGTTGCCATGCGGCACGCCACTTCCGTCCAGAGAGTTTTGATATAAAGAGCGATCTATAATACCTTCTCCTGGGGCAATGTGGGGATCGGATAGGCGGAATTACTGCGCAGAATCCCTACAGTGGTGACCCCGACGTGATCGTCAAAAAAATTGCCCACTTCAACGGCGATCGTGAGGAATTGTGGAGTTGCTGAAATCGACTTGCTGAGTCTTTGAAGCCGAGATAACTTCCGATCTTCGAGGTCCGCTGAGACAACGTTCCATCTACGAGGTTTGCGGAGACAACTATGGGACGTGTCATCTGGGAGATCGTTTTCCTGGGTTCCTGGATGCAGAACAACGCATGGTCTACGAGGCCATCCTATCCTACGAGTCAAGGGACGACGGCATACATTGAGGCGTCGTAGATGACATCATCTCCGTCGCATCGTAGCAGGAGAAGCATAGCGAACAGTCCACTAGAGGCTTGCGGTAAGCGAGGTGGCATTGATTTTTTGTCTCGCGAGTAATTAGTGGTTCTGTTCTCGTTTTAAAAGCGATCGACCGTCGCAATATTCCTTCCCACGTGCGAGATAGGCGCGTAAGAATTGCGACGTTGCACGATCGCTCGATATTCCCTAGAATTGTGCGATTCTTTAGGTTGCGCGTTGCGTAAAGACATCCGGCAACCGCGCTTTCTGCGAATTCCGTCGCCTGGGTGCGATAGCGTGTCCTTCCTCGGCTTTGTTGTTCCTGAAGGGGAGATTTTGTTGCCAAATTCGTTTCACCGAAAACTCGATCTTGGCACGAAAGGCATACCTGTATATATCGTATCGTAATAATCGTGTAGTCATAGTCATTATTACATGCTATTTTTATATATTTTATTTGTAATAATTATTCTTCGTTTTAACATAGTCTTCTATATCATAATATTGTTATCCGGGTTTGCTAAAATGGCGCGGAATAACGAGCATTCGGCTCTAACGACGTCTGATTCAACTAATGATCAGTTACGAATTGACCATTATCGGGTACCAAAAATTCCACAATTTTTCCGCTCGAATCCTGAATTTTGATTTTATCAAGTAGATGCGTCATTGCGTACCGCCCAAATTACGGTCGAACAGACCAAGGCGGATATAGTCATAGCCGCGATCGATACAGAAGTCGGAGCGGTAATTAAAGATATAATTAAACAAGACCCGCGTCCTGCGGATATATTTGCGCGGATTAAACGGCGTGTTATCGCTACATTCGCAGAATCAGAAGAATTTAATCTTCGGAAATTACTGAAAGGACAAGTTATAACTGAGGGAAAGCCCTCATTAATTTTAAATCGTTTACGCGGTTTGAATGACGGAAGATGTGACGAGTCGGTCATGCGAACAATTTTTCTCGAGCAATTACCAGCGAACTCACGGACTATTCTCGCTGCTAGCGATACAACCGACGTAAACAAATTAGCCGAGATGGCAGACAAAATCGCGGACAACACTAAGGTCTCGGAGGTCATAATTGCTTCATCCACGCCTTCGTCCGTGTCTTCATCCGCGCCTTCACCCGCTATTTCATCCGATAATTCCAATGCAATAATAGATGATTTGGTCTGTGAAATAAAGCGGATGTCGAAACTCTTAGACACACTGTCGTCGCGAGTCGGTCGTATAGAGCATAAGGGCGGACCACGCCGCGGTCGGTCGGTTTCGCGTAATAATAAGGACGGCGCTCTTTCGTCAGAAGCTTCGAAAGAGAAACTATGTTACGCTCACGAAAAATACCCAGATAACCCCAAGACTTGTAAGCCATGGTGTTCGAAATTTAAGACATGGAAGTCGGGAAATTAATCCGATCCTCTTGCTGAGACGAAAACGGAGGATCGAGCCTCTTCGAAACGTCTCTACGTACGAGATCGCGTAACTGGTCAAACATTCTTGATAGATATAGGAGCAGACATATCACTGCTGCCTGCGATCCCGAAAATTCACGGCGAGCCCAGTGCTCTCAAATTGTTTGCCGCAAATAATTCGTTAATCGATACCTATGGCGAATCGCGTCGCACTCTTAATATAGGCCTGCGCCGCGAGATCTAGTGGAATTTTACCATAGCTGCGGTCCCATACGCGATATTGAGTGCCGACATATTATCGCACTACGGGTTACTGGTCGACCTACGTCGTCGCCATCTGGTTGATTCTTTGACGGGAATGTACATAAACCCGACCTTGAAAACGGTTGATTTTGTTTCTGCGAATTCTGTCGATCAAGCGTCGAAGTATTCACATATATTACTAGAATACCCGGAGATAACCAAAACCTCGCAATCTAGCTCTCCGTCTGCATGTGACGTGTATCATCATATAATCACCACAGGACCTCCGATTTCCGAACGCCCGAGACGTTTGAATCCAGCTAAATTAAAAGCTGCAAAGGCGGAAATAAAAGGGTTAATGGCGGCAGGTATTTTTAGACCTTCTTCCAGTCCGTGGTCGAGTCCGATACACATGATTTTAAAGAAGGACGGTACTTGGAGGATTGCTGGGGACTTTCGTCGCGTAAATGCTGTAACAATTCCTGATAGGTACCCCACACCTCATTTGCATGATTGTGCAACAAATCTTTCGGGTAAAGTAATCTTTTCATCGCTAGACTTATACCGTGCTTACAATCAGATTCCTATGACGCCAGAGGACATTGAAAAAACTGCTGTGATTACTCCATTCGGGTTGTTCGAATTTGTCTATATGACGTACGGGTTACGAAACGCGGGCCAGTCGTTTCAGCGTTACGTAGACCACGTATTGGGAGATTTAGACTATATGGATGACATATTAGTCGCTTCCTCTTCGGAAGAAGAACACGCCGAGCATCTTCGGGTGGTCTTCGACCGATTAAAAAAAGCCCATCTTCGTTTAAATGTAAATAAATGTGTCCTGGGCGTTTCGGATATCGAATTCCTTGGTTATCAAATAAACAACAAGGGTATTCGACCTACTGCCAAAAAGGTAGAGGCAATCAACAATTTCCCAAAGCCTAAAACAATTGTAGAACTGAGGAGGTTTCTCGGAATGGTGAATTTCTATCGGCTCAACATACCACATGCGGTGGAGTTGCAAGCTCCTTTAAACAGTTACTTAAAAGATTCCAAGAAAAATGACAAGCGACCAATAGTTTGGTCGCCAGAGGCAGAAAACGCCTTCAATAAAATTAAAGCAACTCTCGCAAAGGTTGCTTTACTAGCGCACCCGCGTATAAACGCCAAAACGCGTATAACTACTGACGCGTCCGATACTCCAATAGGCGCCGTACTAGAACAGAAAGCCGTCTCAGAAAATTGGGAGCCTTTAGCCTTCTTTTCACGTAAATTATCACCTGCGCAGACCAATTATAGCGCTTATGATCGCGAACTTACCGCGATTTATGAAGCGGTGAAATACTTCCGATATTTTGTTGAAGGAAGAATTTTCAAAATATGTACTGATCACAAACCACTAGTGTACGCATTCATGCAGCGTTCGGATAAAGCTTCGCCGCGCCAGATTCGCCAGCTGTCGTATATTGCACAATTCACTACATTAATCGAACATATTCCCGGTTCAAGCAACGCTGTTGCTGATCCGTTATCCAGAATCAATTCATTGAGACTCCCTCTCGAAATCAGTCTAAAAGACATAGCAGAGAAGCAGGCAAGCGACGACGAGTTGGCTCAAATCCGCTCTTCGTCAAATCCTTCATTAAAATTAATCAATCTGCAATGGGGCCCGACCCATACAGCGGTTAGTTACGAACTATCTGGCGAGTTCATTCGTCCTTACGTTCCAGCATCTCTTCGAGAGACAGTATTCGAAATGTTTCATAAACCCGCGCATCCAAGCGCGAAAATAACTGATCGCACCGTGAGACAGCGATACGTTTGGCCTGACATGCATAGGGATATCGCACGATCGTGTAAACTATGTATCGCTTGCCAACAATCAAAAGTATCACGGCACGTCAAGCGTGTTCCCGAGCACTTCATAGCGCTGGATGGACGTTTCGATCAGATTCACATAGATATCATCGGTCCATTACCAAATAGTAATGGATTCAGTTATTGTTTAACCATGATTGATCGTTTTTCACGTTGGGTAGAGGCTGTTCCACTAGTGGAAACCTCCGCCAAAACAGTAGCTAGAGCTTTTTACGACGGTTGGATTTCCAGGTACGGCGCGCCAAAAATAATCACAACCGATCAAGGAGCTCAATTTGAATCGCGACTATTTACCGCGTTATTAAATTTAATAGGTTGCAAAAGAATTCGGCCCACTCCATATCATCCCGCGTCTAACGGGATCATCGAACGTTGGCATAGAGTTTTAAAATCGGCAATAATGTGCCACAATGATCAAAACTGGACTCAAGTATTGTCAACTGTCCTTCTAGGATTGCGTTCGCACGTGCGTACTGACACTGGTGCATCACCTGCTGAATTTCTGTTCGGCACAACAGTGCGATTGCCGGGAGAATTTTTCCTACCGAACGATTTAACGCCGAACCCTAACATCTTCATCGAAGAGTTCAGGGAATATATGCGTATGGTCCGACCGGTGCCTGTAGCTCACAATTACAAAAAACGCGCATTCTTTTTCAAGGATTTAAAGACGTGCAGTCACGTGTTCTTACGAAACGTTGTAAAGAAAGCGTTAGAGCGGCCGTATTCCGGTCCATATAAAATAGAGAACCGTGTATCCGACGCAGTATACGAAATAATTATTAACGGCGCGTGAATTATTGCTAATTAATGAGTTATTGAAACCGGCATATTTTTTCTTTTAAGATATTGGTGCAACCGCGCCTG